>CM077167.1:57187193-57787193 GCA_039583875.1 Platanthera guangdongensis | reverse complement strand
GGCAAAGTGGCTCATTAACTCTTCATTGGAGGTAGATGTTTCACTGTCTTCAGAAGCTTTGAGAGCCAAGTTGTGCTCCTTCCTAACTAGTGTAGTTGCCTTCTGTTATGCTGCCTCTCTTGATTTGACAAGCTGCTCATATGACTTCAGCTTGCCTAGCAGAGATTCTGTTGAGATCTCATTGAGGCTTCTGGCTTCTTTGATTGGCCAGATTCTGGAGTCCCATGAACTGGGGAAACACATCAGTATCTTATCATTCACCTCAGTTAAGGTGATGTCCTTGTCTAGAGTCTTGAGTTCACTAATGATTGAACTTAATCTATTATACATCTCAGCCACTGATTCTGTCTCATCCTTTTTGAAATTCTCATAGAGAGAAATGAGACTGGATCTCCTATCCTTTCTTTCATCAGTTGAGCCTGCTACCATTTGATAGAGAGAGTCCCAAATGGCCTTGGCTGAGGTGCACTCAGCCTCCTTCTGAAATATGTCATCTGACATTGTTTGGGCCAGAATATTCATAGCCTTTGCATCAGCCATCTTGGCTTTCTTATAGGCTTCAGTGTTCTCTGGACGTGGTACTGCACTGAGATTAGTTGATGTGCTGACAAAAGTTGTAGGAGCTGGAGGAACACCTGTTGAGATGACAGAGAAAATATCCTCATCAATGGAGTTCATATATAATCTGATTCTTGCCTTCCAGATGGCAAACTTGTTAAGATTGCACACTGGAGGTCTGATGCTTGTATAATTCTTGTTTTGGGCCATGTCTGTGAGAATAAGATCTAATAACAGAATAAAAACAAAGAGATCTAACTAAGGGATCTTTGGGTTCAGGTGTTAGCATGTACAACCAATCAGGTATGGTATGTTTAACCAACCTCCCTCTGATACCAATTGAAAGTGCAGCTAGATCTGATATACTCTAGAGGGGGGGTGAATAGAGTATATGGTGATTTTAAAACTTTTACAACTGCTGTTGTATTTTAGGTGTGTGTGTGTGCAGCAAATACAATAACTCAGAAAGCAGCAATGGACTAACCACATCACAATCACAGAGCAAGGCCAGAAAACAAAAAGGAAAAGAAAGCAACCAGACAACACAAGAATTTTATAGTGGTTCCCCAAATCTGGGTAGTCCACTCTTCTACTACCCTGGTAGGAATCCACTGCAGGAAGGGGTTGATCAGGTGTCCTGGCACCAATGGGGTTTTGATCTGGTTCCCAAAAACCAAACCCTCAAGTCTTTTGGTGGGAGACTTGCAACCAGAATAATTTTGAAGGGAATTAAAACCCTGTACAGAGGTGGAGTGAGAGGGTGATGAGGTCTTCTCTTTCTCAAGTCAACTGAGAAGACTTGTGGATGTTGTTTAGCAGCTTTGCTCCCCCTGAGATGTAGGATGGTTCAGGAAGAATACTGGAGCACTGCTTTAGGGTGATAGGTCTTCAAAGACCTAGACTTCCAGGTCCAGAGAAATTCTTCAGGAACTTCTTGCAACTGATATGAATGTATTATTTTGAAGTTCTCCTGAGAAAAAGCAGATGAAGAAGACTCTTGATATTGATGTAATGTTCTTCTTCTTCTTCTTATAGATCAATTTCTCTCTGGGCCAAGAATGAAATCCTTTTCTTGTGTTATCCAAATCACTGTCTGTCTTCTTCTTGTTATTGACTGTTGTTGTGTACTTATTGAATTTCTTCTAGTTTCTGTATTTCTCTATCTGTCATGGAGAGCATTCCAATTTTTGAATGTCGAGCAGTAATGACAGACGGCCTGGAAAGGAAGCAGCAATTAATTATTTCTCCAACTGTTTCCATGGGAAAACGGCATGAAATAATCCAGAATTAACTGCGCATCCGAACGGTAGTATTCTGTGAAGAACTGCCATTAATTGTCCAGGAATCAGCGCCATGAAATGAGATGGGAACGGAAGAAGACCTAGTCTGGAATCGTCAAACGAAGAACGGAATTCGTCGAGCTGAGTCTTGAATTCGTCGAGCTAAGTCTTGAATTCGTCGAGCTGGGCTGAGTTCGTCGAGCTGAGCTGAGTTCGTTGAGCTGAGCTGAGTTCGTCGAGCTGAGAAAAGTTCTGGACATGGACAAAATACTCTGCATCTGCTGAAATACTGTGTCGACACAAAATGGTGTCGACAGATTGATCTTGGTGTCGACACAACTCCTCTGGTGTCGACAGATTGGTCTAGGTGTCGACACAAAACCTCTGGTGTCGACACAAGCTGGTGTCGACTGAAATCCTGGGTGTCGACACAAATCGTCTGGTGTCGACACAAGCCCTAAGTGTCGACACAGATTCTCTGAGCACAAAAATCATCGAGTACAGATTTAGCATTCGTCGACCTGAGAAGCTGTGAACTTGAGGTCCAAGTTTGTCGAGCTCAGAAAATAATTCGTCGACCGAAGCATGAAGCTGGACTTAGAGAAATTCTGAAGTAGTCCTGAGAATGCTTGAAGTAGAACCTGGGGTTCGTCAAGCAAAGAACAAAGTTCGTCGAGCTCAGTACTGCGAATTGTCTCACGATCGTCGAGCGCACAACTTCCTTCGTCGAGCTGAGTTCGATGAACGTCGAACTCATTTCACGTAGTCTGAAAACCTGATAGATCTGGAGTTCCTGAAGGTCTTGAAGAAGGCTGATCCATCTGAAGTTGAGATAGAAGACTGTCCTAGACTCTAAGACACAAACTTGACCCAGACTATACATGATGGGTCACATCCTAAGTCAGTGAACCTAGCCCAAATCAACTAGGGATCCAACAGAATCTAAGAGGGCTAAGGGCTTGGGCTTAGTAGGACACTCACTAGCATAATGACCCTGAATCCTGCAAGCGAAACATGTAGCATTCGTTTTGCTAACCCTTCCTACCAGAACTCTCTCACCCGTTGGGTTTCTACTATTCCTGGCGGTCACGACAATGGAGTTTGAGTTAGTGGATCAGAACTTCCCCTTATCCTTAAAGGTGGAAGTGCGAGGTGGTCCTAAGATATACTTTCCCTTCTGATACGAGCGAGACTTATTTTTAAGAATGTTGTGCTTCTCAATATCTGATGCGGCATTAAAAGTGATGTTTAGGTCAGTGTGACCATAACACGGTAATTTTCCCTGGAGGTCGGGGTTTAACCCCTTACAAAATCTAGAGAGGGTGATCTCGGGCATCTCCTTCAAGCCACACCTAACCATCATATCCTTAAGAAGACTCATATATTCAGAGACCGTCCTATTTCCTTGCTTAAGGGTGGTCAAATCATCAAACATCTGTGTTTGATGGTACTTAGGAACGTACTGTTCTGTCAGCATTTCCTTCATGGCTGCCCAACCAATGAGTAACTTACTGTTCTCACCTCTCAAACGTCATTTCTCATTCAACCGGAATATTTTTGCTTTACCTAACAACTTCATTCTCGCCACACACACCTTATCTGCGTCAGTTAGATTGTACCACTCAAAGTAGCACTCTATTTCCATAAACCAGTCTAGGAAAACTTGAGGTTCTCCCAATCCATCATATGATGGGGGTTTGACCCGGACGGCCCTAGTAATATCAAACTCGTATGGTGCTCGCGGAACTTGTTCATTATTATTGTTTATGTTAGGGTTAATATTTCCTTCTGCATGTTGGTTTGCGGGTAGATTACGGGAGCAGCGATACGTAGTATCAGATCGTGAAGCGTCTCCCTAATAGTCGTCATTTGTTCAGTGAAATCCTGACGGAGTTCTTCAAGCGCTGTGAGACCGTCACCCTCATCCTATTCGTCCGCCATATTGGAAGAAGACGGGGAATACTCCGTACCTAATCTAGTGCGCATGCAACCTACACAGTAGTTCTGGCCTAATGATAAGGACAACAGAAAGAATTGTTCTCGCTTACTATCTAGGGTAAAAATATTTTTTTTATGTTTCTTACTGGAAATAAATAAGAGACTATTAAAAAAATTTTGATTTTTTTGCACAAAAATAAAAAATTTAGGCTGTTATTGGCAGACCAGTGAATTGTTTTTTGTAATTTTAACAAAAACGACATGCAAGACTTGTGCGTGTCGACGATCAAGGCAAGAGGGGGACGGTGCCAATTAGGAAATTGACGTCAACCTCCCTCTGATACCAAATTGATGCATGTCCACACGTTGACACCATAAAGACGTCGGACTAATCATGATTGCCTCCCAACGATCAAATTCTACACTCGCACAAATTCAAGTGCAGCAAAAATGCAAGCAATTATTTCAAGTAGATGCTAACGTACGGGTAGCCAAACCGTTTAGGATCGAATAATAGGCTATAGGCCTATATTCTTTCAGGCTAAAAGGACCCTCCCGGTCCGATCGAGCGAAGGTTGTACCAAAAGAGATCTACCAAAAATTAGGATTCGAAAAACGGTAGATCTCTCCCAACAAAAGTAGACGAGGTTCGTCAATCCTCTCGAAAAATAAATCAATCAAGATAAACACAATTCGTTCAGAGAAAACCATAACTATTCAAAGTTATCAAGATTCAACGCCAAAGTTTTCCGCCACGGGAAATATGTATAAAAAGAAACACACGAAGGTAGAAGTTATTTTTTGTTACCTAATCGGAATGGATGATTCTGATTTCTCTAACTTGGTTCGCTATTCAACGGCTCCGCCGGAGTCATGTCCGTTGGAGAGGAAACTCGTCTGCCTTCGTCGCTTCACGCCGGAGTTTGAATCACATGGAAGGATCACTTTTGCCTTGGCAAAATTCCACTCATAAGGTTGAGGGCTTATCGGTTTTTGTTAGGAAGGCTAGTGGTCGGGTTTTAGGGTGTTGTAAGAGGCCGGGTGTTGAAGGTGGAGAGAGAAAAGATGGCAGCTAGAAAATAGGAGGGGTGGTCAGGTTTTGGAGAGGGGTCGGCTTTGTCGGTGGTGGTGGAGGAAAACCGAGAGGAGGGAGAGAGGGAGGATTGTGGAGGCTAGGAAGAGTGGTCGTGCACTTGAGTGAGAGGGGGGAAAGGAGGGCCGACGGCTTGGAGGAAAGGAGAAGGCTATGGCCAAATTTTATGAAGAAGGAGGAGGAGAGAATTTCTCAAGGGGAGGAATTATGGTTTCAATTTGTTTTCATTCAACTTAAAATGAAAATAAACTCATCATGGCCTTATATAGGCTTACATCCAAGGCTTTGGCTACATGCAGCCCAAATATAAAAAAATAACACAAACCATAGTTTTAAACATTAGATGAAAAAAAACATGCTCATAAAATAGCAAATAAATTAAAATAAAATTAAAATGTAGTCTTGCGCCAAGGGCGGAGATTGTAGCGTCGCTCCATAAGGTCACCACGGCACCGTACGTCTTTGACTGGAGACGGAGAAAAATCTTTCGTATGCAGGCCGTCGCCGTCTTTGTCATGTTGGGGGCCGTCGTCTCCATCATACTCTTGAATATTTATTGTCGACTAAAGATGATACTCCTTAGGAGCTTACATAAACTGACTCACTCTTCCCACTGCATAACAAATATATGGTCTTATGACTGTCAGATAAATGAGTTTCCCCACAAGCAATCTATACCTGGTGACATCTTCAAGAAGAGATGAGTCATTACTCCAGCACTTGTCATCTCCAACAACCATCAGAGATCGAGCAGGTTTAGCCATAAGGAGACTTGTCTCTTTTAAGAGATCCAAGGAATACTTCCGCTGCGAAAAACAATAGAACCTGGTTTCCTGGATATCTCAATCCCCAAAAAATATTTTGGAGATCCCATATTGTTGGTAACAAAATGCTGAAGAAGATGTTTCTTTGTCATATCCATACCTTTTCTATCATCTCCTGTAAGAAGAATATCATCCACATAAACCATAAGGACAATATGACTAGCCGATGTTTTGCGAATGAACAAAGAGTAATCTGCAGCATTTCGAGCTAACACAACCACAGAAATAACTTTGTTGAACTTGTCAAACCAGGCCCTAGGAATTTGCTTAAGACCATAGATCATCTTTCGTAGTTTACAGACCTGAGACTCCCCCTGAGCAACATACCTAGGAGGTTGCTTCATATGGACAGGTTGTCACAACCCGCATTTTCTCTGAATTTAAATGCATATCAGAGTAAGAGAAAACACGTGTTGTGGTGTCACGTCGTACAGGGAATAACTGCAGACGCTCAGGCAAGACTCCAACTCTACACTTTATATGAAATTCATAAGTTATTATGAAGAAAATCCAGTTTAAGTTTAATTGATTAGTTGTATCCCTTGGCTCAGTGGATCAACTAGTCCACCAGTAAAATAAAATTATACGCTGCGGAAAATACTTTGCTTACATTAATTGATATCATATATGAGCAAAAACATCTATATAGGATAATTCATGGTATGCACGACTCTAGATTTAGTATAAGTATGAAAATAGCGTTTACATTCACCAAACATAATGATGTTAGTTTTGGAAAATGGCATGTATGAGGTGATAGAAGTAATACTTTTATAATTTAAAATATCTAACATGCAACCTAGCATAAAACCTTCCCAGAGAGCTAGTAAATACAACAAGCCCTACAGAAAAGGACTTAGCAGCTAGCAAGTACGTAACATTATACAAAAATCCACTGGGCATCAATAACCTGACACAAACCCACTAAAAGAAATGTATGCCTGAATAAGAATAAAACAACACACTACCTCACAACCGGTGAGGAAAAGAGACAGCTATAGAGTAACAGCCAAAAACCAACCTTAGCCGCTCAACCAGCTACTTCCCAAACCTGAGGCATTTAAAAAAAGAACACCTCAGTGTAAAGGTAGCAAACACGCAGCTAACAAACAGACAGAAATTTGAATAATTGAAAGTTTTATTATCCAAAAAGATATCATTTACAAAGGTATGACCTCCCTTTTATAGAATGGAGGAGATAGGAGAGAGTACAAACAAACAATGTGGGACTAAAAAATGTACAGGGCTGAGCGGCTAGAAATTAAAGAGACCACACAGGCTGCGCGGTTAGACAAATGGGCTAACCGCTCAGCAACTCCAGCAGGAAGAGAACACGCCGTAATAGGAGACCGATAGACCGCCCGGTCTCCAGGCTTCTGAGAGAGACCGCCAGACCGCTCGGACTACAAACAGCAACAGTCTGAATACGAACCTGCTGGAAAGGAACAGCTAGACCGTGCGGTCAACAACCCGCCAGACAAGACCGCAAGACCGCCCGGTCTAATACTTCAACACTCCCCCTCAAGCTGGAGCATAGATATCAATCATGCTCAGCTTGTCACAAATGTGGAAGAAGGAAGTAGAGACCGGTTTTGTGAAGATATCCGCCAATTCTTTGTCGGAGGTGATAAATGGAGTACAAATCTGTTTTTTTCAAAACCTCTTCCCGAATGAAGTGACAGTCAACCTCTATATGCTTTTTTCTCTCATGGAAGACCGGATTTTTGGATATGTATATAGCGGCCTTGTTATCACAGAATATAGGAAGAGGATAGTCATAGACCTCTCCTAGGTCAAGCATGAGAGCACGCAACCACTTTAACTCACACATGGTTGACGCCATACTCTAGTATTTGGCTTCTGCACTAGATCTAGAGACAATAGACTGTTTCTTGCTCTTCTAACTCACAATATTTCCTCCAACAAAAGTACAAAAACCTGATGTGGATTTACGATCGCCTTTATCATCCACATAGCTTGAATCTGAGTAGGATTCAACCCTCAGATGACCATTCCTCTGAAAGATTATCCCTTTGCCTGGTGCTGCTTTAACATACTCTAAAATCTTCAAGGCAGACTGAAGATGGCACTCCCTGGGAGCTTGCATAAACTGACTAACCTTGCCTACAGCATAGGATATGTCGGGTTTGGTCACCGTGAGATAGATGAGTTTGCCCACCAAATGTCTGTACCTCATGACATCAGATAGAAGAGGCGAGTAATCCGTCCATGTTTTCTCTTCTCCAATATCCATGGAAACCGGGCCGGTTTGGCACCTGTCAATCCTGCCTCTTATAGAAGATCAAGGACATACTTCCATAGGGAGAGAACCAACGAGTCAAGCTTCCGAGAGATTTCTATCCCCAAAAAGTATTTTGGGGAGCCCATATCCTTCGTGACCGGGTGTTGACGGAGGTGTTTCTTTGTCAAGTCCACCCCAGCTTGGTCATCGCCAGTAAGAAGAATATCATCCACATACACTGCCAAAACCACCAGTCCCGAGGCAGTTTTGCGAATAAATAAGGAGTGATCGGCCGAACTCCTTGCAAAGCCGATGGCAGCCACAATGCCACTAAACTTGTCGAACCATGCCTGAGGGCTCTGCTTTAGGCCATAAATGGCCTTCTTTAAACGACATACTCTTGTCTCCCCATGAGCAACATACCCTGAAGGTTGCTCCATGTAGACGTCCTCCTGAAGATCCCCATAGAGAAAGGCATTCTTGACATCAAGCTAGGAAATAGCCCAATCCTTGTTGACAGCCATAGAGAGAAGAACCTGGATGGTGCTGAGGCGAGCAACCGGAGAGAAAGTGTCATAGTAATCAATGTCGTAAGTCTGAGTGAAGCCTTTGGCCACCAGCCGGGCCTTGTAGCGATCCACAGTGCCTTCGAGGCGAAATTTCACAACAAACACCCAGCGACAGCCAACCACATCAGTACCCACTGGTGGAGGAACAAGGGTCCAGGTACCCCTTTCAGTAAGAGTAGCCATCTCTTCATCCATGGCAGATTTCCAATGAGGAATAGCAAGAGCCTCATGGTAGGTGCGGGGAGTGGTAGTAGCGGAGATAGCCAAGGCAAAACACCTGCGAGAAGGAGAAAGCCGATCATAGGAAACAACTGCCGCAAGCGGGTGTTGAGTACACACCCGCACCCCTTTGCTAAGAGCAATGGGAAGATCCAGGTCGACGCGGGCCTCAGCGACCGGAGCGTCCGTGGCGGAGAAGGCTGGCCCGGGACTAGAGAGAGACGGCTACGGAGAAGAGGGAGAAGGTGTAGGGGGTGAGACGGACAGAGGAGGAGACGGAGGAGGAGATGAGGTAAGAGGGGAGACGTCGATAGGCGTGGAAGGAACTGAGAGAGGTGGTGGATAAGCAGAGACATCAGGAGGAAGAGGGGATTCAAGAAAGAAGTAGGATTCATTCTCGAAGAAGGTCACATCTGCGGACACAAATTATTTGTACAGTAGGGGGTCAAAACAGCAATAGCCTTTTTGAGTGGTAGAGTACCCCAAAAAGACACACTTGGTGGAACGGGGGGAAAGCTTATCGCGGGTAGCGGGCGGAGCGTGTACAAAAGTCGTATACCCAAAGACACGAAGAGGGAGAGGAAAAGGTTCCTTGCTGGGGTATATAATGGAGAAGGGGGTCTGGCCATGGAGAACCGTGAAGGGAAAGCGATAGAAGAGATAGCGGGCGAGGAGCACAGTGTAGCCCAAGTAGGAGCGGGGCACTTGTATCTGCATCATGAGAGTGCGAGCGACATCAAGAAGGTGACGGTTTTTACGCTCCGCCACCCCATTTTGCTGGGAGGTGTAAACACAGGTGGTCTGATGAACAAGACCATGTTACAGAAAGAAGGAGGAGAACTCATGACTAAGATATTCCTTAGCATTATCAGATCAAAAGACTTTAATAGAAATGCCAAATTGAGTTTTAATCATAGAATAAAAAGATTGCCAGATAGAAAAGAGTTTAGAGCGATCTTTTAACAGATACACCAAGATACATCTAGAAAAATCATCTATAAAAGTTACAAAGTAGGAACTACCCCAACCAACGGTGAGGGTAGGAGCAGGACCCCAGACATCAGAATGAATGAGATCAAACGGGCGAGAGGAGCCACGGCCGTGCTTCGGTGGGAAGAATGAGCGATGATGTTTGCCAAGCTGACACGCATCACAGTTGAGCGGAGAACTGGGCAGATGTAAGTGGGGCAGAAGCTGTCGAAGAATCCGAGGAGGAGGATGTCCAAGGCGAAGATGTCATTGAAGTAGATCTGTAGAGGAGAAGGAGTAGGCGGACAGAGCGGAAACATTATCGAGGAAGTAGAGGCCACCGCTCTCATTCCAAGTAGCAATCATCCGTTGGGTCCTCGGGTCCTGGAAAGAGCAAGAAGTGGGAGTGAATACGACGGAGCACTGAAGTTGCCGGCATAAAGCAGTAACATATAATAAATTGTACGGGAACTTCGGGACATAGAGAGTGTCCTCCAAGCGATGCGACGGGGTCACTTGAACCATACTCGTCCTATGAACCGGGGACGGTGAACCATCCGCCACACGAACCAGGGGCAATCGTTCATGCGTTTTAAGGAGAGAGAAGCAATGAGGGTTGCCAGTCATATGATTTGTAGCACCCGAGTCAATCAGCAATTTACCTTGGGTAACGACGTGGGCACTACATGAAGTTGTGGCCACAGAGGCAGACGACCGAGAGGGGGCGGAGGTCGAGGAAGGTGCATCACCGGAAGGGCGAAGATGAGGATGTTTCTGCCAGCAGCGGTCAACAGAATGGCCGGTATGACCACAGTGAGAGCAGAGGAACCTGGATGGACCGCGCCCTCCTGAGTGGCTGCGGCCACTAGCCCCCCCCCCCCCCCCTGCTGAGCCTGGTGAGCATAGGAGTCCTGGGATGGAGGGGAGGTCAACAGAGGATGCTGGAGCAGCGATGTAACAGCGGCAGTGCAAGCCGCGGTGGCATCCTAAGTGGGAGACTCCGCCTCACCCAAGATCTGCTGGCAGATCATATCATAGGAATCGGGAAGGCAGAGAAGATAACAAACAACAAGGACTTCCTGGAAGTGTTTGTGTTAGTCGGCCAAGTCCGCGGAGAAGGGTCAATTCTGGAGGATCTCTGCGCCAAGAGCCTGAACCTGCTGATAAGCAGCAGCAGGAGACATGGAAGGGCGGGCGAAGAGGTCCGCATAAAGAGTATAAATGCGGGACGTCTGTCCCCCTTCGAATAGAGAGCAGCTAGGTGAAGCCAAGTAGCCTTGACCATCTCATCATGGCGAATGACGGGAAGGAACTCATCAGAAAGGCTGTTGGCCAGCCAAGTGCGGACAAGGGCATCACTCGCATCCCAATCATCAAATTGAGGAGAGTTAAGAGGAGGAGGGTCATCGGTGAGGTGATGACGCTTGCGCTGAGAGCGAAGAAGAAAGGTGAAATAAATGCTCCAATCGGGATAGTTGGAGCCAACAAGTTTAGAAAGCATGCCAAGGTTGCCCGAAGGAGTAGGAGGAGGAGGAGCCACAGGGGTGGTAGAGATAGAGATAACGGGGGTGGAGAGACCGGAATTGGCCATAGAGAAGGCAGGAAACCGCGGCGGGCTAAAGAGAAGAAGCTGCAGCGGCACGGTGGCAGAACACCAGTGGCCAGGAAGCAGACCAAGGCACAGAGAAAGAGGTCGCGCGAACTGAAAGAGGTCGAGCAAACAGAAGAGAAGAGGAAGCAAGGGACCCGAGAGAACAGGTCGAGAACAGGCCGAAAGAAGTCGCACGAACAGGGGAAAAACAAGCCGTGCGAACAGGGCAGCGGTCAGAAGAGAAAACAAGTTGCGCGAACAGGGCAACGGTCAGAGAAGGAACCAAGCCGCGAGAACAGGTCGCGGAAAGAAGAAATAAGCCGCACGTGCAAATAGAGCTCAGTCAGGAGGAAAGGATCGAGTCCCTCTGATACCATGTAAAAGTAGCAAACACGCAGCTAACAAATAGGCAGAAATTTGAATAATTGAAAGTTTTATTATCCAAAAAGATATCATTTACAAAGGTATGACCTCCCTTTTATAGAATGGAGGAGATATGAGAGAGTACAAACAAACAATGTGGGACTAAAAATGTACATGGCTGGGCAGGTAGAAATTAAAGAGACCGCACAGGCCGCGCGGTTAGACAAATGGGCTAACTGCTCGGCAACTCCAGCAGGAAGAGAACACGCTGCAATAGGAGACCGATAGACCGCCCGATCTCCAAGCTTCAGAGAGAGACCGCCAGACTGCTCGGACTACAAACAGCAACAGTCTGAATACGAACCTGCTGGAAAGGAACTGCTAGACCGCGTGGTCAACATCCCGCCAGACAAGACCGCAAGGCCGCCCGGTCTAATACTTCAACACTCAGCAAGAAAGAAAATACAAGTGGAGATCAAAGATCAAAAGGTTAGCAATAAACCAAAAGGGGAATAAAGGGTTACCAACCCTAATCTAAGAATAGTGAGAAAAGTCTAACTTACGAGCTCAACAGTAAGGAATTTGCACCGAGTGCTATAAAGATCTATGCTTTATGGAACATGTAAATAAATAACTGTAAGTAAGGAATTAATTAGCCCATAACTTGGTGAACAAAAGAAAACACCGGTCATCCGGCACCTGCGGTGGTGGGAACCTACCCAATACACCAACAACAAAAACTTCACAAGGACCCAAGGAAAGGTGGTCTTATACCTTGACACACCTAAAACTGAGGAAAAACTGACACCTGTGGTGGTGGGCACCTACCCAAAACACCAGCAGTCACATACCCACACCGGGCAAAGCCACCAGGGAAATAATTCACCAAAACAAAAGGCATAAAGTTGGTGGTCCTTTATCCATTGTCAATATAGACAAACCATAACCAAAACACTGGGCTTCTCCGACAACAACAAGGAGGAAAAATAAATCCCAAAAATCGGCCTAAGGCCAAACTAAACAAATTAGTTACAATTCGGCCACAAAATACCAAGTCTGCGGAAAAGCATCGAGTCAACTCGACGCCTAGCCTACACTCAACGTTGATTTAAGTGCATTCAACGCACTCAAAGCCAAACAGTTTTACTTAGCGAATTTCCTTCACTCGATGCCGCATTGAGTCCATACGACACTTAAACAAAAGCTCTGAGTCCACTCGACGCCAGAGCACATTCACTCAACGCCAAGCTTGACTCAGTCAACAGACTCAATGCCAAGGCACAACACTTAACGCGGCGTTGAGTATGCTCAACGCGGTGTTGAGTACGGTCAACGCCTCGTTGAGTACGCTCAACGCCGCGTTGAGTACGCTCAATGCCGCGTTGAGTACGCTCAACGCCGCGCCGAGTACGCTCAACGCCGCGCTGAGTACTCTCAACGCCGCGCTGAGTACTCTCAACGCCGCGCTGAGTACGCTCAACGCCGCGTTGCATACGCTCAACGCCGTGTTGCGTACGCTCAACGCCGCGTTGCGTACGCTCAACGCCGCGTTGCGTACGCTCAATGCGCTCAACGTTGCGTTGAGTACGCACAACGCCGCGTTGAGTACGCACAACGCCGCATTGAGTACGCTCAACGCCACGTTGAGTACGCTCAAATCCTAACAGTTAACTCAACGATATTGCCTTCACTCAACGCCACTTTGAGTACACTCAATGCCTAAGGCTGGACACTCAACGTACTCAACGCCAAGAGTTGTACACTCAATGTAACATTGAGTACACTCAACGCACTCAACATTTTTGACTTAGCCTTACAGACCACTCAACGCTAAGGTTTGTACACTCAACGCCGTGCTGAGTACACTTAACGCACTTAATGATTTTGACTTAGCCTCACAGACCACTCAACGTCAAGGCTTCACTCAACGCTTTTGACTTAGCTTCACAGACCACTCAACGCCTAATGTAGAAAACTGGCAAAAATTTTGTCTTTCCGAAATAGATGTTAGTAGACTTATAATAAGCATTTAATGTTGACAACAAATAAACCTAAACCAAGACAAAGTTCCACAACTCAAGAGAAAGTGAGGGGTGGACAAGGCATGAGCCCAAACTAAGAAAAGACTTCTTCCTGACCACAGTAAGAAGAAAAAAATCTAGTTTACTGTTGTACAAAGTACTATACAGTATATATAGATAAGAAAATTCAGAAATGGACCAATAAAGAACGTAATAAAAGACTTGGCAAGGGTACAAATCACCACTTGCCTCAAGATCTTCAAAAAGCTGGCCTCACAAATGCTCTACTTCAAGGATCGGTCGCAAGAACGCCTAGGCAATAATTCCTAAAACTTTATAGGAAAAACGAGAGTCAAGGTGAAAAACCCTAATGCCAAAAGTCCAAGAAAACAAAATTACATACCACCAAAACGTAGATCGGTCTAAAAGTGGTAGCCGAAAGCCTTGCAAAACCCGTCGCCCTCTTTCTTTTTCACTCTCAGTCTGATGGCTTGGGGGGGGGGGGAGATAATGAATAGTAATCGGTCTAAAATCTTTATCTATATAATATTATATATAATATATTATAATATTATATACATATAATATAACATATAATATATTATCTTTTAGACAAATATAATAACATATACACATGATATAATATAATACCATATTACAATATCATAATATCATATTAAGATAGTGAATTATATAATATCATATAATTATTAATAATAAACATCCAAATAGCACAAAAACACGAGTCCACTCGGATCTCTTCGAATTTTGCACCGAAATTAAATATTGATGCTACGAATCCAAGATCGAAGTCGAATTTAAGATTCGACAAATGAAACTCGGGCAAATACTCCCCCGAAGCCCAAAACACCAAATATCCCAAAAGGCTCTTACGAGTTCCAAAACAACCCGGCTCGCAGGATAAATCTCATAACCACCTTAGAAATTAGCCAAGCTAATATTCTAAGCCAAAACCTCGGATACCAAATAAGCAAAAGTCACGCTCCAACAACGATACCTGTCAAGTACGAGTCAATGTAACGCCTTGACGTCAAAATACATCATTAAAGAGATTTTAAATAAACATCAGAAAATCATGGGCGTTACACAGGTTCCTGTAAATCCCCATAAAGAAAGGAATTCTTCACATCAACTGAAATATTTCCCAGTCTCTATTGACAGTCATCAAAAAGGGAACACGAATTATAGTAATCCAAACAATAGGAGAGAAAGTATCAAAGAAATCCAAACCATAGGTTTGTGTAAACCCTTTGGCAACAAGTTGTGCCTTGTAACAATTAATAGTACTATCATGGAGGAATTTGATGACAAAGATCTAGCGACATCCAACCACATCAGCTCCTGGTGTGGTAGGAACAAGAGTCCAAGTACCTCGTTCAGTGAGAGTGTGCATCTCTTCATCCATAGCAGCCTTCCAATGAGGAATAACAAGAGCATAATGATAAGTGGCTGGAACAACATTTGCCGAGAGAGCAAGAGCAAAGCTCTTAGATGAAGGAGAGAGCTGCTCATAAGAAACCACATCCTGAAGAGGATGTTGGGTGCAGGAGCAAACACCTTTCCAAAGAGCAATCAGAATATTAAGGTCTGTCATGTCTACTGTATCATTCCCATCCAAAGGGGAGACTACTGGCTCAGGAGCTAGTGGTAGCGACTCAAGAGAAGAATCAGGGGCAGTAGAAAATCTGAAATATAAGGAGAAGAAAGTAGTGTAGGCTCTAGAAGGGGTGCCGACACATTTGTAAAAGAAGAAGAATCATCAGAAGAAGGAAGAATAGTGGGAGGATAAAAGAATGGAGCATCCTCAAATAAAGTAACATCTGCCGAGACATACTGTCTCTAAAGAATATGATCAAAACACCTATATCCTTTTTGTGTCAGACAATAGCCCAGAAAGATGCACTTAATAGAATAATTAGAGAGTTTGTCGCGACCAGAAGCAGAAGAGTGGACAAATGCTATGCATCCATAGACACGAGGAGGTAACGGAAATGGTGTCGCATCCGGATACAGGACAGAAAAAGGGGTCTTGCCATTGAGAACTGAAGACAGAACTCGATTAATGAGAAAATAGGAAAGAAGAACCACATGACCCTGATAATACCGGGGAACATGCATATGAGTGAGAAGACTACGAGCCACATCTAGACGATGGTGATTCTTACATTCAGCAATGTCATTCTGTTGTGAAGTCTAAGGACAAGTATGTTGAAGATTGAAGAGATCGAGCAGACTGTAGTCTAACCGCACCAGTCTGATAGATCTAGCGACCTAGCAGTCTGGTTGGCGGACTGGTGATAAACCTCGGCTTGTGGTCAGGTGGACAGCAGTAGTGGCGGTCTGGAGGTTAGCCGCAGCGGTCTGTATGAAGCCGCAGTGGTCTGGTTGAAGCTAGAGCAGTGGACAGGTGGTTAACCACAGCTGTGGTCTGGTGGCAATCTACTCTTGTGGTTTGGAGGCTTGCTGCAGCAGAGGTCTGATGATTACACGTATACATGGTTAAGTGGCAACCCGCAGCATTGGTCTGATGATTAGCCACAATGCGGCATGGTGGAAACCCGCAGTTGCGGTCTGGCAGATTGTCCAACAGTATTCCCTGGTGGACTGGTGGTTTCCCTTGGTGTTGTTTGAAGTTTTTATTATTCTTCTGTATAGTGTGCGGTTTGACGTTGTCAAACCGCATAAGCCGCGCAGATTATATTTAGTCCCACATCATTTGTTGTAATTCACTCATCTCTCCCAATTTCTATAAATAAGGGGCATACCTATATAATAATTATCTTTTTGGAGCAATAAAGTTTGCGGTTTATTTAGCTTTTTGTCCATTTTTCACATGGTATCAGAGCGAACCGATCCTTTGCTTCAAAAAGGTCGTGGTTTGTTGGTTTAATCGCGCGGCATCTTCCTCTGGCTTTGATCGGCTTCTTCCGGTTTGTCCAGTTTCTATACCTTCCCTTCCCTCCCTTGCTTCTCGTTGTGCTTACGACTTGCTTCCTTCCGGGTTTTTCTGTTCGCCCGGCTTTCCCTGCTAACCGCGCTTCTTTGTGTCTTGTTGTTTTTGTGTGGTTTCTCTTCTCTGTTGCGAGTTTCACCTTTTGGTCGCAGCTACTTCCTGGCCGCTGGTGTGTTGTCACCTTGATCAGGCAGACTCTTGCTCTTCTCTTTCTTCTTATTATGCGGCTTCTTTTGCTCTTGTCGCCTTTATTAGTGGTCCTTTGTTTCGACTTGTTCTTTTCGCGTGAATTCTTTGTTGTTTGCTCTTTCTTCTCTTCTTCTCCTCGTGGGTTTTCTTCTTGCGGCTTATTTCTTCTTTGCTGCGAGTACTGCATTGTGGTCGCGGCATGTTCCTTGTCGCTGGTGTGTTGACACTGTGACCGTGCGGTCTCCTCTTCCCCTTTCTTTTCTCTCTCTTGTCGTTGCGGCCTCTCTCTCCGCATTTTGGTCGAGGCCTCTTTTCTAGCCGCTAGTGTGTTGACACTATGACCGTGTGGTTTCTCCTTTTTTGCGACCGTTCTTGTGGTGGTTTTCTTCTGTGCCTTCTTTATTGGCTTGTTCTTGTTCGGCTTGTTTCTAACCGTGCGGTTAGTATTTTTGCTTTCCAGTTTCTTCGTGTGAATGGCTTCCCTTATCTCTTCTACTACTCATGCTCTTGTAGCCTCCTATGTTAAGTGGCTTATTGACTCTGGGGCCACTTGTCACATAACTGATAACTCTCGTTCGTTTTACTCTTTGCTTGAATAGAACAGGTTGTCGTCTATGGTTATTATTGACGAGACTTCTTCTCCTGTGCATGGTGTGGGCACTATGCGTCTCTGTTCGTCTTTACTGCTAGAGAACACTCTCTAAGTCCCTAATTTCCCGTGCAATTTACTCTTTGTTCATGCTCTTTGCACAAAGTTGAATTGTATGGTTACTTTTACGGGTACCACTTGCTACTTCTCAGATTCTGTGTCCAACGCTATGGTTGCTACTGGGACTGCCCGTGGTGGACTCTTCTTTCTTAACCATGACATTGCTCTTTTTGCTTCTTCAACTCTTCAGTAGTTTCATCGTCATCTTGGACACCCTCCTTCTCATCTCATCCACCAGCTTCTTCCAAATCTTCCTTGTGATGATTCTCCTTTGACTTGAGAGGACTGTCAGTTTGGCAAACATAATTG
Source organism: Platanthera guangdongensis (assembly GCA_039583875.1). Lineage (NCBI taxonomy): Eukaryota > Viridiplantae > Streptophyta > Magnoliopsida > Asparagales > Orchidaceae > Platanthera > Platanthera guangdongensis. The sequence goes on along the minus strand of CM077167.1, from coordinate 57,769,345 downwards.
CTCTTCTTTTCCAGCACGTATGTGATGTAGTTCTTCGCGTTCTTTTGAACTTGTTCATTCTGACATCTGGGGTCTTGCTCCTACTGCTACTGTTGGTAGAGGTAGCTTATACTTTGTCACTTTCATTGATGATTTCTCTAGGTTTACTTGGCTCTATCTCCTAAAAGTTCGTTCTGAGCTTTACACTGTGTTTACCCCCTTTTATCATGATATCTTTACATAGTTTCAGGTGCCTATTCAGGTTCTTCGTACTGATAATGCCAAGGAATATGCCAGCCGACAATTTTTTGATTTTTTTTGTGAACCGTGGTTTGATTCATAAAATTCTTGCCCCTATACCTCTCAACAGAATGATGTTTCTAAACACAAGAATCGTCATCTCTTGGATATTGCTAGCAGCCTTCTGTTACAAATGAATGTCTTTCGGTCCTATTGGGTTCATGTCGTTCTTCTCAACTACTATCTCATTAATCGAATATCCTCATATGTTCTTCACAGCAGGACTCCTTTTTCCATTTTGTATCCCACGACCAAGCCTTTTTCTTTACCTCTTAAAGTTTTTGGATGTGCAGTGTTTGTTCGCATACATTCTCCTGGTCGTGGCAAACTTTCTCCCTATTATGTTAAATGCATATTCTTTGGATATTGTCATACTCAGAAAGGCTATCATTGTTTTGATCCTCATCTGTGCAAGCAGTATGTCTCTGCGGATGTTATTTTCTTTGAAGATACACTGTATTTTTCTAATGATTCTTCTCTCTTGCCTTCTGATACTTCTTCTTCACCGCCTCTTGTCTCGGCACCTCTGCAAGAACCAGTTCTTTCCATGATTGTTCCTATTGTGCAGTCTCTTTCTCTTGACACTAATTCTTCTCCTTCTGACTCCTCTAATGTCTCTCCTTCTCCTGAGTCTCTGCCACCAGTTCCCATGCTAGTAATCTCTTCTTTGGATGGACCTAATACTGTAGACAGGTCCAATTTGGATCTTTTGGTTGCTCTTCGGAAAGATGTTTGCTCCTGTACCCATCATCCTCTTCAAGTTATGGTATCTTATGCTAAGCTCTCTTCTTCATCTAGGAGCTTTGCTCTGGCTCCCTCGGCTGCTGTTGTTCCTTCCTCCTATCAAGATGCTCTTGATATCCCTCATTGGAAGGATGATATGGATGAAGAGAAGCGCACTCTTACTAAATGGGGTACTTGGACTCTTGTTCCTACTCCTCCAGGTGCTGATATTGTTCGCTGTCGTTGGGTCTTTATTATTAAATTTCTACCTGACGGATCAATTTATTGTTATAAGGCCAGGCTTGTTGCCAAAGATTTCACACAGATTTATGGTGTGGATTTCTTTGATACCTTCTCTCGTGTAGAAATGATTACTACAATTCGTGTGCTCTTTTCAGTTGCCATCAACCGAGACTAGGCAATGTCTCAGCTAGATGTAAAGAATGTCTATCTTTATGGGTATTTACAAGAAACTGTACATATGGAGAAACCTCCTGGGTATGTTGCTCAGGGGGAGTCTCAGGTCTGTAAACTATGAAAGGCAATCTATGGTCTTAAGCAAAGTCTCAGGGCTTGGTTTGACAAGTTCAATGAGGTCATTTTGCTGGTTGGGTTTGCTCGAAGTGCAGCAGATCACTCATTATTCATTCGCAAGACATCAGCCGGTCTTGTTATTCTTGTTGTTTATGTTGATGATATTCTTCTCATAGGAGATGATAAAAAAGGTATGGATATGACAAATAAGCATCTTCTTAAGCATTTTGTCACTAAAGATATGGAGTCTCTAAAATATTTCCTGGGCATTGAAATATCTAGGAAGCCAGGATCTGTTGTTATTTCACAAAGGAAGTATGACTTGGATTTCTTAAAAGAGACAGGTCTCCATGGGGATATACCTGCTCGTTCTCTGAGGTCGGTTGGAGATGACAAGTGTTGGAGTAAGGACTCACCTCTTCTTGAGGATGTCACCGGGTACAGACAGCTTGTGGGGAAACTCATTTATCTGACAGTCACAAGATCGGATATTTCCTATGCAGTAGGGAAAGTGAGTCAGTTTATGCAAGCTCCTAAGGAGTGTCATATGCAGTCGGCTATAAAGATTCTAGTGTATGTGAAAGGTGCTCCATAAAAAGGACTTCTATTTCAGGATAGGGGTCACTTGAAGGTTGAGGCATATTCTGATGCGAGTTATGTAGATAATAAGGAAGATAGGAAGTCCACATATGGATTCTGTACTTTTGTTGGTGGAAATTTAGTCAGCTGGAAGAGCAAGAAACAAGCTGTTGTTTCCAGGTCAAGTGCGGAAGCTGAGTATATGAGCATGACACTAACTACTTGTGAGCTGAAGTGGTTACGGACACTTATGCTTGATTTTAGAGAGCGTTATGATCATCCTCTGTCAATGTTCTGCAACAACAAGGCAGCCATATATATTTCAAGGAATCTTTTCTTTCATGAGAGGATGAAGTATATTGAGGTTGATTGTCATTTCATTAGAGAGAAGATTTTGAAGAATCAGGTATGTACTCCATTTGTTACCTCAGAGAGAGAACTAGCTAATTTCTTCACGAAGCCGGTTACTCTTTTCGAGGAGGTTTACAGTAAACTGGGCATGATTGATATATATGCTCCAGCTTGAGGGGGAGTGTTGAAGATTGAAGAGACCAAGAGGACTAGAGTCTAACTGCAGTGGTCTGATTGATCCAGCGACCTAACGGTCTAGTTGGTGGACTGGTGATAAACCTCAATTTGTGGTCAGGTGGACAGCAGTAGTGGCGGTCTAGAGGTTATTCACAGTGGTCTGTATGAAGTAGCCGTGGTCTGGTTGAATCCGCAACAGTGGATAGGTGGTTAACAGCAACTACGGTCTGGTGTCAATTCGCTCTTGCGGTCTGGAGGTTTGCCACAGCAGAGGTCTGATGATTACCCACAGATGCGGCCAGGTGGCAACCCACAACATTGGTCTGATGATTAGCCGCAACTACGGCCTGGTGGCAACACGCAGTTGCGGTCTGGCGGCTTTCCTAGCGGTCTTTCCTGGCGGACTGGCGGTTTCCCTTGGTGTTATTGGAAGTTTTTGTTATTCTTCTGTATAGTGTGTGGTATGACATTGTCAAACCGCATAAGCCACGCGGATTGTATTTAGTCCCACATCGTTTGTTGTAATTCTCTCATCTCTCTCAGTTTTTATAAATAAGGGGGCAATAAAGTATGTGGTTTATTTAGCTCTTTGTCCATTTTTCACAAAATAGTGTGATGGACAATGTCATGATCAAACAAAATGATGTGAACTAATGACTAAGATACTCCTTATCATTATTAGTGCGAAGTGTTTTAATATGGGTATCAAATTGTGTAGGAATTTCATCATAAAACGCAGTAAAAATTGAAAAAAATCTCAGAGCATTCATGTAACAAATACAACCACGTACAACTAGAGTTGTCACGATTCTGGTTCTACTAAAACCATAAACCAAACCACTAAGGTGACAGTTCTTCAAATTAGAACCAAAATCTTATTTTGTTTAACGGGTTCCGATTCTGGTTCCGGTTCCAGCTTAATTTTTGGAACCATCATGTCAACGGTTCTAGTTATGGTTCAACAAGAACCAAAATCAAACCAGCAACTATCGGTTCGGTCCAGTTCCATGCGGTTCAAGTTCGGTTCTAATCGGTTCAAACTAAAATCAAAATTAAAATTGGCGGAATGAAATAAAAGCGGGTTGCAAATAGTAAAACTCAAAACAACATCAAAATAAAAAAAAATATGTTACACACTTCTCTACGGTCTTTTTCACGATCGGTGGGATAATATAAATCATCTTTCTATGTGTGTAGACTTGTCACGACTTCTAGTTGGCTTGCACATGTCTCGTCGGCATGCTCAACTGTAACAACTGACTACAATTAGTTATCTTTCATGATTACTAATAAATAGTAGTTGCATATCTTCTATATATTTAAAATAAAATATTTCAAAAAAATATGTAAGTAAAATTGAAAATATATTATATAACTGTATAAAAATCAAAATGTCATTGCAAAAATTGACTGCAAACTGCACCAATGTCAAACCATACCACAGGGTTTTTATGCGGTGAATTTTTGTTCGGTCCAAAATCAACCTTCTTTAGTGCGATTGCGGTTTGGGTTCAAACTGCACCAGCTTCACTCGTGATAATAAGTATAAATATTATAAATAAATTATAAAATAATAATAAACAGGTTGCGGTTCGATTCTACTTCGATCCGGTTCGGATCGGGTTTAAAAATCTTGAAACCGCTTGAGACATGTATATTACGATTCTGGTCCAAATAATAAAATGTAAGAACCATACCCGGACTAATGTTGTTCATGGTTCCAAAATTCAAACCAGAACCCGAATAATTTGCGAACGGTTCAGTCTGATTCTTTGCGGTTCTAGTTTGGTTTGCGGTTTTCGGTTTTAAGTGACAACTCTACGTACAACGGGAAAATTATCTATAAATGTAACAAAATACAAACTACCCCTACCAATGTATGAAGTGGAATAGGACCCCAAACATCCGAATGAACAAGGTTAAAGGGACGAGAAGAACTGCAGCCATGCTTAGCAGGAAAGGTAGACTGGTGATGCTTACCAAATTGACAAGCTTCACAATCAAGAGAAGAATCACCGTGAGGTAAATTAGGCATAAGCTGATAAAGAATCTGAGGAGGAGGATGTCAAAGACGAAGATGCCACTGAAGTAAAAAAAGAAGAGGAAAAAAACCAGAGGTAGTATCGAGATAGAACAGACCGCTGATCTCAGTCCCAGTAGCAATCATCTCCTTGGAATGAGAAATCTGAAAAGCACAAGTAGAGGTAGTAAAAATAGCTTCACAATTCAATTGTTTGCAAAGAGCAATAACATAAAGAAGGTTGCACAGAAAATTCGGGACATAAAGAGTGTCCTGATGTAACGCCCTAAATTTTGAATGCGTGACGGTCAGCGTTGGGAGCCCCTTCTGGTGTCAACACAAAGGCTGCGGTGTCGACACAACGCCAGGGTGTCGACACAGGGTGTCGACACAAGGTGTCGACACAAGGCTGTGGTGTCGACACAACGCCAGGGTGTCGACACAGGGTGTCGAAATAGGGTGTCGACACAGGGTGTCGACACAGGGTGTCGACACAGTGTGTCGACACAGGGTGTCGACACGATCTCGACGGTGTCGACACAGGGTCTCGGCAGGGTCTCGATAAAATGTCTCGACACAAGCTGTGTTAGAGTTTGACGCGGTCGGGTCGAGAACCGTACAGGGTTCGGCCCAGTTTTTTCCACTTCAGGCCCGGATCGTAGTCGTTCGTTCCTTTATTTTGGGATCCGACGGCTGGGGGTTATTCCTACTAGGATATACCCGGGATTAGGGTTTCAAATCCCTCATTTTTCTTTTCGCTGGTTCTCGGTCTAAGATCTAGAGAGAGGGGAGAGCGAAGAGGAAGAAGAAGGCTAGATCTGGTCACCGGCAAAGTTTCGGAGCTCCAAATCACGAGCCAACTTCGGATCTATGGAAGCAAGGAGATTGCGGTGCTTTCCATCCACATACATTTTCATGGCGCCAAGGAAAAATGATAGGGTAACGATTCTCTACTTGAGCATGTGAAGCTCTCGTTTCGTTTGCATAGGAAGCCCTCTCTCACGAGTTTGCGGTGAGTTGAGGCGTTCCTTCGGGTAGACATGAATAGTCCCTGTTGTGTAGAGTTCGTAATCGAGAATGGATATAGGCATGATGTGTGAAGCCTACCCGGACAAGTTTGTCTGGACCGGTGATGTTGCATTGCATAAGTGGCCGGAGAAGACTCCGTGTGAATGTTTATTTTCGGGTTTTCTACGAGGTAGATTGCAACAGGAAGCCTTGGGGATTAACTCCAAGGTGCACCCGAAAAATTGGGCAGATGCGTGATTCTGCCAACATGGTGGCCTGGGAGCCAACTTGAACATAATCGGGTTATGTGAAGTGTGTAACGGAAACGGGACTCAGGAGAAGTTTGACCCGCGCATATGGCTTAAATTGTCGTTGCGATGTGATCACGGGTTAGGCGGAACCGTACACGTTCTATGTCGTACTATGGGAGCCGTTGGCATAGATGAGGGTCTTTGGTGGTCTATGGTTTAAATTGATGTGACCCATGCCGGAAAGATAAAATTCTCACGAGATTTGGCCGTCTTTGTGGTAGTGGTGAGACCGAGATGTATATGGCTTAAAATGACGTAACATTTACTGGTTCATCGAGAATGTGCCCTGAGTGCATGGGGGTGTGGCTGTGAGTGCCTAGGCCTGTGTTGTTGTGTGATTACACTATACTGCTGGATTATGCTAACAAAGTGCAGGGAAGGAGCATCGTCGCCCCGAGTTGGGGGCGGGATCGTTATAATTTGGTCAGCATAGCTGACTGTTGCCTTTGTTTTCCACCGTGCGGTGGATTGTTGCTTGCAGGTGCTGCGAAGCCGAGTACTAAATAGCGGGCCAAAGCCCAAGTTGCTGAGCCGGCCCCCGAAGGCCTAATTTTGAGTGTTTTCTGTTATTCATGTATGGCCGGCCTGCGTACCGAGGTTTGGAAAACATTGATATTCTATCAAACTATTGTAAGGCCTTAAGGCCAGTACTTGTGTATTTGTACGTTCATTCTTGTTGGCTTTGTAGTGGACATTCATGCTAGTAGCAGGGTTCTTTTATTTGTAACTATTAAAATTGCTTCAACTAGAATGACTCTGTGTAGGACATTGTATATTAGTTGGATGGTTTCCATTGAGTAACCACCGGTCTGTCTGTGGTATATGACTTTGGGCCCCAACCGGACCTATTGCTATATGCTATGCAATGGATAGGGGGTGTTACAATTTGGTATCAGACTCCTAGTTTCGGTCAGGCTTAAAATGAATTCGTGGACGAATTCTTTTTAAGGGGTGGTGAGCACATGTGCGTGCGTCATCGTTATAACAGCAAAAGAACCAATGAATGTCCACTTAGGAATAAAAATACACATTTTGAGGAACCTACGTGTTCCTATAATTGCTTTTTGCAATTTTGTATGGTCACTTAACGGTGTTTTGTATAACTATAGGTGACCAGAAGCGGTGTTGGGTCGTCAGAACGTCGAGTTTCTGAGGCTAGTAGTGCACCATACGATGCTCCTGCAACACCTCCATCGGCTGAAACCATACGATTGGTTGTCGAAGCAGTGTTTGCCATGATCAATGCGCCTCCTGCAAGGCAAATGCAGCAGCCCGCTCCTGCGATAGAGCAGGCACCTCTTCTAGAGGTCGAGCCGAGAAGAGTGGAGCAGGTAGTAGTGGAGCCTTTGGTGCCGAGGCGAGCAACTGAAAGGCAGCTCAAGAACGTTATGAGCTTTAATCCTCCAGTGTTCTCAGGGTTGGGAACCCCATCTCAAGCTGAAGATTGTCTCTCCTAGATAAAGAGAGTCTTGACAGCAACTGATACGGAGGAGTGGCAGATGACCACTATAGCTACGTTCCTGTTGGATGGAGAAGCTAGGCTGTGGTGGGAGGGTTTGGAGCTGCATCTTTTGAGAGGAAGGAAACTTACAGACATCTCGATGGAAGAGTTCTCGAGACTATTCTTGGCTAGGTATCTATCTTCGGCACAGAGGATAGCTTTGGAGAATAAGTTCCAGAGGTTGGTACAAGGAGAGAGTAGCGTGGATGAGTATCTTCATGAGTTTACTCGGTTGGGTAGGTATGTTAGCTCTACGTTCGCGGATGAGGAGCGTAAGACCAACCGTTTCTACAAAGGTCTGAGAGATGACTTGAGGCTACTACTCTCGGGGACGATGACGCAGGGCTTCTTGACCCTGGTCAACACGGCCCGCTCTTTGGAAAAGGATATGAAGAATGTACAAGCAAAGAAAAGCTTTGGTGATAAGAAGTCTGAGTTCAAGGTGCCGACTACCTCAAAGTCTGGGTACTGTAAGTTCTTTAAGAAGGCTAGGACTTCGGGTCCAGCTCCTTCTTCTGGTGCTTCTGGGGAGACTACGGGTCGGACCCTGGGTGCATGTTTTACTTGTGGGAAGCCGGGGCACTTTTCCTGTGACTGCTGGAGCGGACGTCCCAAGTCCAAAAGGAAGCCGGGAGCAACATATGAAGAGAATGGCAAGGTGGTGGAGTCAACCGCATCCCATTATGCTCCGGCTCAACCAAGAGTGTATAATCTTGGCCAACAGGAGGCAATTAAACAAGGGGATGGGGTGACAGGTATGGTTTAAATTTATAGCAAGTCAAATTGTTTTATACTTGTTATGTGCATGTTACCTTAGCACTGCTTGTTTAGGATTTGTTTTGATTTGCGAGTATCCGGCGAGAGCACTCTTTGATATGGGAGCTTCACACTCCTTTTTGTCTGAAGGGTTCATATCGCGCATCGGAGTACCTTCTTCGATGACGAAGGTCAAACTGGATGTGTTGTTACTGAATGGGTGTTCGATGCGTGCGGAGAGAATCTGTGGAGTTCAGATTCGTATTGGGAGTCAGGAGTTCCATTTGCTAGCGTAGTTACTGCCACTGGTGGAGTTAGACGTAATATTTGGCATGGACTGGCTCTCGGGGCATCAAGCTTATATTGATTGCGGTCGCAAGGAAGTCAAGTTGGGGACAGGTCGTGAGACGACTTTTACGGGCTTGAAAGGGTCGAGCAAGATGTTGATGTCTGCTCTTCAGGTGGTAAAGGCAGTTCATGCTGGAGCAGAGCTATTCTTTACGCTAGTGGAGGTTGCAAAGCCTAAACCTACTTTGGACAGTATTTCAGTGGTATCAGAGTACCCTGATATGTTCCCTAGCAATCTTCCTATAGCCCCGCTGCAGCAAGAGATAGATTTCACAATAGAGCTAGTGCTAGGTGTGAAGCCTGTGTCACGTTCTCCTTATCGGCTAGCGCCTAAGGAAATGGCGGAGCTGAAGGTGCAACTCCAAGAGTTGTTGGAGCAAGGGTATGTGCATCCAAGTTCATCGCCTTGGAGCGCACCGGTCCGCTTTGTTAAGAAGAAGGATGGAAGCTTGAGGCTATGTATCGATTATCTGGAGCTGAACAAGCTAACGGAAAAGAACAAGTACATGATCCTAAGGATTGATGATCTATTTGATCAGTTAGTCGGGTCGACGGTGTACTCAAAATTGGATCTCAAGTCCGATTACTATCAGCTGAGAATAAGGGAGAGTGATATCCCTAAGACAGCGTTCAGTATGAGGTACGGGCATTATGAGTTTACGGTCATGCCGTTTGGGCTGACTAATGCGTCGTCAGTGTTCATGGATTATATGAACAGGACTTTCAGGGAGTACTTAGACCATTTCATGATCGTCTTCATCGACGATATATTGGTGTACTCGCAAAGTGAGGAGGATCACATCAGACATTTGCATTTGGTGTTGGAGATGCTGAGGAGGAATCAATTGTACGCCAAGTTCTCGAAATGCGAGTTTTGGTTATCCTCAGTGGCATTCCTTGGTCATATAATGAGTGGAGAGGGTATTGCGGTTGATCCGGCGAAGATTGTTGCGATACGAGAGTGGCATGTGCTTTCTACTATAGCGGAAGTCCGGAGCTTTCTGGGGCTTGCCGGCTATTATAGGCGCTTCGTGGAGAACTTCTCACGGATAGCGTTACCTCTCACTACTTTGATGCGGAAAGAGCAGAAGTTTGTTTGGACGACGGAGTGCGCGCGAGCTTTTGAGGAGTTGAAGTGTCGGTTGACTACGGCGCCAGTTCTTAGATCGTCGTGTGGGACCGAAGGCTTTGAAATCTACAGCGATGCTTCGGGCAGTGGTTTGTTTTATGTGCTGCTGCAGCACAGAAGCGTTATAGCATATGGCTCGAGACAGCTGAAGGTGCACGAGAGGAATTATCCGGTCCATGACTTGGAGTTAGTGGCCGTGATTTTTGCCTTGAAGCTGTGGAGATATTATTTGTACGGTGTGAAGATTGATATCTACACCGATCACAAGAGCCTGAAATATTTGCTATATCAGAAATATCTGAACATGCGGCAGCTAGATGGATGGATTTCCTGGGGGACTATACATTCAAGATCCACTACGTGCCTGATATAGGCAATGCGGTTACGGACGTGTTGAGTCGCAGGGCCCCAGCTCAAGCCAATTGGCTGTCGGTCCATGACGAGAGGTTGGTTCGGGAGTTGGAGGCATTGGAGATCTCTTACATAGACAAGCAGTCGAGTGCTGAAGCGCTATTGAACTAGACGGAAGTTCAGTACGACCTGGCTGATCGGATTCGGCAGGCTTTGGATGTGGATAGCAGCACGAAGCAGTTCATGATAGAGGCTCTTGATGGGTCAAATTCCCAATATGAGGTTGTGGATGGTTTGCTTTGGAAAGACGGTCGTCTGTGCGTCCCAAATGTGGGCACTTTACGAATGGATTTGTTGTATGAGGCGCATCATACCAAGTACTCGATTCACCCGGGGAGCACGAAGATGTACCGCGATGTTAAGAAATTGTTCTGGTGGCCAGGACAGAAGAAGGATGTGGCACTATACGTGGCTAAGTGTCAGACATGCGCCTTGGTGAAGGCGGAATGCCAAAAGCCGGGAGGATTCTTGAAGTCCTTGCCTATTCCGGAGTGGAAGTTTGACGACATCACCATAAACTTTGTGCATGGGTTGCCAAGGTCGCAAAAAGGGAACGATGCCATTTGGGTGGTCGTAGATTGTCTAACGAAGGTGTCGCATTTCATTCCGCATAGGAAGGATGATCCGGTTGAGAAATTGGCAAAGTTATATGTGGACAACATAGTACGGCTTCACGGTGTGCCCCGCAGCATCATGAGTGACCTAGATGGGCGGTTCACGTCCAACGATTGGAGGCTGGTGCCGCAGATGTTGGGTACAAAGCTGAGTTTCAACACAGCCTTTCATCCGCAGACGGATGGTCAGACCGAGAGGGTCAATAGGACAATGGAATACATGCTTCGCATGTGCGTCCTGGATTTTAGAAAGCAGTGGGAGCACCACCTATACTTGGTGGAGTTCGCGTACAATAATAGCTACTAGGCAAGCATACAAATGGCTCCCTTCAAGGCCCTTTATGGCAGACGATATCGCACGCCGTTGTCTTGGTTGGAAACGGGTGAGTCAAAGTTGTACAAGCGACATGAGGTGGAAGACGCTACTTCATTGGTTCGAACGATTCGGGAAAGGTTGCTAATTGCTCAAGACCGCCGGGGTAAGTACTATAATGCCAAGCACAGGAATGTGGAGTTTGCTGTCGGCGACTGGGTGTACTTGAAGATCAAGTCGTTCAAGGGTGTCTCGCGGGTGCGGCGCTTGAAGAAGCTGAGCCCGAGGTACCTTGGACAGTTTGAGGTTCTGGATCGGATGGGTGATGCAGCGTATCGTTTGAAGCTATCAGTGGAGCTTAGTGGTCTACATGATGAATTCCATATATCGGTTTTACGGAAGGCGGTGCAAGAGCCTTCGCATGTGATCGTGGTCGATCAAGTGCCGATCGATAGTGGGTTGACGACGAAGGTCAAGCCCATACGTATTGAAGACTCGGAGGTCAAGCGGCTACGCAATAAAGAGATCAGGATGGTCAAGGTCTGTTGGGACAATTGCGGTCACGAGGAGCTATCTTGGGAGTGAGAACAGACCATGTTGGAGGAGTACCCAGAGTTATTCCTTTCAGGTACAATTTAAGTTTTATGTTTCTTTCCTTTATGTAATTTCGAGGACGAAATTCTTTTAAGAGAGAGAAAGTTGTAATGCCCCAAAATTTGAATGTGTGACAGTCAGCATTGGGAGCCCCTTCTAGTGTCGACACAAAGTCTGCGGTGTCGACACAATGCTAGGATGTCGACACAGGGTGTCGACACAGTGTGTCGACACAAGGCTGCGGTGTCGACACAACGCCAGGGTGTCGACACAGGGTGTCGACACAGGGTGTCGACACAGGGTCTCGATGGTGTCGACACAGGGTCTCGGTAGGGTCTCGACAAAATGTCTCGACACAAGCTGTGTTCGAGTTTGATGCAGTCGGGTCGTGAACCGTACGGGGTTCGGCCAAGTTTTTTCCACTTCAGGCCCGGATCTTAGCCGTTCTTTCCTTTATTTTGGGATCCGGCGGTTGGGGGTTATTCCTACTGGGATATACCCGGGATTAGGGTTTCAAATCCCTCATTTTTTATTCGCTGGTTCTCGGTCTAAGATCTAGAGAGAGGGGAGAGCGAAGAGGAAGAAGAAGGCTAGATCCGGTCATCGGCGGAGTTTCGGAGCTCCAAATCACGAGCCGACTTCGGATCTACGGAAGCAAGGTGATTGCGGTGCTTTCCATCTGCATACATTTCCATGATGCCAAGGAAAAATGCTAGGGTAACGATTCTCTACTTGAGCATGTGAAGCTCTCGTTTCCTTTGCATAGGAAGCCCGCTCTCGCGAGTTTGCGGTGAGTTGAGGCGTTCCTTCGGGTAGACATGAATAGTCCCCGTTGTGTAGAGTCCGCAATCGAGAATAGATATAGGCATGATGTGTGAAGCCTACCCGGACAAGTTGGTGTGGATCGGTGATGTTGCATTGCATAAGTGGCCGGAGAAGACTCCATGCGAATGTTTGTTTTCGGGTTTTCTACGAGGTAGATTGCAATAGGGAGCCTTGTGGATTAACTCCGAGGTGCACCCGGAAAACTAGGCAGATGCGTGATTCTGCCAACATGGTGGACTGGGAGCCAACTTGAACATAACCGGGTTATGTGAAGTGTGTAACGGAAACGGGACTCGGGAGAAGTTTGACCCGCGCATATGGCTTAGATTATCGTTGTAATGTGAGAACGGGTTAGGCAGAGCCGTACCCATTCTATGTCATTCGGTGGGAGTCGTTGGCATAGATGAGGGTCTTCGGCGGTCTATGGCTTAAATTGACGTGACCCATGCCGGGAAGATAATATGCTCACGAGATTTGGCCGTCTTCGTGGCGGTGGTGAGTCTAAGATGTATATGGCTTAAGCTGACGTGACATTGACCGGTTCATCGAGAATGTGCCCTGAGTACATGGGGTGTGTGGTCGTGAGTGCCTACGCCTGTGTTGTTGTGTGATTACACTATACTGTTGGATTATGCTAACAAAGTGCAGGGAAGGAGCATCGCTGCCCCGAGTTGGGGGCGGGATCGTTATAATTTGGTCAGCATAGCTGACCGTTGCCTTTGTTTGCCACCGTGCGGTGGATTGTTGCTTGCAGGTGCTGCGGAGCCGAGTACTAAATAGAGGGCCAAAGCCCAAGTTGCTGAGCTGGTCCTTGAAGGCCTAATTTTGAGTGTTTTTTGTTATTCATGTATGGCCGGCCTGCATGCCGAGGTTTGGAAAACATTGATATTCTAGCAAACTATTGTAATGCCTTAAGGCCAGTACTTGTGTATTTGTACGTTCATTTCTGTTGGCTTTGTTGTGGACATTCATGCTAGTAGCAGGGTTCTTTTATTTGCAACTATTAAAATTGTTTTCGCTAGAATGAATCTGTGTAGGACATTGTATATTAGTTGGATGGTTTCCATTGAGTAACCACCCGGTCTGTCTGTGGTATATTGCGTCAGGCCCCGGCCGGACCTACTGCTATATGCTATGCGACGGATATGGGATGTTACACCTGAAACTGAAGAGAATGAGTAACATGCACGGTGCATACCCACAAGCCGGAGATGGAGAACATCCACAATAAAAACCGGAGGTAACCAATTGCTCTTGTCAAGATAAGATAAAAGGCAAGAATTTCCCGTCATATGATTAGTAGCACCAGAATCAATGAGACACCTACCCATTATAGCCACCTGAGCCACACCAGAACTAGATAGAGAAGAAGTAGACTGCTTGGAGGAATAATCCAATGTTAGATCAAGATGAGGATGTTTGGTCCAGCAACAATCAACCAAGTGACCAAGTTGGCCACAATGAGAAGAAATATGCTTAGAGTAACCATGACCAACACCACAGCCACCAGTCCGGCCACCTCACCCACCAGAGGTGTTATGATGAGTTGGATGAACAACAACATCATGAGATGGAGAAGGAAGCAAAGGACGCAGAAGAAGAGTAGTGACAACGAAAATTTGAGCAGCAGTGGCATCCAGAGTTAGATTATCCGCCTCTCCAAGAATTTATTGGCGTATCATACCATAAGAGTCCAGTATGCGAAGTAAATAGCAAGCAACAAGAAGCTCCTGAAAGTGCTTGTGTTGCTCAGCCAGATTTCCAAAAAAAAGGTCTATGCTAAAGAAGTTCAGCACCAAGATTCTGAACCTCCTGATAGGCAGAAGTAGGAGTCATGACTGGTTGAGCAAAAAATATCTGCGTATAGAGTATAAATGCACGAAGTTTGTGCTCTCTTGGAAAATAAAGTGGCAAGATGATTTCAGACAGCCTTGACCATCAGATCATGTCGAATGATAGGAAAGCACTCATCAAATAAACTATTGGCTAACCAAGTATGCACCAATATATCAGTAGCATCCCAATCATCAAAAGAAATAAAGTCAAAAGGAGGGGGTCATCATTCAAATGATGACGCTTACGCTGAGAATGCAATAGAAAAATAAAGGACACACTCCAGTCAGGGTAATTGAGTCCTGCAAGCTTCGAAGCAGCACCAAAATTACCGAAATCAGATAAAGAAGATGTAGAAAGAGAAGGAGGGGCAGAGAGAGTAGAAGAAGAAGAAGATAGAGAAGGAGTGTCCATAGAAAACAACGAGAAACTGCACGGGTAGAGAAAACAATCCGCGTGAACAAAACAAGTTGCGAAGATAAGCGACTAGCAAGGAACGTGACTAGAACAGAACAAGTCACAAAGCAAACTGCGCGAACAGAACAAGACACAAAGAAAGGCCGCGTGAACAGAATAAGTCGCAAAGGAACATCGACAACCAAGGGAGGGCAGAGCGGGAAGAAAACTGGAAGAAGTCCGGAAGAAACAGACCGAAGCGGTTAGACAAACAAACCACAATCTAATTAGAGCAAAGGATCGGTTCTCTCTGATACTATATGAAAATGTGCTAAGTAAAGGCAAATTTTATTGCTCCAAAAAGATAAACAATACATAGGTATGTCCACTTATCTATAAAAAAGAGGGCGATGAGAGAATACAACAAGTGATGAGGGACTAAATACAAGCCGTGCGGCTAGGCGGTTTTACACAGTCAAACTGACATGCTATACATAATACAAAAACCAGTGAAGCCTTTGAACTCCAGTATCGGCTAACATCCAGACCGCAGCTGCGGCTAACACCCAGACCGCTGCTGTGGTTAATCACCAGACCGCTGTTGCTGCTAACCACTAGACTATTGTTGCGGCTAATCGCCAGACCGCTATTGCGGCTAACCACTAGACTACTGCTACGACTAACCTGCAGACCGCTGTTGTGGCTAACCACCAGCCCGCTGCTATGGCTATCCTCCAGACCGCTGTTGCGGCTAACCTCCATACCGCTGCTGCGGCTAACATTTAGACCGTTATTGCGGCTAGCTCCCAGACCGCTACTGTGGCTAACCCTCAGACCGCCACTGTTGCTATCCTCCTGACCGCTAGTTGAAGTTCACCACCAGACCGTTGACCCAAACCGCCACACCGAGGAGACTAGTTGACCCTTGCGACTAGATATTGTGAAAATTGGACAAAGAGCTAAATAAATCGCAAATTTTATTACTCCAAAAAGATAAAGATTACATAGGTATGTCTCCTTATATATAGAAAATGGGGGAGATGATAGAATACAACAAGCGATGTGGGATTAAAAACAAGCCTCGCGGGCTGGGCGGTTTGACACAGTCAAACTGCCAGAATATACAAAATATACTTGGCATCCCCAGAACACTTGCAGCGGCTAATACCAATAGTACAACTGTGGCAATCTACAGACCGCTGCGGCTACAACCAGCCTGCTTTTGTGGCTTTCTTCAGAAAAACTGCGGCTACATGTAGACCATTGCGGCTAGCACCCAGTCCACTGTTGTGGCTTTCTTCAGACCAGCTACAGCTACATGCAAACCGTTGTGGCTAGCAGCTAGACTGTAACGACTCCATCCATTCATATAGCATATAATAGAAGGACCGGCCGGGGCCCCACACCATATACCACAAAACAGGCGGCGAAGTCACGGGTTATTATCAAAGTTACGCATCCTAACTCATAGCATTCTAGCTGAAGCTTTTAACATAAATACTGAACTCCAACCATGAATGTCCACTGATATAAATACCCACATTTATATAGGAATGTGCACCAAATACAATATCGTTTGGCCTTATGGCCTTATAGTTGCTCTTTACAAGTGTGGATTCCAAACATCGGCGCGTAGGCCGGACCTTTTATTATATGTTATATGAACGGATGGAGTCGTTACATTTTTGGTATCAGCTGTCTCGGTCTTTCCCTTTCGAATTTGTGGTCGAATTCTTTTTTGGGGTGGCGAGCAGGTGTAAGTGTGAACCTCGTTAACACTAATGAACTCTTGAATGTCCACTTAGGAATGCAAATACACTTGTTTGAGGAACCTACGCGTTCCTAAATTATTGTTATTTCTTGTGCGAGGTCGCTAATGTGTGTCTTGTTCCCCTATAGGTGACTCGTAGTGGTGTTGGGCAGTCGGAGCCCCAGCATTCTGATGAGAGTATGACACCAGCTGAGGTGCCTACACCTCCCCCTTCTGTGAAAATCGTCTGCTTAGTTGCTGAGGCACTGTTTGCAATGTTTCAAGCACAGCCTGGTGGACAAGCGTAGCTGGCAGCGGTGCTAGAACAGGTTGGGGCAAGGCCAGAACCTATTGCGTCTGTTGATCCTCGTGCAGCTGAACGGCAGTTGAAGCAGTTCATGAGCTTCAACCCTCCTACGTTCACGGGTGTGGGATCCCCTACACAGGCAGAGGATTGGTTGTCGCGCGTCAAGCGTATAATGACGACGATTAGGACGGAGGAAGACCAGATGGTCACCTTGGCCACCTTCTTATTGGAAGGAGAGGCTCGGTTATGGTGGGACGAGGTCGAGTTGCACCACTTAGCGGGCAGGCAGTTAACACAAGTCTCGATTGAGGAGTTCTCGCGACTATTCCTGGCAAAGCACCTACCAGCGGCACAACGCATTGCCATGGAAAATGAGTTCCAACGGCTGACACAAGGAGAAAGTGGTGTTGAGACTTACCTGCATAAGTTCACGAGGTTGGGACGTTATACGGTTCTATCTTCGCCGATGAGAAGCGGAAAACTAATAGGTTCTACGAAGGACTACAGGATGAGTTGCGATTCCTGCTCTCGAGTTCGGTGAACCAAGGGTTTCAGGCGTTGGTCGATACTGCGTGTGCTCTGGAGAAGGATATGAAGCGGGTGCAAGGAAATCGGGTCTTGGTTATGACAAAACCAGAGTTTAAAGCGCCCCGACCTGGGAAATCGTACTCTCAAAAGAAATGGGGCAAGAGATCTAAGTCGTCTAGACAAGCTCCTTCTACGGTTGCATCGGGTGCAGCTTCGAGGCCAGAGACTCGTACCTGCTTCACTTGCGGTAGAGTGGGGCACATAGCCCATAACTGTCGGGTTGGTCCGCCAAAGGGAGAAAAGAAGGCGGGAGCATCTTATGCTGAGAATGGAAAGGCAGTGGTGGAGTCCTCTGCATCCCAAGTGCAGCCCCGAGTCTACAATCTTGGCCAGCAGGAGGCCATAAAGCAAAGTGATGTTGTCACAGGTACGATTTAAGTTATTGAGTGTTTTTCTTATTGCATGTTTTGCATGTAGCTTGTGTGTGATGTGATTGACACAGACTTTGTTATGATTCGAAACACGTTGGCGAGAGCACTATTTGATACGGGTGCTTCACATTCATTTCTGTCTAAGGACTTGGTAACTTGGATTGGTGTACCTAGTCATGTGAAGACAGAGATCATAAGGGTGTTATTACTGAATGGATGTTTGATGCTTGCGGATAGGGCTTGTGATGCAGCGGTTCAAATTGGAAGTCAGGAGTTTTGTTTGAACGCATCTGTGTTGCTGATCTCGGAGTTTGATGTGATTTTTGGTATGGACTGGTTCGCGGAGCAGCATTCCTTTATTAATTACAAGTCAAAAGATATCACACTAGGCCAAAAAACCAAGCTTGAGACTAAGTTCGATGGTATGCGAGGAGTGAGCGGGACCTTGATGTCTGCACTCCAAGTCCTCAATGTTGTTCGGAAGGGCGCGAAGTTATTATTCACGCTGATTCAGGCTGTTGAGCCAAAGGCCAATGTGAGTGATGTTCCGATTGTATCGGAGTTTGCGGATGTGTTTCCTAAGGATCTTCCTGGGCTACCACCCCAGCGGGAGATCGAATTTACTATTGAGTTGGTGCTAGGTGCGAAACCTTTGGCCCGCTCGTCATATCGCGTCGCGCCAAAGAAAATGGCTGAATTGAAAGTCCAATTGCAAGAGTTGCTCGAGCAGGGATATATAAGCCCAAGTATGTCACCTTAGAGCGCACCTGTTCTGTTTGTGAAAAAGAAGGACGGTGGTTTGCGGTTATGTATTGACTATCGTGAATTGAAAAAGCTGACAGAGAAGAACAAGTATCTAATTCCATGGATAGACGAATTGTTCGATCAGCTAGTGGGATCAACCATTCATTCCAAATTGGATTTGAAATCTGGATATTACCAGTTGAGGATTCAGGAAGGTGACATTCCCAAGACTGCATTTGGAACACACTACGGTCATTAAGAGTTCACAGTAATGCTGTTTGGGCTATATAATGCGCCATTGGTGTTCATGGATCTAATGCACCGAACGTTCCGAGAGTACTTGGACTTGTTTGTGATTGTATTCATTGATGATATTTTGGTGTACTCTCAATCGGAAGCTGATCATGCTAACCACTTGTGGTTGGTGTTGCATACCTTACGAAGGAATAAGCTCTATGCCAAGTTATCAAAGTGTGAGTTTTGGTTGTCATCGGAGGCTTTTATAGGTCATGTGGTAAGTGGAGAGGGCATAGCAGTGGATCCGTCAAAAATAAGAGCCATACAGGAGTGGCCGGTGTTGTCTTCAGTGGCCGAGGTCAGGAGTTTCCTTGGACTGGCAGGCTACTATAGACGGTTTGTAGAAAACTTCTCGCGGATCGCTTTGCCTCTGACCACACTACGAGGAAGGATCAGAAGTTCGTTTGGACGCCAGAGTGCACACGAGATTTTTAAGAGCTAAAGAGTCGGTTGACCACGGCGCCTGTGTGGACATTGCCATGTGGTACAGACGGCTATAGATCTATAGTGATGCTTTAGGAAGCGGCTTAGGCTGCATTTTTCTACAGTTTGGAAAAGTGATTGTTTATAGCTCACGCTAGTTGAAAGTGCATGAGCAAAATTATCCCGTCCACGACTTAGAGTTGGCGGCGGTGATCTTTGCACTTAAGTTATGGAGACATTATCTTTATGGCATAAAAGTGGATATCTTTACGGACCATAAGATCTTAAAGTACTTGTTGGATCAGAAGGATCTGAATATGCGACAACGAAGGTGGATGGAGTTCCTTGGGGACTACACCTTTGATATTCATTATACTCCTGGGAAGGGAAACGTGGTCGTTGATGCCTTAAGTTGGAGGACTCCAGTAAGGGCAAATTGGTTGTGGATGCATGATGAGCGTCTGATCCAGGAGTTGGAAGCATTAGAGATTTCTTTTATTGACAAGAATTCCACAGCCGGTGCGTGCTTCAACTGGATGGTTGTAAAATATGACCTTGCGGACAGGATTCGACGAGCAACAGAGCTGGATGAAAGTCTCCAATGCTATGCAAAGGATGGGCCAGATGGCCAATTCTCCTAGGATGATGGCCTTGTGCGGAAAGAGGGTCGTTTGTGCGTCCCAAGTATGGGTAAGTTGAGAGAAAAATTGATGTATGAAGCGCACTTTACAAAATACTCAATTCACCCTGGGAGCACAAAGATGTTCAAGGATATGAAAAAGCTATTCTGATGGCCAAGACTAAAGAAAGACATTGTTCATTATGTGGCTAAATGTCAAACTTGTGCTATGGTGAAGGCGGAATGCCAGAAACTCGGAGGTTTCTTGAAGTCGTTACTGATTCCGGAATGGAAGTTCGATGTTATTTCAATGGATTTCGTGCACGGGTTACCGAGATCTCAACGCGGGAATGATTCAATCTGGGTGATTGTAGACAGGTTGACTAAAGTAGCGCACTTCCTTCCGAACAAGCGGGACAATTCAGTGGAAAGTTTGGCAAAACTCTATGTTGAGCAGATTGTTCGCTTACACGGTGTTCCCCGTAGCATCGTGAGTGATCGTGATGGGTGATTCACGTCAAATGATTGGAGGCTAGTCCATCAACTGTTGGACATGAAGTTGACATTCAGTACGACCTTTCATCCCCAAACTGATGGCCAGACTTAGAGGACCAACAGAATAATGGAGGATATGCTCCGAATGTGCTCCTTGGATTTTGGTAAGAGATGGGAAGATCATCTCTACATGGTGGAGTTTGCCTACAACAATAGCTACCAAGCGAGCATCGGTATGGCGTCGTTTGAAGCTCTGTATGGTTGTAAATGTCGTACACCGTTAGCTTGGGCAGAAGCAGGCGAATCCAAACTCTTTAAGCGTAAAGAAGTCGATGAAGCTAACTCGATGATACGCTCTATTCAAGAGAAGCTACTGATAGCCCGGGATCGACAAGCGAAGTACTACAACGCCAAGCACCAGGACGTGGAGTTCGCGGTAGGCAATTGGGTATATTTGAAGATCAAACCCTTCAAAGGCGTGTCTAGGATTCGGCGTCTGAAAAAGTTAAGTCCGAGATATCTTGGTCTGTTTGAAGTGGTGGAGCGAGTTGGAGAAGTTGCCTATCGGCTAGCTCTTTCGGCAGAATTGAGTGGATTATATGATGTCTTTCACATGTCTGTGCTTTGAAAAGCCATCAAAGATCCAGCTCAAGTGATCTAGAATGATCGTGTACCGGTTGAGTATGGGCTAACGAAGAAGGTTAAGCACATTCGGATCGAGGGTCGAGCTGAGAAACAGTTGTGGAACAAGACAATCGGGATGGTCAAAGTCCGGTGGGACAATTGTGGCCGTGAGGAGCTAACATGGGAGCGAGAGCAGACCATGCGAGCTGAATTTCCAGAGTTGTTTGTGTAAACTGTTGTACAGTGCACCTCTTGTTGTAACAGACATTTTGGAGTTAATCTTGCCTTTTTGTTTCCTTACTCTGTGCAAATTTCGAGACGAAATTTCTTATAAGGAGGGGAGAGTTGTAACACCCCAAATCCCATATTTGGGTTCAGGCTGGGCAACACGGTCTGGGACACGGGCGTGTCCTGCTCTGCATGGGGACAGAAGGCCGGAAATGGCTAAGTCTGAAGTCGTCAAACAGTTGGCAGAATTCGTCGAACTGAATTACCAATTCGTCGAGCTGAGATATTTAATTCGTCGACCAGACGGCTTCTTATTCGTCGAGCTGAGTTCCAAGAACGTCGAGCTGATAACAGAGCTGCATGCTTCAGAGCCTTTGCCTTTTCTATCTGAAGTTCATCGAGCTGAGTTTGTAACTTTGTCGACTGGAGTTCAGTAACCATTCTGGACTTAGTCGAGTATTTTGTGTTGACTGATATTCTGTGTGTCGACATGAATCTTCTGGTGTCGATATAAGTTAGTGTCGACACATGCTTTCTGGTGTCGACATAAGTTTTCTGGTGTCGACATAAGTTGGTGTCGATACATGCCCTAAATGTCGACACAAATCTTCTGATTCCAGAATTCCTCGAGTAGAGTACTGATTTTGTCGACCTGAGAAGTTAACTTCGTCGACCTGAGAAGTTGTGAACTTGAGATCCAAGTTCGTCGAGCTCGGAATCTTGTTCGTCGACCAAACTCTGAAGTTGGACTTAGAATAATCTGCAGTTATCCTGACTTTAGTTTGTTGAAGTATCCCAGTTTTCGTCGACCAGAGAATGAAGATCGTCGAGCTCAGCTCAAAGAAATATCTAAAGTTCGTCGAGCTGAGAACGTCTTTCGTCGACCTGAGTTCGACGAATGTCAAACTCATTTTACTTAGTCTTGAAATCTTCTAAGTCTTGAGTCTCTGATAGTCTTGTTGATAGCTGGTCCATCTGATGTTTACTCTAAGGACTTGGCCTAGACTCTAGAACACAACTATGACCCTGGCTATACATGTTGGGTCACATCCTAAGTTAGTGAACCTAGCCCAAATCAACTAGGAGTCCAACAATCTCCCCCTATTTGGGTGAGGTCACTAATAGACTCAAAACAAAAATATAAGAATAAACAAAACAAGAAAAAAATATATTTGGCAGAGATTTACTAACACATGCAGCAGATATATATATATATACATGAGCTTTTTTTAAATAGACAGATCAGTTTTAAAACTAATGCAGAGAAAAGAAATTGAAGCACTGTCAATATTATTTCTTCTGCTTATTTGTGGGCTTGTCTTCTTTTGTCTTTTCACTTGGCTTTGTAAAGATAATTTCTCTTTTTGGATCCAAAGTTTGTGCCTGTGTCATTGTCATGTCAGCTGCCCTAATAATCTTCAGGGATGTAGTTCTGGGGACAACTGCTTCAGGATGTAGCTTCATGTAATCATCAACATCGAACAGTTTATTTGCTTTATCAAATATTTTGAGTTCTTCCTTCCTGTATTTGGACATAGTGGAATATCCTGATATATCTTTGCCTTCAGCTTTTGCTTTATTAATCAAAGAAAGACCAACAATTTCCTGGAACCTGGCCATTTTAGCAATGTTTGCTATTTCAGGATCTTCAAAAGGAACTGGAGGTGAATCTGGTCTGTTGGGACTGTCAGCTTTCTATTCTGCAGAGAGAGTGTGTTATTGCTGTTAATGTTGTTGATGTTGTTGATGTTGTTGTTGTTGATTTCCTAAAGAGTGATGTCTTTGCTGACTGCTTCCAAAAGGTCTCCCTTGATGTCTCTGATAAGTTTGTATAGGGTTAGATCTCTGAGAGCTAGATCCAGTGGCACCAGCTGATGGAGGAGGTGGAGGTGGTGGATCTTTTCTATATCTCTGAACTGGATGAGGAGAGTATTTTCTTCTTCTTTTCTTCTCCTTTTGCTGATTTTTAGACAACCACATCCATGTTGGCATTCCTTTGTAAGGAGTAATATTTTGGAGAATATAGAATGGAGTGTCATTCTTTGGGTTTGGCTTAGCAGCAGGAGGAGGAGGGGCTTTCCTTTTCTTTGACAACATTTTCTTCTTCTTCTTAGTAGCTTCTTCATTTGAATCTTCTTCATCATCATCTTCATCATCATCACTGGCAGAACCCTGAGGGTTATCACATAGAGCATCCAATGCTTTCAAGGCTTTATCATAAGTAGCAGTCTTTTCTGTAGCAGGAGCAGAAGTTTCAAAGGCTGGAGTTTCAGCATGAGTTGAAGAAGAGACTATGCAAGAATCAAAAGTAACTGGGACAGAGCTTTCAGCTGCTGCCTTATTTTCTTCTTCAATGTCAGCCAAGATCAATTCATCTAGATCTAGCATAGGGGAGTCATCCATCACAAAGATTGGTGCTGAGATAGCTTCTGGAGGGGATGAGATGACTGTCAAGGTTGGTGCAGAAACTGGAATTACAAAGCTGTCACATAGTTGCTTAGCAACTGCTTGACTGATAGGAGGAGTATAAGGAACAATAACCAACTGTGGCTTAGTAAATTCTTCTGGAAGATACTGCATATGTACAGTGTCAAAGGTTTTCAGCAATTCTTCTAAGTTAACTGTGGGATTTAGAATAAAATCACCAATAGTTGTGAATCCTTCAGAATCTGACTCATCAAAATCCATGTCAGTATCAATGAAATCAATTAAATCTTTATTTATACAATCTGTATATGCTGCTGTGAGTACTGGAGTATCTGCTGGTGTTAAAGCTGAAGTGTCTGAAGCTGTAGCTGTTGCTTCATCATCAGGCATCTCCCCCTACCTGGTTTCAGTGGGAACTGAGGCCAGGCCCCTTACTGAGGAGGGGGCAGCAGTGAGAGCAGATATTTGGGCAGATAAAGAGGTAATGGTAGTAGCAAGAGGTGTAATGGCCTCTGTTATAAGTGATTTAAGAAGTGGATTTATGATGGTGAGGATAGATGAGATGGTAGAGGGGTCCAATAAAAAAGTTGCAGATGGTGTTGCAGTGGGTGTGGAAGAGGGGGCAACTATGGATGGAATGGAGGGTGGAACATCAGATATGTGAAGGTTAGATGTTGATGGGGATGGAAGGGTGGCATCTTGCATCATGGTGTCTAATGGTAGGATGTAAGATGGTGTGGAATACATGTGGGGAAGTGGAGACTGTGGTGGTGTAGAAATGTGTGTGTCATGAGGGGATTCAGGAGGTGTGGGTGGTTGATTTTCCTGAAGGGGTGAAGAGGGAATGTCAGTTATGGTGATTGGTAAAGATGGAGTGACTGGGGATTGTGTTGTTGTTGGAAGGGGGATGGAAGAGAAGATGTGGAAGGAATGTTCTCTTCAGCAGGGGGGGAGTGGATTTAATAGCCCTGTTGCCTTCAGAAGCTTTGATGGAAGAGGGGGAAGCCTAAGAGGGCTTAGTGATGGTCCTCTCCCATCTGCCAAATAAGGCACATGTCAGCCTTTTACTGGCATTTATGAATATAGTCTGGGAGACCAGGGATTCAGCAGCCTTTTCCTGTAGGAAGATTCCTAGAACTCTTCCAAAACATACTTCCTTCTTAGTGTTCTTCTTCTTTATCAAATCAAACAGAAGTTGTGCCCAGTTGATTGGCTTCTTGTTGATGATTGCACACATCACCAGAAATTGGTGTTTGGTGATATAATCGTGTGCAGTGTGTTTTCCAAGTAACACTTTGCCAACCAAGTCTGCTAAAAATTTATAGGGCGCAGACAAGTGTTTCTTCAACAGTTTGTTTGGGTTTTCTCTAGTATAATCCATGAGGCTTAGCATCATATCTGATTCCTCTGCTTCAATCTCGAGGTCCTCTTCTCCAATTCTTAATCCAAAGATTTCAGTTAAGATAGCGGGGGTTAAAGAGATGGAGTTACCCGTGATGGTGCCCGTCATGATGTTCTCTTCTGTGGACGACAGTGTGTATACCCATTCCCTGATTTCCATACTGTGTAGTTTGACCCTTCTCGTCATCAGGATTTTTAGTTCCTGTTCTTTAAGAAGTTTCAGGATATACAGAAAGATTGGATCATAGTGCTGAAATGAATCGAAATCCACGTTAAAGCCTATATCGAACTTCATTCCTGTGAGATTGCTTGTCAGAGCCGCCATTGAAATCACCTGCAAGAAAGACACAGAAACGGTGATTAAGTGCAAGGGAACAGAAAGCGCGGGATGGAGGTCGAAGAAAACCTAGATATAAGGTTTTCCAGAATATGAATCGACAAACTCCATTCCACGAAAATAAAATTAATTCTTCGAACTGAGGTCAACGAAATAGTTTAGGGTTAAATAATTCATCGAGCTCATCAAAAGAATTGAAGACGGTTCGTCGAACATAGGTCGACGAATTTCTTCTGAAGCAACGTTCGTCGATTGCTGATCGACGAAAATTATTTCACTCACAGAGAGTTCGTCGACCTCCGGTCGACGAGTGTCTCTCAAACTTTCCCTAGTTCGTCGAACTCCGTTTGACGAACTCCAGAAAATTCATCGAATGTAGACAGAACTTAGACTAAGTCTTCTCCATTGATCATTCCCAGCTGTTTTAGAAAGAAAGCATGATTTTTCTCATCCAGAGGTTTGGTGAATATATCAGCTTTTTGTAAATCAGCGTAGATATAGACAAGCTTAATCTTATTTTTGTCTACACACTCTCTAATGAAATGATGTCTTATATCAATATGTTTTGTGCTACTATGGTGAACTGGATTTTGTGCTATGGTTATAGCACTAGTATTATCACAGAATAGGGTTGAATTATTTAAGTTGAACCCATAATCTAGAAGCTGATTCTATATCCAGAGCATCTGTGAACTACAGCTGCCTGCTGCAATATATTCTGCTTCAGCAATTGAAGTTGACACTGATGTTTGCTGTTTATAGAACCATGATACTAATCTCATACCCAGGAACTGATAAGTTCCTAAAGTACTTTTTCTATCAACCCTGCATCCAGCAAAATCTGCATCAGAGTATCCAGTTAACTCAAACTCTGATTCAGCAGGATACCATAGGCCTAGATTAGGACAACTCTTTATATATCTTAAAATCCTTTTTAAAAAAATTAGATGAGATTTTTTAGGGTTCACTTGGAACCTAGTACAAAGGTATGTAGCAAACATAATATCTGGCCTACTTGCTGTGAGGTATAATAGGGACCCAACAATGCCCCTATAAAGTTTCTGATCTACAGGTTTTAATGGTATATCAGAGTCCACAACAGCATTGGTGGCCATGGGAGTTTTCTTAGCTGAGGCATCAGCCATCCCAAACTGCTTTAGAAGTTCTTTAGCATATTTTGCTCGAGAGATGAATATGCTATCAGGAAGCTGTTTCACTTGGAGACCAAGGAAATATGAAAGCTCTTGCATGCTACTCATTTCAAATTTAGAATGCATGAGGTCAGAAAACCCCTTGCACAATTTTGAATCTATAGAGCCAAATATAATATCATCTACATAGATTTGCACTAACAAGATTTGGTCCTTATGATGTCTAGTGAAAAAGGTTTTATCTACAGTTCCTCTTATAAATTCATGCTCTAATAAGAAACTTGCTAAGGTCTCATACCAAGCTCTTACAACTTGTTTTAGACCATAAAGAGCCTTATTTAATTTAAAACATAAGAGGGATAAGTTGGAGAAAAAAAAACCTGGAGGTTATTCTACATAAACCTCTTCTTATAATACTCCATTTAAGAAAGCACTTTTCACATCCATTTGAAAAACTTTAAACCTTTTGAATGCTGCATAGGCAAGGAAGATCCTTATAGCTTCCAACCTTGCAACAGGTGCAACGGTCTGATCATAGTCAATTCCTTCCTCTTGCCTATATCCTTGAGCAACAATCCTAGCCTTGTTTCTCACAATGACTCCTTGGGCATCAAGCTTATTCCTGAAAACCCATTTTGTTCCAATAACTGGGTAGTTTTGGGGTCTTGGAACCAAATCCTAAACTCTACATCTCTCAAATTAGTTTAGTTCCTCTTGCATTACAAGGATCCAGTGACGATCTTGCTCAGCATCATGAATGGTTAGAGGTTCAACCTGAGAGAGAAAACATGCATGCATCAAGTCTTGGTTGAGTTGATGCCTTGTTTGTACACCTGCTGATAAGTCTCTAATTACTTGAGATCTTGGGTGATCCCTAAGTGTGACAAAATCAGTGGGTGGAGTTGGTTGTGCAACAACATTTTGAATAAATTCCTCTTGTGGAATTATATTTGCTATTGGTTGAGTCTCATGTTCTTCAGCTTCATCTTCTTCACTATCTTCAATAACTTGTGGAGAGGGATGAGTGGGAACCTCTTGGGTGAGGTTTAGTCCATCCAATGTCTCACACAAGTGGGGTACCTGCAAATTACTACTGGTAGAAACTTCTTTCTCCTTGCAATACATGTTAGTTTCATCAAAAGAAACATGAATTGACTCTTCTACTTTTAATGTTGATTTATTGAATACCCTATAAGCCTTGCTTACTTGGGAGTATCCTAGAAAAACTCACACTTCAGCCTTAGCTTCAAACTTTCTAATATATTTCTTGTTGTTATATGTATATAACATGCACAACTAAAAACTTTAAAATAGTTTATTTTAGGTTTCTTCCCTTTGAGCAATTCATAGGGAGTCTTGTTCTTCAGTTTGTGAATTAAACACCTATTCAGGACATAGTTTGCAGTGCTTACAGCCTCTGCCCAAAAGGTTAGTGGCATGTATACATCAGCAAGCAATGTACATGCAGCTTCAATGAGTGTCCTATTTTTCCTTTCAGCTACCTCATTTTGTTGGGGAGTTCTAGGAATTGAGAAGCAATGCCTGATACCTTCCTTCTCATAGAACTCATGCATAAGAAGAGACTCAAACTCTGTGCCATGATCACTTCTGATCAATGCAACATGAGTAGAGAACTCAATCTGTATGCTCCTGAGAAAATATGTAAGAACCTTGAATGTATCTTACTTTGTTCTCAGAAAGAATACCCAACTGAACCTGGAGAAGTCATCCACTATAACTAAAGTGTAAGATTTCCCTCCTAGGCTTTGTACAGCTATGGGTCCAAAAATATCCAAGTGTAGCAGGTACAAGATCCTAGGTGAATCACTCTTATTAATTGATTTGAAACTAGTTTTAGCTTGCTTGCCTAGTTGACAAGCCCTGCAGAGACCTTCCTTCTTGTAGGGGGCAGAAGATAGACCTCTAACAAGGTTGTGCTTAGATAGCCTAGCAATGTTTTTCAGGTTTACATGTCCTCGTATTTTGTGTCATAAGTCATTCGGATTACTAGTTAAATTCAGTAAACAGATATCAGTTGTGGCAAAAAGAAAGTTTACTAAATAAATATTTTCTTGTCTACTTCTACTTAAAACAGTTTGGTTATTTTTATCAATGATAGAGCAAGTAGATGGCTTAAAGTATACCTGATAACCATCATCACATAATTGACTTATGGAGATGAGGTTATGATTCAGTCCACTTACATATGTCACCTTTCTGAATATGACGGCTCCTATTTTTACTTCTCCCACTCCTTCTGACTGTCCACATTTTGAGTCACCAAAAATAACTTTTGGCCCCAGCTTGGACTTATAGTTGAGTAGGATGTCCTTGCTGCTAGTCATATGCTTGGAGCAACCACTGTCCAGGTACCAAGTTTCATTTACCCCTGGACACTTTTTCACATGCAATGCAAACAGTTAGTGATTTTTGACCCATGTTACCTTGGGCCCTTTGTATGGCAGATAAGAGAAACTAAAATAACAGAAAATTCTGGCTGGGATTTATATCCTAGGGGGTGGTATCTCCTAGGTGGAATGGTCAGTCAGTTAGGGGATTAAATGATTTCCTAGAAGTATTTAAGTTTCTGTTAAAGTTATAGTTTTGGTTAAGTCTTCCTGGGTTCGACGAATTTATGTAAGTTCGTCGACCAGAGTTCGACGAATTGGGTTGAGATCGTCAATCTCTGCCCAGAGAATAAACATGTTCATTCTCTACGCCCCACGTTCGTCGATCTCTGCTTGACGAACCATACAAAGTTTGTCGATCGCAGTTAGACGAATAATGATAACTATAGTTAGCATTCAGAGTTCGTCGATCTGGGTTCGACGAACTGGCCCCTTTTCATCGATCTGAGGTCGACGAAAATTGCTGAACTTTATTTTTATTTGGTGTTTTCTGTTTTTCAACTCTGTCCTTAGTTTTAATTTGTTCAAGAATTTTATTTACCTTATTTACTTGATCAGTATTCTTCTTTTCTTTCTCAGAAATAAAATTTATGGGTTGTGATAGATGGTTTTTCTGATGTTGACTCTAAGGACTTGGCCTAGACTCTAGAACACAACTATGACCCTGACTATACATGTTGGGTCACATCCTAAGTTAGTGAACATAGCCCAAATTAACTAGGGATCCAACAAGTTGTAACACCTCAAATCCCACATTTGGGTTCAGGCTGGGCAACACGGTCTGGGACACGGGCATGTCCTGCTCTGTATGAATGAGCAGCATGTAGAGTGCTCGACGAAATGCACTCAACGAGTTCTCGAGGGGGAACACGCCCTTCGATACGGGTGTGTCCTCCTCTGCTCTACGAACTCCACTCGAGTAAATATGCTCGATGATAGTCGAGTGGGGAACAGGGCCTGTAACACGGCCGTGTCACATGGTCGTGTCCTCCTCTGGAATTGTCCAAGGTATTGAGTCCATGTGAGCACAGGCAGGACATGGGTGTGTCTATGGGCATACGGCCTGTGACACGGGCGTGTCACATGGTCGTGTCCTATTCGGGTTGAATTGGGTGTGTGCCACCTGAGGTACACGGCCACAGACATGGGCATGTCTGAAGGCGTGTCAGGGCATAAGGCCTGTGATACGGGCGTGTCATATGGTCGTGTTCTGCTCTGGGTAAGTCGGTTGTGTGCCAATTAAGGTACACGGCCTGTGACACGGTCGTGTCACCGGCCGTGTCAGCCCAAAAATTGACCTTTGTGGAACATTTGTGGTCGTCCATTTCCTTCATTTGGGATCTGATGGCCCAGGCTGCTCCCTACTGCATTAAGGCCGAAATTGAGAAGAGAATTCTCATTTTTGTTTGGGCCATTCTCTTTATACAAGAGCTAGAGAGGGGAGAGCAAGGAGGAAAAGGAGTCGGCCACCGGTGGAGCTTTAGTGTTCCGAAGCGAGATCCAAGGCCAAATTTGTGGAGGCAAGGCCCCTGCAGTGCTTTCCAACCGGCTAGAATTCCATGGCTCCAAAGAGGTCGTCAAGGGTAACGATCTTCCTTCTTGGACATGTGAAGTCCTCCTTTTTGGCATGTGCATGGAATTCCCCCACCAAAGGGTGGATTCCCCTTTGTTTGATTCTTGGAATCCCCAATAGTCTTGCATATAGATCCGGAACTGTGTAGTATGGAATAGGCATGTTGTGTGAAGTCCATCTTGACAGGTTGTTCTGGAGTGGTGATGTTGCATTTGCACACCGGAGAAGACTCCGTGGTTAAACGTGTAGTTTATGGAATCAATGGGTTGGACCTGTGAAGGGCAGTAACAAGAAGTACTGGAGTGGTAGTTCAGGAAAAGACCCTTATGATGCTTGCGATTTCAATGGGTTGTGCCTGTGAAGGATAGTAGCAGGAAGTACTGGAGTCAAAGTCTAGGAAAAACACCCACTAAATGTGTGTGTTGTATGATATGAACGATAAGGTTATACTAGGGACGGAAAGTGAGTTCTGTCGCTAATGTTGGGCATGGCTCCTAGCTAACCTGTGAATGTGAAGTCAGTCCCTCTGGGACAATATGGCTATTTGTGAGCTTGATGAGCTCTTTAAAAGGCTTCATGTCAAACAGGAAAGGAGAAACCGACCCGCGCCTTATTCTTAGTCACGAGTACGTTGGTATTCGGTGATGGCAAGGCGACTTGAGCAACGGGGGGTGGCTGATCCATACCTGTGTTATATCCGTCCGACTTGAAGACCAGAAAGTGTTGTCAGTTGGAGCGCATAATGAGAGTCTTATGCATGCGCGCTGCAAAGACTAAATGCTCAATTTTACCGTTGGGTTTCGGCCCTGGAACGGTGGTGGGACCCTGGTTCGCAGGTACACCAAGAATGTGCCCTGAGTGCACAGATCGTCGGGTCGCGTGGCTAACGATTGTGATGGATTGTTTGTGCGTGCGAGCATAATGTGTGATATTGATATATCTGTCTATGAATTGTTATGCCTGTAGGGAAGGAATACCACTGCCCCGGAAAAGGGGTAGGGTCGTTATAAATTGGTCAGCTGAATGCTAACCGTTGCTTTGTTTGCCACTGTTTGGTGGGCTGTCCCTGTACAGGTGCTGGAGAGCCGAGCGGGACACATAAGGGCTGAAGTCCTCCTGCTGCTGTTGCTGCTAGCCCTTGAAGGCTAAATAAAGAATGTAGTGTTTTGTTCATGTGTGGCCGGCCTGCGCACCGATGTTTGGAATCCACACTTATAAAGAGCAACTGTAAGGCCATAAGGCCAAACGGTATTGTATTTGGTGTACATTCCTATATAAATGTGGGTATTTATATCAGTGGACATTCATGGTTGGAGTTCAGTATTTATGTTAAACGTTTCCGCGAGAATGCTATGAGTTATGATGTGCAACTCTGATACTAACCCATGACTTCGTCTCCTATTTTGTGGCATATGGTGTGGGTGTAACGCCCCGAAACTCAAAGGAGCAAAGGGGAATAATTTGGGCCAGTTTGAGTTCTGGCTGCAGGCACACGGCCTGGGACACGGGCGTGTCCCAGGGCGTGTCAAGCCTGTGTCGACACTAAGGCGTGAAGTCGACACTTTGGTCTCGACATTGTGTCGAGACTGGGCACACGGCCTGCGACACGGGCGTGTCGCAGGGCGTGTCGACCCGTGTCGACACTTAGCCGTGAAGTCGACACAGTGTTTCGACGTTGTGTCGAGACACGGCACACGGCCTGCGACACGGGCGTGTCGCAGGGCGTGTCAACCCGTGTCGACACTCGTCCCGCGAAGTCGACACTTTGGTGTCGACAGTGTGTCGAGACATGGCACACGGCCTGCGACACGGGCGTGTCGCAGGGCGTGTCGACCCGTGTCGACACTTAGCCGCGAAGTGCCGAGACCTTGTACACGGCCTGGAGCCCAGGCGTGTCAAGGTGACACGGGCAAGGACACGGGCGTGTCCTAGAACCCGTGCAGTGCTCGGGTTGAAAACGGGAGAAAATCATGGGGTACACGGCCAGCTACACGGCCGTGTCAGTTGGAACACGGGCGTGTCAGATCGAACACGGGCGTGTTCGATGCCCGTGTGAGGTTCCAGGTGATTCGATTTTGACGGCGAATGAGGCACACGGCCCTGGACACGGGCGTGTGCCAGGCCGTGTTCGGCCCAGATTGGGCATTTCAGTCCCGAATCGAAGCCGTTCATTTCTTTGACTGAGGATCCAATGGCTGGGGGTTGTTCCTGAAGGGATATACCCGGGTTTTGACTTAGAAAACCCTCACTTTTTCCACTTGTTATCTCTCCAAACCCTTGGAGAAAGAAAAGCTAAGGCAAGAAGAAGAGGAACTAGATCCGCCATTGGAGGAGCTTCGGAGCTCCGAATCGCAAGCCGACTCCGGATCCACGGAGGCAACGCAAGTGCGGTGATTTCCATCCGATTACTTTTCGATGGCGCCAAAGAGGACCGCAAGGGTAACGATCCTCATCTTGAGCATGAGTCGCTCTTTTCTTTGCATAGGAAGCCCGCTCTCGCGAGTTTGCGGAGAGTTGGAGGCGTTCCTTCGGGTAGATATGTGAAGTCCCCGTTGTTTAGAGTCCGTATGCGAGAACGGACATAGGCATTTTGGTTGAAGCCTACCCGGACATGTAGTTCGGATCGGTGATGTTGCATTGCATAAAGCCGGAGAAGACTCCGTGCTATTTGGTGTTTTCGGGTTTTTCTACACGGTAGATTGCAGCAGGGAGCCTTGGGGACTAACCCAAAGGTGCACCCGGAAAACTGGGCGGACACGAGGTCTTGCCAACTTGGTGGCCTGAGAGCCAACTTGAACATAACGGGGTTATGTGACTTGTGTTAGAATGGGACTCGGTGAAAGTTTGACCCGCGCATATGGCTTAAATTGCCGTTGCGATGTGAGCACGGGTTAGATGGAGCCGTACCCGCTCTATGTCGTTCGGGTTAGAGAGACCTAAAGTACATGGCACTCGCCGTTGGCATAGATGTGAGTCTTCGGTGGTCGATGGCTTAAATTGACGTGACCAATACCATGAAGACAAATTGCTCATAGGAATGGCCGTCTAATGGCGGTGGTGAGTCCGGAATGTTAATGGCTTCAATTGACATAACATCGACCGGTTCACCGAGAATGTGCCCTGAGTGCACGGGACGTGTGGCCGTACGAGCCAACGTCTGTGATGAAATGGCTATGATTATATGCATTGCTCGCTTGTGCTAATGAAATGCAGGGAAGGAGCATCGCCGCCCCGAGTTGGGGGCGGGATCTTTATAATTTGGTCAGCATTGCTGACCGTTGCTTTGTTTGCCACCGTGCGGTGGTTTGTTTGCTTGCAGGTGCAGCTGGACCAAGCGGTCAATAGCGGGCTAAAGCCCTTTTTGCGAAGCTGGCCCTCGAAGGCCCGAATGGAAATGTTTTATGTTTTGTTCATGTATGGCCGGCCTGCGTGCCGAGGTTTGGAAATCATGTAAAAGACAAGTGAAACATTTTGTAAGGCCTTAAGGCCGACTTTTGAGTATTTTGTAATAACATTCCTATTATCTTGCTAGTGGACATTCATGCTTGTGCTGGGTTCTTGTTGTGCAACTTTAATAAATTGCTTCCGCTAGAATGCTCTGTGTAGGACGTTGAGATTGGTTGGATGGTTTCCATAAGTAACCACCCGGTCTGTCTGTGGTATATGGTGTCGGGCCCCGGCCGGACCTACTGCTATATGCTATGCGACGGATAGGGGGTGTTACAATTTGGTATCAGACTACTGGTTTTGGTCGGGCTTAAAGTGAATTCGTGGGCGAATTCTTTTTAAGGGGTGGTGAGCACATTGTGTGCGTCATTGTAATAACAGTAAAAAGAACCCATGAATGTCCACTTAGGAATGAAAATACTCGTGTTTGAGGAACCTGCGTGTTCCTATAATTGCTGTTTGCAATGTTATTTGGTCGCTTAACGGTGTTTTGTACCACTATAGGTGACCAGAAGTGGTGTTGGGCCGCCAGAACGCCGAGGTTCTGAGGCAAGTAGTGCACCAGAAGTTGCTCCCGCAACACCTTTGTCGGCTGAAAATATAAGATTGGTGGCTGAAGCGGTGTTAGCCGTGATAAATGCGCAGCCTGGGAGGCAAGCGCAGCAGCCAGCTCCTGTGATGGAGCAAGTACCTCTTCAAGAGGCTGAGCCGAGGAGGATGGAGCAAGTGGTTGTAGAACCAATAGTGCCAAGGAGGGCGACTGAGAGGCAGTTGAAGCATGTAATGAGCTTTAACCCTCCGTTATTCTCGGGGTTGGGAACCCCATCTCAGGCTGAAGACTGGCTCTCTAGGATGAAGAGAGTCATGACAGCGACGGAGACGGAGGAGTGGCAGATGACCACCATTGCTACGTTCCTGCTGGACGGTGAAGCGAGGATGTGGTGGGAAGGTTTGGAGCTGCATCATCTGCGAGGTAGACAACTGATAGACGTTCCGATGGAAGAGTTCTCGGAATTGTTCTTAGCAAGATACCTCCCTTCTACTCAGAGGATTTCAATGGAGAATGAGTTCCTGAGGTTGGTACAGGGTGAGAGGAGCGTGGATGAATATCTCCACGAGTTTACGCGGTTGAGTCGTTATGCGAGCTCTACCATCATGGATGAGGAGCGCAAGACTAATCGTTTTTATGAAGGCTTGAGGGATGAGCTGAGACTATTACTGTTGGGGCCGATGACGCAGGGTTTCTTAACCTTGGTCAATACTGCCCGGTCCTTGGAGAAGGACATGAAGAACGTGCAGGCGAAGAAAGGCTTGGTTGATAGAAAATCTGAGTTTAAAGTGCCGACTACCTCAAAGTCCGGCTATCGGAAGTCTTTCAAGAAGCCTAGGACTTCGGGTCCAGCTCCTTCTGGCGCTTCTGGGGCGACTACGAGTCGGACCCCGGGCGCGTGCTTTACTTGTGGCAAGACGGGGCATTTCGCCCGTGATTGTTGGAGCGGACGTCCTAAGTCCGAGAGGAGGCCGGGAGCCACTTATGAAGAGAAGGGAAAGGCGGTGGAGTCGACCGCATCCCACTATGCTCCGGCCCAACCCAGGGTCTACAATCTTGGCAAACAGGAGGCCATTAAACAAGCTGACGTGGTGACAGGTACGGTTTAATTTATAGCAAGTCAATTCCTTTATATGCTTGTTATGTATATGTTACCTTACCACTGCTTGTTTAGGATTTGTGTTGATTTGTGAAAACCCGGCACGAGCACTCTTTGATACGGGAGCTTCACACTCCTTCTTGTCCGAAGGATTTATATCACGCATCGGAGTCCCTTCTTCGATGGCGAAGGACAAGTTGGATGTGTTGTTGCCCAATGGGTGTTCGATGCGAGCGGTTAGGATCTGCGAAGTTAAAGTTCGTATTGGAGAGCAGGAGTTTGACCTGCGGGCGTCCTTACTTCCGTTGGTGGAGTTCGACGTCATATTTGGAATGGACTGGCTCTCGGAGCAGCAGGCCCATATAGATTGCGGTAGCAAGGAAGTAAAGCTGGGAGCAAGTCGTGAGACGACTTTTACGGGTTTAAAGGGGTCGAGCAAGACGTTGATGTCTGCTCTTCAGGTGGTGAAGGCGGTTCGTGCTGGAGCAGAACTGTTCTTTACACTAGTGGAGGTTGCAAAGCCGAAGCCCGCGATGGATTGTATTTCAGTGGTATCGGAATACCCTGATGTGTTCCCCGCAGATCTTCCTGGAGCCCCGCCTCAATAGGAGATAGATTTTACGATCGAGCTAGTGCCAGGTGCAAAGCCTGTGTCACGATCTCCGTATCGGCTAGCGCCTAAGGAAATGGCGGAGCTGAAAGTACAGTTGCAAGAGTTGTTGGAGCAAGGGTATGTGCGCCCGAGTTCTTCGCCTTGGAGCGCACCGGTCCTCTTTGTTAAGAAGAAGGACGGAAGCTTGAGGTTGTGTATTGATTATCGGGAGCTAAACAAGCTGACTGAGAAGAACAAGTACCCGATCCCCCGGATTGATGATCTCTTTGATCAGTTAGTCGGGTCGACGGTGTACTCGAAGTTAGATCTCAAGTCTGGGTACTATCAGCTGCGGATAAGGGAGAGTGATATCCCGAAGACAGCGTTTAGTACGAGATACGGGCATTATGAGTTTACGGTCATGCCGTTTGGGCTGACTAATGCGCCGTCAGTATTTATGGATTTGATGAACAGGACGTTCAGGGAGTACCTAGACCATTTCGTGATCGTCTTCATCGACGATATTTTGGTGTACTCGCAAAGTGAGGAAGATCACTTCAAGCATCTCCATTTGGTGTTGGAGACACTCAGGAGAAACCAGTTGTATGCCAAGTTCTCGAAGTGCGAGTTTTGGCTATCCTCAGTGGCGTTCCTCGGGCATATAGTGAGTGGAGAGGGTATTGCGGTGGATCCGGCGAAGATTGTTGCGATACGGGAGTGGCCTGAGCTTGCTACGGTAGCAGAAGTCCGGAGCTTTTTGGGGCTTGCCGGTTATTATAGGCGCTTCGTAGAGAACTTCTCGCGGATAGCGCTACCTCTCACTACTTTGACGAGGAAGGAGCATAAGTTCGTTTGGACGCCGGAGTGCGCGCGAGCTTTTGAGGAATTGAAGTGTCGGTTGACCACGGCGCCTGTGCTGAGTTCGCCGGTTGGAACCGAAGGCTATGAGATATATAGCGATGCTTCGGGCAGTGGTTTGGGTTGCGTGCTACTGCAGCACGGCAGCGTGATAGCTTATGGCTCGAGACAGCTAAAAGTGCACGAGAGGAATTATCCGGTCCACGACTTGGAGTTGGCGGCCGTGATTTTTGCCTTGAAGCTGTGGAGACACTATTTGTACGGTGTGAAGATTGACATCTACACCGATCACAAGAGCCTAAAGTACCTGATTGATCAGAAAGATCTGAATATGCGGCAGCGTAGGTGGATGGAGTTCCTGGGGGACTATACTTTCAAGATCCACTACGTGCCTGGCAAAGGGAATGCGGTTGCGGACGCGTTGAGTCGCCGAGCCCCAGCTCAAGCGAATTGGCTATCAGTGCATGATGAGCGGTTGGTGCAGGAGCTGGAGGCGTTGGAGATTGTTTGTGTGGATAGACAATCTAGTGCTGAAGCAGTGCTGAATTGGACTGAAGTCCAATATGACCTGGCTGATCGGATTCGGCAGGCTTTGGATATGGATGCTCATATGAAGCAGTTCATGATAGAGGCTCTGGATGGGTCAAATTCCCAATTCGTTGTGGAGGACGGATTGCTGTGGAAGGACGGTCGTTTGTGCGTCCCAAGTGTGGGCAAATTACGGGTGGAGTTGTTGTACGAGGCGCACCATACCAAGTACTCGATTCACCCGGGGAGCACGAAGATGTACCGCGATATAAAGAAACTGTTTTGGTGGCCGGGCTTGAAAAAGGATGTGGCGCTATATGTAGCGAAGTGCCAAACCTGCGCCTTGGTAAAGGCGGAGTGCCAAAAGCCGAGAGGATTTCTTAAGTCCTTGCCTATTCCGGAGTGGAAATTCGACGACATCTCTATGGACTTTGTGCATGGTTTGCCAAGGTCGCAAAAGGGGAACGACGCCATTTGGGTGGTGGTCGATCGATTAACGAAGGTGTCGCATTTTATTCCGCATAGGAAGGATGATCCGGTGGAGAAGCTGGCGAAGCTTTATGTGGATAACATAGTGCGGCTTCATGGTGTGCCCCGCAGCATCGTGAGTGACCGAGATGGGCGGTTCACGTCCAATGATTGGAGGCTGGTGCAGCAAATGTTGGGAACAAAGCTGAAGTTTAGCACAGCCTTCCATCCGCAAACGGATGGGCAGACCGAGAGGGTCAATAGAACGATGGAAGACATGCTTCGCATGTGTGTCTTGGACTTTGGAAAGCAATGGGAGGACCACCTTTATTTGGTGGAGTTCGCATACAACAACAGCTACCAAGCAAGTATTCAGATGGCGCCTTTCGAGGCCCTATATGGTAGAAGATGTCGCACGCCGTTGTCTTGGTTAGAAACGGGCGAGTCGAAGTTGTATAAGCGATCGGAAGTGGATGATGCTACTTCTTTGGTGAGAACCATTCGGGAGAGGTTGCTTATCGCTCAGGACCGGCAAGCAAAGTACTATAATGCCAAGCACAGGAACGTGGAGTTCGCTGTGGGCGATTATGTATACTTGAAGATCAAGCCGTTCAAGGGTGTCTCGCGGGTGCGGCGATTGAAAAAGCTAAGCCCGAGGTACCTTGGACCGTTCGAGGTTCTGGAGCGAGTAGGAGAAGCGGCCTATCGGCTGAAGCTTTCAGTGGAGCTAAGTGGTTTACATGATGTATTCCACATTTCGGTGCTTCGGAAGGCGGTGCAAGAGCCTACGCAAGTGATCGCGGCCAATCAAGTGCCGGTGGATAGTGGGCTAACGACAAAAGTCAAGCCCGTGCGGATTGAGGACTCGGAGGTCAAGCGGCTACGCAATAAAGAGATCAGGATGGTCAAAGTCCGGTGGGACAATTGCGGTCGTGAGGAGCTCTCTTGGGAGCGAGAGCAGACGATGCTTGACGAATATCCGGAGTTGTTCCGCTCAGGTACAAATTTAAGTTTGTACATGTTGTTTTTCCCTTTATGTAATTTCGTGGGCGAAATTCTTTTAAGAGGGGCAGAGTTGTAACGCCCCGAAACTCAAAGGAGCAAAGGGGAATAATTTGGGCCAGTTTGAGTTCTGGCTGCAGGCACACGGCCTGGGACACGGGCGTGTCCCAGGGCGTGTCAAGCCTGTGTCGACACTAAGGCGTGAAGTCGACACTTTGGTCTCGACATTGTGTCGAGACTGGGCACACGGCCTGCGACACGGGCGTGTCGCAGGGCGTGTCGACCCGTGTCGACACTTAGCCGTGAAGTCGACACAGTGTTTCGACGTTGTGTCGAGACACGGCACACGGCCTGCGACACGGGCGTGTCGCAGGGCGTGTCAATCCGTGTCGACACTCGTCCCGCGAAGTCGACACTTTGGTGTCGACAGTGTGTCGAGACATGGCACACGGTCCTGCGACACGGGCGTGTCGCAGGGCGTGTCGACCCGTGTCGACACTTAGCCGCGAAGTGCCGAGACCTTGTACACGGCCTGGAGCCCAGGCGTGTCAAGGTGACACGGGCAAGGACACGGGCGTGTCCTAGAACCCGTGCAGTGCTCGGGTTGAAAACGGGAGAAAATCATGGGGTACACGGCCAGCTACACGGTCGTGTCAGTTGGAACACGGGCGTGTCAGATCGAACACGGGCGTGTTCGATGCCCGTGTGAGGTTCCAGGTGATTCGATTTTGACGGCGAATGAGGCACACGGCCCTGGACACGGGCGTGTGCCAGGCCGTGTTCGGCCCAGATTGGGCATTTCAGTCCCGAATCGAAGCCGTTCATTTCTTTGACTGAGGATCCAATGGCTGGGGGTTGTTCCTGAAGGGATATACCCGGGTTTTGACTTAGAAAACCCTCACTTTTTCCACTTGTTATCTCTCCAAACCCTTGGAGAAAGAAAAGCTAAGGCAAGAAGAAGAGGAACTAGATCCGCCATTGGAGGAGCTTCGGAGCTCCGAATCGCAAGCCGACTCCGGATCCACGGAGGCAACGCAAGTGCGGTGATTTCCATCCGATTACTTTTCGATGGCGCCAAAGAGGACCGCAAGGGTAACGATCCTCATCTTGAGCATGAGTCGCTCTTTTCTTTGCATAGGAAGCCCGCTCTCGCGAGTTTGCGGAGAGTTGGAGGCGTTCCTTCGGGTAGATATGTGAAGTCCCCGTTGTTTAGAGTCCGTATGCGAGAACGGACATAGGCATTTTGGTTGAAGCCTACCCGGACATGTAGTTCGGATCGGTGATGTTGCATTGCATAAAGCCGGAGAAGACTCCGTGCTATTTGGTGTTTTCGGGTTTTTCTACACGGTAGATTGCAGCAGGGAGCCTTGGGGACTAACCCAAAGGTGCACCCGGAAAACTGGGCGGACACGAGGTCTTGCCAACTTGGTGGCCTGAGAGCCAACTTGAACATAACGGGGTTATGTGACTTGTGTTAGAATGGGACTCGGTGAAAGTTTGACCCGCGCATATGGCTTAAATTGCCGTTGCGATGTGAGCACGGGTTAGATGGAGCCGTACCCGCTCTATGTCGTTCGGGTTAGAGAGACCTAAAGTACATGGCACTCGCCGTTGGCATAGATGTGAGTCTTCGGTGGTCGATGGCTTAAATTGACGTGACCAATACCATGAAGACAAATTGCTCATAGGAATGGCCGTCTAGTGGCGGTGGTGAGTCCGGAATGTTAATGGCTTCAATTGACGTAACATCGACCGGTTCACCGAGAATGTGCCCTGAGTGCACGGGACGTGTGGCCGTACGAGCCAACGTCTGTGATGAAATGGCTATGATTATATGCATTGCTCGCTTGTGCTAATGAAATGCAGGGAAGGAGCATCGCCGCCCCGAGTTGGGGGCGGGATCGTTATAATTTGGTCAGCATTGCTGACCGTTGCTTTGTTTGCCACCGTGCGGTGGTTTGTTTGCTTGCAGGTGCAGCTGGACCAAGCGGTCAATAGCGGGCTAAAGCCCTTTTTGCGAAGCTGGCCCTCTAAGGCCCGAATGGAAATGTTTTATGTTTTGTTCATGTATGGCCGGCCTGCGTGCCGAGGTTTGGAAATCATGTAAAAGACAAGTGAAACATTTTGTAAGGCCTTAAGGCCGACTTTTGAGTATTTTGTAATAACATTCCTATTATCTTGCTAGTGGACATTCATGCTTGTGCTGGGTTCTTGTTGTGCAACTTTAATAAATTGCTTCCGCTAGAATGCTCTGTGTAGGACGTTGAGATTGGTTGGATGGTTTCCATAAGTAACCACCCGGTCTGTCTGTGGTATATGGCGTCGGGCCCCGGCCGGACCTACTGCTATATGCTATGCGACGGATAGGGGGTGTTACAGTGGGGCCCCGGCCGGACCTTCTATTATATGTTATATGAACGGATGGAGTCGTTACACAGACCGCTGCTATTGTTAATCACTAGACCACTATTGTAGCTCATTTCCAGACTACTGCTGCGGCCAACCGTCAGACCGCCAAAGCTGCTCCTGACCAGACTACTAAGACCTACCATCAGACCGCTGAACCAAACTGGCAGACCGCTGATAGAAGAAGTCCGCTGCGGCTAGACATAAACCGCCTAGTATCCTTATGCTCCAACACTCCCTCTCAAGTTAGAGCATATATATCTACTATGCCCAGCTTGCTATAAACCTCCCAAAAAGGAGTAACTTACTTGGCGAAGAAATCAGTCAACTCTCTCTTTGAGGTAACAAACGGAGTGCAGATATGATTCTTCAAAATCTCATCTCTGATAAAATGACAATCAACCTCAATATGTTTTGTTCTCTCATGAAAAACTGGATTACTCAAAATATATATAGTTGCCTTATTATCACAGAACATAGGTAGGGGATGATCATAAAACTCTCACGGATCAAATAAGATTGTCCGTAGCCATTTCAACTCATAAGCAGTCTAAGACATGCTTCTATATTCTGCTTCTACACTTGACTTGGCAACTACAGCCTGTTTCTTGCTCTTCCAGCGGACTAGATTACCTCCAACAAAAGTGCAGAAACCAGACGTAGACCTCCTATCCTCCTTATCGTCTACGTAGCTAGCATTAGAATAAGCTTTAACCTTCAGATGTCCTCTTTTCTAAAACAAGAGCCCTTTTCATAGTGCACCTTTTACATACTCTAAAATCTTCAGAGCTAACTGCAGGTGACATTCTCTGGGAGCTTGCATAAACTGGGTCACTCTCCCTACTGCATAACAAATATCTGTTCTAGTGACTGTCAGATAAATGAGTTTACGAAGAAGACGCGTGTATCTGGTAACATCTTTAAGAACAGGAGAATTCTCATTCCAACATTTGTCATCTCTGACAGTCATAGGAGTCTGAGCGGGTTTAGCCCCAAGAAGACTAGTCTCTTTCAGGAGATCTAATGCATACTTTCGCTGTGAAAGAACTATAGAACCAAATTTTCGAGATATCTCAATCCCCAGAAAGCACTTAGAAGATCTCATATCCTTGGTAACAAAATGCTGAAGCAGATGCGTCTTTGTCATGTCAATAATGTTTTTATCATCCCCTGTAAGAAGAATGTCATCCACATAAACTACAAGAATAACCAGACCAGCTGAGGTTTTGCAGATGAACAAAGAGGGATCTGTAGCACTCTGAGCAAATCCAATGAAAGAAAGGACTTCGTTAAACTTGTCAAACCATGGCCTGGGACTTTGCTTAAGACCATAGATTGCCTTTTACAGTTTATAAACCTGAGACTCCCCCTGAGCAACATACCCAGGAGGTTGCTCCATATGGATGATTTCCTGCAAATCCCCATAAAGAAAGACATTCTTGACATTCAACTAAGATATTTCCCAGTCCCTATTGACAGCCACCGAAAAAAGAACATGGATTGTAGTAATCCAAGCAATAAGAGAGAAAGTATCAAAAAAACTCCACACCGTAGGTTTAAGTAAACCCTTTGACAACAAGTCGGGCTTTGTAACGATCAATAGTACCATCAGGAAGAAACTTAATGATAAAGACCCAGTGATAGCCAACCACATCAGCTCCTTGAGGGGTTGGAACAAGAGTCCATGTAACCCGTTCAGTGAGAGTGTTGATCACTTCATCCATAACAGCTTTCCAATGAGGAATACCAAGAGCATATTTATAGGAAGCTGGAACAACAATTGCGGATATAGCCAGAGCAAAGCTCCGAGATGAAGGAGACAACTACGCATAAGAAACCACATCATGAAGAGGATGTTGGGTGCATGACTGAACACCTTTCCGCAGTGCAATCAGAAGATCAAGGTTTGTTCGGTCTACAGTATCAGTACCATCCGAAGAAGGGATAGCAGGCCCAGGAGTGT
This sequence comes from Platanthera guangdongensis, assembly GCA_039583875.1. Classification (NCBI taxonomy): domain Eukaryota; kingdom Viridiplantae; phylum Streptophyta; class Magnoliopsida; order Asparagales; family Orchidaceae; genus Platanthera; species Platanthera guangdongensis. Next base: position 57,725,987 of record CM077167.1, on the reverse strand, counting down.
TGAATTTGTGAAATGGAAGTGGGTGACGGGACAGGCCGGGCGACCTGGGGCGGACAGCTTTGGCGGACTAGGCGGACTGGGCGGACTGAATTGTGCGGCCTGGTGGAAGGTCTAGTGGAAAGCCGGTTGTTCTTCTGAGCGGTTTGCACGGGTTGAGTCCGCGGACTATGCGGCCTGGTTTCTGCGGATAGGGTGTTTGCTGATTGGCTTTGCCAAGGAGCGGCCTGAGCGGATGGAGGCTTGCGGACTGGTGCATTGCTCAATGGCCGCGGGTGCAAGCTTGTGCTGATAGGCGGTTTGGCTCGTGTCCGCAGGTAGCTTGCAGACTGGAGTGTCCGCGGTGTGGGCTATTGCGGACTGAGTTTGGAGCTTGGCTGAGGCCTTGTTGAGCTCTGGTGGCACAGCAGGCGATTTGCTGTGGAGGTCGATTGGCGGACTGGTTTTGGAGTCCGGGGTTGGCTGCTGCGTTGGACAGTAGTGCGAGGAGCTCGCGGACTGATGGCGGTCTGTGCTAGGGTGTTTGGCGGACGAGAGTTTATGTCCGCCATGCTCGCATTGGCACTTGATGGTTTTGGACTTGGTCACACTATGTGCCAAGGCCATGGTGTCCGCGGTATCCGCCGAGTCCGATGGGGCCGGGCGGACTGTTGTTGTCTTCCTTTGGTCGTGGACTTGTGGCGGATTGGGGTGTGAGTCTTGCGGACTGCCTCGGGTTGGTGCGGACTGCCATTGAAGGGGGTTGCTGTCTTGCAGTGGTTGGAGCTTTGCGGGCTGATGCCTTGTCCGCATAGCTTGGGCGGACTGGAGAGGGTTCGCCAATGTTTGCCTTGCTCCTGGCGGTTTTCCTTGGTATCCGGCTAAGTCCTTGCGGACTCAGCGGATGGTGTTTTGCTATTGCGTGGGCTAGGGCGGTGTCGCTATCTCCTGGGAGGTGACCACACTCCTCACCTTGCCTATAAATAGGACCCCCCTGGCAAACCAAATGTAACTTGAGTGAACAGTAAGTTGGGTTGAGCGAAGTGCTGCGGCCTGTGTTTGTCAGTCCGCGCGGATTGTTTCAGGCTGACGGTTTGCTGTGTGCAGGTCGCGCGGATAGCTTCAAGGAGCCAGGAGTTTGGCTGTGACTTCGGTCAAGTACTTGGAAGTGTGCGGTCTCTGCGGACTCAGCAGGAGATCGCTCTGTGGCTTGTCAGTTCTGTTTCATCTTTGCCAGCTTCAATAACCTGTCCGCCGGCTTCAGTCGGGTAGGGGTGTTCCTCAGTTCAGGTTTAGCAGGAGGCGAATAACGGTGTGTCCGCGCGGCCTCGCAGTCTCGGCGGACTCCATGCTATTCGGCGGATTGCAGCTAAGCTTGGGCGATCTCAGCGGTCTCGGCGACCTCGGCGACCTCGCGGTCTCGGCGGACTCCGGTGCTGTCCGCCCGGCTTGTTTTTTTGGTGCTTTCTGTTTACAGCTGTGATACTAGCGAAATCATGTCTCACTATGTATGCCTCGCATTGTAAAGAAGTGAATGAATAAAATACCTGCTTGTGCTTCTATTGTTTGTTGGCATTAATCTCTATTCCTTGGTTTCCCCTGGTTCAACGTGCGAACTGGGTAGTTCCGAAGATATTAATTTGGCGTTTGGGCTACCTTGCTGATCACGTTGAGAAAATTTAACAAGGAGCTGGTTTCAGCAACTCGGGAGAAGAATCAGAGATAGTAGGAGAATCAGCAATAGAAGGAGAAGGAATAGGAGCAGACTCTAGAAGAGGTGCCGACATAAGAGGAGAAGAAGCAGAGTCATCAGAAGATGGGAGAATAGAGGGAGAGGAAAAGAACAGAACATACTCAAAGAAAGTAACATCTATAGAAACATATTGCTTCCGGAAAACAGGATCAAAGCATCGGTACCCTTTCTGTATCAGACAATAGCCCAGAAAGATGCACTTAACAGAACAAGGAGAGATTTTGTCACGACCAAAAGAAGGAGAGTGAACAAATGTTGTGCATCTAAAGACACGAGGACTCAAAGGGAATGGAGTCCCATTAGGATACGAGATAGAAAAAGGAGTCTTGCCATCGAGAATCGAAGATGGAAATCGATTAATGAGAAAACATGAGAGAAGAACAGCATGACCCCAATAAGAATGGGGAACATGCATATGAGTGAGAAGGCTACGAGTCACATCAAGAAGATGACGATTTTACATTCAGCAAAGCCATTCTGATGAGAAGTGTAAGGACAAGTTGTTTGATGGACAATGTCGTGATTCAAATAGAATGACGTGAACTGATGACTAAGAAACTCCTTAGCATTATCAGTATGAAGAATTTTGATCGTAGTATTAAATTGTGTACGAATATCATTATAGAACGCAGAAAAATAGAAAATATTTCAGAGCGATCATGTAATAAGTACAACCACGTACATTGAGAGTAATCATCAATAAAAATAACAAAATATATGCTGCCTCGACCAACAATCGGAAGGGGAGCAGGACCCCAAACATCTGAATGAACAAGATCAAAAGGACAAGAGGAACTACGTCCAGTTTTAGCAGGAAAAGTAGAGCAGTGATGTTTCCCATATTGATAATCGTCACAAGGAAGGAAAGAAACTTCTCGAGGTAAATCAGGGAAAACCTGATAAAGAATTTAGGGAGGAGGATGTCCAAGGCGAAGATGTCATTAAAGTAAAGAAGAGGATGAGAAAGCAGAAGAAGTATCAAGGTAGAACAAGCCTCCGCTCTCAGTTCCCATAGTAATTGACTCTTTGAAGTGAGGGTCCCGAAAAACACAAGTGGAAGCAGTAAAAACAACTTCACAGTTCAACTGTGAGCAAAGAGCAGTGACAGAAAGAAGATTGCATGGAAAACTTGGAACATAAAGAGTAGCATGAAGCGCAAGTGAATGAGTAACTTGAACAGTGCTAGACCCACAAATAGTATACGGAGAACCATAAGCAATGAGAACCGGAGGCAACCGAATATTCGTATCAAGAGATGAGAAAAGACGAGAATTTCCAGTCATATGATTCGTGGCACCAGAATCAACAAGCCATCTTCCTGTAGAAGAAAACTGAGCAGCAGCAGAAGTGCAAGAGAAGAAGAAAGAGTGGCCATAGAGAATAACAACAAACTGCATGGTTTAATAAGACAAACTACGTGAACAAAAACACGCAAACAAACTGACCAAGAACAAGTCGCAAAAATAAGACGAGACTGCATGGTCAAGGTGACAACACAACAGCGGCAAGAAAAGAGGCTGCGATCAAAATGCGGAGCCCGCAACGGATAGAGAAGAAAGTGCAAACAGCCAAGAAGCCCCGTGAATAGGAGAATTCGCAATGAAGAGCAACTAACAAAGGAGGCAGGAGCAAAAGAAGCCGCCCAACAAATCGCGCGAACAAACCAAGGTGCAGAGACAAGCGACTAGCAAAGAAGCCGCGCCAACAAGAAGAAAGAGAGGAGCAAAAGGCCGCCCGGTCAAGGTGACAACACACTAGCGACAAGGGAAAAACCGCGACCAAAAGGTGAAATGCGCAACAGAGAAAATAAACCGCGCGAACACATGTCGAAAAAAAAGATGTGGTTAGCAAGGAAAGTCGGGATAACAGAAAAAAAAATGAAAGGAAGCAAGTCGTAAGCACTGCGAGAAGCAAGGGAGGGAGGGGAAGGAAAAGAAATCGGACAAACCGGACGAAGCCGGTAGTAGAGGCCGCGCGGTTAAACAAACAAACCGCGATCATTTTGAAGCAAAGGATCGGTTCGCTCTGATACCATGTGAAAAATGGACAAAGAGTTAAATAAAACTCAAATTTTATTACTCCAAAAAGATAAAGATTACATAGGTATGCCCCCTTATATATAGAAAATAGTGGGAGATGAGAGAATACAACAAGTGATGTGGGACTAAAAAACAAGCCGCGCGGGCTGGGCAGTTTGACACAGTCAAACCGCCAGACTATACAAAATATACTTGGCATCCCCAGAACACATGCAGCGGCTAATACCAAGACTACAACTGCGGCAATCTCCAGACCGATGCGGCTACAACCAGCCCACTGTTGCGGCTTTCTTCAGACAAGTTGCGACTACATGCAGACCGCTGCGGCTAGCACCCAGTCCGCTGCTGTGGATTTCTTCAGACCAACTGCGGCTACATGCACACCGCTACAGCTAGCAGTTAGATCGCTGCTGCGGTTAATCACCAGACCGCTGTTGTAGCTCATTGCCAGACTACTGCTGCACCCAATCGTCAGACTGTCAAAGTTGCTCCTGACCAGACCGCTGAGACCCACCATCAAACCACTGAACCAAACTGGCAGACCACTGATAGAAGAAGACCGATGAGACTAGACATAAACTGCTCGGTCTCATTATGCTCCAACAGATATAAAACTGCTCGGTCTCCTCAAGCTCCAACACTACCGTACCCGGCCTCTCCTCCACGCCCTATGCAACATGCGAGAATATTGAAGTGCGTGAATGGTCTACAGCTCCTATCGTGCAAGGCACTGTTGATCTTTGGCACGCGCAACGTGGATCCCGGGAAAGTTCACCCTAATGCCGGCTCCCCCCCCCCCCAACTCGGTAATCAATTGCGAGTAGTTGTTCACCTTGCAGAGTAGTCATTCCTCTGCAGAATTTTGATTCTCCGAAACTCGGCTGTAGATCTTGCGCAACATTAGGTTGTGCTTCCAGAATAGTTCGGTCATCTGCCGGTTCAGCACCTCGACATCCTTTGGGTCACCAAGGAAAACAGCGATTGAGTTAGGAGATAGGGGAGGCGAGAACTCCTCCTCATCGATGTCAACATCAGTCAACGAGATCTCGCGGTAGCCTGAAAAGAGTAGTTTTAGTCGTTGAAAGTCCACCTAGTGTCGGCAAAGTGCACCTATGGGGGGAATAGGTGACGTGTAGCGCTTTTGCGGAATTTACGAATGTACCTGCACAATAAAAATAAAAAGCACAGCACACAGAATACACAGACAATTTATAGTGGTTCCCCGATTTGGGTACATCCACTTTCCCCCTTCGACCTATCTCCCAACGAGGGACGACTCGGTCTCTTATCCAACAGGATTGAAATCCAATCCCTGCACTATCGGAAGGAACCCTTCCACACGTGAGAGTCAACACTCCCACAAGACGGGTTGCACCCAACCCTTACAACACGGAACAAACGTTCCTTTACAACAAAAGTAAATATAGAATGTACACGAGATACAAACTTCGTTTGGAGACTACGGTGTTCCTCTTCGTTCGACGACGTGTTCGTGAAGTCAACGAAGAGTCTACAACCTTGGTCTCTCTTGGAGAGGATCTCCCCGGAACCGGCGGCGGCAACACGAGCGACAGCTAGCTTCGGGATCGGCGGCGACGACGATGAGCGGCTGCTGAACTTGGAGATCCAAACTTCGTAGCGAAGCTAGCTTGGTCTTCCAACGGTCACACGAGGATCGGTCGTCTCGATCGATTCGGATGGGGAAGTTTTTCCCGATCAACAAATCGAGAGACAAGAGATCTCTGGATAGACGCGTGAGACTCAAGCTTTGCTAAGCTTCTGTCGCCGGAGATCGGGAAGAAAATCGATAAGCAGCGGCGACCAACTTGCCCGAGCGCGACGGCGGCGGCGGCGGAGAGGAATCGCGATTTTAGGGTTACGTTGCGGCTCGGTTTCTGATTCCCTGTTCACACTTTACTGTTCAAAGTACCCGAATATATATAATGTAGATAACTCCAATATGACCGTTTGTGGGACCCACAATAGAAATCCCTAAATCCGGTTCAAACTAGTCCAACGGCAGAATCCGGTCCAGCGGCATCCCGAGAAATTGCTAAGTGAAAATCGGCGAGAATCGCAGGTGATTCTCGACGAATCGGCGAGAATCACCAAGTGATTCTCGACGATTCGTCGAGAATCGCTAGTGATTCTCGCCGAATCACTTATTGATTCTCAGCGATTTTCACTTGGTATTCATGAGCTGCTTAACCACTGGTTCGGCGAGAATCACTAGTGATTCTCGCCGAATCTTACTTGGCACCGTTTTGAGGTAGCCAGAAGGGGTCGGCGAGAATCACTAATGATTCTCGTCGATTCGGCGAGAATCACTAGTGATTCTCGCCGAATCGGCGTGAATCACTTGGTGATTCTCGTCGAATTTTCCTTGGACGAATTTTCGTCTTCCACCCAGGAGCTGCTCCTTGACCCATCCATGCTCCTTGTCTTCTCTTGCATATGAACGGCCCTGTACTTGAAAGTAAGTGCACTCCAATAGAGAGAGTACACGTAGGCCAACACACTGATCTGCTCAACGAGGGATTACGTCTTGCAGACCCGTGTATATTGACCTACTGCACCCTGACATTGGTGTGCACTTAGCGTGGAGGAGCTGCAAGTACAACTTAAGATATTTCATCAAATACATTGTGAATTCATCTTAGCTTGACAGGTGGCTTCCTCAAATCCAGGTAATTGTGGATACAATATCCAACAATCTCCCCCTATTTGACGAAGCCAAAACCCTACTAGCTAAGATGAATAACACCTATCAAATAATAAACATAGCATTCAGAAATTAAACATACAGCACAAGAGAATATATGCAACCAGATCAGGACTTGAGTCATTCACAAATTCAAATATATATACCAATATATATATATACACATATAATCTCAGAATTGTTCATATGATAACAATAATCATTAAATGTTCTTAAGACAAAGTGACAAGCTATAAGTTATTGACTATTTTTCCTTAGCTAAGTCACCCTTAAGATTTTGAGCCAAGTACTTCTTGCTTTGCCTCTTCATGTATTCTTTGGGCTTCGGGTAATACCTAGGAGGAGGAACTTTATCTGCATCCTTGTTGTTTCTGAAAAAGATGTTGCGTTTCGCTTCAAATGTTTTGTGCGTTTCCCACTCATACTGGCTATATACTTCGTTTCGATTGATCTCTCCTCTTTCTTGCAGCCAGAAGGTGTCTAAGATGATGTTCCTTGAAACTGGACTCCATTTTTCGTTTCGTACGTCCTCCTCACTCATTCTGATCCTCTTTTCAGCTAGTGTCTCCTTGGAGGTCCCTTCCTGAGCTTTTCTCTTGGCCTTGGCTTTTGCTAGGGCCTCTTGATCAAACATGCTCCTCAGTTTAACTTTGGAGAGAGCCCTAGCATCAGCTTCACTTATGGGAACATCTGCAGCACTTGCACTTATTCCCTCAGCAGCACTTACTCCCTCAGCGGCCATAGATGTCTCAGGAGGATGAATATCTGCAGGATTTTCAGCCAAGGGGATGCCTAACGCCTGGTGGAGCATCCACCGGCAGCTGTCATAGACGTACTTGTTTGACTGTTCGAAGTTTAGGATCATGACTTCTCGGAGCTCAGCCATCTTAGCTAGATACTCTTTCTCCCCCTTTTTGGCTTCTACAGCTATGAAGTTGGCATAGGAATGTAGGGAGTCATCAATATGCTTCGTGGTCTTGGAGAATTCAGAGATCAAGGCCTGCTGATTGGCGTTGAGAGTGACCATATTACCGTCAAACTTTTGAATGTTGTTGGCGACAACATGTGCATTCTGATTTACGACAGCAAGAGTATCAGTGTTCTTTTTCAATCCGGCCATAAGGAGTGTGACAGCTTCGCCGGCCGCGGTATACTTTTCTTCAAATTTCTTGTCCATCACGTCAAGTTTATGATTTATCTCCACCATATTCTTGAGCATCAGATTTTCAGAGGTCTTAATCCTTTTCAGCAGTTTATTCTGAGCGTTAGCAAAGGAGTCTTTGAGTTCATTCACAATTCCCTGAATGACATTTACTGTGTGAGTGGCTAGCTCATCTCGTAATGGAAGAGCCGGAGGCACTTGTGGACCTTGCCCTTCAGCAGACACATCTGTAGAGCTGGATACAAGCATAGTCTCTAATGGAGGAATGCTGGTGGCCTCGGTAGATTTATCTGACTCCCCCTCCACTGGTGCATCCTTGTCCGATGGAGGTTCAACAAGATCTGGAGCCTCCAATACTTCATGTCCCTCATTCCCATCTTCCTCTATGTCATCATCCAAGAAATCATCTATATCAGCAGCATCTTCCAACTCGTTGTCAGTAGTCTCCATTCCAGTAGCTTCGGCTCCTTGCTCGTTTCGGTTCGGGGCCTCCCCATGCTCCAGCTCAGGTTCACTTTCTTCGTGTAGATCTGCCACAGCATCTCTGGCCAGCTGGGAGATGTCAGATACTACATCAGTATACGAGGGTAGAGGCTCCCCCTCGATTCCTGCAGTCAGGGTATCAGGAATTTCACCGGGGGTTACTGCTGGAGATACTCCCTGTTGCTCTTCCACTGCAGTCTGCCCAATACGCCTCTCCCATCGATCAAACACACTTGTGTCCATCTTCTTCAAGTAGTGGAGAGGGACACCTTTGCTCATGTCAAACTTGTCTCCATTTAGCTGGTTTAGATATAGACTTATGATGCGGCCAAAACTCGGAGTGCCCAAGGTGTCCTTGATCTTCTCGAACAGCAACTCCCCCCAGTTGAACCTCTTACGGCAGACAACAGCTATCAGGATCTTGAACATATCTCCTGAGATATGGTCATGAGAGCCCGGCTTGCAAATGAGCACCTTTCCAATAATATCAGACAGGAGCTTCCCTTCTTCATTCATATCCTTTCTCTTTATTGACCGAGTTCCTCGTGGGAGACCGCAGAATAGGAGAGTTCTGGTTTTGTCCTCGTACTCCAGATAGTCCTCATGCTTCGAGCTAGAAAGCTGCAGATAGCGGGTCAGCCTGCTGACAGACATCTTGACCTTTGCCCCAGCCACCTTGCTTTTGATTAGGGAGTCGCCATTTCGGAGTCTTGCGGTAGCGAAGAACTCCAGCACCTCTTTGTCCAGGATTTTGCAAGGGTGCTCCAGGACGAAAGTTAGCCCAGCCTCTTCCAACATCAGAATGATGTTGCGGAATTCGTCCGAGGCGTGAGAGAACCCAGTCCGAACAAGCTCGCAACCAGTGACCAACCCAGCAGTTGTCCTTGGGGCCATTGCAGATCTAGAGAGAGAATCCCTACTCTAAGGGTTAATGAACATTCAAAAAGAAAGCGCCACTAGTGAGAGCGTCCAAGTACGGGTGAGGAAGAGGTTACCTAAGGGCTTATACGGAAGTGAGTTGGTGAGCTTCCTGCGAGAACTCTTCCTCGAGCGTCCTTTGGGAAGACCTTCGGTGGATAGGAGAGTTTCCTGCGGGGTTCGTCCTTGCTAGAACCTTGCGAGAACCTTCTCGATTTGACGATGGACCTTGCGAGAACCTTGCGGTCACAGAGACACTTCGCGATTCGACGAGAACCCTGCGAGAACTTACGGGAAGAAGATGGAGAGCCGGATTCGTGTAGCGATGAGTTTCCTGCAGGGTTCGGCGGGAATCAATGGGAGTTTGCGAAGGCGGTGCTTCCTGCGGGTCTCTGCGAGTCAGCGGGAGAGCTCTTGTGGGTTTAGGCAAGTCGGCGGAAGAGTTCTTGCGGGATATCTGCTGCGACGTGAGGCGGGATTCGTGAAGAAGGCGAAGGGTCGGCGTGATTTGTCTAATTCGGCGAGATTTCAAGTATATAATGGGTCGGCGGGATTTGTCTAATTCGAATTTGAGAGGTTTCTTGACTAGGAATTTTCACGTTGAGAAGTATTGTAACATTTTTGAATTCTTCTGATGTCAAGTAAATATAAAAATGATAAATACATGTATATTTTAAAGTCAATCTATTTGGATTTGAACGAGGCTTTTCCAAAAACTTTTTGATGTCAATTGTGAGTTGTCGAGATTCACGATGACATATCTTCGTTAACTCTTTATTGATATATAAAGGTTTGCATGCATCGAGTTAACCTATCCTAAGAGGTGCTCACATACATGTATAAGCATAAGTATAAATATACACACGGATAGAAATATATATATATATATATATATATATATATATATATATATATATATATATATATATATATATATATATTGGGGTTAAATGAGGATGCAATATGACGCAAGTCCTTGAACTGATCAAAATTACCTGGGATTTTGAGAGTCATCGTTTAGGTCCCACAGGTAGAACATATTAGACGCTCAATGTGAGTATGCTCAAGTAGATATCACATCTGTTATTGCAGACGCTTGTTCCAATTTAGTCTTGAGCCACCTACTGTCTAGTTCCCATCATATTCACGGGAACCTAGACTACCCTGCAAGAAAGAATTACTTTACCTTAGGAACCCAAATCATATTGGGTCCTAGGTTCCTGTTAGCATAAGCACGCAACTGCCTTCCTTCAGAAAACCTGTCTGGAAGACTACCTCTGTCCCGAGAATGTGGATAAGCCCTTGTCGTGGGCACAGAGGGGTTGTGCCAACAGTCGATGGCAAAGTGCCCCACTTTGCCGTAGCACCAACATGGGTGAATGTTGTATCGCCGTTTCCGACCTGATCTAGTGACTGATGTAGTCACGGTCCTAGGTCTAAACGGGATAGGGCATGATCTTGTCACAAAAATTCCTCTTCCATCGTGACACGTGGAAGGGTGGAAAGAATGCATGTTGTGAGCGTTATGAGGCTGGGAAGGTGGTGCCATTCTTTCAGGCATCCCCCTTCCTGAGGCCCCATGGAACCTGACATCATGACTTCTATCCTCTCTATCCCGTGTCCTCGAGTGGTGAGAAGTCTTCTGTGAGCGGGGACATGCAAATTCACACTGTGTTGAGGCAGTGGCAGTGAATACGAAGGGCTCAGAATGAGCCTTAGGTATTTCCTCATGGGTGGCCATGACGTCCCTTGCACTCCGGGCGTTTCCACATGGGGACAGATCACCCTTGCAGTGACCACGACTATTCCTGTGGTCATACCTGAAGGCATGATGAGTTGCCTTCCTGCTTGGAGTTGGGGGTCGGAATACCGTTTCCCCATTCCTCCATGCCTTGATAATCCGGGAGATCCACCCGGTTTCTTGCTTTCTCTTTATAGCATCAACTTTGGAAAAGTTTGATACTATACGTTTCTCATTCTCTAGACTACTCTCTAGAGCTGAGATCTTAGAGTCCTTGACCTTGTTGGACGCCAATTGGAGAACCAACAAGATCTTCAGTCGAGCAATCTCTCGAGCTTGCTCCTCAGCAAGTAGGTTGCTTGACTGAAGGGCTCTCTTCAGAGAATCAGAATTTTCTGGAGGAGAGCAGTTCCTGTCTTCAGAGAGTTCAAGAGAGATGGGGCAGGATGAAGAAGTTACCTGCTCGTCTGTGGTATTGTTGTTCGAGCCAGTGACCATTGTGTCATCCTCATCAGAACTGCTTTCCTCACTGGTCTCTTTAGTCTCAGACACGGACACTGGAGCTCTGATGATGTCCGAGAAATGCTTGCATTCATCTTCAGAGGTGAGGACCCCCACATAGGCTTCCTCCTCTGGTTGACAGCATATTTCAGCTTTCTCTGACTTCCCCATCAACTCTGAGATCATCACCCACATGGATTTAGCCGTCCTATATTTTGCCAATGTAGAGCGAGAAGCTCCAGACCAGATATCCAAAATAATTTGACGAATTCTCTCGTCCAAGTTGAATAGTGACAGTTCCGTCTCTGACATCTCAGCAATACACATGGGCACTTGGATTCCAGAGTCGGTGGTCTTCATGGGAGTAAATGGACCCTCTTCCAGGATGAAGGATGCTCGAGGATCGATAGCATCAAGGTGAAATGACACTCTCATTCTCCAGATGGGATAATAATCCTTTGTGCATGCGGGGAGTTTGAGTGGCGGTATCTCATAATCCAGATCCATGCTTCTGACACTGGTGGCAGGATTCTACTCAAGGTGTTAACCTTTTTGAAGAGCAACCTCCCTCTGATACCACTTGAAAGTCCACCTAGTGTCGGCAAAGTGCACCTATGGGGGGGGGGGAATAGGTGACGTGTAGCGCTTTTGCGGAATTTACGAATGTACCTGCACAATAAAAATAAAAAGCACAGCACACAGAATACACAAACAATTTATAGTGGTTCCCCGACTTGGGTACATCCACTTTCCCCCTTCGACCTATCTCCCAACGAGGGACGACTCGGTCTCTTCTCCAACAGGATTGAAATCCAATCCCAGCACTATCGGAAGGAACCCTTCCACACGTGAGAGTCAACACTCCCACAAGACGGGTTGCACCCAACCCTTACAACACGGAACAAACGTTCCTTTACAACAAAAGTAAATATAGAATGTACACGAGATACAAACTTCGTTTGGAGACTACGGTGTTCCTCTTCGTTCGACGACGTGTTCGTGAAGTCAACGAAGAGTCTACAACCTTGGTCTCTCTTGGAGAGGATCTCCCCGGAACCGGCGGCGGCAACACGAGCGGCAGCTAGCTTCGGGATCGGCGGCGACGACGATGAGCGGCTGCTGAACTTGGAGATCCAAACTTCGTAGCGAAGCTAGCTTGGTCTTCCAACGGTCACACGAGGATCGGTCGTCTCGATCGATTCGGATGGGGAAGTTTTTCCCGATCAACAAATCGAGAGACAAGGGATCTTTGGATAGACGCGTGAGACTCAAGCTTTGCTAAGCTTCTGTCACCGGAGATCGGGAAGAAAATCGATCAGCAGCGGCGACCAACTTGCCCGAGCGCGACGGCGGCGACGACGGAGAGGAATCGCGATTTTAGGGTTACGTTGCGGCTCGGTTTCTGATTCCCTGTTCACACCTTACTGTTCAAAGTACCTGAATATATATACTGTAGATAACTCCAATATGACCGTTTGTGGGACCCACAATAGAAATCCCTAAATCCGGTTCAAACTAGTCCAGCGGCAGAATCCGGTCCAGCAGCATCCCGAGAAATTGCTAAGTGAAAATCGGCGAGAATCGCAGGTGATTCTCGACGAATCGGCGAGAATCACCAAGTGATTCTCGACGATTCGTCGAGAATCGCTAGTGATTCTCGCCGAATCACTTATTGATTCTCAGCGATTTTCACTTGGTATTCATGAGCTGCTTAACCACTGGTTCGGCGAGAATCACTAGTGATTCTCGCCGAATCTTACTTGGCACCGTTTTGAGGTAGCCAGAAGGGGTCGGCGAGAATCACTAATGATTCTCGTCGATTCGGCGAGAATCACTAGTGATTCTCGCCGAATCGGCGAGAATCACTTGGTGATTCTCGTCGAATTTTCCTTGGACGAATTTTCGTCTTCCACCCAGGAGCTGCTCCTTGACCCATCCATGCTCCTTGTCTTCTCTTACATATGAACGGCCCTGTACTTGAAAGTAAGTGCACTCCAATAGAGAGAGTACACGTAGGCCAACACACTGATCTGCTCAACGAGGGATTACGTCTTGCAGACCCGTGTATATTGACCTACTGCACCCTGACATTGGTGTGCACTTAGCGTGGAGGAGCTGCAAGTACAACTTAAGATGTTTCATCAAATACATTGTGAATTCATCTTAGCTTGACAGGTGGCTTCCTCAAATCCAGGTAATTGTGGATACAATACCCAACAGTGGTGCATAATTTCCATTCTTTAGAAGGTGAGTGCGGTTTGTTACCTGGCTCAGTATCCGTGTATCTGCCCGAGTGTCGGCGGGAAGTGCTGGGCCTCCCCTTGAAGGGAGTGTCGAAGGTAATGTGCGCCTTCCTGAGCCCCGGGCACAAAGTTGTATATTCAGCAGCAGGAGTGTTGTCTTGAGGTAGAAAGTTGGGAACCTCATCCGCCGGGGGTAGTAGGTCCGAGGCGGGATCCAGGGGTTAGGCGAGCAGGGCACTTGGGCGTTGAAGCACTGATTCCCGTGGTCCCAAACGTAGGAGCTGCGAAAGACGTGGATAAGAAAATTGATGAGAGGCGAGTGGACAAAGGATAATTTACCAGGGATTTGTGGGAGATCATACGGGTTTTGTTGAGAATTGATTTCAGGGGCCCTCTTGTCACTTACAACTTCAATCGAGTGTGGTCCAGCACTTGTCGTCCCCTCCCCGATTCTCTTCTCTTTGGCGGGACCTGTGAGTAGGCGTGTTGGCACCAATTGTTATCTTTAAAGAACGTGGAGAAAGGAACGACTGAGGATACCTGAGGGATCACAGAGTTTAATTGAGTCAGCGAGATAGACTCGTTCCTTGTCAAGTCGTGTCTAACCATCTTGACCTTTTTTATCTTGGGGACGAGCTAGGGGCTTTCCAAGCAAGCCAACGAGCGAATGTGGTGACTGAAGATTGGGCATATACTCTCGCAGCGGCAAGTTGAACCTGAGCTTCTTTCAAGAGCGTCATCGAGTTGGAGGCGAGAGAGAGAAAGCTGAGGAGATTGGAAAGAGAAAATATCATCTACCTGTGATTGGGTATTTATAGTGTTGTGTGGGGGCAAAGATTCTCTTCAGGTCAGCAAGCAATCACCGAATACTTGGGGTTGGACTTTTCTTTCCGAGCGTGGGACTAGCTCGCAAAGAGCGGTGATTGTGTACAACCCTTTATTCGCTGAGTGGGCCCCTCCAGCAATTTCAGGGCATTTCAGGAGGACCTTCAGGTTCAAAATAAACAGAATGGAGAGTGGGATAGACTGGCCTACACTCGCCCAAGCGCCCTAAGGGGATTTCACTAAGTCCGGGAGGGGCAGTCATGCCCTCAGACGAGTGTGATCTTCACCACGCACTCGCATAAGGTTCGTGCCTTGTTGTGCATGAGAGAAGGTTCTCGCCAGGATAGGCGAGTGACGGGTAAAAGCCCGCACTTGCCAGGAGGCGAATGCATGTCTTTCCCAGCATTCGCTTCTTCAGGCGAGTGGTGCCTTCATGGACTACTTGCCTAGTGAGATCCATAGGCAAAGTTACCTGGATGTCCGTGGGGGTCTGCAAATAGCCTTTCAAAACAGCAGAGATACGCTGTTGGCAGACCGAATTGTGCTGTGTATAGTGGTTCTGGACAGCGGAGTTACGATGTTGGCAGATCAGATTTGGAAATATATAAATAGATCCGAGGGGCACCTTTGGAGAGGACAGATTCTCTTGTTTCTTCTTCCTCGGGTTTTCTTAGCGAGTCTACAGTGTTCTTCAAGGTGTCCAAGCTCAACATTGGCTTGAGAGGGGAAACGCTCTTAGATCTTGCAGGTGTGAGGTGAGACCTCTTCGCTGGGATCTCAGTTCTGTTCCTGGAATTCTAAGTCTTTGGTTTAGTCTGCTAGCACGAGGGAAATAAGTGTGAGGTCACCACTCTTTTAGGATCACGGACTCCACAAGAGACCGAATTTCGCTTTCAACATTATCTATTATTTTTTTTCGCCAAAATTGAACCCGGGACGTGCCCATGTGTGCCTCTACAGTTCCACCCATAGGCTAGAGCCTAGCCTGGCTAGCCTAAGCCTGCTAGTAGGCTGCCATTTAATGGCTATCTGCTAGTAATGCATGGTAGCAACGATTGGTAGGGCTGTTGTTCCGAGTGGCTGCTAGGACTACTAGAGCTATTGTTCCTAGTGGCTGCTAGAGTCGTTCCCCGCGACTGCTAGAGCCATTGTTCCCAGCGGATCTAAGAGCCGTTGGGTTGTCGTCTGGCATCTATCTGTCTTGGGTCGGGCTTTCCCTTGCCCTGGGCTCAACGCAGGACTGAAAATCGTGATTTGCCCAGCTCGGCCCGAGCACCAGGCTGGGCACTGCGTTGTATGGAGGCTCTGTAAGGCCCACGGAGCCTGTCCCGGGACCTGGCGTTGACGGGATTTTGTCAAGCTGGGGCCGGTTTTTATGAACACTACACCCAATCATCAAGAAATCACATGCTCAATCACTATTCACTATATATTTATGAAAATATTGTTGCTAATAAACATAATATGCTCAAACAAATTAGATTATTTCACATAATTTTATAACTATGTCAACAAGACGGATGTTTTAACATCCTAAGCAAACCCTTAATAAGTTTAAGAGAAACAATTTCCATAATTTAATTATTTATTTCACCAATATTTAACTTCATCAAACTTCAATGCTTTGGTCCAAAGAAATTGAACGAACAAAGGAAGCAGGCAGAACCCACGTCACCCCCCTCGTTACGGAAACGGTAGCTCAAATTTAAATATTTTAAAAAATTGACACTCACACGGCAACACAACCGCGGACTCATCATGCCGCCCGGTGGCCAACCGTTTTCCGGCTTCCCTGTAGCGCCGTGTAGCGGGCACAGCCTGGCCCACCGCGTCAGCCAGAAGAGCGCCTAACGACGGAACCCTAGCCGAAGTAGCAGAAATGAGAAAACCCCGTAAAACGTGAGCTTGCTCGCCCTCTTTCCAAATTCCATTTCCTCTCCCAAATGGGATCCCCCCGCCGTCGCCCTCCTCCCGGCCGCCTCCGACGGCGGATAATATTCCGGCCGAACAGCGATGCGGACAAACGACAGCCGAGTGCGCCGCCGCTTGCGCGCTCTGCATCTGCTGCCCGCTCGCGCTTGTCTGCTGCAGCCTGCGCTTTCCATTCCGCGCCGCTCGCCGGCTTAGACTGGCCGCCTCTTCCTCCTTCTCCTGCTGCGTCCGCCGTCGCAGCTTTTCTGGCTTCTCCTCTTCTTTCTCCGACATTGATTTCGAGGCCGATCGTCCGCCGGTTTGCCGCGTTAATCCGCAGACGCCGGTGAAGAAATCTAGGTTTTCGTTTCCTCTCTGGCCTTGGAGATGCTCTCGCCACTCCGATGCTGCCCAGTAGTTATTTTCTCTTTCGAATTTTTTTATTGGAGCTGTCCGATTAGGGCTAATTAAGGCTTGATTTTATCTCAATGCTCCGTGATTTGAGCAACATTTTGTCCTTGATTTTTGCGAAGGACTGTTGATAAAGATCAAGCTCAGCAGGGAGAAAGGGGGTTGTTGGTATGTCAATAGTTTCTTTTTTCTTCGAATAGCTTTTCTATGTGAAGTGTAAAGATTTTTTTTCATACACAATTATTTGAATTCCTTCAATCTAAGCATGCCTGTCCTAGCAAAAGCTTTTGGGTCCGAATGATCGCGTGCGAGTGCTTTGACGGGTTCGCTCTTTCCTTGCGTTTTTTAGTTTTAGCTTGCCATATCCTCTCTGTCATTTCCTCCACACGGCAACACTTTCTCTCACCCGGTTCTAGATTTCCAAACAGAGCCGATTGTAATGAACGGGAGCCCTAGATGGTGTAGATAAAGTTTTTTTTCAAAACTCAACGGCTATTATGGTCTAAAACGCCCGGATAGAAAAACAAAATAAAATGGATTGGTTAAGATTCGTCAATTGCTGGAATGATGGCAAACATGCATTTGTAGTTTTATATCCATTAATACGCCGAAATAGTCCTAGAATGCCAGAATGGTGCAGATGTCTTCAAACACTGAAACAGCACAGAAAAAGTTGAAAATTTCAATCTTGAAATAGAAAAAAAACTATGCCAAGCCGGGAGCAACCCCATGTTGAGTTGGAATTCGGATCCTCTCCTCTGGAGTTCGCACCTACAACTTCAAGATGGAGTTTGAGGGTTCTCGCACGTCGGATTGAAATCCAACACACGAGAACCCCGTGTTTTTTAGATTTAGGATTATTTTTACTGTGTGTTTTTGTTGTATTTTAGTGGCTAAATTCTTTTAGCCACGGGATTGGTGGAGTTTGGGGGTTCTCGCGCGTTGGATCCGTGAAGTTTCCCCTGTACTCTAGAGGATTCGAATCCGTTGAGTTGAGGCTGGAAAGATGGGAAAGGACGCAACTGGAGCAGAACTTGGAAGTCATGTATGGAGATTGGGAGGACGATTCATCTCTAGACCCCTTTGCCCGAACCATTGCAGATGGTGGGATCGATCCTTCAGTTTCCTGAAGAAATGGAGAAAAGAGGAACATGAGACTGGTGATCCTTCAATATCTTAAAGCCTTATGATGAATGATAGTCTGCTTGCAGATGACCAACTTTCTAAAAGAATCTTGCTACTAGAAGATTACTTGTGTATAATATGTCTCTTAAAATCAGTGGCAGAGCCAGAATTTTATCTGGGGGTGGTGAAAATTAATATTTAAAAAATGTATCACAAAAAAATATATATTAACGCATAATAAAAATTAACATTCACGTACAATCAATCATAATTGTCATCGACGTGTTTTCATTGATTAAAATTGCTGAATAATTGACTCATTTTCAACTAATTTGAATTTGTCTCTCTCAATGTATGTCAATAAGCTGTCATTAAACCATTCATCACTCATTCGGTTGCGTTCAATTTAATCAACCTGAATACTTGAGGATATGTCTTATCCAATTTGAACTTAACAAATTGTTTCGCTAGATCACTAACTCCCGTAAGATTCAAAAATTCATCCCGGGATGATGCATCTAAAATGATGGATAGAATTTAACAAGACACGTCAACTTCTGTATATCAAACACTGCAAATTTTTCACTTGGGTCTAAACAAGTCATACAAATCAGTAGGTCTGTGTTGACTTCATTAAACCATCATTCAGTTGCAAATCAATAACTGCATAAAAGACTTCAACATGATAATGATGTAGATTAGTTCTTTCTGCTACCTTTCGTCTTGATCTTCCCAAAACTTTAAAGTTTTCCTCCATTTTTATTACTTCTATTTTTCATTTTTTTCCAACGGATCATCCCGTAGTGACAAATGTGTTTCCACCTCCTTGATCCTCGTGTTCAACTTTAAACAAATAACAATACAGACAAAATGCAGTATCTTTATACTGTACTCTAACCAATTGCTATGTAAGTTAAACCAATCTGGAACAAAACGTCTTGGATCTTTGCCAAAATAAGTAAACTTAAAATTATGATTTCTTGGTTGGCAAGGGCCTTTTAGCCAATAAGCTCTTCGAACTTGATCTCTTATATTCACATGATAATCAAAATCATTGGTCTTAATCCAAGATCTGAAGTTAACTCATCCAAATTAAACTGTTCACGATTTCTTTTAAGATGTTTGAATTGATTTGATTCACTAACAATTACACACTCTTTCTACTCTGAAACGTCAACACAAAAAATTGGAATAACTTCTCTACTTCGAACATCAGAATTAGGTTGCTCGTCCGATTTTAATTTTTTAAAAAATACTTTTCCATTATGAAAAATAAAAATTATATCTAAAAAATAAACACTATTAAATAGTATAAGACTATAAGAGATTAAAAGACAATATTTTACATGGGTGTCTCGTGTCCATACCTGATGGTTGATGTCCAATGTCACAAAATCCAAAAGTATCTGATGTCTTGTGATTGTGAATGAACCAACCTTTCTTCAGTTTTCACAGTGAGGCTCCTAGACCCCGGGTTTCAATTAAAAATAGTGGTGCGATCTGAATAGATTAATATGTGAACTGATAATCAATTCTAAATGAATGAACTTCAAATATTAAATAACACGGAATATCCGAAGAAAAAAAATGGATGAATCAACAAAACAGCTAAGAATTAATGATTCACAATAACAAATCACTGAAATCAGTGAGAGAAATTATACATTTTAGAAGGAGAAAAACACACGCCGATAAAATATCATGAGCTCAGCGGAGTAGAAAGAAAATCCTAATTAAGGCATACCCGGGCACGTGCCCGGATTGAAAATTAAGTATATAGACAGACTTTAGACAGCGGTTTTTTTTAAAAAAAAAATCGTTATCTTAAGTATTATAATTTAGACAACAACAAAAAAATGTAATACTTTGACAGCGGTTTTTATAAAAAATCGCAGTGTAAAGTATTATATATTTTTTAAAAAACTAATACCTTAGACAGTTGTTTTTATAAAAAAAACTGTTATCTAAAGTATTATAATCTAGACAGCGGGAAAAAAAATTGTAATACTTTAGAGAGCGGTTTTATATAAAAAAACCGCACTCTAAAGTATTATACATTTTTTAAAAAAAAAAAATTAATATTTTAGACAACGGTTTTTTATAAAAAAAATCGCTGTTTAAAGTATTATAATTTAGACAGCTGCAAAAAATGTAATACTTTACAAAACAGTTTTTATAAAAAATCGCTGTGTAAAGTATTATAATTTTTTATATTTAAAATTGTATTTTTTTTTATTTAAAACGGGAAAAAAATAAATATTTAATACTTTAGAAACCGCTGTTTAAAATAGTATAATTTTTTTATTTAAAACAACATTTTTTAAAAATTTAAAATAACAAAAAAAATTAATACTTTAAACAACGGTTTTCTAAGTACAAATTTTTTTATTTAAAACATATTTTTTTATAATAGATCTACTATAAGATATTTTTACGAAAAGTGTTCAACATGATAGTTGTAGATCTTGACAAGATCTACAACTTTCATGCGAAGTACTTTTTCTAAAAATGTGATATAGTAAGTCTATTTTTAAAAAAACACGTTTTAAATAAAAAAAATTATAATATTTTTAGAGTTTATACAACGTTTTTTTATAAAAATCGCAATCTAAACTATATAAAATAAAAAAATTATTTTATATAATTTAGACATCGGTTTTTATAAAAAAAAACCGCCGTATAAAGTGTTATAACTTTTTTATTTAAAATACGATTTTGAAAATAGGCATATTATATGATATTTCTAGAAAACGTGTTTAACATGAAAGTTGTAGATCTGGTCGAGATCTACAACTTTCATGATTAACTCTTTTCCTAAATATATCATATAGTATATCTATTTTCAAAATACGCGGAACCCGGACGGAAATATGCGATTTGCATAGTTCCGTCCGGGTTCCGCGCCTTTTGAAAATATGACTGTTGAAACCGGAATCCGGTCTCCTGTGGAGTTCGACCCTTGGGGAAGGGGTGGTCTCGCGCCTACTTCGCTCCTGCAAGAAAAATAACAAAGAAGGCAAGGTGAAACAGACCCAAGGGCTCGGCAGGGAGGTCCCACCACAAACCCAGAAGATCTCTGAGCACTTCCCCTCCTTAGCTAGAAGCCGAGCTAAGATACCCGCAGAAAGCACTTGAAAACAGGAGCAAGAGGCACTCAAAACATGCCTTCTGAGGTACCCCTTGGGTCTTATTTATAGTTTTTGGAATCTGAACTGTCAATAAGCAAAAGAACTGACCTGAAAATACCAAAAAGCCCCTGCTTGGGTCTGCCAACAGCCAAACTCTGCTGTCCTGAACAGCTATGCGCAGTACAACCTGGTCTGCCAACAGCGTGGCTCCGCCGTTCTGAGAAGCTATTCGCACCCCTGGGGAGTCAGCTCGCCTCCGATCCCCCCCTCGCGGGAGGCGGGCACGATCTAGCTCCAGCGGTCCGCCTATTCTTCCTGGGCGAGCGCGAGCCGGACCGTCGCGACCCGCCTGTCCTCTGCCGGGGCGACAGGCGACCAGGTCGCGTGCAGGGGTTGGTTGGCGGCCATTGCGACCCCCCGACGGCTCGCTAGTCGCGGGTTGCTGAGTCTGTCCGCTTGTGCTGGTGCGACGGAGGGCACCCGCCGCTTTGGTCGGCGATTCTCTGCGCGAGCGGGAGAGTAGGGGAGCCGTCTCGCCCGGCTCGCTCGCCTGAAATGAGCGGGAGCGGACCAGCCCCCCTGTCGTATGTCTGCTTGCTGCTTGGGTGCGGGTCGCGGGGCTAGATCCGCTCGACGAACACGGGGTTGTACTCCGCTGTCCTGAACAGCTATGCGCAGTCCAACCTGGTCTGCCAACAGCGTGGCTCCGCCGTTCTGAGAGAAGCTATTCGCACCCCTGGGGAGTCAGCTCGCCTCCGATCCCCCCCCCCCCCCCCCCCCCCCCCCGCGGGAGGCGGGCACGATCTAGCTCCAGCGGTCCGCCTATTCTTCCTGGGCGAGCGCGAGTCGGACCGCCGCGACCCGCCTGTCCTCTGTCGGGGCGGACAGGCGACCAGGTCGCGTGCAGGGGCTGGTTGGCGGCCATTGCGACCCCCGACCGGCTTGCTAGTCGCGGGTTGCTGAGTCCGTCCGCTTGTGCTGGTGCGCGACAGGAGGGCACCCGCCGCTTTGGTCGGCGATTCTCTGCGCGAGTGCGGGAGAGTAGGGGAGCCGTCTCGCCCGGCTCGCTCGCCTGAAATGAGCGGGAGCGGACCAGCCCCCCTGTTGTATGTCTGCTTGCTGCTTGGGTGCGAGTCGCGGGGCTAGATCCGCTCGACGAACACGGGGTTGTACACAATCCCCGCTCTTTTTGAGCTTGATACAAGCTCGGAAAGAATCATCCAACCCGCGTGTTCGGCGAGTAATGTGCGGAGCTGGCAGGGAATCTTCTGGTGGGGCCCCATTGTTCGGCTATAAATATACCGTTGAGCCCAGGGGGGGCTCCCCAGACCCCCTCATTTTTCTTGAACAGACTGCAGTTTCTCGATGCCGGTCAGCGAAGAGGTGCGAGCTCGTCTGGCGGCTGCGGGCCAGAAGACTCGAGAGGAGGCCCTCGAGGCCGCCCCTGGCTAGCTCGTGGGTCTCCCCCGCCCCCTCTTTAGGCCGGCAAAGGGAAAGATTGTTCGGCGGTCTCTGGCGGGTGACTTCCCAGGCTCCAGCTCGGCGGCGGGGGTGTTGAGGACATTTCTGGGGTACGTGACCTCCTTCTTCGGTTCATTGTTGTATTTCTGATCTTTTGTCTTGCAGGCAATTCCTTGTGAACATGGGGGAACGGGGGGGGGGGGGGGGGGGGGGGGTGGGGGAGGATCGCCCCCTCCCTTGTCGTCTGAGAGGGTTGCTAGTCCCCCAGGTCTGGACTGTAACACCCCCTATCCGTCACATAGTATATAACAGTAGGTCCGGCCGGGGCCCGACGCCATATACCACAGACAGACGGGTGGTTACGTATGGAAACCATCCAACCAATCTCAACGTCCTACACAAAGCATTCTAGCGGAAGCAGTTTAAAAGAGGTTGTAAACAAGAACCCAGCATTAGAGCACGAATGTCCACTATTACATAATTAGGAATGTTATACAAAATAACCAAAATCGGCCTTAAGGCCTTACAGAATGTTTCACTTGAATAATACATGATTTACAAACCTCGGCACGCAGCCCGGTCATACATGAATAAAATAGAAAACATTTCCACTTGGGCCTTCGAGGGCCAGCTTCGCAAAAAGGGCTTTAGCCGCTATAGACCGCTTGGTCCAGCTGCACCTGCAAGCAACAAACCACCGCACGGTGGCAAACAAGGCAACGGTCAGCAATGCTGACCAAATTATAACGATCCCGCCCCCAACTCGGGGCGGCGATGCTCCTTCCCTGCATTTCATTAGCATAAGCGAGCAATGCATATAACCATAACCATTTCATCACAGACGTTGGCTCGTACGGGCACACGTCCGTGCACTCAGGGCACATTCTCGGTGAACCGGTCGATGTCACGTCAATTAAAGCCATTAACATTCCGGACTCACCACCGCCACTTAGACGGCCATTCCTATGAGCAATTTGTCTTCCTGGCATGGGTCACGTCAATTTAAGTCATTGACCGCCGAAGACTCACATCTATGCCAACGGCGAGTGCCACGTAACCTTAGGTCTCTCTAACCGAACGACATAAAGCGGGTACGGTTCCATCTAACCCGTGCTCACATCGCAACGACAATTTAAGCCATTTACGCGGGTCAAACTTCCTCCGAGTCCCATTCTACCGCAAATCACATAACCCCGTTATGTTCAAGTTGGCACTCAGGCCACCAAGTTGGCAAGATCTCGTATCCGCCCAGTTTTCCGGGTGCACCTTTGGGTTAGTCCCCAAGGCTCCCTGCTGCAATCTACCGCGTAGAAAACCCGAAAAAAACAAACCATAGCACGGAGTCTTCTCCGGCCTTATGCAATGCAACATCACCGATCCAGACTAACATGTCCGGGTAGGCTTCAACCAAAATGCCTATGTCCGTTCTCGCATACGGACTCTAAACAACGGGGACTTTACATATCTACCCGAAGGAACGCCTCCAACTCTCCGCAAACTCGCGAGAGCGAGCTTCCTATGCTAAGAAAGAGAGCTATTCATGCTCAAGATGAGGATCGTTACCTTGAGTTCCTCTTGGCGCCATCGAAAAGTAATCGGATAGAAATCACCGCACTAGCGTTGCCTCCGTGGATCCGGAGTCGGCTTGCGATTCGGAGCTCCGAAGCTCTCCAATGGCGGATCTAGCTCTTCTTCTTCTTGCCTTTGCTCTCCTCTCTCCAAGGATTTAGAAAGAGAATAAGTGAAGAAAAGTGAGGTTTTCCAAGTCAACTCAGGGTATATCCTCTCAGGAACAACCCCCAGCCGTTGTATCTCAACCTAAGAAAACGAACGGCTTTGATTCGGGGCTGAAATTCCCAATCTGGACCGAACACGGCCTGGCACACGCCCGTGTCCAGGGCCGTGTGCCGCATTCGCCGTCAAAATCGAATCTCCTGGACCCTCACACGGGTATCGAACACGCCCGTGTTCGAGCTGACACGCCCGTGTTCCAGCTGACACGGCCGTGAGGCCGGCCGTGTACCCCATGATTTTCCCCCATTTTCAACCTGAGCACTGCACGGGTTCTAGGACACGCCCGTGTCCTTGCCCGTGTCACCTTGACACGCCTGGGCCCCAGGCCGTGTACAAGGTCTCGACATTTCGTCGCGTGCAGTTCGACGACTGGATGACACGGCCTTGGACACGCCCGTGTCCTAGGTCGTGTGCCTTGTCTCGACGATCGTCGAGCGAATCTCGACGACTTCCCCGGGACGATCGTCGACACAGGGTCGACACGCCCGGCGACACGCCTGTCGTGTCGCGGGCCGTGTGCCCATTCTCGACGAATCGTCGAGTATATCTCGACGATTTCACGGCTAAGTGTCGACACGGGTCGACACGCCTGCGACACGCCCGTGTCGCAGGCCGTGTGCCCATTCTCAACGAATCGTCGAGTATAACTCGACGACTTCGCGCGGCTAAGTGTCGGCACACGCTTGACACTCCCTGGGACACGCCCGTGTCCCAGGCCGTGTGCCTTCAGCCAGAAACCAAAACTGGACCAAAAACGTCCCCCTTCGCTCCTTCGAGTTTCGGGGCGTTACAACTCTCCCCCTCTTAAAAGAATTTCGTCCACGAAATTATATAAAGGAAAGACATGTACAAAACTAAAATTTGTACCTGAGCGGAACAACTCCGGATATTCGTCAAGCATAGTCTGCTCTCGTTCCAAGAGAGCTCCTCACGACCGCAATTGTCCCACCGGACCTTGACCATCCTTGATCTCTTTATTGCGTAGCCGCTTGACCTCCGAGTCCTCAATCCGCACGGGCTTGACCTTTGTCGTTAGCCCACTTTCCACCGGCACTTGATCGACCGCGATCACTTGCGTAGGCTCTTTGCACCGCCTTCCGAAGCACCGAAATGTGGAATACATCGTGTAAACCACTTAGCTCCACTGAAAGCTTCAACCTATAGGCCGCTTCACTCAACTCGCTCCAGAACCTCAAACGGTCCAAGGTACCTGGGCTTAGCTTTTTCAATCGTCGCACCCGCGAGCACCCTTGAACGGCTTGATCTTTAGGTACACATAATCACCCACAGCGAACTCCACGTTCCTGTGCTTGGCATTATAGTACTTTGCTTGCCGGTCCTGAGCGATAAGCAACCTCTCCCGAATGGTTCTCACCAAAGAAGTAGCATCATCCACTTCCGATCGCTTATACAACTTTGACTCGCCGTTTCTAACCAAGACAACGGCGTGCGACATCTTCTACCATAAAGGGCCTCGAAAGGCGTCATCTGAATACTTGCTTGGTAGCTATTGTTGTATGCGAACTCCACCAAATAAAGGTGGTCTTCCCATTGCTTTCCAAAATCCAAGACACACATGCGAAGCATGTCTTCCATGGTTCTATTGACCCTCTCGGTCTGCCCATCCGTTTGCGGATGGAAGGCTGTGCTAAACTTCAGCTTTGTTCCCAACATTTGCTGCACCAGCCTCCAATCATTGGACGTGAACGCCCATCTCGGTCACTCACGATGCTGCGGGGCACACCATGAAGCCGTACTATGTTATCCACATAAGCTTTGCCAGCTTCTCCACGGATCATCCTTCCTATGCGGAATAAAATGCGACACCTTCGTTAATCGATCAACAACCACCCAAATGGCGTCGTTTCCCTTTTGCGACCTTGGCAAACCGTGCACAAAGTCCATAGAGATGTCGTCAAATTTCCACTCCGGAATAGGCAAGGACTTAAGAAATCCTCCCGGCACTCCGCCTTTACCAAGGCGCAGGTTTGGCACTTCGCTACGTATAGCGCCACATCCTTTTCAAACCCGGCCACCAAAATAGTTTCTTTACATCACGGTACATCTTCGTGCTCCCCGGGTGAATCGAGTACTTGGTATGGTGCGCCTCGTACAACAACTCCACCCGTAAATGCCCACACTTGGGACGCACAGACGACCGTCTTTCCAAAGCAATCCGTCCTCCACGACGAATTGGGAATTTGACCCATCCAGAGCCTCTATCATGAACTGCTTCATATGAGCATCCATATCCAAAGCCTGCCGAATCCGATCAGCCAGGTCATATTGGACTTCAGTCCAATTCAGAACTGCTTCAGCACTAGATTGCCTGTCCACACAAACAATCTCCAACGCCTCCAACTCCTGCACCAACCGCTCATCATGCACTGATAGCCAATTTGCTTGAGTTGGGGCTCGGCGACTCAACGCGTCCGCAACCGCATTCCTTTGCCAGGCACGTAGTGGATCTTGAAAGTATAGTCCCCCAGGAACTCCATCCATCTACGCTGCCGCATATTCAGATCTTCTGATCTATCAGGTACTTTAGGCTCTTGTGATCGGTGTAGATATCAATCTTCACACCGTACAAATAGTGTCTCCACAGCTTCAAGGCAAAAATCACGGCCGCTAACTCCAAGTCATGGACCGGATAATTCCTCTCGTGCACTTTTAGCTGTCTCGAGCCATAAGCTATCACGCTTCCGTGCTGCAGTAGCACACAACCAAACCGCTGCCCGAAGCATCGCTATATATCTCATAGCCTTCGGTCCCAACCGGCGAACTCAGCACAGGCGCCGTGGTCAACCGACACTTCAACTCCTCAAAAGCTCGCGCGCACTCCGGCGTCCAAACGAACTTATGATCCTTCCTCGTCAAAGTAGTGAGAGGTAACGCTATCCGCGAGAAGTTCTCTACGAAGCGCCTATAATAGCCGGCAAGCCCCAAAAGCTCCGGACTTCTGCTACCGTAGCAAGCTCAGGCCACTCCCGTATCGCAACAATCTTCGCCGGATCCACAGCAATACCCTCTCCACTCACTATATGCCCGAGGAACGCCACTGAGGATAGCCAAAACTCGCACTTCGAGAACTTGGCATACAACTGGTTTCTCCTGAGTGTCTCCAACACCAAATGGAGATGCTTGAAGTGATCCTCCTCACTTTGCGAGTACACCAAAATATTGTCGATGAAGACGATCACGAAATGGTCCAAGTACTCCCTGAACGTCCTGTTCATCAAATCCTGAATGAACACTGACGGCGCATTAGTCAGCCCAAACGGCATGACCGTAAACTCATAATGCCCGTATCTCGTACTAAACGCTGTCTTCGGGATATCACTCTCCCTTATCCGCAGCTGATAGTACCCAGCCTTGAGATCCAACTTCGAGTACACCGTCGACCCGACTAACTGATCGAAGAGATCATCAATCCGGGGGATCGGGTACTTGTTCTTCTCCGTCAGCTTGTTTAGCTCCCGATAATCAATACATAGCCTCAAGCTGCCGTCCTTCTTCTTAACAGAGAGGACCGGTGCGCTCCAAGGCGAAGAACTCGGGCGCACATACTCTTGCTCCAACAACTCTTGTAGTTGAACTTTCAGCTCCGCCATTTCCTTAGGCGCTAGCCGATACGGAGATCGTGACACAGGCTTTGCACCTGGCACTAGCTCGATCGTAAAATCTATCTCCCGTTGAGGCGGGGCTCCAGGAAGATCCGCGGGGAAACACATCAGGGTATTCCGATACCACTGAAATACAATCCAAAGCGGGCTTCGGCTTTGCAACCTCCACTAGTGTAAAGAACAGTTCTGCTCCGGCACGAACCGCCTTCACCACCTGAAGAGCAGACATCAACGTCTTGCTCGACCCCTTTAAGCCCGTAAAAGTCGTCTCACGACTTGCCCCCAGCTTGACTTCCTTGCTACCGCAATCTATATGGGCCTGCTGCTCCGAGAGCCAGTCCATGCAAATATGACGTCGCGAACTCCACTAACGGAAGTAAAGACGCCGCAGGTCGAACTCCTGCTCCCAATACGAATCTTAACATCGCAGATCCTAACCGCTCGCATCGAACACCCATTAGGCAACAACACATCCAACTTATCCTTCGCCATCGAAGAAGGGACTCCGATGCGTGATATAAATCCTTCGGACAAGAAGGAGTGTGAAGCTCCCGTATCGAAGAGTGCTCGTGCCGGATTTTCACAAATCAATACAAATCCTAAACAAGTAGTGGTAAGGTAACATGTGCATAACAAGCATATAAAGGAAATTGACTTGCTATAAATTAAATCGTACCTGTCACCACATCAGCTTGTTTAATGGCCTCCTGTTGGCCAAGATTGTAGACCCTTGGTTGGGCCGGAGCATAATGGGATGCGGTCGATTCCACCGCCTTTCCTTCTCTTCATAGGTAGCTCCCGGCCTCCTCTCGGACTTAGGACGTCCGCTCCAACAATCACGGGCGAAATGCCCCGTCTTTCCACATGTAAAACACGCACCCGGGGTCCGACCCGTAGTCGCCCCAGAAGCGCCAGAAGGAGCTGGACCCGAAGTCCTATGCTTCTTGAAAGCCCTCCGATAGCCGGACTTTGAAGTAGTCGGCACTCTGAACTCAGATTTCTTTTCACTCAAGCTTTTCTTCGCTTGCACGCTCTTCATGTCCTTCTCCAAGGACCGGGCAGTATTGACCAAGGTTAAGAAACCCTGCGTCATCGGCCCCGAGAGTAGTAATCTCAACTCATCCCTCAGGCCTTCATAGAAGCGATTAGTCTTGCGCTCCTCATCCATGATGGTGGAGCTAGCATAACGACTCAAACACGTAAACTCATGGAGATATTCATCCACGCTCCTCTCACCTTGCACCAACTTCAAGAACTCATTCTCCATTGAAATCCTCTGAGTAGAAGGGAGGTATCTTGCTAAGAACAATCCCGAGAACTCTTCCATCGGAACGTCTATCAGTTGTCTACCTCTCAAATGATGCAGCTCCAATCCTTCCCACCACATCCTCGCTTCCCGTCCAGAAGGAACGTAGCGATGGTGGTCATTTGCCACTCCTCCGTCTCCATCGCTGTCATGACTCTCTTCACCCTAGAGAGCAGTCTTCAGCCTGAGATGGGGTTCCAACCCCGAGAATAACGGAGGGGTTAAAGCTCATTACATGCTTAGTGCCTCTCAGTTGCCCTCCTTGGCACTAATGTTCCACAACCACTTGCTCCACCCTCCTCGGCTCAGCCTCTTGAAGAGGTACTTGCTCCATCACAGGAGCGGGCTGCTGCGTTTGCCTTCCAGGCTGCGCATTAATCACGGCCAACACCGCTTCAGCCACCAATCGAATATTCTCAGCCGATAGAGGTGTTGCGGGAGCAACTTCCGGTGCACTACTAGCCTCAGAAACTCGGCGTTCTGACGGCCCCAACCACTTCGGTCACCTATAGTGGTACAAAATACCGTTAAGCGACCAAACAAATTGCAAACAGCAATTATAGGAACACGCAGGTTCCTCAAACACGAGTATTTTCATTCCTAAGTGGACATTCATGAGTTCTTGTACGTTATAACGATGACGCACACAATGTGCTCACCACCCCTTAAAAAGAATTCGCCACGAATTCACTTAAGCCCGACCAAAACCAGTAGTCTGATACCAAATTGTAACACCCCCTATCCGTCGCATAGTATATAGCAGTAGGTCCGGCGGGGCCCGACGCCATATACCACAGACAGAACGGGTGGTTACGTATGGAAACCATCCAACCAATCTCAACGTCCTACACAAAGCATTCTAGCGGAAGCAGTTTAAAAGAGGTTGTAAACAAGAACCCAGCATATTAGAGCACGAATGTTCCACTATTACATAATTAGGAATGTTATACAAAATACTCAAAATCGGCCTTAAGGCCTTACAGAATGTTTCACTTGAATAATACATGATTTACAAACCTCGGCACGCAGGCGGTCATACATGAATAAAACAAAAAACATTTCCAGTTGGGCCTTCGAGGGCCAGCTTCGCAAAAAGGGCTTTGGCCCGCTATAGACCGCTTGGTCCAGCTGCACCTGCAAGCAACAAACCACCGCACTGTGGCAAACAAGGCAACGGTCAGCAATGCTGACCAAATTATAACGATCCCGCCCCCAACTCGGGGCGGCGATGCTCCTTCCCTGCATTTCATTAGCATAAGCGAGCAATGCATATAAACCATAACCATTTCATCACAGACGTTGGCTCGTACGGCCACACAGTCCCGTGCACTCAGGGCACATTCTCGGTGAACTGGTCGATGTCACGTTAATTAAAGCCATTAACATTCCGGACTCACCACCGCCACTTAGAGGCCATTCCTATGAGCAATTGTCTTCCTGGCATGGGTCACGTCAATTTAAGCCATTGACCGCCGAAGACTCACATCTATGCCAACGGCGAGTGCCACGTAACCTTAGGTCTCTCTAACCGAACGACATAAAGCGGGTACGGTTCCATTAACCGTGCTCACATCGCAACGACAATTTAAGCCATTTACGCTGGTCAAACTTCCTCCGAGTCCCATTCTACGCAAATCACATAACCCCGTTATGTTCAAGTGGACACTCAGGCCACCAAGTTGGCAATCTCGTATCCGCCCAGTTTTCCGGGTGCACCTTTGGGTTAGTCCCCAAGGCTCCCTGCTGCAATATACCGCGTAGAAAACCAAAAAACAAACCATAGCACGGAGTCTTCTCCGGCCTTATGCAATGCAACATCACCGATCCAGACTAACATGTCCGGGTAGGCTTCAACCAAAATGCCTATGTCCGTTCTCGCATACGGACTCTAAACAACGGGGACTTTACATATCTACCCGAAGGAACGCCTCCAACTCTCCGCAAACTCGCGAGAGCGAGCTTTCCTAGCTAAGAAAGAGAGCTATTCATGCAAGATGAGGATCGTTACCCTTGAGTTCCTCTTTGGCGCCATCGAAAAGTAATCGGATAGAAATCACCGCACTAGCGTTGCCTCCGTGGATCCGGAGTCGGCTTGCGATTCGGAGCTCCGAAGCTCCTCCAATGGCGGATCTAGCTCTTCTTCTTCTTGCCTTTGCTCTCCTCTCTTCAAGGATTTAGAAAGAGAATAAGTGAAGAAAAGTGAGGTTTTCCAAGTCAACTCACGGGTATATCCTCTCAGGAACAACCCCCAGCCGTTGGATCTCAACCTAAGAAAACGAACGGCTTTGATTCGGGGCTGAAATGCCCAATCTGGACCGAACACGGCCTGGCACACGCCCGTGTCCAGGGCCGTGTGCCGCATTCGCCGTCAAAATCGAATCTCCTGGACACTCACACGGGTATCGAACACGCCCGTGTTCGAGCTGACACGCCCGTGTTCCAGCTGACACGGCCGTGAGGCCGGCCGTGTACCCCATGATTTTCCCCCATTTTCAACCTGAGCACTGCACGGGTTCTAGGACACGCCCCGTCTTGTCCTGCCGTGTCACCTTGACCGCCTGGGCCCCAGGCCGTGTACAAGGTCTCGACATTTCGTCGCGTGCAGTCGACGACTGGATGACACGGCCTTGGACACGCCCGTGTCCTAGGCCGTGTGCCTTGTCTCGACGATCGTCGAGCGAATCTCGACGACTTCCCCGGGACGATCGTCGACACGGGTCGACATGCCCGGCGACACGCCCGTGTCGCGGGCCGTGTGCCCATTCTCGACGAATCGTCGAGTATATCTCGACGATTTCACGGCTAAGTGTCGACACGGGTCGACACGCCCTGCGACACGCCCGTGTCGCAGGCCGTGTGCCCATTCTCAACGAATCGTCGAGTTATAACTCGACGACTTCGCGGCTAAGTGTCGGCACACGCTTGACACGCCCTGGGACACGCCCGTGTCCCAGGCCGTGTGCCTTCAGCCAGAAACCAAAACTGGCCCAAAACGTCCCCCTTCGCTCCTTCGAGTTTCGGGGCGTTACAAACTCTCCCCCTCTTAAAAGAATTTCGTCACGAAATATATAAAGGGAAGACATGTACAAAACTAAAATTTGTACCTGAGCGGAACACTCCGGATATTCGTCAGCATAGTCTGCTCTCGTTCCCAAGAGAGCTCCTCACGACCGCAATGGTCCACGGACCTTGACCATCCTGATCTCTTATTGCGTAGCCGCTTGACCTCCGAGTCCTCAATCCGCACGGGCTTGACCTTTGTCGTTAGCCCACTTTCCACGGCACTTGATCGACCGCGATCACTTGCGTTGGCTCTGCACCGCCTTCCGAAGCACCGAAATGTGGAATACATCGTGTAAACCACTTAGCTCCACTGAAAGCTTCAAACCTATAGGCCGCTTCACCAACTCGCTCCAGAACCTCAAACGGTCCAAGGTACCTCGGGCTTAGCTTTTTCAATCGTCGCACCCGCGAGACACCCTTGAACGGCTTGATCTTAGTACACATAATCACCCACAGCGAACTCCACGTTCCTGTGCTTGACATTATAGTATTTTGCTTGCCGGTCCTGAGCGATAAGCAACCTCTCCCGAATGGTTCTCACCAAAGAAGTGCTACAACATGGTCTCCTCCGAAACTGAGATGAGCGATGGGTATTCGCCTCCGCCCGACGTGGACAGTGTTTCTGATTACCTGGGCGACCCGACCGATGCGGTGGGAAGAAGAGGCAGGTGACGCGCTGTTCCAGAAGCACACGCTGCTGCTTCAGAGCTCGTGAAGAGGGTCGATCAGGACAAGGCCGACACCGAGGCTCGGCTCGCGGCCTTGGAGGGAGCCCCGCGCGCAGCAGAAGGCGGCGATGTCACTTCACCGGGCATGCACATTACGCGAGCCGAGGAGCGCCTTAGGAATGTCCTTGGAACAGGTCGGCCCTGGCTCAGCAGGAGCTGGTGGCGGTGCGCGATTACCACTATCCCCGCGTGCCGCCGCGATCGGGGACGCAGCGGCGGGGCAGGTGGAAGTGGATCCAGTACTGATCCAGCCTTCTTTCCCCCCTCGCGGGATATTGCGGAGTTTCCACTATTTCAAAGCCTCATCAATCTACTTGTTAATAATTTGTAAACTCTTCTCGCCCGCCTATGAGCCTGATTTCTGATTCCTGATGCGCGTCTAAATTACCATGTTGCTGCTTTTATTTTCCTCGAGGCGGGGCCGAGGGTGCTCGCGTCCGCCCCTCGCTCACCTCCTGGCGCGCGGGCAGGTCTGGGGATGATCTCGCTCATCCCGCCACTCCGAACGTGGCGGAGCGAGCCGAGGAGCTCGCCAGCCACGTGTCTTCGCGACTCGCTCGGATCCTGGGCGGGCTCGGCTGAGTCTCGCCCGCTCATTCTTCGCGCGGACAGGGGTCGAGCGAGACCTGCTGCTAAAACGGTCCTGGCCCTGCGGCCTCGCATCGGTGAGTTGAACCGTCAAGCCCAATTTTGCTACGCGCACCTCTCCTTTTGGCGGGAAATTTCCCGCCCTTTCTTTCTCCCTATAAATAGGCGTGGCCGGTTTCTAATCCTTTCATTGCTTCACAGCACTCACTCGCCTCCTGTTCTCCGCTAAGCACGATTCGCGCCCGCCCATTGGGTCTGTCTCGCTTGTATGGCGGCAATTCGGCGGAATGGGCGGCGGCGGCGGCGGCGACGACGCGGACGTGCGAAGCAAATGCCCTGGACCTTCTCGGAGCACGACTTTCCCCGCGCTATTATCTCAGAGCGCGAATACTTAGAGGCCCTAGGAGACCACATCCCGGCTGGATTCTCGGCGAGACAGCCATGGCGAGAGGGAGAAGATCAACGATCTGTCCGGGAACGAGCTCGTCATTCCCCTGGCCCATTTCGAGGTGGGTCTTCGCCTTCCCCTCTGGACAAAGGTTCGTCAAGTACTGAAGTACTTCGGGGTCGTCATAGGTCAGATGACCCGAACCTCTGTAGCCGTTATGGTAGGGTTCGCCTGCTTCCTGCGGGAGGAGCGGATCGAGTTTAATCTCGCGGTTTTCTGCAAACTATTCTCCTTCCGTGCGAACAGGGATGGCACCGCCTACTTCTCCAGCGCCCACCTCAAGGTGCGGGAGACCGTTAACAAGAGTCACAACCGGCTCAAAAAATTTCTGTTCGTCAAGGGGGATTTCGGCAACGTCCCCTACTCACCGGTGCAGCTCAGCGAGGCGAGTTACCGCCCGCCGAGCCTGGGAGGCCATGAAGCCGACTTGTTCGGGTTCTTCTCCGGGAAGAACTTTGAGGTCACGTACCTGCGCCGCACCTCGACGACCTTGCCGCCGTTCCGCCTGGTGGAGTTTGCCACTCGCCACTACCCTTGTCTCGCTCTTTACTCCTCAGGCCTCACCCTCTCTTTTATGCAGGCGAGCGAGACGTGCCCCTTCATCCCCCCTATGAGAGTGACCGGGTCGCCTCCGGGGCCCTCGCTCGCAGCTCAGAGGCCGCTGACGCCGCTCAGCGCGAGGCCCCGTCGATCACTGCCAAGAAGAGGCCGGGCCGCGAGCAGCCCGCTCCCCCACCGCCAAGACAGCGAAATCTATACGGGTCAACAACTAGCCGGGGGCCAGAGGAAAGGCAAGGCCCCGGCTGATCAACCGACCGAGGGCTCCCCCCCCCATAGTCGCTTCGACCGGCGACATCCCCGCCGAGGCGGCGGGTACTTCCGGGACGCCGGATGGGTCGCAGACCGCCGCGAGGCCGGTGACGAGAGGGCATCGCAACTTCGGCTACGGCGAGAAATATCTGGACGAGCTTGGCGTCCCGCTCCTGTCATGGGACAAGTAGTCTAACCGCGCGGTGGTCTCGACTCTGTTGCCGAGTTGGCTGGAGCAGGACACCATCGGCGGGGAGGCATATAATTTTTCGTTTGGCCTGTACTCGCGAGAGGACGCC
Organism: Platanthera guangdongensis; assembly: GCA_039583875.1. NCBI lineage: Eukaryota > Viridiplantae > Streptophyta > Magnoliopsida > Asparagales > Orchidaceae > Platanthera > Platanthera guangdongensis. Next base: position 57,690,929 of record CM077167.1, on the reverse strand, counting down.
GCCGTCTATGACAAGGAGGCGACGCGAGTATTGGTGAACGAGAGCGCGCGGGCCCAACTACGCGGCCTGGAGTTGGCCCACATGGTGGGGAGGCGCTGCACCCAGCTGGAGCGGAACGCCGCCTCTCTTCAGAAGTTGGCGGACGAGAAGGAGGAGGCGCGAAAAACTCGCTCAGGAGGACTCGGATCTTCAGAGAAGGCGGGCCGACGCGGCCGAGGGGACCCTCGCGTAGTACCTGGTAGGGGTGGTACGTGCTCACTTCCAACGACCGCCTCTCTTCGCGAATCCACCTTATAACTTCCTTTTCCGCTTTTCAGGATGCCGCGACGGCCAGTCGGATGGGTGTTGAGATCGCCACCCTTGCTCAGGACAAGTCAGCGCTGGAGGCACGGGTACGCGAGCTGGAGGCCGCCGCCGCTGTCCCTCCGCCAGATAACAGGGGCTGCCCGCTCGCACATCACTCCGACCACGAGTTGGAGGTGCTGATGCAAAAGAACGCCGCCAGCGCCGCAAAGTACACGATGCAGATGCTGCGACGCGCGGATCTTCTCAAGAGCGAGGCGGCGGAACTCTCGGCGGGCGACGTGGTTCCGGCGCTGTTCCTTCCCGTACCGGACCCCGGTGACCAGTCCTTCCAGCGCATTTAGGACTTCATGCCCCCGGATCTCGCGTCGCCCTCGCTTTTTGATATTTGTCTGTTAAGTGTATACACTGTGTTCTTTATGCTATTTTAAGATGTAAGCGCGGGCCGCGAATTTACTTCTTGATTTCTCGTCTATCAATGCTCTTATACATGCTTCCCCACTCGTTACTTACGTCTGTCTGTTGTCATCGCGCGATGCAATTTTTTCCGCTTTCCCGCTCGACGCCGCTCTCCTCACGTTGCGTCAACGGGGTCGTATGCCTATGGATTCGGCTCGGGAGTTATAGGGGGTCGGGCAAGCCGTCCCCGCTGTGGGCGACCTGTATCAGCGGCACGGCCTCCGCTGCCGAGGCCACTCGCCGACCGGGCGAGGCGAGGCGGCCCGCTGAGGCGCGACACGGGTTCTCGCCTCCTCCCGGTCACCAATCTGTGGTCTGGGTGGTTATGCCAGATCCTTCCCCCTTTTGGCTAATCTTCGTGACTCCAATCCATTGTTAACTCCATTTGAGTAGTTTTTTCGGCCCTGCCAGCTTGGTGGGAGCCCGGCATCGTGATTTGTTCCGGTTTCGCAAACTGCTTGCCATCGAGTGACTTCCGGCCCTGTCAGCTAGGTGAGAGCCTGGCAGCGGGATCTTCTCGAGGCCAAGGATGACACCGAGTGACTTCCAGCCCTGCCAGCTAGTTGGGAGCTTGGCAGCGGGAATCTTCTCGGGGTCCAAACATATTCCATCGAGTGACTTCCGGCCCTGCCAGCTAGGTGAGAGCCTGGCAGCGGGATCTTCTCGAGGCCAAGGATGACACCGAGTGACTTCCGGCCCTGCCAGCTAGGTGGGAGCCTGGTAGCGGGATCTTCTCGGGGTCCAAACATATTCCATCGAGTGACTTCCGGCCCTGCCAGCTAGGTGAGAGCCTGGAAGCGGGATCTTCTCGAGGCCAAGGATGACACCGAGTGACTTCCGGCCCTGCCAGCTAGGTGGGAGCCTGGCAGCGGGATCTTCTCGGGGTCCAAACATATTCCATCGAGTGACTTCCGGCCCTGCCAGCTAGGTGAGAGCCTGGCAGCGGGATCTTCTCGAGGCCAAGGATGACACCGAGTGACTTCAGGCCCTGCCAGCTAGGTGAGAGCCTGACAGCGGGATCTTCTCGGGGTCCAAACATATTCCATCGAGTGACTTCCGGCCCTGCCAGCTAGGTGAGAGCCTGGCAGCGGGATCTTCTCGAGGCCAAGGATGACACCGAGTGACTTCCGGCCCTGCCAGCTAGGTGGGAGTCTGGCAGCGGGATCTTCTCGGAGTCCAAACATATTCCATCGAGTTACTTCCGGCCCTGCCAGCTAGGTGAGAGCCTGGCAGCGGGATCTTCTCGAGGCCAAGGATGACGCCGAGTGACTTCCCGGCCATGACAGCTAGGCGGGAGCCTGGCAGCGGGATCTTCTCGGGGTCCAAACATATTCTAATTCTCTATGCAAGCTGGCTATGACCGTACTGGGGCGTTTGAAGAAATTCATTATAATGAAAGTGTCACTTACATGCTTTAGGGGAAAAAATGCTTCAAGTCATCACCACTCCAAGTGTGACTCAGGGTCTCGCCCTCTACATTTTGGAGTCGATAGCCTCCTGACTTTAGAGCTTCATTTACAATAAATGGTTGATGGAGCCGACTTCCCACGACATGTGGCCAAGGAGCGTCCTCCCTCTGACGATGATGGTGACCCGGTAGATTTGAATGGAGATGTCGGCCCGCAACACTTTGATGACGACGACAGCATGCTTACGGATGACCCTTGGAAGCGTCGTCACAATAGCCGTCCAGAGCGCAAGCCCAATTATTGGCGTCGCCACAATAGCCGTCCGGAGTGCAAGCCTAATTATTATTTATTAATAAATAATAATTGAGTAATATTATATTTTATTAGTTGTTTTATTTCAAAATTATCATTTTTATTTCATGTTTAATTTCATGTATTATTTGTAACATGGTTATGTTATAAAACCATGGTGTATGGTTGTCTTATTTCATTTTCATGTTGGGCTGCATGTAGCCCTTTTCCCTTGATTGTAAAGCCTATATAAAGGCATGTACTCCTTTGTTTTTCTTTAGTGAATGAATGAAAAGAAAACCAATTTCAAGATTGAAATCCTCCTCCTTCTCCAAGGCAAACTTCTGCCCCCTCTATTCCACTTCTCCCTTGGCCACCGGCCACCCTTCCCCTCCTCTCTCTCTCTCTCTCTCTCTCGGCCTCCTTCCTCTCCTTCCTCATCTCTACCTTGTCTCCTTACTATACGAGACATCTCTTTTCCCCAACCTCCAAGCCGTCACCTCCACTCTCACAAGTCCGGCTACCACCAAAAACTCCTTAACCCGAGTTCCACCACCACCCTTCACAAATCCGGCCACCCCACCTCTCACCCGAGGCCTCATCATCCTCACCAAATCCGACCCACCACCCTATTCCCCTTCCTAAAAACCTTAAAGATCATCTACCATATTCATCCCTTATTTACCATATTCAAAATATATCCCCGTCCTTAAATTCTCTACCTACCATATTTGAAATTATATCATTCCTTAATTATTTCCGACATCCTGCCACCTTCTCTCTCTCCTGCCTTATTGGGAAATATTATTTCCATATTCAGAAGATTTCGCCGGGACTTTCCAAATAAAGCGTGATACGAAGAAGGCGACGAATTTCTCTCCCTCCGTCGTATCTCTGGTGGAGCCGTTGAAGAGCGATTCTAGTAGAGTGAACCGATTCATCAAATCCGGTTGGGTAACGAACATTTCCACCTTTATGTGTTTCTCTTCTTTAGATAGATCTTGTGGCATTGGCAAATTGCGTGGCTTGTGTAACGCTTGAATTTCGTGGCTAATTTCTTTAGTTATTGTCGTGTTTATTTCTTTCGTTTAAGTTCGTGAGGCGTGGCGGCCCTCGTTTTATTTTGTTGGGAGAGAACCACTCTTGTCCGAATCTTTTATTTTCGGTGGATTCTCTTTTGGTACAACAACGCTCGATCGAACCGTGTGGGTTCTTTTCGCTTGAGAGGACCTCGGCATATCGCCTTGGTATTATCTTAAGGGGCCTTGCGAACCCCCCTGTAATCTTTAATTAGTAACAATATTAATTGTTTCGTTACTGCGTTAAATGCTTGAGTGTGACGTGAGAGTTATCGGAGAACGTCGTGTTAGTTCCGTCGGCCACCCATAATGCTCGAAAGAGTAAGCCTACATCAATTTGGTATCAGAGGGAGGTTCTCGTCAATTTCCTAATTGGCACTCCTCCCCTTCTTCAAATTAAAAACAAATAAATTTCAAATTTTAAATTTCAAATTTCAGATTTCAAATTTAAATTTCAAATTTCAAATTTCAAAATTTCAAATATCAAATTTCAAATTTCAAATTTCAAAATTTAAATTTTAAATTTTAAATTTCAAAATTTCAAAATTTCAAATTTTAAATTTCAAATTTCAAATTTCAAATTTCAAATTTCAAATTCAAAATTCAAAATTCAAAATTCAAATTTCAAATTTCAAAATTTCAAATTTCAAATTTCAAAATTCAAATTCAAAATTTAAATTTCAAAATTTCAAATTTCAAATTTAAATTTCCAATTTAAGAAATCCAAAAAAAATAGAAATTTTATTTTTCATTAAATCATTATTTTTATTAAGTTATTTTAAAATTTAATAGTTGGTCTGCAAATAGCGGCCTATATTTTTATATTTTCAGCAAAATTCAAAAATAAAATTTTTTTAATAATCCTCATATTTTTTCCAGCCAGAAAATCTATTTTATATAATTATAACCTTAGTGGCTAAGCTGAAAAAATTCAATCTTTTAAAATGAAGTAGGGTCAGGTTTATTTAGTCATTGCATGTGCACCAGTTCTGGGTGAGTTTTCTCTCCGGTTCTCACTAAATGACATATGACATATATGCTACCCAGTTAGACTATTCTTATGCTAAGGATATGACTAAACACACCCCTATGACACACCACATTTATCCTACTTTTGACGGTTTAGAGTATCCCCAAAGTTTTCGAGACTGGCTTAAGGGATTAGAACAATATTTTAATTGTCACTTATGGGATGATTACGAAAAGGTTAGCTTTGCCCGAGAGCGTTAGTAGGTCGAGCCCGATTATTTTGGTTAAACGAAGAGCGCCGTGTTGGTAGCTATCATTAATACTTGGCCGCACATGCGTAGCCTCCTCTCGGATCAATTTGATCCCGCCTACCTGCGCACTAATAGCACCACACCCGTTAGTAAGAATAGTTATGGCACCAGACCCGTATCTGCTTATAGGAGTGACCGTACGCCTCAGGATAGATCCTATCCCAGAGAGGTAGTAATACCCAAAGTGTGCCTAGTCTCACCTATAGGGAACATAAGCCATTTAGACCCAAAATCTGAACTCGAAAGAGGTTACTATTAGGGTGCTAGCTTCTTTAGCCTCGACATCTAAGCCCTCTGGTATAGTGACTGATACCTCTAAGGATTATTATGTGGATACAGAATCTCTAGATGATGAACTTAATCAGCCAGGTGAGAGTCTTCCTTCACCTACGATAGTGTCTGACTCTCCTGTTGAACTGAGGATGTGAATAGGACTAAGCCCGTCACTGAGAACGAGGCAATTCTCGCTGACGCTTTTAGTGACGTTGAGGAGATTGGTTACCCTAGTGACCTGGATGAGGATTTCTCCCTGAGGAATCATCTCCACCCCCCTTTGACGTTATTTTAGTCAGGGAGTCGTCTGATGACCCTGAGACTGAGACGTTCCGGCTGAGTCGGTAGAGTCATCCAATGTTGAAAGCTTACCTGTTACTAATTTAGGTGATGACTTGATAGGACCCATTATTATGGTTGACCCAGAATTAATAGATGTTTCAACGTATTGGAAGAGTCACCTTGGGATGGTTGTTCAATTTGGGATAATCTTATTGTGATACATCCGGGAGTTAGTTCATTTACGGTATCAACGCCTCTTAAAAGTCAAGTTAATTTTGATACTCCCAGGATTCGATTTGCCCATCCCTTTTTTTTTAATTGTGACGACGTACCCACCTCATGGGAAGAGCTGGTCAATGAAGGTTGTGAAGCTTTGGTAGATTTACCCTACGCGGAAGATTTTTCTTTGGAGGATGGTTGCCCTGAGGGTCCGATAGACATTTCATTGATAGCTCCTTTACCTGGGGCCGAAAACTGTTTAGAAATTTTGTCGGATACGATTTTGCCTACCTATGATACGATCACTAATTCTGAAATAAAGGAAGTATCGAATGAGTTGGAAGACTTGTCGGCTGAATTTTCAGTGAGAACGAATCCACTGTTTAATTTTTCTTATGATTTTAACGGCCTACAACCGAGGCTTGTTCTTGGACGAGTAATCCGTGTTTTGACGTTGAGTGTGACTTAACTTCCCTACGGAATCACCCATATCGACTCTCCATCCGGTTCATTTAACTCGAGTAGTTGATTTATTAGGACATAAGCTAGTCATTTGTAGCCCTTTATATTTGGAAAAGTTTATAATTACCGCCTTCCCATTAGGCTTACTACGATGGATGTGGGTAAACGTAGTTGGTGACGAACGTTTTCTGCTGGCTATTCATTGCGACATTTTTAAATCAAATTTTAATTCCAAATTTAAAACGAAAACGTTCGCTCCACCAAAATAATTTTTGAATTTAAAGCACCCGTGCCACCTGACATAGTTCCGTTATTTTCTACTATTAATTCTAGTCATGTTGCACATGGGTTCACCCCACATGGTTTTAAGTTAACTAGGCGCATTCTTATCCATTTAACCCATCAAAATGCGTCCTTTAATTTACTTGCGAGTTTGTGTCAAAAAGTCTCACACCGTTGTGTGATTGATTTGGTTTTGGATTGTCTCACCCCTGAACGGATGCTCCCGGGCACCTTATAAATAATAACGAATCGGCTAGTCTATTCTTTACGAATTTTACGGAAGTTTGGTGACATGACATTTCTTTTAAAAGTTTCCACTGATTGGGGCATAGCTCCTATTTTCATCGTTACATACTTTACGCTTTATGCTTTTATGCCACTTGAAATGTCTACCTCTCCGTATATATTTTCCACTATGCTTTCTATTGGGTTGGGTGGTGACAGTTTCCTAGGATCGTTCTCCTTCTCGGTCTCCATCGGAGGTATGTTGGTGGATGTTGTTGAAATTCTTTTTCCTTCTTTGGATAACGCGTATTTGAGGTCCCTCCAAGACCACCTTTTGCCATGCAGGTTCTTCCCCGCCGATGACCTTCCAGGCGAGTACACACAGGTATACTCATCAGTGATGAGTATTTTTAAGAGGGGGAGGATTGATGGAGCCGACTTCCCACGACATGTGGCCAAGGAGCGTCCTCCCTCTGACGATGATGGTGACCCGGTAGATTTGAATGGAGATGTCGGCCCGCAACACTTTGATGACGGCGACAGCATGCTTACGGATGACCCTTGGAAGCGTCGTCACAATAGCCGTCCGGAGCGCAAGCCCAATTATTGGCGTCGCCACAATAGCCGTCCGGAGTGCAAGCCCAATTATTATTTATTAATAAATAATAATTGAGTAATATTATATTTTATTAGTTGTTTTATTTCAAAATTATCATTTTTATTTCATGTTTAATTTCATGTATTATTTGTAACATGCTTATGTTATAAAACCATGGTGTATGGTTGTCTTATTTCATTTTCATGTTGGGCTGCATGTAGCCCTTTTCCCTTGATTGTAAAACCTATATAAAGGCATGTACTCCTTTGTTTTTCTTTAGTGAATGAATGAAAAGAAAACCAATTTCAAGATTGAAATCCTCCTCCTTCTCCAAGGCAAACTTCTGCCCCCTCTATTCCTCTTCTCCCTTGGCCACCGCCACCCTTCCCCTCCTCTCTCTCTCTCTCTCTCCCTTCCTCTCCTTCCTCATCTCTACCTTGTCTCCTTACTATACGAGACATCTCTTTTCCCCAACCTCCAAGCCGTCACCTCCACTCTCACAAGTCCGGCTACCACCAAAACTCCTTAACCCGAGTTCCACCACCACCCTTCACAAATCCGGCCACCCCACCTCTCACCCGAGGCCTCATCATCCTCACCAAATCCGACCCACCACCCTATTCCCCTTCCTAAAAACCTTAAAGATCATCTACCATATTCATCCCTTATTTACCATATTCAAAATATATCCCCATCTTTAAATTCTCTACCTACCATATTTGAAATTATATCATTCCTTAATTATTTCTGATATCCTGCCACCTTTCTCTCTCCTGCCTTATTGGGAAATATTATTTCCATATTCAGAAGATTTCGCCGGGACTTTCCAAATAAAGCGTGATACGAAGAAGGCGACGAATTTCTCTCCCTCCGTCGTATCTCTGGTGGAGCCGTTGAAGAGCGATTCTAGTAGAGTGAACCGGATTCATCAAATCCGGTTGGGTAACGAACATTTCCACCTTTATGTGTTTCTCTTCTTTAGATAGATCTTGTGGCATTGGCAAATTGCGTGGCTTGTGTAACGCTTGAATTTTTGTGGCTAATTTCTTTTAGTTATTGTCGTGTTTATTTCTTTCGTTTAAGTTCGTGAGGCGTGGCGGCCCTCGTTTTATTTTGTTGGGAGAGAACCACTCTTGTCCGAATCTTTTATTTTCGGTGGATTCTCTTTTGGTACAACAATGCTCGATCGAACCGTGTGGGTTCTTTTCGCTTGAGAGGACCTCGGCATATCGCCTTGGTATTATCTTAAGGGCCTTGCGAACCCCCCTGTAATCTTTAATTAGTAACAATATTAATTGTTTCGTTACTGCGTTAAATGCTTGAGTGTGACGTGAGAGTTATCGGAGAACGTCGTGTTAGTTCCGTCGGCCACCCATAATGCTCGAAAGAGTAAGCCTACATCAATGGTCCCTCCCAGCTGGGATTGAGCTTCCCTACGGATGCCGACCTCCCTGCCGCATCCACCTTCTTCAGCACCAAGTCTCCTCCCGCGAATTGCTTGACCCTAACATGCTTGTCAAAGTACTTGACCATCCTTCTTTTTACCTCCTCCTGCCGGACAGCCGAAAGGTCCCTCAATTCTTCCACCATGTCAAGGGAGAGTCTCAGCTCCTCCTCGTTCTCGGCCTGCCATTCTTCCCGGCCTTCTTTGACCGCCACGACTCGCGGCGTTCAGACTTCAAATTCCACGGGGAGCACTGCCTCGCACCCATGGGAGAGCTTGAAGGGGGTCTCCCCTGTAGCTGTGTTAGGGGTGGTTCTTAGGGCCCAGAGAACTGCGGGGAGCTGCTCCACCCAGCTCCCTTTCAAATTCTCCACCTTCTTCTTGAGGAGGTTGACGATGATCTTGTTCGCGGCCTCCACCTGCCCGTTGCTCCTGGGGTGATGGACCGAGGCGAACCTGAGGTCGATCCCCAGCTGCTCGCAAAAGCTGGTGAACTCTGCACTTGCGAACTGGGGCCCGTTGTCCGTGACGATGGCCTGGGGTAGCCCATGGCGACAGATGATCTCCCCCCATACAAAGTTCCTGATCATCTGGGAGGTCACCTTGGCCAGTGCCTTCACCTCCACCCACTTGGAGAAGTAGTCAATCATCACTAGGAGGAACCTTCTCTGACCGCTGGCTTGGGGAAATGGCCCAACCAAATCCATTCCCCAGATCGCGAAGGGCCAGGGGGCCGTGATACTCCTGAGTCGTTGGGCCGGCTGTAGCTGAAGAGGGGCAAACAGCTGGCATTCGTGGCATCTTCTTGTGAACTCGGCGGCGTCTCGGCCCAGGGTGGGCCAAAAGTACCCTTGCCTGACTATCCTTCCCTCCAGGGTCCGACTCCCGGAATGACTCCCACATTCGCTGGAGTGGACTTCCTCCAAGATCCTCTGCACCTCGCCCTCGGCCACGCAGCGAGCCAGCATCCCAGAGATTGTCTTCCTGTATAGCTGCCCGTCCTGGAGGAGGTAATAAGCGGACTTGTGCCTTAGCTTCTTCATGTCTACCCCCTCCGGATATTTCCCCGTGGAGAGGAAAACTACAACTGGATCCATCCACGAGGCTTGCTGGTCGATTTCCATAAGCTCTCCTTCCTCGATGGAGGGGCGGAACAGGTCGGTGATGGTGCCCCCCACCTGGGGACCATGTTTTGCCAGCTGATCGGCTTGCTCATTCTCTTCCCTGGGCACGTGTCGGATGATGAAAGTTTGAAAGGTGCCAATGACCCCCTTCACCTTGGCCAAGTATGATCGCAAGGTGGGCTCCCTTGCCTCGAACTCCCCGTTGATCTGGGAAGCTACCACCATGGAGTCAGTAAGGACCTCCACATCCGACACTCCCAGCTCCCTGGCCAGGCGCAGCCCTGCTATCACGGCCTCGTACTCGGCCTGGTTGTTGGTAATGGGAAAGTGCACCACCACCGTCTGCTCAATTCGAGTCCCTTGAGGGCTTTCTAGGATCACCCCCACTCCAAGGGAATGCCTCCCTGAGGCTCCATCCACCCTCACCTTCCAAGGAGTCGGGCTGGTGAGCTCTTCCTCCGCTATTTCCACCACGTAGTCGGCCAGAAAGTCGGTCATCGCCTGAGCTTTGATCGAGAGCCGCGGAACGAAGGAGACATCGAACTCGCTCAGCTCCACCGACCATTTGGCCAGCCGGCCTGAATGCTCCACCCCCACGAAGATGTTGCGGAGAGGGTGGTCGGTCACCACTCGGATTGAGTGTGCCTGGAAGTAAGGTCGCAGCCTCCGAGCCGAGATGATTAGGGCGAATGCAAGCTTCTCCAGGATCGGATACCGGAGCTCGGCCTTCCTTAGGACCCGGCTGACGTAATAAATAGGGAGCTGCCTCTTCCCTTCTTCACGAACCAAGACGGAGCTCAAGGCCTCTGCCCCGACCCCGAGATATAGGAACAGGTCCTCCCCCTCCTTTGGCCCTTGGAGCAGCGGAGCCTGTGTCAACTGCACTTTGAGGGCCTGGAACGCCTCCTCGCACTCCTTGGTCCATTCAAACCTCCGACCTCCCCTTAGCGTTTTGAAGAAGGGGGAGCATTTCTCCCCTGCCCGAGAGAGGAAGCGACTCAGCCCTGCTAGCTTCCCCGTCAGCCGTTGGACCTCCTTAGCATTCCGCGGGGACCCCAGCTCCAAGATAGCCCTGACCTTATCTGGATTTGGCTCGACCCCCGCGGGGGTGAGGAGGTTCCCCAAGAACTTTCCTCTGTTGGCCCCAAAGACACACTTAAGGGGATTCAACCGCATCTTGTATCTGCGCAGGGTGACGAAGGTCTCCTCCAGGTCCCGGAGGTGGGAGTCCACATCCCGACTTTTGATCATGAGGTCGTCCACGTATACCTCCAAATTCCTTCCCCTTTGCTCCTTGAAGACCCTATCCATCATTTTTTGGTAGGTGGCCCCAGCGTTCTTCAGCCCGAAAGGCATCATCTTGTAGCAGTAGCAGCCATCCCCTGTGATGAACGAGACATCCTTGATTCCGGGGGGTGCATCCTAATTTGGTGGTAACCTGAAAAAGCATCTAAAAAACTCATTACAGAAAAACCGACGGCTGAGTCAACCAGCGCGTCGATCCGAGGCAAAGGATAACAGTCCTTAGGATAAGCTTTATTAAGTAACGAAAAATCGATACACATTCTCCACCGGCCGTCTCCTTTTTTGACCATAACCACGTTGGAGACCCAGCCGGGATACTGAATCTCGGACACGAAGCCTGCCTTGAGGAGCTTCGCCACCTCCTCCCTGATGGGCTCCGCCAGCTTGTCCGCCATAGACCTCTTCTTCTGCTGAACGGGGCGTGTTCCCGGGTCCAGGTTGAGGCGGTGGCAGGCCACATCCGCGTCAACCCCCGGCATCTCCGCGGCGTTCCAGGCAAAGATGTCCACGTTCTACCGGATGTACTCCAGCATCCTGCCCTGGTCCTCCGGGTTAGCCCCCCGCTGATGCGGATCTTCTCCATCCTGCCTCCACGGGTGAGCACCTCCAGCACTACCACTTCCTCCGCGGCCTCCAGCCTGGACTGCTCCGCCCATCCCTCAGCATCCCCTTCCTCCGTAACAGGGACCTCTACCTCCATCTCTTCCCCCACAGCCATCACTCCGGCCACCTCCATATCTTCTCCTGTTGCTTCCTCAGCGCGACTCTCTACCCCCAGCTCCTTGCTGACAACCTCCTGCTCGGCCTCCTCCATCTTCCGACCCATCTCCGCGGCTCCCTCCTGCCAAGAGATAGTGTTCACCGCGGTGACATAGCACTCCCGTGCCACCTTTGGGTCCCCCCTGACTCTGACCTGGATCCCCTCAGCGTTGAACTTTAAGCATTGATGGAAAGACGAGGGGACGCAGCGGAAGGCGCTGATAAGGGGCCTCCCGAAGATTGCGCTGTAGCTGCTGGGGGCGTCCACGATGACGAACCTGCAGTTTCGGGACTGCCCCCCCCCCCCCAAGGTGACATGAAGGCCAACTCCTCCCATCTACTTCCTTTCTTTCTCCTGAGAACCCGAACAAGGGTCCATCTGCGGCTAGCACCCTCTTCGCCTTCCACTTTCATCGCGTCAAACGCCTTTTTGAAGACGACGTTGACGGAGCTCCCATTGTCCACGAGGATCCAAGAGACAGTAAAATTCTTGATGGCTGCCTTGATGACCAGCGCATCGCAGAATGGGTCCTCGTGGTCTGGCATATCACTCCTGGAGAAGGTGATCCTCTCCTCCGGGGGTGGGGTTTGGGATGTGGAGGCAACGCTCCGCCGGTACATGGTGTGGAGGCTTGCCTTGCGGGAAGCCTCAACCCCCACCCCTCCGTGGATCACTCTGATCCCTCCTCGGGTCGCCACATCCACCCGGTCTTCACAGCGGTCCTCCTCCGCCCGAGGCAGGACCTCTTCAATCCTCACTTCCTGCCGCGCCTGCTGCTCCTGCTGCTGCTGCTGCTCCCTATGCCCTCTCATTTCCAAGAATTCCGGGCACGTGGCTGTTGCGTGCCCCTCTTCCTGATGGAAGTCGCAATAGGGCAGCTCCACCCTGACCTCCCTTCTCCTCCTCCTCATGATCCCCCTCCTTGCTCCCAAGGCTATGGCCATGGCCTCCTCCTGATCGGGGAGCCGGGGTCTCTGGCCCTGCCTCCAGCCCGGAGGGTGGAACTGATCTTGCCTTCCCTAGTAGTGACCCCTTCCGTTGTAGCCTCTCGGTGGCCCTTGCCCCTGCCCTTCAGGTCTCCAGCCCAGCCGACGGTCGGGCTCCTGGTGCCCCCACCTCGGCTGCTGCTGACACTGGAGCTGCCTCTGCTCCCTCTGCCTAGGCTCCCCTCTTCTCTCTTCCTGTCCTCTTCCTCCCTTCGACTCCTTTTCCTCCTCAGTTGCCCACCTGGCCAGTTTCCTTGCAAATTCCGGGTTCGACGCCTCCCCGTCGACCTCTCTCGTCGCCCTCTCCATCAACTCCTCGTAGGAGAGGGGGGGGGGGACTCTCTTCAGCTCCATTCGGAAGAAACCTTGCTGCAGGCCCAGGGTAAAAGCCATCATCAGACTATGGCCCGACATCTCTTGGACCTGGGTAACTTCCTCCTGAAATCGGTCCACGTAGCTTCTCAACGTTTCGTTCACCCCCTGCTTAATGTGGAACAGAAACTCAGACTCCTTCTTCCTCTTCTTCGAAGTAGTGAACCTCAGCATGAACCCCCTGCGCAAGTCCTCGAAGCAGTAGATGGAACTAGTCGGCAGCTGGTGGAACCACTCCCTCGCCTTCTCTCGGAGGGTGATGGCGAAGAGTCGGCATTTGAATCCGTCCGACATCTGACGGATGGAGACCACGTCCTCGAACCATTGGACGTGCTGGAGCGGGTCTCCCTTCCCGGTGTAGTAGGACATCTCGGGTTCCCTGAACCCATCTGGGACTGGAGCTGAGGAGACCAGCTCGCTGAAAGGACTGCCCCCCCCCCCACTGGGCGAGCCGGCGAGTCCCGCGAGCCGGCGAGTCCCGCGAGCCGGCGAGTCCCGCAAGCCCAGCTCGCCAAAACGACCTCGGCTAGCCGAGCCAGGGAAAAGCTCGCGCCCGGAGAGCTCGCACCCTCGGCCGTCCTCGGCCACTTCCTTCCCAGCTCGCCTGCCGGGAGCGTCCTCGCCCATGGACGGGGCAGCTGCGATCTGAACTGCCGGAGTCGAGCACTCGGCCCGCGTGCCGAGTGCGCACTTGACAAGAGTCAGCACCTCGTTTCGGAAATCTTCAAACATCCCCACCGTTGCGAGTGGTGGGGGGCGGCGAGTCCGGCCTGTCGGATCCTTGTCCTCCCGTCATTGAGCTCGCCGAAGCCTTTCTGCGCTGACCACCCTCCACGCTCACCGCACTAAAATGTTGAAACCGGAATCCGGTCTCCTGTGGAGTTCGACCCTTGGGGAAGGGGTGGTCTCACGCCTACTTCGCTCCTGCAAGAAAAATAACAAAGAAGGCAAGGTGAAACAGACCCAAGGGCTCGGCAGGGAGGTCCTCACCACAAACCCGGAAGATCTCTGAGCGCTTCCCCTCCTTAGCCAGAAGCCGAGCTAAGGTACCCTCAGAAAGCACTTGAAAATAGGAGCAGGGAGGCACTCATAACGTGCCTTCTGAGGTACCCCTTGGGTCTTATTTATAGTTTTTGGAATCTGAACTGCCAATAACCAAAAGAACTGACCTGAAAATACCAAAAAGCCCCTGCTTGGGTCTGCCAACAGCCAAACTCCGCTGTCCTGAACAGCTATGCGCAGTCCAACCTGGTCTGCCAACAGCGTGGCTCCGCCGTTCTGAGAAGCTATTCGCACCCCTGGGGAGTCAGCTCGCCTCCGATCCCCCCCCCCCCCCCCCCGCGGGAGGCGGGCACGATCTAGCTCCAGCGGTCCGCCTATTCTTCCTGGGCGAGCGCGAGCCGGACCGCCGCGACCCGCCTGTCCTCTGCCAGGGCGGACAGGCGACCAGGTCGCGTGCAGGGGCTGGTTGGCGGCCATTGCGACCGCCCGACCGGCTCGCTAGTCGCGGGTTGCTGAGTCCGTCCGCTTGTGCTGGTGCGACGGAGGGCACCCGCCGCTTTGGTCGGCGATTCTCTGCGCGAGCGGGAGAGTAGGGGAGCCGTCTCGCCCGGCTCGCTCGCCTGAAATGAGCGGGAGCGGACCAGCCCCCCCTGCCGTATGTCTGCTTGCTGCTTGGATGTGGGTCACGGGGCTAGATCCGCTCGACGAACACGGGGTTGTACTCCGCTGTCCTGAACAGCTATGCGCAGTCCAACCTGGTCTGCCTAACAGCGTGGCTCCGCCGTTCTGAGAAGCTATTCGCACCCCTGGGGAGTCAGCTCGCCTCCGATCCCCCCCCCCCCCCCCCCCCCCGCGGGAGGCGGGCACGATCTATCTCCAGCGGTCCGCCTATTCTTCCTGGGCGAGCGCGAGCCGGACCGCCGCGACCCGCCTGTCCTCTGCCGGGGCGGACAGGCGACCAGGTCGCGTGCAGGGGCTGGTTGGCGGCCATTGCGACCCCCCGACCGGCTCGCTAAAGTCGCGGGTTGCTGAGTCCGTCCGCTTGTGCTGGTGCGACGGAGGGCACCCGCCGCTTTGGTCGGCGATTCTCTGCGCGAGCGGGAGAGTAGGGGAGCCGTCTCGCCCGGCTCGCTCGCCTGAAATGAGCGGGAGCGGACCAGCCCCCCTGCCGTATGTCTGCTTGTTGCTTGGGTGCGGGTCGCGGGGCTAGATCCGCTCGACGAACACGGGGTTGTACAATGACTACTATATTACATTTTTAGAAAAAGTGTTCAGCACGAGATTTACAACTTTCATGTTGAACACTTTTCCTAAAAATGTCATATAGTAGACCTATTTTTAAAATGCACGTGTAACCCGATTTTAGCTATATCCGGGTTCCGCGGTTTTACATCAAGCATTTTTTAATACTTTATACTGCGTTTTTTTATAGAAAAACTGTTATCTAAAGTTAGTGTCCAGGTTTGAAAAAAAAATTTTGATGGGGCAGCTGACCCTCCTCGGCCTAAATTGAATCCGCCATTGCTTAAAACAATGTTTCCGATTAACCGCTAATATGAATAGCCAGAGTGCAGTGCTAATATCAGTGCCATATCATTTTCACCCGAGAAATAATCAACACCCCATAACTTTTGAAAATAGTTGTACAACAATCATTAACCTTTTCATCATAGCCAATTCCCCAATATCCTTTAGAAATAGTTGTATAACCCCTTATTTTTTAATTATCGTCAATAAACTCCTAATTTTTTCATAAATAGTTTTATAACTCTCATAAATTAATATTAAGTTGCTTAATAATTGATAAAAAAATGCATTATAGATATTTTTAGGGAATTCTTATTCAGACTCCATAATTGAATATTCATACCCAGAATAATACAAATTTTAGCATATTTTTCCCTAAATTTATCTGATATCTGTTCTCGACACAACCTTCGTTTCTGTTTCTCTCGAGCCTTAAACTCCCGCAGACAAACCTTCACCTCTCCGCTCGCAGTCTCTCGCTGGCGGTCCGATAACATCTCGCCGCCCGTGGCGCCCTTTATTCCGTGGCGCCTTCCTCCCATCTTCTCGTCGTCGGTCAACCTATAAATAGTTTGTTTTAGGTTGTATGCGTATGTTCTAGCATAACAACAGAGTAGGGTAAGTTCAATAATAACTCACTCCCAAGTCCACGAGTTAGAAGTCGAAGACACATGATACCGTTTGGCGCGGCGACGGCGATGGCAGTTGACGCGGCGATGGCGATGACGATTTTGGTGCGGCGTCGGCGATGACGGTTTGCGGCGACGGCGATGGCGGTTTGTGGTGATGGCGGTTTGCGGCGGCGGCGGTTTCGGTGCAGCGTCGGAGATGGAGGTTTGCGGCGGCGGCGGTTTCGGTGCAGCGTCGGCGGTTTCGGTGCAGCGACGGCGGTGGCGATTTGCGGCGTCAGCGGTGGCGGTTTGCGGCGACGGCGATGACGGTTTGCGGCGATGACGGTTTGCGGCGACGGCGATGACGGTGCAGCGTCGATGCTGACGGTTTGCAGTGACGGTGATGGCAGTTTGCGGCAATGGCGGTTTGCGCCGGCGGCGGTTTCGGTGCAGAGGCGGCGATGGCGGTTTGCGGCGACGACGATGGCGATTTGCGGCGACGACGATGGCTGTTTGCGGCGACGGAGGTTTCGGTGCAGTGTCGGTTATGGCGGTATGCGGCGATGGCTATGACAGTTTGCGGGGACGACGATGGCGATTGGCGCGGCGGCGGCGATGATGGTTGTTGGCGTGGCGGCGGGAAAGACGGTTTGTGGCGACGACGATTTTGATTGCGTCGGGGAAGGTTCGGATATCCGCACCTCATGCATGGTGTGTGGGCGCGGCTAACTCAACTTAGGAGACCTCATTGTTTTTCTTAATATTATTATGTATGAGTAAAAATATTAATTATGGATACAAATATCCATTTTAAGTACAAATATCAATTTGTTACAAATATCCATTTATACAGTACCAATAACAATTCCCTATTTTTATTGAGAATTCATAATAATAGAAAAAATTCAACATATAATTTATTTAAAATATATTTTGGCTAAATGAAATAGTTAAATGAATATTTTTCAAAGAAATGATAAAATTCATATACTTTATGTTTTTGTTTTTTTTAAAAAAATTTTGTTTATGGTGCCGCCTCCACCGTCGGGTACCCTGCCTGAGCCGCCCGGGGGCACTTCCGTCATTTGCTGAAAGTAATGATCCATGTGATCGAAATGTAGCGACGTCATTCGCCAACATAAATTTAGTGCAATTAACAGTGTATCCATCCAGAAAACTATAAATAAGCTCTCATGTCTTCGTTTAAAGAAATGCAACTCCAGAGGCAAGAGAGAACTCTGAGGTTTTCCATCGAGATCGTGGACTTAGGCTGATCCTCCGCTAGGAATTCACTATGTTCTTCTTCTCTTGCACAAAGGCTTCGTGGACTTAGAGATTTTCCCAACTGGAATACTTCAACTAAGGTTTTGTGGACTTAGTCAAATTTTCAAGACCAGAGCGCTTTCATTGAGTCTCTCAGGGCTTAGTTTCATTCCCTTGTTTTTGCACTTTGCAATTGTAACGGAGAAGCAGTCTGTCGCCCTCCGAGATCAAATCTCAATCCCTGTAAACTCAAAGGAACTAGTGGATTTTGGTTCGGCACAGATCCAGCCACGTGGTTTTTCACCATTTCGTGCAATTCTGAGCTACGGCGGTTCGATTTCTCCGGACCGAGAAAGATCGGTGACCCGCAACAGTTTGACGCCATCTGTGGGAAAGTGTTCTCAAACTCTGCAACTCCATAGAAGCGCGCTTGTCGCACTCAAGCACCTAAAACCGGCAACAACACATGAAAGGCATCTCGCTTTGCTCATCCTTGGTTCCCGCCACGCACCATGAGACAAGGGGGCACAATATTAGGCACGAAGGTGGATGCCCCCCTGCCTTGGGTAGGCAAGTTTTCTCCATAACACCACGCGATGGAGAGCACCCCGATAGGAGGGCGCGCAAGGATAACACTATTCGCTTCGGGGACGAAGATGTGGTAGGGGTGTGCCAACCACATCAGAACCCCCTCATCATCAGTATAGGGATATGAGAGCCCTGTCTTAAGGTCAAAAGGATTCTCGTGGATAATGGGAGTTCGGTCGACGTCCTGTTCATGGCCGCTTTTTGAAGCATGAGGATCTGCGGGGAATCACTTTATCCAGCAAGTGGACCTGTCTATGGATTCAAAAATCGACCAGTCATGGAATGTAATTCCCCCTACAACGCCATCTTTGGCAGGCTTCTATAAACCGCATTCAGGGCGATTAGTTCCATACTGCATCTAACAATGAAGTTCTTAACACTCGAGGGCATAGGCATTGTTCGAGGAGAGAAGGCAGTGGCGCAAATCTGCACCTCAACCAAGCTCAGCCACTACAGGGGGCAGACCAACACATTGAAAACTTTTACCTGTGGGATGAAGCCACAATACAAAGGGCAGTGCCAGTGGAAGGTCAGGTTGAGGTCCTGCTTCGCGCAGGGGACCTCGCCCGCACTGTATAAATCGGGTCGCTCTGGTCCCCGAAGGAGCAGGGGGAATACCAAATACATGAACTTTTTGCATGCCAACTAGGATCTATTTGCATGGAGTCCTGGGACATGCCAGGAGTAGACCCGCGAATCATCACCCGCTCACTAAACTTCAACACGGCATGCAGACCGGTGGCCCAGAAAAAGCAAAAATTTGCACATAAAAGTCTCCACGCCATCGAGGAAGAGGTAGATAAGCTTTTATTTATACAATTCATCTGGGAAGCAGCATACCCTACTGGGCTCGCCAACGCATGGTAAAAAAGGCCTCAGGAAAGTGGAGGATGTGTATCGACTACAATAACCTCAACCAAGCCTATCCAAAGGGCATCTTCTCACTCCCTCGCATCGATCAGCTTGTGGACACAACAGCCAAGCACGAACTCCTTAGCTTCATGGACGCCTACTCAAGATATAATCAAATTCGAATGAACCCGACAAGTGAGGAACACGATGACTTTCGCACAGACAAATGGGTGTACTGTTATAAAGTAATGTCATTCAGACTAAAGAACTTTGGGGCTAGCTACCAAAGGCTAATGAACTAGGTGTTCAAGAGCCTCATCAAACAGTCCATAGAGGTCTACGTCGACGATATGCTAGTAAAGAGCATTCAACGAGGCCATCACCTAGAGGAACTGGACAAATGCTTCCAGCTCCTCTGTCGCTTCCAACATTGCCTAAATCCTACCAAATGCGCGTTCAATGTTACGACAGGAAAGTTCTTTGAATTCATGGTAACAAGACGAGTGATAAAGGCCAACCCCGAGAAGATCAAGGCATTAAAAGACATGTCTCCCCTGCACACTGTCAAGGAAATCCAGCATCTCAACGGAAGAATAGTCACACTCTCCCGCATCTTGGATCTGACAGGGGACAAATACCTCCCTTTCTTTAAAGAGCTTCGTGAGACATGTCGTGCCGGATTCCAATGGACAAGTGAGTTCCAAACATCCTTTGAGATCCTCAAGCAATACTTGGCTACTTCCCCATTACTCTCAAAACACACTGAAGGGGAAGCTCTTTTTTTATACATAGCAGTCTCACTACACGCACTCAGCTCAGTAATGGTCAAGGACAAAGGGCGGATCCAACACCCGGTCTACTACCTCAACAAGGTCTTGTCCGACACCGAGAGCAGATATCCCGCGGCGGATAAAATGGCTCTGGCCTTGGTATTCCGCCTGAAAACTTTTGCCCTACTTCCAGACTCACACGATCAAGGTGCTCATGCAACTACCACTCCGAGAAATCCTGCAAAAGCCTGAGGTGTTTGGAAGGCTGGTCAAATGAGCAGTAGAGCTGGGAGAATTCGACATCTAATTCCTGCCTAGGCCCATCATCAAGTCTCAAGTCCTTGGAGATTTCATAATGGAATGCACAATCCCGCCACAAGAAGCGCCCAACTCCGACAACACGGCTCCGATAAAGTGGACCTTGTATGTCGACGGAGCTTCAGGCACCGTAGGGGCAGGCGCAGGATTGCTGCTAATAGGTCCTAAGGGGGCCACTCTCGAGTACGAGATCCATCTAAAATTCCCCGCTACCAACAACGTTGCGAAATACGAAGCCCTGGTCGTTGGCATCCTCCTAGCCATTGACTGTGGGGTCGAAAGTTTTACAATCAACACCGACTCTCAGCTGGTAGTCTCGCGGGTCGAGGGGGACTACGCAGCAAAAAATGAGCAACTCGCGCAATACCTCAAGCTGGCCAAATCCCTCCTCGGAAGAATAAAGTCTCACAAGATCCTCCACATTCCTCAAGATCAGAGCACCCGAGCTGATGTTCTATCCAAGCTCAATCAATCTGCTACAGGGTACCAAAATCGGCGTCGCCGAGTCGAGGACTTGCTCATTCCCAGTATCTCGGGCCCTTGGGATATCGACTCCATCACAGAAGGGCAGCCCTGCTGGATGGATCCCATCATCACCTACCTCGAAAGTGGGCAACTACCAATGGACCCAGTAAAGGCCCGACGCCTACGAATTCGCGCAGACCCATTCTCCCTCATCGCCAATGAACTCGACATATGCTCTTTCTCCGCGTCGTACCTAAAATGCTTATGCCCATCCAAGGCTGACTACGCTATGCGAGAAGTACACGAAGACATATGTACTGAGTATCTAGGAAGGGAGTATTTGGCCCTAAAAATCCTACAACAAGGGTTCTACTGCCCAAGTTGAAAAAAGATGTCCATGACTTCGCTCGGAAATGCAAAAGCTGTGAGATCCACTACAATATTCTGCATCAACCTCCTATCAAGCTCCCCCCGCTCAAGAGCGCATGGACCTTTTTCTTAGTGCGGGGGGGGGGGGGGGGGGGTCGATCTACTTGGCCCATTTCTGCCGGCCTCCGAGCAAAGGAAGTTCATCATCCTAGCTATTAACTACCTCACTAAATTGGTTGAGGCCGAGCCGCTAGCCAAGATTACCGAGGAAAATGCTACACGATTCATCTGGAAGAACATCATATGCCGCTTTGGCATCCCCGCCACCATCATCGTTGATAATGGGACACAATTCACAGGAAAGGTCTTCACCAAAATATGTGAGGACCTAAAGATAGAACTTCGTCATATGGTCATAGCACATCCCCAAGTAACGTGCAAACCAAAGTCACCAACCACACCATCCTTAAAGGCCTGAAGGCGCGCCTTCAATTGGCCGAGGGGCAATGGGTGGACACTTTCCTCAATGTCTTGTGGGCCTACAGGACGACGACGAGAACACAAACCGGGGAAACACCCTTCAATCTCTGCTACGGATCTGAAGCGGTCATACTTATGGACATCGGAGCCCCAAGCCCCCGCGTCCAAGCTTTCGACCCAACAGAAAATGAAGCCCTCCTGCAGGGAAACTTGGACTTGGTTCAAGAAGTCAGTGACAAAGCAGCTCAAAGGATCTTTGTATATTAGGGCCGCATGACTCGCTTCTACGATAGGAGGGTAAAGCAAAGACTCATCATTATCGGAGACTTTTTCCTCTGAAACCTCGAAGCAGCAGGAAAGGGCCCTCAGAAAGACAAGCTCTCTCTAACTTGGGAGGGGCCTTTCATCGTCACAGTAGTAGTAAAGCCCGAGACTTGCAAGCTAATAACTCCGGACGAGAAAACACTCCCCCGGATTTAGAGCGTGCAAAACCTGCGCCTTTTCTACCAATAAATTGTAACTACTCTCATGGTCAAGGCACCTGACTACTGTATCTTTTCCAACATCAATACAAAAAACCTGGTTCTAGTCTAGCAACGAAGCTCATGCGAGATAGATGAAAGTCTCTCTACACCTCCCAGACAAGATATATGAAAGTATGTTTACATCTCTCAGATGAGATCGACAAAAGCCTTTCTTCACCTCAGGCAAGATTGGCGAAATCCCTTCTGCACCTTAGGAGAGATGGACAAAGGTTTGTCTATACCACCCAGGCAAGATGGACAAAGATCCATTTGCACCTTCACCCGGACGGACCCCGGTCCTCCTGAGGCGTGAATAAGCAAAGGTTCTTCGCCACCTCCACCCGGATGGATCCCTGTCCTCCTAAGGTGCGAACGAACAAAGATTATTCGTCACCTCCACCCGGACAGACCCTGGTCCTCTTGAAGGGAGAACGAACAAAGGTCCTTCGTCCCCTCCACCCGGAAAGACCCCGGTCCTCCTAAGGTGCGAACGAACAAAGGTCCTTCACCACCTCCACCCGGACAGATCTCAGTCCTCCTGAGGCGTGAATGAATAAAGGTTCTTCGCCACCTCCACCCAGACAAACCTCGGTCCTCCATAGGCATGAAAAAACAAAGTCTCTTTTCCATATCCACCCGGATGGGCCTCGTCCCTCATAAGAAGCGAACGAACAAAGGTTTTTCGCCACCTCCATTCAGACGAACTCTGGTCCTCCTGAGGCGCAAATAAACAAAGGAAGTTCGCCACCTCCACCCGGATGGACCCTGGTCCTCCTACGGCGCAAACGAACAAAGGTTTCTTTCCAACTCCATTCGGACGAACTCTGGTTCTCCTAAAGGCACGAACAAAAGTTCCTCGACTTAGACGAACCCCTGTTCCCCTAAAGCCCAACACTATGTCACCATTATACACGCTACAACAAGGGGTAGTTCAGCGACTACAGAGATCCCATGCTGACTAACGACAATGGGGTCTTCACTACGCAAACCTGATGCCCGAATGGAACCGCAAACTTCTAGCTGTCAAGCTTAAAAAATTTTGGGCATGTCGCTTTGCGGTTCACAACCCGCAAAAATTTGGGGATATTTGATGGGGTCACCCCTGAAATTCCTTGGTCTAACTAGGACGAGCCGAACCAAGGACTCATGGGAAAAGTCGGCTCAGCCAAACAAGATGGACTCGTGAAGCCAAACACCCCTGAGTCCTAGAAGCGCCCGAAAGCAGGGCCCAAAATCCGTGCACGCACAACTGGACTGCGCGGGCACGCATGGCCTGCATGCGCGGCCAGCACGCACGCGACTAACATGCACGTGACGGCACCTCGCGCGGCCTACGCGCACACACCCTTGCGCGGCCATCCCACGCGGCCGCACACAACGCATCCGCGTGTCGCCGCTCTATGTACGACCAACCCGCGCGACCACGTCCCACGCGGCCACACACGGCCCCACGCGGCCACCCGCGGCAACGCAGTCGCGCGACCACGCCCCTCCCGCGTCGCCGCCACCCAGCCTCCTTCGGTCGCCGTCGCCGCCTCCGGGCGTCACCATCGGCCGTCACCGCCTCCGGGCGTCACTACCGGTCGCTGCCGCCTTCAGGCACCCTGCCCGATGTGTCCGAGCCGCCCAGGGGGCACTTCCGTCATTTTGCTGAAATTGGTGATCTAGGTGATCGAAATGGAGAGACATCATTAGCCAGCACAAATTCCTCCCCTATGCAACTACTGTCATATCACTCCAGAAAATTATAAATAGACCCTCAGACCTTCATTTGAAGATGAGCAACTCTAGAGACAAGAGGGAGCTCTGAGGTTTTCCGACAAGATCGTGGACATAGGTCGATCCTCCGCTAGAAATTTGCTCCGCTCTTCTTCTTGCGCAAAGGCTCCATGGATTTGGAGATTTTCCCAGCTAGAACGCTTCCACCAAGGTTCCGTGAATTTAGGCAAATGTCCAAGGCCGGAGCGCTTTTATCGATGCTCTAAGGACTTAGTTTCATTCTCTCATTTTTGTACTTTGCAATTGTAATGGAGAAGCAGTCTGTTGCCCTCCGAGATCAAATCTCAAACCATGTAAATTCAAAGGAACTAGTGAATTTTGGCTAGACACTCATCCAACCACGTGATTTTCACCTTTTTCGATTTTTTCACGTCAAAAAAGTGTACTGTCATTTGCTGATGTTTCGTTTGACTTTTTGCGCTCTCGGTCTAATTCCGAGCTAAGGCAGTCCGATTTCTCCGGACCGGAGAAAAATCGGATGACTCGCGACATTACTTTTATGATAAAATAAGTGACTAATTTCTTTTAAATCAAAGTAATTTAGAATCTTCATATTTATTTCGTTAGAATGTTTGTCTTTTTTGTTGTCTTCTTTTTGCAAATATGTGAAAAAAAGTAATTAAATTTAAACAAAGTAAGTAAGAGTCTGTTTGGGAAATCTTTTCAGAAAGGAGAATGACTGGTGACAAAAAAGATGGTAGAAAAAAGAGCTTTTGAAAAATGTCTATTAGAAAAGGAGAACTGTTTGTGTAAACTCAATTTATAAAGCTTTTCAGAAAAAGAAGCACTTTATAAATCGTTTGGCAAATCTCCGCGACGGTAACTTTTTTTATTAAAAAAGTGCGATCGGGGGAAAATGAGCGCGCGGGCCAAAATGTGCTTCCGGGCGGAAAATGCGCACCCGACCAAAAATATGCGTTGGGGGCGAAAAGGCGCCATTTTTTTGCCCCGACACGTTTTTTTTCGAGCGGGAGCTGTTTTTTCGCCCGGGCGCGGTTTTTTAGCCCGGGCGCGGTTTTTTCGAACGAGCGTGATTTTTTCGTCCGGGCGCGATTTTTTGCTTCGACGCAGTTTTTTGGCCCGTGCGCAGGTTTTTTGCCGGGACGCGGTTTTTTCGCCGAGACGCGGTTTTTTCACCCGGACACGGTTTTTTTGCCCGACCGTGAATTTTTCGCACGGGTGTGATATTTGCCGCACGGGCGCAAATGTTTCGGGCTGGCGCAATATTTTTGCCGGAGCGCCAATTTTTCAGTCGGACGCGAATTTTTCACCCGAAAGCGAATATTTCGCCCGGAGGTGAATTTTTTGCACGGGCATGAATTTTTAGCCCGGACACGATATTTTCTCACATACTCGGCAAAAAATTCGCGTTCGAGCAAAAAATTCGCGACGGGGGTGCTCAGGCGACAAAATCTCGGTCGGGCAAAAAAAATGCGTCCAGACAAAAAAATATAGCTCATGGGCGAAAAATTCGCGCCCGGTCGAAAAATTCACGACCGGGCGAAAAAAGCAGCTCCGGGGCAAAAATTCGTTCTCTGGCAAAAAAAACGTGTTCGGGCGAAAAATTGCGTCTGGGAGAAAAAACCGCTCACCGACGAAAAAAACAAGCTCCGATGAAAAAATATCGCTCTTAGGCGAAAAATTCGAGCCCGGGCAAAAAATTCGCTCCCGGGCAAAAAATCGCGCCCGGACGAAAAAAATCGCGACCGGGAAAAAAATCTCGTCCGGGCGAAAAAATCACGTCCGGGCAAAAAAATGTCGCCCTGGCGAAAAATTTGAGCCGGTGCAAAAAAAATCACTCGCAGAAGAAAAAATCGGCCCGGGCGAATAAAATGCATCCGGGAAAAAAAAATCGTACACGGGCGAAAAAACTGTACTCGGGCGAAATAAACGCACTCAGGCAAAAAATCATGTGCCCGAACTAAAAAATCTGGCCAAGTCGAAAAATTCGCGTCTGGACGAAAAATTTGCGCTCGGACGAAAAAATTCGCTCCTGGGCAAAAAAATCGGTCGGGCGAAAAAAAACCCGCCCGGGGCGATAAAGATCATGCACGGGCGAAAAAACCGCAATCGGGCGAAAAAACCGCGTCCGGGCGAAAAACCCCGCACTTGGGCGAAAAATGCCAGCCCGGGCAAAAATTTCGTGCCCGGGCGAAAATTTCGCGCCCGGGCGTAAATTTTGTGATGAAGAAATGCTTTTCAAAAACGTAAAAGTAGGTGACAAGTGACTTTTCCAAAAGATGAGAAAATGGAGTTTTCCGCGGTAGCTTTTCCCACCGGTAGACAATCCAAACGGTTTCTTAAGTGTGCTAGCGTTTTCTAGAAAATGAAAAGGAGCTAAAAAAGCCCTCCCAAACAGGCCCTAAATCAGAAAAAAAACCACCAGGTAGACAATCCACAAGCGGTTCATTACTATCAAAATTGAAGCATTCTTAAGTGTGCTAGTTCGTTTGTCTAGAAAACTGCTAAATAATCTGTTCTTAAAGGAGCAAAAAAAATACCTGAAGCCTCAACCACATGGAGCAGAAAGCAAAAATATTACATATATGGATATATATATACGTATATATATACGTACTTAGTAGTATATCGATATATAGTATTATATATATATAATATATAATATATATATATATAAGGAATTTTATCATTTATTTTAGAAACACATTTATTTACTTTATTTAGCCCAACTATATTTCTAGTCGAAACATTGAGATAAATTTTTTAGCAAAAGCATGCGTGAAGCCAAGAAAATAGGTCATTATGGTCATGAATCTTCCAAATCTACATGACCTTGATGAAGAAGATGACTAGTCATCTTCCACTTACCTGCTCACTCGCCATGAGATATTAGGATTGAATGAGATTGAACTGATGTTTTGTGACCTTGTGACCATAATCTATATTTATATTAAAACTTTTATGTGACCTTTTACACTTAACCCGGTCATATAAATGTAAAGTGACGCTCAATGTCCACACAAAATCTCAATCGTTCATACAATATAGAATGTAATCAACCCAATTAATTAGATAATCGCAATTGAGTTGGTATTAAGGATAACTCAGTTACACATACTTTACATAAATGCACCATATAATTTTTATTTCTAACAATCTTCCGATTTGATCAATATATATTAAAGCATTAGTTGTATATTACATTATGACCTTATGAGCTTAAAATTTATTGTCATCATCAATCTAACCAATGCAGTCCACTTGATAGGAAAAATTCTT
The DNA here is from genome assembly GCA_039583875.1 of Platanthera guangdongensis. Classification (NCBI taxonomy): domain Eukaryota; kingdom Viridiplantae; phylum Streptophyta; class Magnoliopsida; order Asparagales; family Orchidaceae; genus Platanthera; species Platanthera guangdongensis. The sequence goes on along the minus strand of CM077167.1, from coordinate 57,663,988 downwards.
TTTTTTGATTTGATGACACACCATTATTTAATATTGATGATAATTCCAATTGTATTAATTGGTAAGTTGTTCAGAAGAAGCTATAAAGAAGTCATTGAGAAGAAGAAGCTATAAGGAAGTCATTAAGAAGAAGAATCTATAAGTTGTGAAGTTCTGTGAAGAATTGGCCAAGTTCTATGAAGAATTTTGGCTAAGTGTGAAGAATTGACAAAGTTCCGTGAAGAATTGACTAAGCTCATGCAGGCTCGCTGAATGGGCATTCACCAATCGACGACTCGATCACTGACCGGAGGACCCGAAAGTAGACCGAGTTTTTGTCCATAGAGAATTGTTTGTTGAGGGGCCATGGCTCTTTCACTAGCCGTTCTCTAACAAGGGCTCAACCTTCCTCAACTGAGTCCTCCATATATCAACATACACCTAAGGAAGTTCGTTCCGCTGAAGACCTAAAATTTGCGATCGTCGACCGAAGATCAACAATCTACGATCGAGCTCAATGAAACGGTTCAAATCAACATCATTTCAGTGCACAATCCTTTTCATTCAGAGAACAAACCAAAAGAAGCATGCACAACTTAAGAAGCCGCATGTTGAATTCTATGTGATGCTTAAAGAACATGAAAGAGATGATGCATCTTAGAGCGAGCTAATCAGAGCACGTCGAACTATATTTGGCATATGAAAAAGAAGAATTTATTGGCTTCAAAAGAGTTGTTGTAGGTGTAGAAAAAAATAAGATGGTGAAGAAGGAAGAGCGTAATAAGAAAACAAGGAAAATGAATGTTTCGATTTTCTGGAACTCTTGCTTTCTACTATTGGGAAAAGAGGACCCTAAAAGGGACTCTTTACGACAAGGATAATGAAGCTGACTCTCTTGACCTCTGTCTCTGTCTCTCTATTTCGTTGTTAAAAACACTAAATATCTATAATATAACACACGTCTCTCTTCTTGAGACACAGATAAAATCACCACCTCTCTCACATGGTGATACTTTCTACTTGATGAATTTTCAATACTATTGTAAAGGGTTACATGATCTCCCTTCAAGAGATCTAGTGAGGTTTTCCATCTCCTAGGAGAAAACTAGGGGAGGTTGTTTGAGTCTCCTAGCAAAAAGACTTGGTGGATTCTTAATCCTCCTATTGGAAAAGAACCTGTGAGATTGAGTCTTCTAGAAAAACGACACTATAGAGTTTTTATGAGGCAGTGCTATCCTATAAGCTATAGAAGAAAGGTGTACGCATATTTAATTGAGCAATTTTTATAAATTCCCTTGAGTTTTCTTGATTTTATTCTCTATACTTAAAGTTTTATTTCTTATCTTTCTATTTTACTTATTTGTTGTGACATTTTTGTTAATTCTCTTTGTGATCTTGGAAGTAAATTTTTAATTCTCTATTCACTCTCCCCTCTCTTAAGAAATATCCAGATCTTATTCTGCATTTTCACCATGGTTGTGCTAGCATTAAATAAAATAGGCCTTCGCTACATTCATCATAACAAGACTTATCAATGGTCATGTATGTCAATACAACCAGCGATATAGAGCAAGTATTGACGTGTAACATAAAAATCACATGAAATGTAATGTTAATATATCTATTTTTGATTGCTCCTGCATTAACTTTAGGGAGATCAAAACAACTATATTTACAGTGCAAATTGAAGATTTTATTTTGTAGAATAACAATCATACAAGTGTTTAAAACAAACTATCATCAAAAATATCAACTCCCACTAATATAACATATCCCCAACTTGTAATATCTCCCCTGTAATTACCATATAATATCGGTCCGACCGGAACCCCATAGCACATAAACGCCACAAACTTGGTATTATAAAATGGTATAAGAACACTACTCATCTAAAAAATCATGAATACGTAGCAAAAACAATAAACCATGAGAAGAAATTGTCCACAAAAGTACACAAAAGAACAAATGGCCTTATGACCTTACATTGTCAAATGTTCAAGTCACATTCATCACATCATACAAATCAAGAGTACAATAATCATATGCTACTTCGGAATGCAAAGCGAAAACAAAGTAAGAGAAACATAACAAACTACCAAGCAAGAAGAGATACACTTCATGAGGCTTATGCCTTTTTGACTGGCGAGCTAGCTCCAACTTGCGATCCTTGTCCTGTAAAAAAATTTGATATAAAGTGGGTCAGCTAATGTTGAGCTCAATTGCATAACAAACACCTCTCCTCCCGGTCGTCCCTAGCGGACCCCCAGACACTCTATCACCTTGCAGGTCAGCACTTTGAATGCATATGTAATAAAACATAAAAAATATAGAAACAACATGTAATGATGTCACAAGCATCATTCACATTTCTAAGTTGAACAAGTAAATAGAGGGACCTAGCAATACAACTTGTATGCAAACCTGAGTTTCACCCAAGGCAACTTATAACATGTATGATTCTAACATATCATCACAAGTCATCATATCATGTCAAAACACATGGGTACTCTCATTTCCCCAAAGATAGAGAACTCTCGCTGAGACTCCGCCCTCATGTGAATCACAACACCATCAGGCTTGTCCATCAGCTCCACTATTCTCGCCAAATCACCAAGTCAAGCATAACTGATGTTAAGAACCCTCTCTTAGACCTCACCTGCATGTGAATTAGAACATCATCAGGCTTGTCCAAAAGCATAGACATCCTCGTTAATTTTCACAAGAGAGGTATTATCTTATCGGGATTCTCTCCACACATGAATCATAACATCACGGGCTAGCCAATCCACCACTTACATTTTCCATCCCTAGCTAACGTTTGTTCTCATACAAAAAATAAGGGCATCGTGACGACATCTTCACTGCTATCAGATTTTTAGAAAAATCCCGAATATGCACGTTAAACAACATCACCGAAACAGACCACCGGTCGCCACTTCGGCTTCACCCACCTAATCCACTAACAGAATAGATTTCTAATGCAAAATATGTCGATGATGAACCCAATCAACCTGATGGTTCCAATTAAACCAAGGCAACCAAAACCCCTCTTATTTGAGATATCCAATGCCAAGAAATTGCAAGAAAATTAAGGCATTAACAAAAGATGTTATGAACATATCCTAAGACCAGGAGGAGAGATATTGTTACCTTATAAAACCTCTTCCTTGCCATGTAAGCTTAAAATTGCACAGATGAGTGTGTTCTCCTTCAAGCTCTCTCCACATATCCGGTCTCAGATTAATAAATGGAGCTCCGAAACAACAACAATGGAGGATCTAGGTCTTCATCCTCCTCCTCATCTCTCTCCCTCTCTCTCTCGCTCATGCCCAAAAAATAGGAATGACTTGATGAATGAAAAGGGAGAACCTCCTTCCCTAATTATGGTTCACAAGTACAAGATCTGGGTCATTGGATCAAGTACCAAGAAGATCAGATGCGTAGAAATCGACAATTAACAAAAATGGTTAGAAAAACAGCTCTCTAGTTCGCATTGTGAGAACACAACGATATTCATATAGTCTCTAGACACGATGATATTATCATGTCCACCACACACACATGACGATATTGCTACTACATGATGACATTGGGCCCCGAACATGGCTTGCGAGACATGCTCGTATGTCAGACTGTGTAGATCTACATGTCTTTGTACACAGCCGTATACCGGGCCATTTAGCTGTCTGATTCCAAACTGTTTAGAAAAACTGGCACATAGCTTTGCAAACAGCCATGTGTTAGGCCGTGTACAGCCATAATGATTTCAAAAGTGATCCAAAGCACCCCCAAAACATACTCAATCTCCACGAGACTTCTCTAAGGCTCTTAGGCTACCCACAACGTACTCGTATTTGGGTTTTGGTGTGTTACACAACTGGTATAACACTCATATGAGCAGTATGCTTGCAAAAGAATTTCAGTGTTAAACCCTTAGTAAGTGGGTTTACTAACATGCTATTCTTCTTAATATACTCTATAGATATCTGAATGTTCTGAACTTTATCTTTAACAACCAGGAAAACTTAACATTTACGTGCTTTGATTTAAAGGTACTTATTGGAGCCAGGAAAATCTTAATCCCAAAAGTTCGGACCTAGATGCAACCTGAGGTTATCGGTTCTACGGTTTAACTCGATAGTACAAAACGGGAAGAGCTATAGGAAAGGCAGGAACTACCTAAAAAGCACGACCTATGTGGTACAGTAGTGAGGTCCCGCCACGCACCCAAAAGTTTGAGAAAATTTTTCCCTCCACAACCAAATGAAGGCTTAGCATGGTACATAGAAGACGCTAATTAGAGAATAGAAAATTTAGAGGGGGGGGGGTCAGATTTTCAGGTGCCATTTTTGGTACCCCGGGGTCTATATTAATAGACAAATTCCAGGGGAGGGGGGTCATTGTTACGTGAATGGCCTCCTCATGCGACATACCTATCACGTGACCCATTGAGGTTTCTGATCTACTAAAGGACTTAGTGATGCATCTCACCTACGAGGCAACTTGTGAAGGCTTCTCTCCTACTAGGCGACTTGGGTAAGCATCTCGCCTATGGGGTGACTTGTGAAGGTATCTTTCCTACTAGGCGACTTGGGTATTGGTGATGATCGCCTCCACTAGTTGACTTTAACTTCTGATGACTATGACTTCTGCTAACTTGGTCTGGGTGGGCCCCCTATTTGATGAATATGCATTGTACAATCATATTGTTATTGGAATAAATAACCATTGATTTATTATTACAAAATAATTAAAGTGACTTTTCAACTTTACCCCAAATACATATTGTAACGACCCGGCCCTTTAGACCATGGCCGCCCGGCCCACCAGTAGCCCATGGACCTTTAGACCACGGACCACGGTGGTACAGCCGGAATATACCAAGGCCTGCAGGCCGTACACCCCAACGCCTCTCCCGCCTGTTTCTCAGCAAACAGCGCGTTGTTGGCGCAGGGATTCGAACCCGCAACCCTTGATAAGAAACCTTCAACAGTTCTCATCACCAACTGAGCTGCAGCTCAGTTGGTGATGAGAACTGTTGAAGGTTTCTTATCAAGGGTTGCGGGTTCGAATCCCTGCGCCAACAACGCGCTGTTTGCTGAGAAACAGGCGGGAGAGGCGTTGGGGTGTACGGCCTGCAGGCCTTGGTATATTCCGGCTGTACCACCGTGGTCCGTGGTCTAAAGGTCCATGGGCTACTGGTGGGACGGGCGGCCTTGGTCTAAAGGGCCGGGTCGTTACAAAAAGTGCACTTTTTATGTAACGGCCCAGCCTAGGACTCAGAGGCTGCCGAACCCCACATGGGCCGAACAGCTTGGACCACCCGTGACAACGTTACAGGGCTGCAGCCCAATATACCCCAACGCCTCTCCCGCCTGTTTTTCAGCAAGGCACGTTGTTGGCGCTAGGTATCGAACCCGCAACCCTTGATAACACTCTCTTCCAACAGAGCTCATCACCAACTGAGCTACAACTGTCACAACCCGCATTTTCTCCGAAATTTAAGAAGTATCAGAGTAGAAGAAAACGCGCGTTGTGATGCCACGTCGGACAGGGGATAACTGTCGACGCTCAGGCAACCACTAACTGCTAAGACTAAGAAAGTTCAAAATTTTATTGATGTGAAAACCAATTATATTTTTGAGGCCGTATCCCTCGGCTTCGTGGATCAACTAGTCCACCCTTCAAAATTATACTTATACGTAGCGGAAAATACTTTATTCATTTTTTTAACATCCTAAAAGAATGCTTATGCGTCCCCAGGGGACGCCTAAGGCTATGCAAAACCCTAGATTTAATTTATATATTATATATAGGAAATACCCTTGTTACGTGATTTGAAAATAGTGATTAAGCTTTTTAGGAAGGAAAACATGATGACTATATTTTTGATATAATAATTATTTTCTTTTATAGGCTTCAAAGTAACTAGCAACCTAACATAAATCATCCCAGAAGCAAGTTAATAAACTCCAAATCAGGAAATAAAAACTAGTAGTATAAGCAAAGTACCAAGCATCTAAAAGAGAAACCACCAGTGGGAGCCAACAGCTGACACGAACCCACTGGTGAGTAGGCATGTCTGTACTACAAGTCTAAAGGAACTACCTCCCAGGAGTGAGGAAAAGAAACTCAGCAGCAGCTGTAACACAAGCCAACTCCAGAAGAACCTTAGCCGCTCAGTCGTCTATGAACCTGAACCTGAGGCATTCAAAGAAGAGAACACCTCAGCAAAGCAATATGTATATAACAATAGGAAAAATGAAGCAATAGTGCAAGGAAAAAGTGAAACATGTAAGAGCTAAAGTAAACAAACGAAGGAATAATACTCGCCATGAGTGAGCAAGAAGGGGTGCACCAAGTGCACGGGTGAGGTCAAGCCTCTCAAATCTCTGCAGGAAGGATTAGCAAAATAATAAATCCAGGTATGAAGCTAGGGCAGAAAGAGTCACCTAGTACTGGAGATGGACAAAAAGGGTCAGAAATAAGGGCCTAGACTGGTGGCAACGGTCCAACCACGTCTCACAGGCCTAAACAACTCAAGGTGCTGTGGTGGTGGCATCGGTCCAACTCAACCAAACAGCTCACATTGTCTTAATAAGACAAGAAGTAAAACAAGGGTGGCGGCATCGGTCCGACCCACCTCAAAATCACATCCTGCTCCAGCACTAAGTAACTCAAAACAAAACCCTCACTGGTAGTTCCATGAACCACCAAGAAATCACCACAACCCTATTCCAACTAGAGCACATCACCTAAGAACCCTAAGTACCAACAGGCCAATAGTTGGTCACCATAATAAAAGGAGTAGATTAGACACCGAACAGGCCTAGTTAATTAGATACAAAGACGTACATAATTAATTTGGTACCTATCCACATGCGATTAATTTGATTCTAACAATGATGATTAATTCGATGCTAACGTAAGCTATTAACTTCATAATGAAACAGGGCTAGTCTTATTTCTCACCTATGGAAGAGAACCACAAGCTATAGCTTAATTGGAAACGGACAATATTTTTTTTTTGCAAGTGAGCACGACCGAATTTATTGAATAAATAAGCAGGTTCAAGCAACCCTAACCTTCAACTTTTGGACACGCCCTAACGGTGATTATAGCACAAGTTTTAACAACACAAGAAAGAACGGTAAGCTAATGATTCAATTCGGACGCAATCTAACAAGCATGAGATTTTGAACGTAACTGGGACGCATCCCTTAACGGTATCCGGGCATGACACAAAGTCCCCAAATACAACATTCAATCTAATATCTTGCTTGGCACAAAAAAACATCGGATCTAACACCCCTAACCAAGCAACCGCAACCTAGAGTATGGAGGATTTGCCCCCAAAAATTTCGGGTGAGTAAGGGGAAGGAAAAAAAATGTTAGGGGAGTAGATCTGAAATCAAAATCAAGGAAATTATATTGCAATAGCTTTGACAAGGGCAAGAGATGCACTTGCCTTGGTTTGCCTTTGAAGAACAACAAAAAAACGAGCAAGCTCCCTCTTCTCAACCGCCGGCCACAAGCAAAAGGGGGAAAATCCTGGACAACAAAGAGGGAAGGAAATCCACCCATCAAAGATCGGAAAACTGCACATGCACAGCCCGATCGGAAAAAAAAAACGGGGAGGAACTCTCAAAAAAAGCTACCTTGGAATGGAGATCTTGCCTAGAGGAGTCCGAATCCGGCCTCGAACTGGAGATCCGGGCTGAATTCGGCCGGCGAACGGGTGATCGGGGCTGCGGGGACTTCCGCCTGCTTTCCGCTCGGGCTGCCTGCGTCGGGTAAGGGGGGGAAGATAACCTAATGTAATAACCTATATAAACATATATATATACACTCATTTACTTAAAAACATATATTTTTATATATTCACTCTAACACTCACATATACACATATACTTATTAACACAAATATATATATATATATATACTTATACACACATTAACACAAATATATATACTTATACACACACTAACACAAATATATATATACTTATACACACACTAACACAAATATATATATACTTATACACACACTAACATAAATATATATATACTTATACACACACTAACACATGATCGCAGGCACGTACACGCACATTAATAAAACCTTGCATGACTACAACACGCGCTAAGCCCCAAATGCGCAAACATGAAAAATATGCTTGCACAAATGACGACTCGCTAACTAGCGACCGCCGAAAAGGCGCGAAAACTAACGCTCTCGGATTCCGAACAAATCCGCACCGTAGCTAAACACTCGGGCTACGAAAACATCGGCGAAGTCGGACACAACCTCCGACGACCACGCACTTGGGCAAACCTCGCCCGAAGCCAAAGTACAGGGATTCCCTAAGAGGCTCAGCCGGGCCTCCAAAACAGACGCCGGCTAGCTGGGGAAACCATACAACAGGCTATAAACTCTAAGAACACCTAACGAGGTACTCTAACAACGGCACGAGCCGGGAATGCGCCAACGTAACGCCAAACGAGGGCTTAAATAATTGCCGAAAATTCGGGGGCGTTACAGTCACTCCCCCTAAAAGAAAGTTTCGTCCTGAAACTTTACGTACATTACCTCTACTATAGCAGGAAAGTAATCAAAATAATAGTTACTAGGAGGAAACATACCCAACAAATCAGGAGAACAGGCGAGGGTAAGCCTCCCTCATCGCCGACTCTAGCTCCCAAGTCGCGCTTTCCAAATCTTGATTCTTCCAAAAAACCTTCACCATCGGGATAGACTTCGACCGCAGTACCCGGTCCTGAGTATCCAAGATGCGGACCGGCACCTCCACAAATGAGAGGTTAGGCTCCAACTGGGGCACGACATCCAAGACTTTCCCACTGCTCCGCACACACTTCCGCAACTGGCTCACATGAAAGACATTATGCACGCCTGGGAAGTTGGCGGGTAGATCCAACTTATATGCTGCCACACCAATACGCTCCAAAATTCTGAATGGGCCCACATACCTCGGATCCAGCTTACGGTTCTTGCCGAACCTCTTCACTCCAACCATCGGAGACACCTTCAAGAAAACCAAATCCTCTACCAAAAATTCCAAATCAGACCTGCGCCGGTTGGCGTTTTTCTCATATCTTTCCTGAGCTAACCGAAGCTTTTCCCGAATGAGCTTCACAGCAACCTCCATTTCCTCTAGAGCATCAGGACCCAACAACGGCCTCAGCCCAAAACAACGGAGTTCTGCAGCGCCTTCCATACAATGCCTCGAAGGGAGCCATTTGCAAGCTCTCTTGGTAACTGTTATTGTAGGCAAACTCCATGAGCCGCAAACGCTCATCCCATGCTCCACCATGATCTAGAATGTAGCACCTGATCATATCCTCCACAATCCGGTTCACCCGCTCGGTCTGCCCATTTGTCTGAGGGTGGTAAGCGGTAGAATATCTCAAGTCTATGCCCAAACCCTCCTGCAAACTCTTCCAGAAACGGGAAGTAAATCTGGAGTCTCGGTCTGAAATGATGCTCACGGGAACTCCATGCAATCAGATGACCTCGCTCAAATACAGCTCTGCTATCTTCTTCATCGGGTAGTCGATGTTATAAGGTACGAAGTGCGCACACTTCGTCAATCGGTCCATGATCACCCAAACTGAGTCAAATCCTCTTGGAGATCTTGGTAAGCCCGTGATGAAGTCCATGGAGATACTTTCCCACTTCCAAGTCGGGATTTCCAAGGGAGTCAACTTTCCACCAGGACTCCCATGATCGGCCTTCACCCGCTTGCAAGTGTAACATTCAGATACATACCGAGCTATATCCCCTTTCATACCTTGCCACCAGGCGATCTACTTCAAATCATGATACATCTTCGTGCATCCTGGGTGGTAAGCAACACTGGATCCATGAGCCTCTTTGCATACCATACTCCTGATGTCTCCAACCGCGGGGATGCAAAACCTGTCGCGGTACTTTAAGGTACCCGAATCGTCGATGGAAAAATCCGGCAACTCCCCTCTCTCAGCCCTGAGGTACAGGTGTAACAAATCTGGATCGTCCTTCTGGTGCAACCTGGTGAGCGAAATCCAAGATGGCTCTGCCACTGCCAAACTGCTTTGCAAATCACAGCATCCCACAGAGATGTCCATCAACAGGAACTCTTCCACTAAACGGTCCGCCGTGAGGTTGAAGATCTTCCCTGTCTTGCGGCTCAGGGCGTCGGCCACCACATTGGCCTTGCCTGGATGGTACTGGATCTCCACGTCATAATCGGCCACGAACTCTAGCCACCGACGCTGGCGCAGATTCAGCTCCTTCTGAGTAAACACATACTTCAGGCTCTTATGATCTGTGAAAATCTTGCACTGGGCCCCATAGAGTAGATGCCTCCACAGCTTCAACGCAAAAATCACCGCCGCAAACTCGAGGTCATGCGTAGGGTAATTCCGCGCGTGAGTCTTCAACTGCCGCGACCCATACGCGATCACCTTCCCCTCTTGCATCAACACGCCTCCGAGCCCAACATGCGAGGCATCCACATAAACATCATAGTCCTTGCCCTCCGTAGGCAATGTCAAAACAGGAGCAGTGCACAATCTCCTCTTTAGCTCCAGAAAGGCCTCCTCGCACTGCTCACTCCAGATGAACGCTGCATGCTTCTGCGTCAGCTTAGTTAAGGGCGCTGCCAAGGTAGAAAAGCCCTCAACAAACCTTCTATAATAGCCGGCCAACCCCAAGAAGCTCCTAATCTCCTTGGGTGTGCTCGGCCTATGCCAATCCATCACTGCAGAAATCTTCACCGGGTCCACTGAAATGCCATCCTTGTTCACCACATGACCCAGGAAGGATACCTGAGGCAACCAGAACTCACATTTGCTCAACTTGGCGTACAACTGATGATCTCTCAAGGCAGATAACACCAACCGCAAGTGCTGATCATGCTCCGCAGCATTCCGTGAGTAAATCAGAACGTCGTCTATGAATACGACCACAAACTTGTCCAGAAAATCCTTGAACACCCGGTTCATCATGTCCATGAATGCTGATGGCGCGTTGGTCAACCCGAAAGACATAACTAGGAATTCGAAATGTCCATGCCTCGATCGAAAAGCCGTCCGCGGAATATCCGACTCCCGGATCCTGAGCTGATGATATCCTGATCGAAGGTCAATCTTGGAGAACACAGAGCTACCACGCAACTGATCGAATAAGTCGTCGATTCTGGGCAGGGGGTACCTGTTCTTGATGGTGACTTTGTTCAACTCCCTATAGTCGATGCAAAGGCGCATCGAACCATCTTTCTTCTTCACAAAAAGAACGGGTGCACCCCAGGGCGACGAGCTCTGCCTTATGAAACCCTTCTCCAATAACTCATCCAGCTGGGTACGCAGCTCCTCCAGCTCTCGCGGGGCCATCCGGTACGGCGCCTTAGCAATAGGACGCGTACTCGGCTCCAAATCAATCACGAACTCGACATCTCTGGCAGGGGGAAGACCGGGAAGGTCGCTAGGAAACACATCCGAAAACTCACGGACAACAGGAATCTCATCCAACAGCGGCACACTACTAACAGTCTCCAGCACCGAGACTAAGCAAGCAAAACAATCAGAACTGAATAGCCTCTGAGCACATACCGCAGAAATCGCCGAAGAGGCCTGACGCGGATCGCCATAAATACTCCCAGGCTGACCGTTGTCCTTCTTGAAATCCAAGCGCTTACCCCTGCACTGGATCACTGCATCGTACCTGGACAACCAATCCATCCCCAAGATGACGTCGAAATCTTCCAATTCTATAACCTTCAGATCCGCCTTGGGTGGGAAATCCCCCAACATAATAGGACAATCCAGAATGCCCTGATCTGATATCACGGAATCACCCGAGGGAAATTTGACGCAAAAGGCATCACCGACACGATCAAGAACCAACTGGCACCGCTCTACAAAGGCCCTAGCCACAAATGAGTGGGTAGCACCTGAGTCAAAGAGAACGCGTGCCCAGCGGTTCTTTACCTTAAAACTCCCTATATAAATATCAACGGGGAAATTGCACAGTCAATACAGAAAACAAAAGCCAAACTAAACTGCAATGAAAGTAAAAGACTAGCAAGAAGGTTTACCTGAAATGACTTGCGTCGAAGTTTGGGCCTCCGCTGAGGATATCACGTTCAGCTTCCCTTTGCCTCTATCCATCGACTGATGCGGTGGCAACGCCTGAAGAGGAACTGGTCGGTGCACAGTCTGGAGCTGCGGGCATCGGGCCTTGGTATGACCTTTCTGTCCGCACTGATAGCAGACCTTGTCCTTCAACCAGCAACGGGCAACATCATGCCCCTCTTTCTTGCACAAAGTACACACCGCATTCTGCCTGGGAGCATCCTGTATAGCATGCACATGCACCTTCTGCGCCGCCGCCCTCTTGAAACATCTCTCAGCAGGATGGCCCGACCGGCCGCAAAAACTACAAACCTCCTTGCTCCTCTTCCCCGAAGGAGCACCGGGCACTTGGGGACTCTTCGCTTCAGCAGCTTTCCTCTTCTCATTCCTCGCCTGCTGTCCTCTATGCTTCGCGTTTTCGATGGCCTCTACCTTCAAAGCGGCCTCCACTGCCCCAGCATAACTCACCGCTCCATGAGCCACCGCTAGCTGCTGTACATCGCTCCGCAGGCCACCGAGGAAACGCTTTGCTCTATCCTCCTCTGAGCTCACCAAACTAGGGGCAAAGCGACTGAGTTTGCTGAACTCAATCTCATACTCGCTGACTGAGAGCTGCCTTTACTTCAGGTGTAAGAAATCATTCATCAGCCTGTCTCGCTCCACTGACGGTAGAAATTTCCGCATCAAGATCTCCTTGAAGGAAGCCCAAGTGCTTCCTCCTACCATTCCCTCCTTCTCCCTCATCCACCAGCTCTTCGCTAACCCCTTCAGCTGATAGGCGGCCAGCATCACCTTCTGATCCTCAGACACTCCAGAGTAGTGAAACATTTCTTCTATGGTGATCAACCAGTCATCCAATATCATGAAGTCCGCCTTACCATCGTAGGTAGGGGGTCGCAGTCGCTGGAACTGAGTGATGAAAGCCATCTCCGGGGGCACCACCACTGGAGGCACCAAAGGGGATGGGGGTGCAGGAGGTGCGGGAACAGCTAAACCCGCAGCAGGGTCCTGCGCTCTCGGGGCTAGTCCTGCCACCACAGACAATAGGGACTGGATCTGAGACTGAACGTCCACCATCTGCCTCGATAGAGCCTCATTGCTCTGCCTCAGACTTTCCATAACTGTACCGCTTTGAGTACCAGAAGACCCGCCCTCAGATTGGGGAGTCGATCTCGCCACTCTACGCTTAGGCGCCATCCTAAAAAGATCAACAAACAAACATCAGAACCTAGTTCAACTACTAGAACAAAACAACAGGTACAGACAAACCTACATAAGTACTTGCTTTCACTGCCAACTTGCTCTGGGGTTTTTTATATATGTATATATATATTTATACAGGGGAAATAATGTCATGCTTAACCTAAGATGGTTCACCACCATCACACTAACTCTTGTGCCTAAGTCGAGCATGCATGAAATTATAATCCTTTTTTTTGACTCAAAACCATGTGTGTACATATGTCATCCTGCAAGTCTTTAGCTTGGCACGTTGTGCTTATGCAATGTTATGCTATGCATGATTGTGCTATGCATTCTAAAAAGGCCCTAATGCATGTTATGAGCGGCGTACACATGAAAATGTTATGCATCCCATACTACATAACATTTTCATGCAACGAAAAAGAAAACGTGCTAGTCGCATTCATGTGGTGAGGTTATGCATCCCATACTACATAACCCTCACATGTTGCCTCCTATGGTGGATCCATATACGAACACATATTATGCATCCCATACTACATAATATGCCTCGTATACTTCATGTTATGCTATGAGTGTAGTGTTCGTGCTTCAGCCAAGACGTGTCGATGACATATCGGTGTGTGTAAGACATGATGCTAAACTTCTAATACCTACAAGGAAAGGTTGCCCGACAAATTGTCAAGCAACCTGGCTCTGATACCAACTGTCACAACCCGCATTTTCTCCGAAATTTAAGAAGTATCAGAGTAGAAGAAAACGCGCGTTGTGATGCCACGTCGGACAGGGGATAACTGTCGACGCTCAGACAACCACTAACTGCTAAGACTAAGAAAGTTCAAAATTTTAATGATGTGAAAACCAATTATATTTTTGAGGCCGTATCCCTCGGCTTCGTGGATCAACTAGTCCACCCTTCAAAATTATACTTATACGTAGCGGAAAATACTTTATTCATTTTTTTAACATCCTAAAAGAATGCTTATGCGTCCCCAGGGGACGCCTAAGGCTATGCAAAACCCTAGATTTAATTTATATATTATATATAGGAAATACCCTTGTTACGTGGTTTGAAAATAGTGATTAAGCTTTTTAGGAAGGAAAACATGATGACTATATTTTTGATATAATAATTATTTTCTTTTATAGGCTTCAAAGTAACTAGCAACCTAACATAAATCATCCCAGAAGCAAGTTAATAAACTCCAAATCAGGAAATAAAAACTAGCAGTATAAGCAAAGTACCAAGCATCTAAAAGAGAAACCACCAGTGGGCGCCAACAGCTGACACGAACCCACTGGTGAGTAGGCATGTCTGTACTACAAGTCTAAAGGAACTACCTCCCAGGAGTGAGGAAAAGAAACTCAGCAGCAGCTGTAACACAAGCCAACTCCAGAAGAACCTTAGCCGCTCAGTCGGCTATGAACCTGAACCTGAGGCATTCAAAGAAGAGAACACCTCAGCAAAGCAATATGTATATAACAATAGGAAAAATGAAGCAATAGTGCAAGGAAAAAGTGAAACATGTAAGAGCTAAAGTAAACAAACGAAGGAATAATACTCGCCATGAGTGAGCAAGAAGGGGTGCACCAAGTGCACGGGTGAGGTCAAGCCTCTCAAATCTCTGCAGGAAGGATTGGCAAAATAATAAATCCAGGTATGAAGCTAGGGCAGAAAGAGTCACCTAGTACTGGAGATGGACAAAAAGGGTCAGAAATAAGGGCCTAGACTGGTGGCAACGGTCCAACCACGTCTCACAGGCCTAAACAACTCAAGGTGCTGTGGTGGTGGCATCGGTCCAACTCAACCAAACAGCTCACATTGTCTTAATAAGACAAGAAGTAAAACAAGGGTGGCGGCATCGGTCCGACCCACCTCAAAATCACATCCTGCTCCAGCACTAAGTAACTCAAAACAAAACCCTCACTGGTAGTTCCATGAACCACCAAGAAATCACCACAACCCTATTCCAACTAGAGCACATCACCTAAGAACCCTAAGTACCAACAGGCCAATAGTTGGTCACCATAATAAAAGGAGTAGATTAGACACCGAACAGGCCTAGTTAATTAGATACAAAGACGTACATAATTAATTTGGTACCTATCCACACGCGATTAATTTGATTCTAACAATGATGATTAATTCGATGCTAACGTAAGCTATTAACTTCATAATGAAACAGGGCTAGTCTTATTTCTCACCTATGGAAGAGAACCACAAGCTATAGCTTAATTGGAAACGGACAATATTTTTTTTTTGCAAGTGAGCACGACCGAATTTATTGAATAAATAAGCAGGTTCAAGCAACCCTAACCTTCAACTTTTGGACACGCCCTAACGGTGATTATAGCACAAGTTTTAACAACACAAGAAAGAACGGTAAGCTAATGATTCAATTCGGACGCAATCTAACAAGCATGAGATTTTGAACGTAACTGGGACGCATCCCTTAACGGCATCCGGGCATGACGCAAAGTCCCCAAATACAACATTCAATCTAATATCTTGCTTGGCACAAAAAAACATCGGATCTAACACCCCTAACCAAGCAACCGCAACTTAGAGTATGGAGGATTTGCCCCCAAAAATTTCGGGTGAGTAAGGGGAAGGAAAAAAATGTTAGGGGAGTAGATCTGAAATCAAAATCAAGGAAATTATATTGCAATAGCTTTGACAAGGGCAAGGGATGCACTTGCCTTGGTTTGCCTTTGAAGAACAACAAAAAAACGAGCAAGCTCCCTCTTCTCAACCGCCGGCCACAAGCAAAAGGGGGAAAATCCTAGACAACAAAGAGGGAAGGAAATCCACCCATCAAAGATCGGAAAACTGCACATGCACAGCCCGATCGGAAAAACAAAACGGGGAGGAACTCTCAAAAAAAGCTACCTTGGAATGGAGATCTTGCCTAGAGGAGTCCGAATCCGGCCTCGAACTGGAGATCCGGGCTGAATTCGGCCGGCGAACGGGTGATCGGGGCTGCGGGGACTTCCGCCTGCTTTCCGCTCGGGCTGCCTGCGTCGGGTAAGGGGGGGAAGATAACCTAATGTAATAACCTATATAAACATATATATATACACTCATTTACTTAAAAACATATATTTTTATATATTCACTCTAACACTCACATATACACATATACTTATTAACACAAATATATATATATACTTATACACACATTAACACAAATATATATACTTATACACACACTAACACAAATATATATATACTTATACACACACTAACACAAATATATATATACTTATACACACACTAACACAAATATATATATACTTATACACACACTAACACATGATCGCAGGCACGTACACGCACATTAATAAAACCTTGCATGACTACAACACGCGCTAAGCCCCAAATGCGCAAACATGAAAAATATGCTTGCACAAATGACGACTCGCTAACTAGCGACCGCCGAAAAGGCGCGAAAACTAACGCTCTCGGATTCCGAACAAATCCGCACCGTAGCTAAACACTCGGGCTACGAAAACATCGGCGAAGTCGGACACAACCTCCGACGACCACGCACTTGGGCAAACCTCGCCTGAAGCCAAAGTACAGGGATTCCCTAAGAGGCTCAGCCGGGCCTCCAAAACAGACGCCGGCTAGCTGGGGAAACCATACAACAGGCTATAAACTCTAAGAACACCTAACGAGGTACTCTAACAACGGCACGAGCCGGGAATGCGCCAACGTAACGCCAAACGAGGGCTTAAATAATTGCCGAAAATTCGGGGGCGTTACAGTCACTCCCCCTAAAAGAAAGTTTCGTCCCGAAACTTTACGTACACTACCTCTACTATAGCAGGAAAGTAATCAAAATAATAGTTACTAGGAGGAAACATACCCAACAAATCAGGAGAACAGGCGAGGTAAGCCTCCCTCATCGCCGACTCTAGCTCCCAAGTCGCGCTTTCCAAATCTTGATTCTTCCAAAAAACCTTCACCATCGGGATAGACTTCGACCGCAGTACCCAGTCCTGAGTATCCAAGATGCGGACCGGCACCTCCACAAATGAGAGGTTAGGCTCCAACTGGGGCACGACATACAAGAATTGCCCACTGCTCCGCACACACTTCCGCAACTGGCTCACGTGAAAGACATTATGCACGCCTGGGAAGTTGGCGGGTAGATCCAACTTATATGCTGCCACACCAATACGCTCCAAAATTCTGAATGGGCCCACATACCTCGGATCCAGCTTACAGTTCTTGCCGAACCTCTTCACTCCAACCATCGGAGACACCTTCAAGAAAACCAAATCTTCTACCGAAAATTCCAAATCAGACCTGCGCCGGTTGGCGTTTTTCTCATATCTTTCCTGAGCTAACCGAAGCTTTTCCCGAATGAGCTTCACAGCAACCTCCATTTCCTCTAGAGCATCAGGACCCAACAACGGCCTCTCACCGGCCTCAGCCCAAAACAACGGAGTTCTGCAGCGCCTTCCATACAATGCCTCGAAGGGAGCCATTTGCAAGCTCTCTTGGTAACTGTTATTGTAGGCAAACTCCATGAGCCGCAAACGCTCATCCCATGCTCCACCGTGATCTAGAATGTAGCACCGGATCTTATCCTCCACAATCCGGTTCACCCGCTCGGTCTGCCCATTTGTCTGAGGGTGGTAAGCGGTAGAATATCTCAAGTCTGTGCCCAAACCCTCCTGCAAACTCTTCCAGAAACGGGAAGTAAATCTGGAGTCTCGGTCTGAAATGATGCTCACGGGAACTCCATGCAATCGGATGACCTCGCTCAAATACAGCTTCTGCTATCTTCTTCATCGGGTAGTCGATCTTATAAGGTACGAAGTGCGCACACTTCGTCAATCGGTCCATGATCACCCAAACTGAGTCAAATCCTCTTGGAGATCCTGGTAAGCCCGTGATGAAGTCCATGGAGATACTTTCCCACTTCCAAGTCGGGATTTCCAAGGGAGTCAACTTTCCACCAGGACTCCCATGATCGGCCTTCACCCGCTTGCAAGTGTAACATTCAGATACATACCGAGCTATATCCCCTTTCATACCTTTCCACCAGGCGATCTGCTTCAAATCATGATACATCTTCGTGGATCCTGGGTGGTAAGCAACACTGGATCCATGAGCCTCTTTGCATACCATACTCCTGATGTCTCCAACCGCGGGGATGCAAAACCTGTCGCGGTACTTTAAGGTACCCGAATCGTCGATGGAAAAATCCGGCAACTCCCCTCTCTCAGCCCTGAGGTACAGGTGTAACAAATCTGGATCGTCCTTCTGGTGCAACCTGGTGAGCGAAATCCAAGATGGCTCTGCCACTGCCAAACTGCTTTGCAAATCACAGCATCCCACAGAGATGTCCATCAACAGGAACTCTTCCACTAAACGGTCCGCCGTGAGGTTGAAGATCTTCCCTGTCTTGCGGCTCAGGGCGTCGGCCACCACATTGGCCTTGCCTGGATGGTACTGGATCTCCAAGTCATAATCAGCCACGAACTCTAGCCACCGACGCTGGCGCAGATTCAGCTCCTTCTGAGTAAACACATACTTCAGGCTCTTATGATCTGTGAAAATCTTGCACTGGGCCCCATAGAGTAGATGCCTCCACAGCTTCAACGCAAAAATCACCGCCGCAAACTCGAGGTCATGCGTAGGGTAATTCCGCTCGTGAGTCTTCAACTGCCGCGACCCATACGCGATCACTTCCCCTCTTGCATCAACACGCCTCCGAGCCCAACATGCGAGGCATCCACATAAACATCATAGTCCTTGCCCTCCGTAGGCAATGTCAAAACAGGAGCAGTGCACAATCTCCTCTTTAGCTCCAGAAAGGCCTCCTCGCACTGCTCACTCCAGATGAACGTTGCATGCTTCTGCGTCAACTTAGTTAAGGGCGCTGCCAAGGTAGAAAAGCCCTCAACAAACCTTCTATAATAGCCGGCCAACCCCAAGAAGCTCCTAATCTCCTTGGGTGTGCTCGACCTATGCCAATCCATCACTGCAGAAATCTTCACCGGGTCCACTGAAATGCCATCCTTGTTCACCACATGACCCAGGAAGGATACCTGAGGCAACCAGAACTCACATTTGCTCAACTTGGCGTACAACTGATGATCACTCAAGGCAGATAACACCAACCGCAAGTGCTGATCATGCTCCGCAGTATTCCGTGAGTAAATCAGAACGTCGTCTATGAATACGACCACAAACTTGTCCAGAAAATCCTTGAACACCCGGTTCATCATGTCCATGAATGCTGATGGCGCGTTGGTCAACCCGAAAGACATAACTAGGAATTCGAAATGTCCATGCCTCGATCGAAAAGCCGTCCGCGGAATATCCGACTCCCGGATCCTGAGCTGATGATATCCTGATCGAAGGTCAATCTTGGAGAACACAGAGCTACCACGCAACTGATCGAATAAGTCGTCGATTCTGGGCAGGGGGTACCTATTCTTGATGGTGACTTTGTTCAACTCCCTATAGTCGATGCAAAGGCGCATCGAACCATCTTTCTTCTTCACAAAAAGAACGGGTGCACCCCAGGGCGACGAGCTCTGCCTTATGAAACCCTTCTCCAATAACTCATCCAGCTGGGTACGCAGCTCCTCCAGCTCTCGCGGGGCCATCCGGTACGGCGCCTTAGCAATAGGACGCGTACCCGGCTCCAAATCAATCACGAACTCGACATCTCTGGCAGGGGGAAGACCGGGAAGGTCGCTAGGAAACACATCCGAAAACTCACGGACAACAGGAATCTCATCCAACAGCGGCACACTACTAACAGTCTCCAGCACCGAGACTAAGCAAGCAAAACAATCAGAACTGAATAGCCTCTGAGCACATACCGCAGAAATCACCGGAGAGGCCTGACGCGGATCGCCATAAATACTCCCAGGCTGACCGTTGTCCTTCTTGAAATCCAAGCGCTTACCCCTGCACTGGATCACTGCATCGTACCTGGACAACCAATCCATCCCCAGGATGATGTCGAAATCTTCCAAGTCTATAACCTTCAGATCCGCCTTGGCTGGGAAATCCCCCAACATAATAGGACAATCCAGAATGCCCTGATCTGATATCACGGAATCACCCGAGGGAAATTTGATGCAAAAGGCATCACCGACACGATCAAGAACCAGCTGGCACCGCTCTACAAAGGCCCTAGCCACAAATGAGTGGGTAGCACCTGAGTCAAAGAGAACGCGCGCCCAGCGGTTCTTTACCTTAAAACTCCCTATATAAATATCAACGGGTAAATTGCACAGTCAATACAGAAAACAAAAGCCAAACTAAACTGCAATGAAAGTAAAAGACTAGCAAGAAGGTTTACCTGAAATGACTTGCGTCGAAGTTTGGGCCTCCGCTGAGGATATCACGTTCAACTTCCCTTTGCCTTTATCCATCGACTGAGGCGGTGGCAACGCCTGAAGAGGAACTGGTCGGTGCACAGTCTGGAGCTGCGGGCATCGGGCCTTGGTATGACCTTTCTGTCTGCACTGATAGCAGACCTTGTCCTTCAACCAGCAACGGGCAACATCATGCCCCTCTTTCTTGCACAAAGTACACACCGCATTCTGCCTGGGAGCATCCTGTATAGCATGCACATGCACCTTCTGCGCCGCCGCCCTCTTGAAACATCTCTCAGCAGGATGGCCCGACCGGCCGCAAAAACTACAAACCTCCTTGCTCCTCTTCCCCGAAGGAGCACCGGGCACTTGGGGACTCTTCGCTTCAGCAGCTTTCCTCTTCTCATTCCTCACCTGCTGTCCTCTATGCTTCGCGTTTTCGATGGCCTCTACCTTCAAAGCGGCCTCCACTACCCCAGCATAACTCACCGCTCCATGAGCCACCGCTAGCTGCTGTACATCGCTCCGCAGGCCACCGAGGAAACGCTTTGCTCTATCCTCCTCTGAGCTCACCAAACTAGGGGCAAAGCGACTGAGTTTGCTGAACTCAATCTCATACTCGCTGACTGAGAGCTGCCTTTGCTTCAGGTGTAAGAAATCATTCATCAGCCTGTCTCGCTCCACTGACGGTAGAAATTTCCGCATCAAGATCTCCTTGAAGGAAGCCCAAGTGCTTCCTCCTACCATTCCCTCCTTCTCCCTCATCCACCAGCTCTTCGCTAACCCCTTCAGCTGATAGTCGGCCAGCATCACCTTCTGATCCTCAGACACTCCAGAGTAGTGAAATATTTCTTCTATAGTGATCAACCAGTCATCCAATATCATGAAATCCGCCTTACCATCGTAGGTAGGGGGTCGCAGTTGCTGGAACTGAGTGATGAAAGCCATCTCCGGGGGCACCACCACTGGAGGCACCAAAGGGGCTGGGGGTGCAGGAGGTGCGGGAACAGCTAAACCCGCAGCAGGGTCCTGCGCTCTCAGGGCTAGTCCTGCCACCACAGACAACAGGGACTGGATCTGAGACTGAACGTCCACCATCTGCCTCGATAGAGCCTCATTGCTCTGCCTCAGACTTTCCATAACTGTACCGCTTTGAGTACCAGAAGACCCGCCCTCAGATTGGGGAGTCGATCTCGCCACTCTACGCTTAGGCGCCATCCTAAAAAGATCAACAAACAAACATCAGAACCTAGTTCAACTACTAGAACAAAACAACAGGTACAGACAAACCTACATAAGTACTTGCTTTCACTGCCAACTTGCTCTGTGGTTTTTATATATGTATATATATATTTATACAGGGGAAATAATGTCATACTTAACCTAAGATGGTTCACCACCATCACACTAACTCTTGTGCCTAAGTCGAGCATGCATGAAATTATAATCCTTTTTTTTTGACTCAAAACCATGTGTGTACATATGTCATCCTGCAAGTCTTTAGCTTGGCACATTGTGCTTATGCAATGTTATGCTATGCATGATTGTGCTATGCATTCTAAAAAGGCCCTAATGCATGTTATGAGCGGCGTACACATGAAAATGTTATGCATCCCATACTACATAACATTTTCATGCAACGAAAAAGAAAACGTGCTAGTCGCATTCATGTGGTGAGGTTATGCATCCCATACTACATAACCCTCACATGTTGCCTCCTATGGTGGATCCATATACGAACACATATTATGCATCCCATACTACATAATATGCCTCGTATACTTCATGTTATGCTATGAGTGTAGTGTTCGTGCTTCAGCCAAGACGTGCCGATGACATATCGGTGTGTGTAAGACATGATGCTAAACTTCTATACCTACAAGGAAAGGTTGCCCGACAAATTGTCAAGCAACCTGGCTCTGATACCAACTGTCACAACCCGCATTTTCTCCGAAATTTAAGAAGTATCAGAGTAGAAGAAAACGCGCGTTGTGATGCCACTTCGGATAGGGGATAACAGTCGACGCTCAGGCAACCACTAACTGCTAAGACTAAGAAAGTTCAAAATTTTAATGATGTGAAAACCAATTATATTTTTGAGGCCGTATCCCTCGGCTTCGTGGATCAACTAGTCCACCCTTCAAAATTATACTTATACGTAGCGGAAAATACTTTATTCATTTTTTTAACATCCTAAAAGAATGCTTATGCGTCCCCAGGGGACGCCTAAGGCTATGCAAAACCCTAGATTTAATTTATATATTATATATAGGAAATACCCTTGTTACGTGGTTTGAAAATAGTGATTAAGCTTTTTAGGAAGGAAAACATGATGACTATATTTTTGATATAATAATTATTTTCTTTTATAGGCTTCAAAGTAACCAGCAACCTAACATAAATCATCCCAGAAGCGAGTTAATAAACTCCAAATCAGGAAATAAAAACTAGTAGTATAAGCAAAGTACCAAGCATCTAAAAGAGAAACCACCAGTGGGCGCCAACAGCTGACACGAACCCACTGGTGAGTAGGCATGTCTGTACTACAAGTCTAAAGGAACTACCTCCCAGGAGTGAGGAAAAGAAACTCAGCAGCAGCTGTAACACAAGCCAACTCTAGAAGAACCTTAGCCGCTCAGTCGGCTATGAACCTGAACCTGAGGCATTCAAAGAAGAGAACACCTCAGCAAAGCAATATGTATATAACAATAGGAAAAATGAAGCAATAGTGCAAGGAAAAAGTGAAACATGTAAGAGCTAAAGTAAACAAACGAAGGAATAATACTCGCCATGAGTGAGCAAGAAGGGGTGCACCAAGTGCACGGGTGAGGTCAAGCCTCTCAAATCTCTGCAGGAAGGATTAGCAAAATAATAAATCCAGGTATGAAGCTAGGGTAGAAAGAGTCACCTAGTACTGGAGATGGACAAAAAGGGTCAGAAATAAGGGCCTAGACTGGTGGCAACGGTCCAACCACGTCTCACAGGCCTAAACAACTCAAGGTGCTGTGGTGGTGGCATCGGTCCAACTCAACCAAACAGCTCACATTGTCTTAATAAGACAAGAAGTAAAACAAGGGTGGCGGCATCGGTCCGACCCACCTCAAAATCACATCCTGCTCCAGCACTAAGTAACTCAAAACAAAACCCTCACTGGTAGTTCCATGAACCACCAAGAAATCACCACAACCCTATTCCAACTAGAGCACATCACCTAAGAACCCTAAGTACCAACAGGCCAATAGTTGGTCACCATAATAAAAGGAGTAGATTAGACACCGAACAGGCCTAGTTAATTAGATACAAAGACGTACATAATTAATTTGGTACCTATCCACACGCGATTAATTTGATTCTAACAATGATGATTAATTCGATGCTAACGTAAGCTATTAACTTCATAATGAAACAGGGCTAGTCTTATTTCTCACCTTTGGAAGAGAACCACAAGCTATAGCTTAATTGGAAACGGACAATATTTTTTTTTGCAAGTGAGCACGACCGAATTTATTGAATAAATAAGCAGGTTCAAGCAACCCTAACCTTCAACTTTTGGACACGCCCTAACGGTGATTATAGCACAAGTTTTAACAACACAAGAAAGAACGGTAAGCTAATGATTCAATTCGGACGCAATCTAACAAGCATGAGATTTTGAACGTAACTGGGACGCATCCCTTAACGGCATCCGGGCATGACGCAAAGTCCCCAAATACAACATTCAATCTAATATCTTGCTTGGCACAAAAAAACATCGGATCTAACACCCCTAACCAAGCAACCGCAACCTAGAGTATGGAGGATTTGCCCCCAAAAATTTTGGGTGAGTAAGGGGAAGGAAAAAAAATGTTAGGGGAGTAGATCTGAAATCAAAATCAAGGAAATTATATTGCAATAGCTTTGACAAGGGCAAGGGATGCACTTGCCTTGGTTTGCCTTTGAAGAACAACAAAAAAACGAGCAAGCTCCCTCTTCTCAACCGCCGGCCACAAGCAAAAGGGGGAAAATCCTGGACAACAAAGAGGGAAGGAAATCCACCCATCAAAGATCGGAAAACTGCACATGCACAGCCCGATCGGAAAAAAAAACGGGGAGGAACTCTCAAAAAAAGCTACCTTGGAATGGAGATCTTGCCTAGAGGAGTCCAAATCAGGCCTCGAACTGGAGATCCGGGCTGAATTCGGCCAGCGAACGGGTGATCGGGGCTGCGGGGACTTCCGCCTGCTTTCCGCTCGGGCTGCCTGCGTCGGGTAAGGGGGCGAAGATAACCTAATGTAATAACCTATATAAACATATATATATATACACTCATTTACTTAAAAACATATATTTTTATATATTCACTCTAACACTCACATATACACATATACTTATTAACACAAATATATATATATACTTATACACACATTAACACAAATATATATACTTATACACACACTAACACAAATATATATATACTTATACACACACTAACACAAATATATATATATATACTTATACACACACTAACACAAATATATATATACTTATACACACACTAACACATGATCGCAGGCACGTACACGCACATTAATAAAACCTTGCATGACTACAACACGCGCTAAGCCCCAAATGCGCAAACATGAAAAATATGCTTGCACAAATGACGACTCGCTAACTAGCGACCGCCGAAAAGGCGCGAAAACTAACGCTCTCGGATTCCGAACAAATCCGCACCGTAGCTAAACACTCGGGCTACGAAAACATCGGCGAAGTCGGACACAACCTCCGACGACCACGCACTTGGGCAAACCTCGCCCGAAGCCAAAGTACAGGGATTCCCTAAGAGGCTCAGCCGGGCCTCCAAAACAGACGCCGGCTAGCTGGGGAAACCATACAACAGGCTATAAATGCTAAGAACACCTAACGAGGTACTCTAACAACGGCACGAGCCGGGAATGCGCCAACGTAACGCCAAACGAGGGCTTAAATAATTGCCGAAAATTCGGGGGCGTTACACATATCCCTATGAAAAGAATTTGTAGCCATATTCCATGATTGGGTGCCTCATTACATGCTTTCTACCATGGTTGAAGAAGCAATGAGTGTTTGCTCGACACTCTTCCAAATATATTGCTCCTTTAGCCAAAACGTAGACATAACTTGAAGTGGATCTCATATTGTCTTGACATTCATCAAAGGCTGCACCAAATTACTCAATTAATATAGGCAAATTCAACCTTATATAAGTGAGCATGAAAGTTTTAGTTCTTTTCTGGTATCATATGATCTATTTGACCACTTTCCAATGATCTAATCCTAAATTTCTCAAATATTTGCTCAATATTCCAATAATGAATGCAATTTCTAGAATTGTACAAACTTAAGCATACATAAGAGCTCTTATTATTGATGTATAAGGAAGCATTTGCATCTATAATTTCTACTCTTTAGTTTTCGGGTATTGACTAACACAATTTGTCTCCCTTAGAGACATGGCTGCATGTCAAACCTTTTAAGTACCTTATCAATATAATTTTCTTGAGCTACCCAAGTATACCCCGAGTACGATCTTAGTGTATTTGTATGTATAATACAAAAGAGGCATCGACAAGATCATTCATTTCAAAATTTTCTGAAAGAAATTGATTTGTCTCATACAATATATTTATATTACTGTTGACAAGCAGGATGTCATCCATATATAAGACAAAAAAATTTTACTCCTGCAAAATATGTGATATATCAAATCATCAATTGCATTCATCTCAAAATTAAAGGAGACAACAACTTGATGAAATTGTAGTACCATCGGCGAGAGGCGTGTTTGAGTCCATAGATGGATTTATTTACTTTGTAGATCATTTTATTTGTCTCCCAACTCAAAGTAGTCTTCTTGCACCATATAAATCACCTCATCAATACCATCATTGTGAAACATAATTTTAATGTCGATCTGATGTAACTCAAGGTCAAGATATGCTACTGATGTCATAATATTCCTAAAAGTGTCTTTCAATGAAACCAGAGAAACATAGTCAATGTCTTTATTTTGATTAAATTTCTTAACGACAATACGTGTTTAAATCTTTCAATTTTATCCTTTGAATTTCTTTTGGTTTAAATATCTATTTACAACTAATCATGATTGTCCATCATGAATTTTATCACTTCCTTCCTGATATCAATCACCGTTATGTACTAGAAATTTCAATAGCCTGATTGAGTTTATTTGGGTCATAAATTCCCATGTTATTGGAGAAAGATAATATAATCATTTGACACCGCCTTTCTGCTCTCTCTGGTGGATCTTCTTAATGACACAAGTTCTTCAACTTCATTGTTGAATTTGTTCATTTAGAACTGTATGAGAAAGTTCTTCCACAATATCTTAATCCGGACTTGTAATTAGAGCAATATCAAATATAAGATCCTTAGTATAGTCAGTAATATCTATCGGAAGAGAAATAAATTTATCTCAAATACAAAGTCTCTAACCATATCTCCCCTTCCAAACTCTATAAACGTAATGAATCGAGCATGACTTATCTCAAAGAAAATCTTAGCAATAAGATCATAAATGTTTTACCCCAGACCTTTCAGAATTTAAACAAAATAATAGTTAACCATCCTGAGTCCAATTTCCTTTAATTTAGCCAAAACATGCCTAGCCTTAGCTAGATAATGTCAAACCTGAAGATACTTTAGACTAGACTTGTCATCCATCTAAAGATCATAAGGGGTTTTTGGTATTACTTTATTTTGAACTCCATTAAGGATTTAAAATGCATTCTTAAGTGTTTTACTCCATTGGTATTTTGGTAGAGGATAATAAGCAATCATACTTCTCACAATATCCTTAAACATTTTATTTTGTCTCTCAACAACATCATTCACAATAAGAGTTCTGAGCATGATGCACCAAGAGATGACATCGCATTCCTCTAAAAATTTATTAAATGGGTTTGTGCAATATTCTCACGATCTGTCATATATAACACCTCCACCGTAGAAACCATATAGTATGGGTCCGATCAGGACCCCACATCATAGAGTCAACTAAGTTTTATTATTATAAAGTGAGGTTAGAAAAGATCAACTAAGTAGCCCAATGAAAATTCTAAACCCAACACCCAGAGTTAGTTACAAGCCTAACGTAACTGACACTGGCAAATATCAAGTTCGAGTGGCACTATCTTGATTGAAAAAATAAAGGTGCGCTACACAAATTGCATTATCGAAGATTTAGGATAAATACATAGTTACTTCATGTCACAACGATGTAGAATGCATGATCGCCTTATTCAAATTTCTATTAAACTCTATTGGAGTAATATATAAGATTAATATTCTCTAATTAATAAATCAAGAACACACAAATTAAAATAAAGCTTGAGTGAACGGTAAATTTACTAAAGTGCGGAAATTAATTTGTACTATTCTTTGCTTCAAGCTTGAACTTCAACATGACAGTTATTCTCAAAAGTTATGACATGTAATTCCTTACAAATTCTGCGGTTAGCGGATCCCGCTAACAAACAACATCAATCTAGATGGATCTTTGCAACCAAAAGAGTTAGAACAAGTATACAAGTATGCGCATTATTTCAACAAGTGATCTAAAGTAAAATGGACCTAACATCTTCAATTTTCTCAATGACGGTTTTGTTTGGCGCAGCGTTTGGAGCTCTCCGTTTGGGGCAAATGCCGCCGCATGGTAGGTAACCAAATGGCCAGCGGTGGCATTTGCTCCGTTTGCACCCACCGCGCTATGGGAAATGGAGGAAAACAGAGGGATTCCAACCGCGACCTCCCCCCACCGGTTCCAAAAACCCTCCTCGATCAATAAGAGAGATCAACACTTTCCCAGATTTGAAATCTGGGTTTTGCCCTGCTGTTGGCTTGATCGGTAACTCTGGCTCAAAAAACTAGAGCGGTAGTTTGATCTAGGTGGGCTTCCAGATCTGAATACCTCAAGAGATCAGCAAGGTTTTATCTTCTCAAAACAAAGATCAGTGAAGATGATAAACAGTGCAAGAGAAAAAGGATTTCTCCATGTTGAATATAGGAGATTGATCTCTCCTCGGCGACGGGAGAAGAGAGGGTCAGCGTCATCCGGAGTATCAACAAGATGTCGACCAAATAACTTCCTCTAAGACTAAATCAGGGAGAGGGAGAAGAAAATGACGACGGCAGATTCTCAAAATGAAGAGAGAAGGGATCATTTTGGGGGTGCATTTTGCCAATTTTAAACTTTCGGGGTGCATTTTGCCGAAAACCTGCATTTCGAGGGTGCACTTTGCCAAAAAGCCTCGGGTTTTCATACCTTGTTCATCCGTTGAAAGCATGAGGTATAGGTTTTTGACTTTAATAGGTAAGTCATAGGAGTTACCAAAATATGGAGGCAATTAAACTCCATTTACTCCAAATTAAAACCACCAAATAAAAATTAAACCCCATAAATTAATTAGGATTTATTTTTTCATACCTATTCCTATGTCGAGGGCGAGACCAAGTTCGCAGCTAAAGTTACGAGATGATTTGCCCCACCTATCACAGGCTTCGACTGTTCGTGCGATTGAATTAACTCAAACTCGTAGGAGTCTGAATAGACTCTAATTTTCACGTACGACTCTATCGGGACGTCTTAATGAATTAAGTTTACCAAATTTTCAAATTTCTAACATTCACCCACTTGGACTTACATTCATTATAACTTATGACGTTTCGTATAAAATCTTCACTAAATTTAAGGGTACCATTAGCTGACGTGATATTAAGAGTCTGCTCCCACTACAATCCGGTCCAATCTAACCCTTCACTCTGAATCATGCCGGCAACCACATCATTGAGTGACACAGGACCTTCCATGCTCACAACAGCTTAGGGATCTAATCGACATGGAAAAAGCGCAGTAATATGAAATGTAGAACAACATAATGAAAATGTGCACATGAAGGTTGTTCTACTTTGGTGGTCAACCAAACTTCTCAAATAAATTCACTAAATCATGCTGTGAGAAGTTCTAAAGTGTTCAATAGAACACGTACGTCCAATTTTAAGATTTTAATTAATGTGTCAAATATACATGCAAGGGCTTTATGAAAATGAAATGAAGTGCCCAAAGCCTTATTCTCATATTGACACTCGTCTGAGTCTTTTACATGAAGTGTGATATATGACATAAACTTTATGAATATCGAAACTTAATGATATACTATATGAATGCTCACTTAAAGTTTGATCCCAAACATTTATTAATGAACTTCAACAAAGTGCAAAATGAATAACAAATGAATAAATTGGAGCTTTATGTAGTCTCTCACTAATCTAGCATATCAATCGACTCTGTAAGCTTCAAACTATAGTCATGCTTTTGAAATATATTGGGGTGGAGTCCTTTAGTAAGGGGATCGGCTACCATATCATCTGTTCATATATACTCCTCTATTTTGTCACCTTTCTTAATCAACTCCTTAATAGTTAAGAATTTAATTTCCATATGCTTAGACCATGTGATACTTTTACCGTTCATCGAGAACATAACTGCAAAAATATTATCACAGTACAACTAAATTTATCCAACTATAGAATCGATGACCATCAATATTTTAATGAAATTCTTAAGCCACAGTGTGTGAGTAGAAGCTCTAAGAAGAGTGACAATCTCTGTATGCACTGTGGAAATAATGAATGTCTGTTTGACACTCCTCCACAAAATGTCCCCGCCAGCAAACTTTAAAATGTAACACAAAGTAGAATTCATATCATCCTCACACCCGACAAAGTCAGAGTCTGTATACCCCACCAAATTAAGATTTTGTATTTTATGGTAGACTAACTTATGATCTTTATTCATTTTAAATACCTTAATATATTCTTGGCAGACACCCAATGAGCTAGTCCTGGGTTTAACTAAAGTCTTCCTAGAAGTCCTACTACGAGGGCAATGCCCGGTCTGGTACAGACATGAGCATATATTGTAACAACTCATATTATTAATAACAATAATAATAATAAAAAGTTAAAGCACTATTCCCCTCCTCTAAAACCCGTGACCCCCCCCCCACGATATCTCATTTCTTCTCCCGGTCCAGTTTCTCCCGCAGCCGTAGTCCGTCTCTGCCAAACCCTCGACTCGTCGCTCCTGATCCCGCCTCTGGGTGTCCCGATCCCTCTCCTTGGGGCCAGAAACCTCCTTCTCTAGTGTCGGAGCCCCTTCTTCTTGCTTTTGCCGCCCCGTCTTGCCCTCCCGCTTCTCCTTGGAGCCGACAACTGACTTCTTAAGGGCCGGTAGTTTTTCCTCCTCCCGGAGCCGATCGCAGCCGTTCTTTCTCCTTCCCCTCCAGGTGAAGGCAGCCTTCCATCCCTCTCTCACTGCGTTGTGGCCAGTGTTTTACAAGGAGATCTCCTAGGCTTTTGCTCGGACCCTCCTCTCCTCGGATTCTTGAGTCCATTTTCGATCTCTTGGGGTAAGGAATCTCCCTTTCTTCCTCTTTTCAGAATTTATTTTTGTGGTGGCTAGTGATCATTTTTCCAACAAAAGTTTTGGTGTCGAGCAACTCGTGTTCGATGTGCAATCCACTAACCCTTGTCGTGATTGTGTTTTTCCTGTACCGTTCGTCGCTCTAATTGGCGGTTCATGAAGAAGCCCTCTCCGATTTAGGATTTTCGTCACCCGAGCGCCACCGAGTCCCCGATCTTTCATGGTAACTCCTCTCTCCTTGCTCTCAAGGGAGGTAAATTTCTAAGCAACCTCTTATGTGCATCTCGGTAATTTTTATAATGTCTATGTAAGTGTAGAAAATTTCGTAGGTCATCTTGGTTGCATGATCTTAAGCAGGTCGATCTAAGGCTCCTAAGTTTTTGCTAGCACCGTCTAGCCGCCGCCATTCGTTCAACTTCACCTGAAGGCAAGTAGAGAAATCTCTTTCGTTTGCAAATGTGAAGTTTATTTATTATTACCCTTATATTATGAAATGTATACCCTTATAGATCGGGGTCGTGTGTTTTATGACATGTTTAGCTGTGTTAGGAATCTCCAAGACATGAATCCCCAATTCACTATTCGTCATAGGCAAACATTGAAAGGAGGTGTCGATTTGATGTGACACTTTGAATCGAGCTTCCGCCAAACTGGTAATGGAAACAAGTATATGGCCATTGCAAGTACCGCGCTGATAATCCTTGCAATTAAACTTATTTTAGAATCATGTACATTAAATTGAGACAAGAATACTTTTCATTATACCAATTATATCATTGTGTGAATTGAATTTTAAGCTAACTCCGGAGTAGTCTAGAGTACAGTTAAGCATCAGTTAATTGTATTTCTTTCTCTTGTTACCTATACTTAAACATCAGAATATTATATGCTTACTTTTAGTTTTCATGTTATAAGACATTTTCCTTCTGTTTGGATTTTTCCTTAGGGTTCCTCCCCGAGCTGCTCTTCGTTCAGCGACTATTTGCTCAGAGGTTTACTCTTTTGTAGTTGTTACATTAGGTCCTATGTATTTGTTTTCTTTTATCGTCAGATCTGTTATCGTGTACTAGTTATTGTTAGCCATTTTCTCTTGTATCTTGGACAACTGCTTGAGCTTTATTTTCCATCTGATTAATGAATTTGTGCATGTTTGAACTCGGGCTATTGGTAGGCATATCAGTTGAGTAAAGCAAAATTTTTGAGTAAACTTTGCTTATGGTATCTAAGACAGGAGAACCATCCGGATTCGTATCGTGTCACGTTCTCTCCATCCATACGAGGGTCAAGAATTATCGTTGCTAGGGACTAGCAACAGCTCAAGTGTGGGGGTGTGATAACTTCTTAATAGAAGTTATCTAAGCCCATTATTTCTACTAATATCTATTAAAAAGGAGAACAAATCGAAGTTAATGGATAAAAATATGATTAAAATTTATATTCAAGAAATATTCTATTTATTTGATCATATTCCATAGTTTCCATGCAGGTGACACCAAGAAAATTGATTTGGACAAAGAAAAAGATGAAATTCTCATTACCTGGAGAAATTGTTGCAACAACCTGTTTTCGATGTTGCAACATTGTCTGTTCCGAAAATTTAAAATTTTAAATACAGGATGGGCGGTTACACCTATTCAAATATGGACGGTCACGCCTCTTAAAGGAAGGATGGTTACACCTCTTTAAGAGGAGATTTTCGGCCAGAATAGAGGGATATAAATAAGGAAGGAAGGGAAGAAAGAAAAAGGGGGGATCTTGGAGGAAGAAGGACTAGGGCACATCGGATCTTGAAGGCGGAGCGGTTCAATACACTTCGGAGAACGAATTCCTGCGTTATTTTGCTTTTCTTTCATCATGCACTGTAAGATCTTTCTTGTTTGTTGGTGTGTTTCATCCATCGTGATGAACTAATTTGCTTTAATCTCGTATTGTGAGAATACTTCGTCTCTTGTGATGACAATTAATTAATTTTTCTTAATTTGTGAATGTTTGGTGAATGTTTGTACTGGATTTATGATCTTTAATTCGAGGTTTTTGGCCAAGATCTCAACTTTTTACTACGCTTCATAAATCGAGAGAGTAGTTGCGTAAGTATATCGTAGATTCGGTATAGCATTTGAAGGGAGAAAGAGATTTCCCCTTGGTGTTAGCAACTAGGGTTTTCAATCTTTAAGCGGTTCTTATTTCACCTACGGGGTAATAGAGAACTAGGAACTTCCGATATCGAGAGGTACGAATTTTTAATCTGAAACCGTTGCAAGACGTTTCACCACTCGTCCTCACAAAAACTATATTCGAAAGGTTGTCACACTAGACTTAGGAAATCACGATACGAGATTATCTTTAATCACTGACACAAAGTATTCTCCTTCCGGATCTTTAGCTTATTTTCGTTAATTAGAAATTGTGTTTTAAGATTTTAGTATTCTAAAACCATCATCTTAATTTACTTGGATTTAAAGAAAAGGCATAGCTAATACTTGCAAGCACTGAATTCACCACCTCCCTGTGGAGACGATTCATACTCACTCATTATTACTTGACACGGCATGTGCACTTGCGTTATTTTATATATACGTTTCGGGCGTACCAAGTTTTTGGCGTCGTTGTCGGGGAGGTGTGAGAAGTTTAGTGTTATTTTCTTGCAATATTGGTGAATCCCTAGTAATTAGAGATCAAGTTTTTGTTTTTTTCATTATTAGTTTTGATTATTATTGCTGCTTTGTTTTGTTTTTGTTTTATTTGTTTTGTTTAATAGCAATTATCAATTATTGGTGTGATATTTTATGTCCAGATATGGATCACCTGAATTACTACCGTTAAACCTAGAGATCGAAAGGACGTGTAGACAGAATAGGAGAACGTTACGATTAGGGAACAATAACGTGATAACAATGAATCCTGATAATCATAACGCTCCTAATGAAGTTGACCAGGAAGGCTTAGGACAAGAAGGTCGGGTAGAACAGAATGGACGACCTGCTGAAATTAGGCGAACCTGTCGCGAGTACAATATGCCTTATAGGGGAGGACTGCAATATAGCATTATCAAGCCTGCCATTGAAGCCAATAACTTCAAAATTGACTCCATGGCTATGAACCTAGTGCAGCAGAAACAATTTAGCGGACTGAATCACGAGGACCCAAACTCCCATTTACGAACTTTCATGGATGTGTGCGACACATTCAAGATTAATGGTGCGTCAGATGAAGCGATTAAACTTCGTCTATTTCCATTCTCTCTATCAGGTAGAGAGAAGGAGTGGCTTGATTCCCAACATGGTCTCACCACTTGGATGCAAGTGGTTGACTTATTCTTAGCCAAGTACTTCCCACCTGCAAAAACAGCGAAACTCATGCGAGACATTAGTACATTTATGCAAGGGAATGGGGAAACGTTGTATGACGCATGGGAGCGATTCAAAGAACTCTTACGAAAGTGTCCTCACCATGGTTTGCTGATGCACCAACAGGTGTGGACATTTTATAACGGCCTCCAGACATCTACGATGATTCAAGTAGATGGAGCTGCAGGAGGTTCCCTCATGAACAAGTACCCCGAGGACGCTTACGCTATTCTTGAAGATTTATCTTCAAATAATTATCAGTCGTTCGATCGACAGGCTCCTTCGTCTTCGGTAGGTGGTCTTTACCAAGTGGACCAGTTGACCTCATTCGCCGCACAAATGTCGGCGCAGTTTAATGCTATGAATAAGAGATTAGTTGCCTTGACCTTAAATCAAGCCCAAACGCACCCTCAGGTTAATAGCATGGTTTCCTCTTCGATTCCCATGAACCCATCTCTTACGGTAGAACAACTTGTTGGTCATAACGAGGAGATTAACTATGTAGGGGGACAACCGAGGTATAATAATCATCATCACAATTATAATAACAATAACACATTTCCTAATCATTATAATCCCGAAGTGCGAAACCACCCAAACTTCTCGTGGAAGAACAACACCGGTTTGACACACCCACCCGGATTTAGTTCAAACCCACACCCGAATCCACCTAATAATAACAATTATAATCAACAAGGTGCTTCAAGAAGATACTCCGAAGAGGTGATAGTAGAATCAATCCAAAAGAATGACGCTCGCATTCTTAGTTTAGAGGGTTCTTTGAGGTTAATCGAAACGCAGTTAGGACAAATCGCGAGTGCTTTAAACCTGAGACCCCAAGGAACACTCCCATCGGACACCGTTATAAATCCAAAGGGAGATAATCCACATTGTAAGGCAGTCACTTTAAGGAGTGGAAAGGAGTTGGTGGGAGCACCGGAGAGAGAAAAATCTGAGACGAATAATGAAGGAAATGAGTTGGAGGAGATTAGTCCCGCGATACCTAGGGAGGAGTTGATACAAGAAGAGAATGTTAGTGAAGGAGTGGAGGTGTTAGGAGGAAAGACACGTGAGTCGACTGTTGAAAGTTCTAAAAAGAAGAGTGGTGCGATAGTCTATCCACCACCACCATTTCCTCAACGATTAAGGAAAAGTAAATTAGACCACCAATTCCAAAAATTTATGGAGATATTTAAGAAATTGCAAATCAATATCCCTTTCGCGGAAGCGTTGGAACAGATGCCAAGCTACGTGAAATTCATGAAGGATATCCTATCAAAGAAAAGAAGATTTGGAACGAATGAGACGGTGGCACTTACTCAAGAGTGCAGCGCCATCCTCCAAAAAAGACTCCCACCCAAGTTGAAAGATCCGGGGAGCTTCACTATTCCCTGTTCCATAGGTTATAGATTTGAGGGTAAGGCATTATGTGACCTAGGGGCGAGCATTAATTTAATGCCATTATCGATATATATGAAGTTGGGTTTGGGAGAAATCTCCAAGACTTCCATAACCTTGCAGTTGGCCGATAGGACCCTAGCGTTTCCAAAGGGGATAGTGGAGGACGTGTTGGTGAAGGTGGATAAATTTATATTTCCGGTGGACTTTGTGGTTCTAGACATGGAAGAGGATAGAGAAGTTCTGATCATTGTAGGAAGACCTTTCCTAGCTACGGGTAGAACTTTCATTGATGTGCATAAAGGAGAGTTAACGATGCCGGTGAATGACGAACAAGTCACTTTTAACGTACTCAAAGCGTTAAAGTTCCCCCACCGGGAGGAAGATAATATGGAGGTGGTCAATCACATTTCTATATGCGATTACATGCCTAGTTCACTTTCCGATGAACATGATATTTTATTGAATCAATTATTGACGGAGGATGACCAGTCTGGGGATGATGAAGTGATTCAATAATGCTTACAGGCATTCGAGAAGCAAATGGCTTGGTTTCGTAAGCCGGAACCATTAGAGATGCCCGAGAAATCCTTGTCAGTTAAACCGTCCATCGTTGAGCCACCATCACTCGAGTTAAAACCTCTTCCCGAGCATCTTAATTATGTATATTTAGGGGATGACGAGACACTACCGGTCATCATAAATTCAAACTTAACACCGGATCAACGAAAACGACTAATTGAACTACTTAAGCATTTTAAAACTGCCATAGGATGGACCATCGCTGATATCCGGGGGATAAGCCCTTCATTATGTATGCACAAGATTCTTTTGGAGGAGTCATTTCATGGGTCGATTGAGCCTCAACGCCGCTTAAGCCCGCCAATGAAAGAGGTAGTTAAAAAGGAGATTATTAAGTGGTTAGATGCGGGTATAATATATCCCATCTCGGATAGTCCGTGGGTCTCGCCTGTTCAGTGTGTACCAAAAAAAGGGGGGTGACGGTTATAAGGAACGAGAAGGAAGAGTTGGTCGCCACTAGGACGATCACGGGGTGGAGGATTTGCATGGATTATAGAAAGTTAAACAAAGCCACCCGAAAAGATCATTTCCCTCTTCCCTTCCTCGACCAAGTCCTAGATAAAATGGCGGGGAATGATTTTTACTGTTTTCTTGACGGGTATTCCGGGTATAATCAAATTACTATCGACCCCGCTGATCAAGAAAAGACCACATTTACTTGCCCCTATGGGACTTTCGCGTTTAGGAGAATGCCCTTTGGTCTATGCAACGCACCGACTACCCTCCAGCGTTGCATGATTGCCATTTTCTCTGATATTATGGACCAGGGTATTGAGATTTTTATGGATGATTTTTCCATCTTCGGGAAATCATTTGACGAATGCCTAGAGTGTTTGGAGAAGGTACTCACACGTTGTGTAGAGACAAACCTAGTATTGAATTGGGAGAAATGTCATTTCATGGTTCGAGAAGGCATCGTGTTGGGTCATCATGTTTCCAGGACTGGGTTGGGGGTAGACAAAGCAAAACTAGATGTGATAGAAAAATTACCTCCACCCAAAAATGTGAAAATGCTAAGAAGCTTCCTTGGACACGCTGGCTTCTATAGAAGATTCATCAAAGACTTCGCGAAAATAGCTAAACCCTTGAGTGGACTTCTAGAGAAGGATGCAAAATTTTATTTTAATGACGATTGCTTGAGAGCGTTCGACGAGCTCAAATATCGGTTAACCACCGCTCCTATTGTAGTAACACCTGATTGGGAAGAGCCATTTATCTTGATGTGTGACGCGAGCGACTACGCGGTAGGAGTTGTTTTGGGACAAGTGCGTGAGAAGATATTTCATACGATTGTGTATGCTAGCAAGACCCTAATCGAGGCCCAAACCAACTACACTACCACCGAGAAGGAGCTATTGGCGGTGGTCTTCGCATTCGAAAAATTTCGATCGTATCTCTTATGTACAAAGGTTATAGTGTACACCGATCATGCAGCGATCCGTTATCTTATGGAGAAGAGAGACTCAAAACCACGTTTGATTCGATGGGTCCTTCTCTTACAGGAGTTTGATGTAGAAATTAAGGATAGGAAAGGAACGGATAACCCGGTTGCAGATCACTTATCTAGGATTGAGAGTACACAGTCGACACTACATTCTGAAGTGGAAGAGAGATTTCCTGATGAGCAGTTACTAGCGATTTCGGAGAGTATTACGCCTTGGTATGCTGACTTAGTAAACTATTTAGCAAGCAATATTTTGCCACCTGAAATATCCTACCAACAAAAGAAACGATTTTTACATCATGCACGGTCTTACATGTGGGATGATCCTTTGTTGTTCAAGGTTGGTGCCGACGGAATCATACGGAGATGCATCCCCGAGGAGGAGATGAGAGCGATATTGGAGAAATGTCATGGCTCCCCCTACGGAGGTCATTTCAAGGGAACGAGAACGGCAATGAAGGTGTTAGAAGCTGGCTTCTATTGGCCTAATTTATTCAGGGATGCAAATGCATTTGTGAAGCAATGCGATAGATGCCAACGGAGCGAGAATATACACAAGAACGATGGGATGCCCATGAATATAATGCTTGAGGTCGAACTATTTGATGTATGGGGTATAGACTTCATGGGACCGTTCGTGAACTCGAATGGTAATTTATTCATATTGTTGGCTGTGGACTACGTATCTAAATGGGTGGAAGCAATCGTGACGCCCAGGAATGATGCGAAGGTAGTCCTTAACTTCTTAAGGCACCATATATTTAGTCGATTTGGAATCCCGAGGGCAATCCTTAGTGATGGTGGCAGTCATTTCTGTAATAATCAGTTCAGTGCATTACTAAATAAATTTGGGGTAAATCATAAAGTCGCCTTAGCATATCATCCCCAGACGAATGAGTTAGCAGAAGTATCCAATAGGGAGATTAAGAAAATTTTAGAAAAGACAGTGAGCGTGAACCGTAGAGACTGGTCAC
The DNA here is from genome assembly GCA_039583875.1 of Platanthera guangdongensis. Lineage (NCBI taxonomy): Eukaryota > Viridiplantae > Streptophyta > Magnoliopsida > Asparagales > Orchidaceae > Platanthera > Platanthera guangdongensis. The sequence continues at coordinate 57,625,120 of CM077167.1, read as the reverse complement.
AAAAGCTAGTTGATGCATTATGGGCATATCGCACTGCCTTCAAAACTCCCATTGGGCTAACCCCTTACCGAATGGTCTATGGAAAGTCTTGCCACTTACCTCTAGAATTAGAACATCGGGCATTCTGGGCAATAAAGAAAATTAATTATGATTTCCGCGACGCCGGTAAGAAGAGGCTCTTACAATTGAATGAACTAGAGGAGATTAGAATGCAAGCGTATGAGAACTCGAGAATTTATAAAGAGCGCACGAAACGATGGCATGATCGACGCATGAAGGAGAAAAACTTTGAGCCGGGACAGCTTGTTCTACTATTCAACTCTCGCTTGAAATTATTCCCCGGAAAGCTCAAGTCACGCTGGTCGGGCCCGTTCAAAGTTAAAATCGTGCACCCCTATGGAGCTGTGACTATCTTAAATGAGAATGATGGAACCGAGTTCAAGGTAAATGGAGAGAGATTGAAGTTATATCTGGGAGGCGACATTGACCGAGTAGTGTCGTGTTTGGAGCTTGTCTAGTAGGGATGAACGTCCTGCCGGGACTTGAAATTAGGCGCTGCGTGGGAGGCAACCCATCGTTTAAAATATTTTATTTTATGTTTTTCATAGCAATATGTTTATCTATTATGTTATTTAGTAATGTGTGTAGTAGTATTTGTAGTTATATAAATTGTCTTAGGCTTGGTGATGCAGGAAAAAGTTCTGAAAATAATAATAATAAAAAATTTTATTAGAAAAAAAAAAAATTTTAACAAGAGCAGGTCAGTGTTGCAACATAGCAAAATTGGCATTGCCACTGGATTTTTGCTGTTTGCGCGTATAGGAGAAAGGGACGGCGGTTTAAGACCGGTTCGGCTGAACCGGGCCGCAGAAATTGGGCCCAGGAGGTTGTTGCAACGCAGAAAAAACGATGTTGCAACCTTGAATTCTCTGCCTGTTTTCTTGTTTTTCCGGAAGAGCCGACCGGTCCAATTGGACCGGTTTATTTCTAAATTTAATATATAACGTACCCGGCCAACCCGTTTATCCCTCAAATCCCGCAACCCTTCGACTCCCGCAACCCCTCAAATCCCGCAACCCTTCGACTCCCGCAACCCCTCAAATCCCGCAACCCTTCGCATCCCGCCTTAGGGCTAACGCAGGCGGAGCGCGGCAGGCGGCGCACGAAAGGAGGAGAGCTGCGGGCGGCGAAGTCGAGCCCCAGGCGGCGACCGTCGAGCGGCACGGTCGTTCCAAGCAACACCTGAAACTCCAGGTAAATCGCTTTACCCTCCGTACTTCCATGTGGAATGAAACTTCTTAGGCATTTTGTTATAGAAATTATATGGATATTAGGAATGTCTTCGAAGAGAAAAAGTAAGAGGAAAGGGAAGGAAACAGCTCAGGAGGACAGGAAATTTCATAATGAGGCAGCATGGGAACGGTTTAAGCTCCTTAGACCGATTCCATTCATCTTTGAAAGGGGTTTCACAATGGAGAAGAAGGCCTGGAGCGTAGAGTACGTGGAACCGATTGCAGCCCTAAAATGGGAAGTCTTTTGTCACCCTCAGTCTGAGGCTAACCTCACCCTAGTCTACGAATTTTATGCGAATGCTAGAACTGCAGAGGGGGAGGCTGTGATAGTACGCGGGAAAACAGTGGAGTTTTCGCCGGCAAGGATTTCTTCCATGTTTGAGTTAGAGGATGAAGGAGAGGAGGATTACACCACCGTGTTAAATAAAGTAACAACCCAGGAAATGGTCGCGGTTGTTTGTCGTGCATCGGAACCGGAATGGACTAATAAGAGGGCTAATGCAATGAAGGCCACATGTTTGAATCGGAAAGCGAAGGTGTGGCTGTTGTTTATCAATTCCACCATCATGCCAACTCGACACCTGAATAGTGTGCCCCTTCATAAGATAGCCTTGATTTATTGTATTTTACAAGGAATAAAATTTGATTTGGGAACAATCATTGCAACACAATTGCGACAGAAGCTCTAAGAGGAAAAGCCTAAGCAACTTTGGTTCCCTGCACTTGTGACAGAGCTGTGTCGGAATGTGGGAGTCAAGGAAGAGGAGGAGGATTTAGTGAAGAAATTGAAGCACCACATTACCGACACCGTGGTGGCGGTAAATATCAAAGTGGGACAGGAGAGCGAGGATACACTCCCACAGGATGGCAGGCCAGAGACGGTGAACGTCCCCAGCGGAGAAGGAGCGTCTTTGGCAGAGGTGATGGATAGCGTTGAGTATATAAAAACTTATCTCCGGTGCCAGCACTGTTATTTCCATTCCAGGCTCGACTACATCCAAAGAAGGCAAGACACATTACTTCAGAAGGCTAAGCTACCGATTGAGAAGCCGTAGTTCAAGTACCAGTGGCAGTTTGATGAGCTCGGGAACCTTGTAAACGCTGACCGAAGCCTCCTGGACCCCACAGAGCTCGTTGACTCAGATCAGGAGAAGGAGACGGGGGAGGAACAAGAGAAAGAGCAAGAGGAGGATGACGGAGAAGGAGGCGAGTAGAAGTTCATCAAAATCATACTTCTTTTGGGCTAGTCTGAACACTTATAAGCACTATCCTATTGATTTGATATGAAACGATTTATGGTGCTGTGTGTGATGATATATTTTTGTTTATTCTGGAATATTATATTACTTTTTGTTGCACCAGCCCATCTTTTAGCACTGCAATTATATTGTGTTTGATCTGACTTTATTTGGACTGGCATATTTTGATATGTTGTATGTGCTGATCTACTTTTCCCTCATTACTATCATATACTGCATATTTGGTATTAACTCTAGATGAGTACTCATACGTCAAAATGTTTTATGCTGCCAAAATAGCATTTTCTCTTGAATTATAAATTGCGCAGTTGATAAAAAAAATGGCATAGTACAAGTTGTTTGCAGGTGCTGAAGGAAGTCTAACAATAGAACTAGCCAAAGAAAGGGTGGAATAAAACCATTAAGGAGTTGCAATCGTGGTGAAAACACATCGCCTGCACAGTCGAGTTCAGGGGAGTACTTTGAACTCCCAAGTTTCTTCTACTTTATATTGCACTTGTTCTATCGTAAAAATTTATAAAGGGCTTCTCATGATTCAAGACATAGCATTGCTAGGGTCTAGCAACGACTCAAGTGTGGGGGTGGTATAGCCCTTGCATATTGGGTGAGGATACTTTGATCGACCACGGATTTAATGGTCTTAATGTCTGAAATACTTAATCAAAACTTTATTCTGATTTTTCAATAACAATCGATTGGTATTGCTGAACATACTAGGAGTTCAATCAATGATTCTGAAACATTTGCTTATATACTATAAAGCTCATTTAAGTCTTTGTTTTATGTGCAAAATTTTTGGTTGGTTTACTTCCATTACAATTCTTGATTTTTGACCTTTAAAAGTAAAGGGAGGGGTGAGCGAGAGTGGAGTGAAAGATATAAGCTAAGCATGAGTTCAGTTAGTCTCACCATTTCGATCATCCATTCAATCTTTTGAGCTTGAACCTTTTCAGTCACATCATTACATGTTCAACATTCCCGATGTTCCCATTAGTTTGATCTTAATAAGCTAGCCGGTTATGGGTGTTTCATTATAAAAGAATAGATGAAATTCATAGTGATATGCGGCCTAGATATATGTCTACATACTTTGAATGATCCCTACTATGATCAATAAAAAAAAGGGAAAGCAAAACAAAACAATGAAAAGAAGAATGTTTAAAGATCATAGTGATATGTGGCCGAGGTATGTGCACTTATATTTAGAATGATCCCAACTATGATATATAAAAATGTGTGTGATGATGAACCCCATAACTGAGTGAATTATTATGATTATTAACTAGGGAATAAAAATATGCTATTAACATCGATCCACAATTCCTAACAAAGCTTGTTCCTATCCTACTTTCAATTGCACTACTATCTCTTGCGATGGCCAAATCGGAAACTTAGCTTACTCTCATCTTTTCCTAAACTTGCAGGGGAACAATAAGAGGTTTTGCATGGAAGTAAATCACCTATTTTTGAGAAAACCATACACTACACTGAATAAATTACTTGAGCTTTATTTTCCATCTGACTAATGAATTTGTGCATGTTTGAACTCGGGCTATTGGTAGGCATATCAGTTGAGTAAAGCAAAATTTTTGAGTAAACTTTGCTTATGGTATCTAAGACAGGAGAACCATCCGGATTCGTATCGTGTCACGTTCTCTCCATCCATACGAGGGTCAAGAATTATCGTTGCTAGGGACTAGCAACAGCTCAAGTGTGGGGGTGTGATAACTTCTTAATAGAAGTTATCTAAGCCCATTATTTCTACTAATATCTATTAAAAAGGAGAACAAATCGAAGTTAATGGATAAAAATATGATTAAAATTTATATTCAAGAAATATTCTATTTATTTGATCATATTCCATAGTTTCCATGCAGGTGACACCAAGAAAATTGATTTGGACAAAGAAAAAGATGAAATTCTCATTACCTGAAGAAATTGTTGTAACAACCTGTTTTCGATGTTGCAACATTGTCTGTTCCGAAAATTTAAAATTTTAAATACAGGATGGGCGGTTACACCTATTCAAATATGGACGGTCACGCCTCTTAAAGGAAGGATGGTTACACCTCTTTAAGAGGAGATTTTCGGCCAGAATAGAGGGATATAGATAAGGAAGGAAGGGAAGAAAGAAAAAGGGGGATCTTGGAGGAAGAAGGACTAGGGCACATCGGATCTTGAAGACGGAGCGGTTCAATACACTTCGGAGAATGAATTCCTGCGTTATTTTGCTTTTCTTTCATCATGCACTGTAAGATCTTTCTTGTTTGTTGGTGTGTTTCATCCATCGTGATGAACTAATTTGCTTTAATCTCGTATTGTGAGAATACTTCGTCTCTTGTGATGACAATTAATTAATTTTTCTTAATTTGTGAATGTTTGGTGAATGTTTGTACTGAATTTATGATCTTTAATTCGAGGTTTTTGGCCAAGATCTCAACTTTTTACTACGCTTCATAAATCGAGAGAGGAGTTGCGTAAGTATATCGTAGATTCGGTATAGCATTTGAAGGGAGAAAGAGATTTCCCCTTGGTGTTAGCAACTAGGGTTTTCAATCTTTAAGCGGTTCTTATTTCACCTACGGGGTAATAGAGAACTAGGAACTTCCGATATCGAGAGGTACGGATTTTTAATCTGAAACCGTTGCAAGACGTTTCACCACTCGTCCTCACAAAAACTATATTCGAAAGGTTGTCACACTAGACTTAGGAAATCACGATACGAGATTATCTTTAATCACTGACACAAAGTATTCTCCTTCCGGATCTTTAGCTTATTTTCGTTAATTAGAAATTGTGTTTTAAGATTTTAGTATTCTAAAACCATCATCTTAATTTACTTGGATTTAAAGAAAAGGCATAGCTAATACTTGCAAGCACTGAATTCACCACCTCCCTGTGGAGACGATTCATACTCACTCATTATTACTTGACACGGCACATGCACTTGCGTTTAAATACGTAGACCATTTCGGGCGTATCAAGGAGCAAGGCCTCAGGTCTAGAGAGGAGTGTGATTTCTTCCATAGTGTGGGCCATGTCACCCAGGTCTGCCATTCTGTCCTGAAGAAGCAGAAGATGAACATCCCTGCTCAACATCCCCAGATGACGCTCGCCTCTGCCTCCACCATATGTGCGTACTGCAAAAAGCCAGTTCATATAATGAAGAACTGCCGCCGCAAGCAGAAAGCCTACTATAAATGTGGACAAGTTGGACACCTCATACTAGACTGCCCCGTGAAGGAAAGTCTGATTTCAGCTTAGCCTTTGCAAGTTTTCCCTGGAGCTTAATATAAGGGTAAAGAGGTGTTGAATGTCATCTATCACGGCGAGGCTCTCGCATCTAAAGACGTTATCACTTGTATATATGCTTTGCTTTCAGTTTTTTGCATTTGTTTATCTATCTGTCTTAGTAATGAGTAATCTTGGTATGCGTCTATGATTTCCTTTTTTAGGGAGATTTAGGGTCAAGAATAAATGGATGCAGATTCTATTTGATTCTGGCGCATCTCACTCCTTCGTCGCTCGTCATATTGTGGATCATCATTGTTGGCCTACTTTGCCACTTGAGGTCCCGTATGAGATCTCTGTGACCGATCATGTGCACCTTTCTAACAGGGGTATTCGCAATTTTCTAATCCTACTTGGAGAATTGCAAGTCTTCGCCGACCTCATAGTTCTGGAAATGTCAGAGTTCAATGTAATTTTGGGCGTGAAATGGTTGGTTGCATACAGATCAAAGCTGGAATATGTTGCAAAGTGGGTCAATCTCAGCATCGATGGCAAGGACTGCAGCGTTGTTCAGACCCACAGCCACCTGAAGGTAATTCTACTTGTTTTGTTTATGTGTCACTCTCAGATGTTGCCAACCCTCAACTCGAGTCCATCCCAGTCGCTGCTGAGTTTCCTGACGTGTTCCCCGCCGAATTGCCTGGGATTCCTCCTAATCAAGATGTAGAGTTCTCTATTGACATAGAGCCCGGCATGCGCCCCATATCTAAAGCTCCATACTTCATGGAACCAGGAGAACTGGAGGAGCTTAGATCACAATTGGATGAATTACTTGAGCATAGGTACATTCGTCTCAGCTCTTCTCCTTGGGGAGCCCTCGTTCTGTTCGTTAAAAAGAAGGATGGATCCATGTGGCTGTGCATAAACTATCAGGATCTGAATAAGGTAACTGTTAAGAATAAGTATCCCCTCCCACACGTGGATGAACTATTTGATTAGCTCAAGTGTAGTACCATCTTTTCCAAGATAGATCTCAGATCAGGTCACCATCAGTTGAAGATCAAGGAGTCCGACATCCCCAGGACAACCTTCTAGACTCGGTATGGACATTTTGAATTTTTTGTGATGTCATTTGGTTTGACTAACGCCCCTTTTGCTTTCATGGATATGATGAACTGTGTCTTCCGTGAGTATCTGGATAATTTCATCATCGTGTTCATTAATGATATTTTGGTCTTTTCCAAAACTCGTGAGGAGCATGCTGCCCATCTTAGACTCACTCTCTCCACCCTTCGCCAGCATCAACTTTATGCCAAGCTGGAAAAATGTGAGTTCTGGTTGGATAGTGTTGCTTTCTTGGGCCACGTCATTTCAGGTTATGGACTTTCCGTTGATCCTGCCAAGATTTCCGCAGTTATGGACTGGAAGCGACCTTTTACTCCTAATGAGATCCGCAGTTTTCTTGGTTTGGCTAGCTATTACCCGCATTTTGTTAAGGATTTCTCCTCTATTGCTGATCCCCTGACAAAGTTAACTCAAAAACATGCCAGGTTCGAGTGGTCAAATCAGTGTGAGTAGGCCTTTTCTAAATTGAAGCAACGTTTGTGTTCAATGCCTGTTTTAGTTCTTCCGTCAGAGGGGTTAGATTTTTCAGTTTATACTGATGCTTGTGGAGTTGCCTTAGGCTATGTCCTGATGCAAGAGGATTGTGTTATCGCTTATGGGTCGAGGTAGTTAAAGGTTCACAAACATAACTACCCCACTCATGATCTGGAGTTCGCTGCGGTGGTGTTTGCCTTGAATCTTTGGCGTCATTATCTCTATGGCGTGAAATGTCACTTCTTCACCGACCATCAAAGTTTGAAGTATATTTTTGTTCAGAAGGATCTCAATCTTCGTCAGAGACATTGGCTAGAATTCATAGCTGATTATGATTTGCAGCTCAAGTATGTTCCTGGTAAAGCCAACTCAGTGGTAGATGCGTTGAGCCGACATGCTTTTGTTGACGCTTGTGCGCCCATGACAGGTAGTCTTGCAGCCTTGATTGATGACCTTGATTGGATGAGCATGTACATCTCACCCGAGGGTCACAATGAGGTTTCGAGTCCGTTATGGGTATAACAGGTGAAAGATTTGCAAAAATCTGATCCCGCACTCCAACGCATCCGAAAAAGGGCTGAACTTGGAACTCTCCCGGATTTCTCCATCTCTGATGATGTTTTGCATTTTCAAGGTTGCCTCTGCATTCCTGATGTTCCTGAATTGCTAAATAGAAATTGTTGAGAAGCTCATGAATCCCGCACTTTCGGCCATCCAGGAAACAATAAGATGTATCATGACTTGAGGCAGATCGTGTGGTGGACGGGTATGAAGAATTACATTGATAGTTCTGTCTCTCGTTATCTGACTTGTCAGAAGGTGAAGGCTCAGCTTCAACGCCTAGGTGGCCTTTTGCAGCCTCTGCCTATCCCTGAATGGAAATGGAAAGACATCTCTATGGACTTCATCATGGGTTTGCCCCACACTCTGAGGGGTCATGACGTGATTTGGGTCATAGTGGATCGCATGACTAAAGTGGCTCACTTCATCGCATATAAGGAAGGTCATCCTACCGAGAAGATGACTCAGATTTATGTTTCAGAGATGGCTAGACTCCATGGAATTTCTCTATGGATTGTATCTGATAGTGACTCGAGATTTGTATCGCACTTCTAGAAGGGATTTCAACAAGCTTTGGGCACCGAGCTCAACCTGAGCACTGCTTATCATCCAACAATTGATGGCCAGACCGAAAGGGTTACTCAGATTCTTGAAGACATGCTTCGATGTTATATTCTGGACTACAAGGGAGCTTGGGATGAGCACCTACTCTTGGTTGAATTCTCCTACAATAATAGCTATCAGGAGAGCCTCAAGATGGCCTCCTTCGAAGCATTGTATGTGCGTCATTGTAGGACTTCACTCTATTGGTCAGAAGTTGGTGAGAAAGTTGTTTTGGGGCCTGAGTTGCTTCAGGAAATGGAAGAAGCCATGAGGAAGATTCATCTTGAGCTTAGTCATGCCATCAAAAGACAGATGAAGTATGCAAATCAGCGTCATTGTCCATTATAATTTATCATGGGTGATCAAGTATTTCTGAAGGTTTCCCCTTCCCCTGGGGTGAAACGGTTTGGCCACCATCATAAGCTTAGTCCGAGATTCGTGGGACCGTGTGGTATTTTAGAGCACGTCGGAGGATCTGCTTATCTCCTTGAGCTACCCGCATCTTTGGCCGGTGTTCACAATGTTTTCCATGTTAGCCAGCTTTGGAAGTACATTCATGATCCTACCTGCTTCATTGAAGAAGTTCTAGTGATTTCTGAAGCCAATCTTTCCTATCCGGTCGAGCCCACTAAGATCGTCGAGTATCAAGAATGCAAGCTTCACAAGAGGACTATTCCTATGGTGAAGGTACTTTGGGTGCACGGCAGGTCCGAGGAGTACACTTGAGAACTCGATTCTGACATGCACAGCAAGTATCCGCAACTCTTCTCTTGATTTTGGTAAGTCTCTGTGCCCGACTTCCTTGTTATTTCAGTATTTTTCCATAGTTAGCTCTCATGCATTGAATTACAAGTTTCTGCTTGATATGTTTGTTGTCTGAATCTTCGTTATTTTGGACCCATTCAGAGAATCCTCAGGGAAGTTTCGGGATGAAACTTCCTGTGTAGGGGAGAATATAAAAACTCATATTATTAATAACAACAACAATAATAATAACAATAAAAAAGTTAAAAACCTATTCCCCTCCTCTAAAACTCGTGAACCCCCCCCCCCCCCCCCCACACACACGATATCTCATTTCTTCTCCTGGTCCAGTTTCTCCAGCAGCCGCAGCCCGTCTCCGCCAAACCCTCGACTCGCCGCTCCTGATCCCGCCTCCGGGTGTCCCGATCCCTCTCCCCATGGCCGGAAACCTCCTTGTCTAGTGTCGGCACCCCTTCCTCTTGCTTCTGCCACCCCGTCTTGCCCTCCTGGTTCTCCTTGGAGCCGGCAACTACCTTCTTAAGGGCCGGTAGTTTTTCCTCCTCCTAGAGCCGATCGCAGCAGTTCTTCCTCCTTCCCATCCAAGTGAAGGCAGCCTTCCATTCCTCTCCCACTGCGTTGTGGCCGGTGTTTTGCAAGGGAATCTCCTAGGGTTTTCCCTCCTCTCCTCGGATTTTTGAGTCCGTTTTCGTTCTCTTGTGGTAAGGAACCCCTCTTTCTTCCACTTTTCAGAATTTATTTTTGTGGTGGTTAGTGATCGTTTTTCCAACAAAATTTTTGGTGTCAAGCAACTCGTGTTCGCTGTGCAATCGACTAACCCTTACCGTGATTGTGTTTTTCCGGCACCATTCGTCACTATAATTGGCGGTTCGTGAAGAAGCCCTCTCCGATTTAAGGCTTCCGTCACCCGAGCGCCACCGAGTCCCCGATCCTTCGTGGTAACTCCTCTCCCCTTACTCTCAAGAGAGCTAAATATCTAAGCAACCTGTCATGTGCATCTCTGCAATTTTTGTAATGTCTATGCAAGAGTAGAAAATTTTGTAGGTCATCTTGGTTGCGTGATCTTAAGCAGGTTGATCTAAGGCTCCTAAGTTTTTGCTAGCACCGTCTAACCACCACCATCCGTTTAGCTTCACCTGAAGGCAAGTAGAAAAATCTCTCTCGCTTTCAAACATGAAGTTTATTTATTACTACTCTTATATTATGAAATGTATACCCTTATAGATCGGGGTCGTGTGTTTTATGACCTGTTTAGCTGTGTTAGGAATCTCCAAGGCATGAATCCCCAATTCACTATTTGTCATAGGCAAACATTGAAAGGAGGTGTCGATTTGATGTGATGCTTTGAATCGAGCTCCCGCCAGACTAGTAACGGAAACCAGTAGATGGTCATTGCAAGCACCGCGCTGATAAGCCTTGCAATTAAACTTATTTTAGAATCATGTACATCAAATTGAGACGTGAACCCTTGTCATTTTACCGCTTATGTCATTGTGTGAATGGAATTTTAAGCTAACTCCGGAGTAGGCTATAGTACAGTTAAGCATTAGTTAATTGTTTTTCTTTCTCTTGTTACCTCTACTTAAACATCAGAATATTATATGCTTACTTTTAGTTTTCATGTTCTGAGATATTTTCCTTCTATTTGGATTTTTCCTTAGGGTTCATGACAGCGCCGCCTGCTCCATGAGCTGCTCTTCGTTCAGCTACCGCTTGTTCGGAGGTTTACGCCATTGTAGTTGTTACATCAGGTCCTATGTATTTGTTTTCTTTTATCATCAGATCTGTTATCGTGTACTAGTTATTTTTAACCATTTTCTCTTATATCTTGGACAACTCATAGGATTTTTCATTGATGTACTAGATCATTTTATTTGGGACGGGATAACTACAGTTGCATGTTTTCTTTTATTGTCATGTCTATTACAGTTACATTTTTCATCAGCACTGTGTGTGACTTTGATTGCATTGTTTAAAATGCTTGCGCATCAATCCTTCATTGACATGTTTAAAATTCTTCCGCATATATATATATATATATATATATATATATATATATATATATATATATATATATATATATATATAGATATATAGATATATATAAACAATTAAACTTTCTTTTTCCAAAATAACTATTTTAAAACTAATATAAGATTTCCAGCTCCTGCCTAGCAGACATGGAGGTCATACAGTATCACGACCCGCCCGTAGTGCACTTAGATGAATGTTATCCGACTGGTCGTGACATACATTAAGCTGCCAACTGCACTAGCATAAGGTACATCCTTCAAGCAATCTCTCTCTGTATCATTTTTGGGGCATTGTGAGAAGCTCAGCTTATCACCCTTAAGCACAGGTACATCGTTACACTTACAATCGAGCACGTTAAATCTCTCAAGTACACGCTCTATGCAAGCTTTCTGAGATATTGTTAATGTATGGTGAAATCGATCCCTAATGATCTCAATCCCTCAAACAAAAAATGCATCTACAAGATATTTCATATCAAAATACTTTGACAAAAAATGCTTACATTTATGCAATAATGTCAAATCACTGTTCACAAACAAGATGTCATCTACATATAGAACTAAGAAGATGAATCTGCTCCCACTAATCTTGAGATATATGGAATAGTCTACCTTGTTTTCTTCAAAACTGAATGAAGTAACTATCTCATCGAATTTCAAATACCACTTTCTAGCAGGTTTCTTCAAACCATAGAGGGAATTATCTCACTGAGTAGTCTGTGGGAAGTCCAAGAAATAACAAAACAAAAGATTATAAAATATTTTTTGTAGTATTTATATCTAAAAAATAAAAATAAAATATAATGACACCTACTTAATTTTTTTTGTGATTTTCATCAATTTAATTTATTTTATTTATAGAATTTTTATAATTTTGAATTAACTAGTCTTTTATTTTATCATAGTTAGTTAGATTTAATTTTTAGGTGATTTATTTTTAAGAAAAATCTTATGAATTAAATTTGTTTAGAGTAATTCCTTTAGCATTTTTTCTATTTTTATTCTTAATTAGTATCAATTTTATAGTGCTTAGCCTAACAATTTCTAGATTTTAATTATAATCACTTATGCTTTAAGATTCTTCGGAAAGTTTAATTTACTATAGTTGCTCTCTGAGCATTTTAACTTAATCTAAATTTTTGTTTAGCCTTCCCTTTATTCTTTTTAATTTTCTTGTTAGATAATATGTTATGGGGATAAGAGAATAAAATTCATTATCCCATGATACACATATGCAATTTTTTAATTTTTAGTTTGATCATATGTCATGAGAATCAAGCATTCCATAGTACACATATACAACCCCATAAATAAAAAGAGTAAGAGGATAAAATTCATTACTCTCAATTTATCTTTTATTTTTATGAAGTGAAAAAAATATTTGTTCATTTATCATAAAATGAGAGGATAAAATTCATCATTTTTTTGATAAACATATATAAATATCAAAAAGAAAAAATAGATGAGGTGAGAGAATACAATTCATCACCTCAAAATCATAAACTCTTCATTTTTTTTAGTTTTCACAAACCCAATAGCCAATATAATTGTTTTAGGGTTAAATTAAAATACTAAGAGAACATAAGTAATTGTTTAAATTTTTTTCAAGTTTATTTTTAGTAAAAGGTGTTAATAAATTTTAATCTAGTTTTATTTGCTAACTACTTAATTTTGAAGTCTAATTAATTTATTCGAGAAATTTTAGCTAAATATTTCACTCTCCTCATTTTAATTTCATATTTTAGGACTTAAAATTTAAATCTCTTAAATTTATTATTAACTTTCTTTTGATTTAATAAATTTTTAGATTAATAAAAAAATTATATTAATTTCTTATAAGTACTTCTCATAGTTTTGCTCTGGAATAACAAAAGCTTAAGTATGAGGGTATTTGATAAGTCAATATTTATAGTTATTTTAATATAGTTTTTATTTAATAAATAGTTATATTTTACTTAGTTTTATATTAATATGTATGTTAATTTGTTTCTTTTCTTATTTCAGGTTAATCTGGGCTGCGAATAACAAAATAAAGCTTACAGGACTGATCAGGAGAAGAAACAGAGAAAATCTGGAAAAATGCCAAGTACACGCCCATGTCGCGGGCGTGACAGGCAGGCGTGACCCACCCAGGTGTCCAGAAGACAATTCCACGCCAGCTTAAAGTTACACTATGCAGTCACAGGCATGACCTTTAGGTCACAGGCGTGACCCTTAGGCATGAGAGCCAGCTCATCAGCATTAAGAAGCTAGTTTCAGATCTGAGGTGTTCCAGCTTACACGCCCTAGGTCACGGGCGTGACCTAAGGCACTACCCTTCAACAACTGCCAGATTTAATTCTCGCCGTTTTGAGTTCTTGCCATTTTCAGCAACATTCTAGACACACCCTAGGTCACGAGCGTGATCTAGGGGCGTGACCCGCAAAACAGCTGATTTTGGCAGTTTTCCTCTAATGTTCCCGGGCTTTCAAGATGATGGTTCCATATCAGACATGCCCCCTAGTCACGGGCATGACCGAGGTTGACTCTCCAAAAAAATTCTATTAATTCCAGAAATTGCCAGGAGCTCGGGAGGAAGATTTTGAGAAGATTTTAAGAAGTTTCAGTAGCTTAGTTTTCTGTTTTTATGCATTTCTTTTATGTAACTTCAATTACATAGATTAGTTTTACTTTTTGCTATTTTCAATTCAAGCACTTTTATTTATGTAATCATGTCTCTCTTTTTATGTAGTTTTTACATCTTGGTAAGTAGCTAATCTTCAATTAGCATTTGATCATGATGATCCTTGAAATAAAATAAATTTCTTTTAATTATCAAGCACTTCATTTCCGCTTCAATCGATCTTTGATTTTATTCATGTCGATTTCATATTTCATGATTTCAATCTTAGATCCATATGCTAGATTTACCGAGAGATTGTGGATACGAGTAGATCAATCAAAGGTAGAAGGAGTTGCATGCACTTCTCGAGAGAGGATGACATAAATCTTCCGGATTGGAGTCAAATCCATTAAATGTGGGGTTCACTACATAAAGCAAGCTTAGGGGTTTCGACTAGCCGAGGGGTCTTAATCGATCAACCTAAGTTTAGTCGAGAGCGTATTCTCGAGAGAGGCACTTTTGTATTTAGGGAACCTCCACGATCGAAGTAGGTAATTTAGAAGTTTGCCTTTCATGAAAAGTTTATTTTAATTCAAATGAATTCTAGGTCAAGTGCTATCTTTTATTTTATTTTCTTCATATAATTTTAGTTACCCTTTTTTATTATTCGAAAAAATAATATTAATTTGCGTGAGTAGAAGTAATCAACAGGCCCGAAAGAATACGACATTGATATTTTTATATCTTATACTATATTTTGATATGTACACTTGCGTAATCGAATATAGATTGGAGAATATGATTTTATTCATCAAGTTTTTGGCGTCGTTGCCGTGGAGTTATTTTGTTGATATTTTGAAAGTGCGAATTTTATTAATTTTATCATTCTCTTTCTATACCCCAATTCTATTTTTATTTTTTCTTTTTAAATTCACTTCTATTAGGTAAAGGTTGTTTTCTTTTCTTTTCAAATAAATGCTATCTGAACTGGTCACTAAGGTTGTCAGGCTTCAAACTAAAATATATTTTTTGGAAGCCGCACAAAAGTGCAAAATTTCTTGTTATTATTGTGGTGATCCTCATCAAAATGAGGAATGTTATCGTTATTATTATTATCAAAAATTTTCTTACAAAAAAAATTTTAATACTAATTTTGAAAATAACTATTCTCATTTGGATGATAAATCTTCTTCAAATTTTCATGAAAATAATTTTTCTAACCTTCATGAAAATAATTTTTCGAGTTTTAACGAGAATAATTTTTCGGATTTAAATAATTGTTCTTCCAATTCGGAAGTTAATTTTTCTTATTCGCATGATCACCCGGGAAAACCTCCGAGTACTGAGAATAATTTTTTTAGATTTGAATTTTTGTTCTTCTTTTTCTGCACCGCAAGTTGAGTCTTCTAATTTTGGGGAATTTTCGCAAATTCAATTTTTTTTCTCCTCCCCAAAATTTAGAAAAAATTATTACTTGTCATAATAATTTTTCCCGATCTTCGAATATTTCTCTTTTGGAGTTACATGAATCTTCATGTGCCCCTTAGTTGCTTATTCCGAAGATGAAGAAAAATTATAATTTCAAGAATATATTAAATATATGGACACACCATATGAATTAGAAGAAAAACATGTTTCTTCTCCTAGTACTCACGATATTTCTCCTTCTCATGAATTTTCAAGCACCACCTATAAATACATAGGAATTCAAATTCAGGAAAATTTTGTGTCCAATAATTTTAATTTAAATGAATTTTCAAATAATAATTTTCTAGAAAATTAACAACCGGAGCCTAATCATATAGTTTCGCAAGAGCCTCTTTTTTGCGAAAATTATTCTAACACACTTATTTTCGATTTTCGTTGCACTAATGATTTTCAGGTAGAAGATGAGCCGTTATAATCAAACGTTGTCCCCTATCCATTTGCTGCAAATCTATAGAAATTCAAATCATCTCAGGTATGGATAGATGATTTGAATTTACATTATAAAGTCAACCGCAAGAAGGAAAATCAAGAATTAAGCGGAGGAGTAGCCGGGTAACCGACTTCGACATATTCGTCGAAACGTGAATTAAGGGAGTTGCCTGATAATTTAAAATTTTATTGTCCCTTTTACTAACCATAACCACCTAGCTTAAAGATGGGAAAAATAATAACGCTCATGCGAGACACCCCTTGCTTATCTTTAATTTTTTTTGTAATTTAATTTTTTATGCTTCTCCCCCCGCCTACTTGGCTTATAAACATTACGGACAATGTTTATTTTTAAGTATGGGGTGGGATCTCGTTGTTGTTTTTATTTTAAATAAATGGAAAAAATCTTTAAATATCCAAAAAAATTTAGTTCTTTTTATTTTTAATCAAAAATAAAAAAAATAGAAGATCAAAAATTAACTTCTTGGAAAGGACCGTGTTGGGCTTGTCATCCCACAAAACCGCCTAATACCTTATGAACCTGTTACTGGGTAGTCCTTGGAAAGTCCAAGAAATAATAAAAGAATTAGGATTATAAAATTTTTTTAGAATTTATATCTAAAAAACCCCAAAAAAATATAATGACCCCTACTTAATTTTTTGTGATTTTCATTAATTTAATTGAGTTTATTTATAGAATTTTTATAATTTTGATTTTTCTAGTCTTTTATTTTATCATAGTTAGTTAGATTTAATTTTTAGGCGATTTAATTTTAAGAAAAATCTTATGAATTAAATTTGTTTAGAGTAATTCCTTTAGCCTTTTTCTCTTTCTATTCCTAATTAGTATCAATTTTATAGTGCTTAGCCTAACAATTTTTAAATTTTAATTATAATCACTTATGCTTTAAGATTTTTAGGAAAGTTTAATTTACTATAATTGCTCTCTAAGCATTTTAACTTAATCTAAATTTTTGTTTAGCCTTCCCTTTGTTCTTTTTAATTCTCTTGTTAGATCATATGTCATGGGGATAAGAGGATAAAATTCATTATTCCTTGTTACACATATGTAATTTTTCTATTTTTGGTTATATCATATGTCATGGGAATCAAGCATTCCTTGGTACACATATGCAACCCCATAAATAAAAGGTGTAAGAGGATAAAATTCATTACTCTCAATTTATCTTTTATTTTTATGAAGAGAAAAAAAAATTTATTAATTTGTCATGAAATGAGAGGATAAAATTCATCATTTTCTTGATAAACATATGTAAATATCAAAAAGAAAAAAAATAGATGAGGTGGGAGAATAAAATTCATCACCTCCAAATCATAAACCTCTTCACTTTTTTCCTAGCTTTCCCAAACTCAATAGCCAATATAATTGTTTTAAAGTTAAATTAAAATACTAAGAGAGCGTAAGTAGTAGTTTAAATTTTTTCTTCAAGTCTCTTTTTAATAAAAGATGTTAATAAATTTTAATCTAATTTTGTTTGCTAGCTACTTAATTTTGATGTCTAATTAATTTATTTGAGAAGATTTTGCTAAATATTTCACACTCCTCATTTTAATTTCATATTTTAGGACTTAAAATTTAAATCTCTTAAATTTATTTTTTAACTTTCTTTTGATTTAATAAATTTTTAGTTTAATAAAAAAAATTATATTAATTTCTTATAAGTACTTCTCATAGTTTTGCTCTGGAATAACAAAAGCTTAAGTATGGAGATATTTGATAAGTCAATATTTATAGTTATTTTAATATAGTTTTTATTTAATAAATAGTTATATTTTTTTAGTTCTATATTAATATGTATATTAATTCGTTTTTTTTCTTATTTTAGGTTAATCTAGTCTGTGGATAACAAATTAAAGCTTACAGTACGGATCAGGAGAAGAAACAGAGAAAATCTGGAAAAATGTCAAGGACACGCCCATGTCACGGGCGTGACAGGCAGGCGTGACCCACCCAGGTGTCCAGAAGACAATTCCACGCCGGCTTAAAGTTACACTCCCCAGTCACGGGCATGGCCTTCTGGTCACGGGCGTGACCTTCACGTCACATGCATGACCTTCACGTCATAGTCGTGACCCTTAGGCGTGACAACCAGCTCAACAGCATTAAGAAGCCAGTTTTAGATCTGAGGTGTTCCAGCTTACACATAATAGGTCACAGGCGTGACCTAGGGTATGACCCTTCATCAACTGCCAGATTTTATTCCCGTTGTTTCCAGCAATAGTCCAGACACGCCCTATGTCACGGGCGCGACCTAGAGGCGTGACCCGCAAAACAGACGATTTTGGCCATTTTCCTCCATCGTTCCCGGGCTTTCAAGAGGACGGTTCCGTACCAAACACACCCCCTAGTCACGGGCATGACCGAGGGGCGTGACTCTCCAGAAAAATTCTATAAATTCCAGAAATTGTCAGGAGCTTAGGAGGAAGATTTTTAGTAGATTTTAGGAAGTTTCAGTAGCTTAGTTTTCTGTTTTTATGCATTTATTTTATGTAACTTCAATTACATAGTTTAGTTTTACTTTTTGCTATTTTCAATTCAAGCACTTTTATTTATGCAATCATGTCACTCTTTTTATGTTGTTTTTTACATCATGTTAAGTAGCTAATCTTCAATTAGCACTTGATCATGATGATCTTTGAAATAAAATAAATTTCTTTTAATTATCAAGCACTTTATTTCTGCTTTGATCTATCTTTGATTTTATTCGTGTCGATTTCATATTTCATGATTTCAATCTTAGAACTATATCCTAGATTTACTGAGAGGTTGTGGATACGAGTTGATCAATCAAAGATAGAAGGAGTTGCATGCACTCCTCGAGAGGATGAAATAAATCTTTCGGATTGTAGTCAAATCCAATAGTGGGGTTCACCACATAAAGTAAGCATAGGAGTTTCGACTGGCTGAGGGGTCTTAATTGATCAACCTAAGTTTAGTCGAGAGCGTATTTTCGAGAGAGGTGCTTTTGTATTTAGGGAACCTCCACGGTCGAAGTAGGTTATTTAGAAGTTTGCCTTTCATGAAAAGTTTATTTTAATTCAAATGGATTCTAGATCAAGTTCTATCTTTTATTTTATTTTCTTTATATAGTTTTAATTACCCTTTTTTTATTATTCCACAAAATAATATTTATTTGCGTGAGTAGAAGTAATCAACATGCCCGAAAGAATACGACCTTGATTTTTTTATATCCTATACTATATTTTGATATGTACACTTGCCTTAATCGAATATAGATTGGAGAATATGATTTTATTCATCAACAACCACGAAGACAAAGTCAAGCATTCGCACACATCAACAAACATATTCTTTCCCACCCTAATCCACCAATCGTTCTCGCACGAATTAAAGGGGCATCACAAGTGGCGTCTTCGTCGCAATTGGATTTCTAGCAAAAATACATGTAGTTCATGTCATGCAACATCATTGAATCAGACCACTAGTTACGATTACGGCTTCACCCACAATGTCTAATCCACTAACGGAGCGGATTTCTAATACATCACGCTGAGGACATACACAATTGACCCGGTGAATCCTCTTGAACCATGACGGCCCGTACTCCTCTCATTTGAGAGATCTGATGTCTAAATTCTTGAAAGAAAGCAAAAATAAAACGGATGTCTTGCACACATCCTAAAAACCGAGAGGAGAAATGTTGTTACTTTACGAATCCTCTTCCTAGCCATGGAGATCTCGATTTGCATGGATGAAAGGGTGTGTTGAAGCCGGGAAAATCTCAATCTCAGAATTCAGATCAAGGCCGCCTAAGGTTACCGGTTCAGAGGCAAGACCAGACGGCTAGGAATACTAGGATGAAGATATTGGGGAAACACCCCAGATGTTGTGGCAGGAAGGACCCACCACGTACCCGGATGCTCGAAAGGAGCAGCCCCTTCTCAACTAAGAATGGTCGAACTAGGTACGAGGGAGACTAGCTGATGACTTAGTCGCAAGGTCACGACCTTGTCTTCTAAGGAAAAGGAATCCAAAGGCTCGGCTAGTATCTGGAAAGGTAAGCTCGTGAGTATCCTGCAGAGGATTTCTAGTGCCTCACCTCGTATCCCTGGGGTCCTATTTATAGGCAAATCCAAGGAGGGGGGGTCATATTTATACCCCACCCCCTGGCGACTAGGCGACTTGCAGGGGAACTCGCACGAGCTGGGTGAGTAAATGCGAGGGGAGATCGTCATGCTCGCCTAGGCCTTCTGCGGTCTTGCTTGCTGACTTTGGCTTCTGTCCTAACTTGTTGAACTTGACTTCTGCTGACTTGGTTGTGGTAGGACCCATACTCGACGAATACAGGTTGTACACAATCCTCGCTCTTTTTGAGCGACATAGGAGCTCAGAAATAATCATACAACACTTATTTGGTGAGCTGCTATACCGAGTGTCGGAATTGCTCGCCCTTGACGACTGCCTGACGATCTCTATAAATAGGGGGGCCTGGTTTTTGAGGCGGATCTTCAGTGCTTGCACACTATGTCGAACGCCAACGAGAAACTTCTTTAGGACAGCCTTGTCACTTTGTCCGGCTTTCTCGGCACTGCCAAGCCCAGAAGCTGTGAGAGGAAGACGTCGCCGCCAACTTACCCCCCCCCCCCCCACAAAAATAAGAAGACCAAGAAATCGAAGAAGCCCACTTCCAAGGAGGATGACCCGCCTCCACCACCTGAGCAGGTCGCGGCTATGACCAACAATCCCGCGCGCTCTGCTAGCACCTTGAAGCTACTTAGTGACCTGGGGCTGGGTGACATCCCTAACAAGGCTGCTCCTGACTCGAGCCTTCTCAGCCCGCAGAAAACTTCTGAGGTTGCTAATCCACCGGCGCCATCGTAGATCGAAGTCATCTCCCTGCCAGGTCGCCATTTTGCCAAATAAAATTTCAGTCGGTCGCTATTTACTTCTCGCTGACTCACCTTCTTTGCTCGCTGTTGAAGTTGGTGACCGGGCGGTCTGTCTTGGCGGGTTGAAGACCACGCGGTCTGGCGGTTTGTCTCAGCCGGCTTGGAGACCGGGCGGTCTAGCGGTCTACCCTGGTAATCTCTCTTTCTCTCTGGTGGTAGCCGTGCGGTTAGCCCTTCTGTCTAACCGCGCGGCTTGTGCGGTTTGTTCTGTATAGTCCGCTTAGTCCTGTAAATTTTTAGTCCCACATCTCTTATTTGTATTCTCTCATCTCTCCTCCATTCTATATAAGGGAGGTCATACCTTTGTAATAGATATCTTTTTGGATAATAAAACTTTCAATTATTCAAAACTCCGGCTTGTTTTTTGGTCGTGTGTTCGCTACTTTAACATGGTATCAGAGAACTCGATTTTCTCCTCCTGATTCTGTGTGCCGTCACTGACCTCGCGACCTATCCTCGTGACCTGTCCGCGGCTTGCTTCTTCTTCTCGCGGCCTGTCCCCGCGGCTTGTTTCTTCCGCCTGCTTGCGCCCTGTTCGCGCGGCTTCTTCTCTCCTTGTCGTTGCCCTTTGTGTGTGCGACCTCTTTGTTTGCCTCCCAGCGGACTTTTCTCTATTCGCGTGGTGTCTCTTTCTTCTGTTCGCGCGGGCTGATTTCCAGCCGCTCGACTTCTTTCCCTCTGCTTGCTTCTGCGGCTTGGTCGTGGCCCTTCTTGCCGCTGGTTTGCTGTCACCGAAACCGTTGCAGATCTCTTTCTCCTAACCGCTGCACTTTCTCTCTGATCGCGCGGGTTCTTCCGTGTTTCGGCGGCCTCTCTACCTTTATTCCTTTAGACGCTGCTACTTGTTAGTCGCCGCGACCTCATGTTCAGTCGCGCGGCTTGTGCTTCCCTCTTCTTCCCCTTTGCTTTGCCCTGCACCTTGGTTGTGGCCCTTCTTGCCGCTGGTGTGCTGTCACCGAGACCGCTGCAGTTTTTATTCCTCCCTTCATGGATTTCATATACTCATCCAAGCCGTTCGCCTAGGTAGTTACGTCTTCTGGTCGTGCCCACGTTGTTACTCAAGGAAAATGGCTGATCGACACATGTGCTACAAATCATATGACTGGCAATCTCCTGTGTTTTTCTCTCCTAGAAACACATGATCGGTTGCCCCCGGTTATTCTCGCTGGCGGATCTTCATCATCAGTCCATGGGACGGGGATAGTTCATGTCACTCCGTCTCTTCACTTGGCGGATACTCTATATGTGCCCCAGTTCCCATACAACTTATTATCTGTTACCTCTCTATGCAAGAAATTACAGTGTTCTGTCACATTTACTTCTATTTCTTGCTCTTTTCAGGATCTGGACTCCCAACGGACGATTGCTACTGGGACTGAGAGTGGCGGCCTATACTTCCTGGACAACATTTCTGCTTTTTCCACCTTCTCCTCCACCTCCACAGATATTCTCCAATGGCATCTCCGCCTTGGTCATGCTCCTCCACGTCTTCTTCGTCAACTTCTGCCCCACCTTCCTCCACAAAGTCCTCCGCTCAACTGTGAGGCCTGTCAGCTTGGCAAATATCACCGCTCCTCCTTCCCTCCAAAGCATGTTCGTGGCTCTTCCCGTCCGTTTGATCTCATCCACTCTGATATTTGGGGCCCTTCTCCTACTCTTACCATTGGTCGGGGTAGTTCATATTTTGTCACGTTCATTGATGATTTCTCTCGATGTACGTGGGTATATCTACTAAAAGATCGTTCCGAATTATTCTCTGTATGGACATCCTTCTATCTCATGATCAAAACTCAGTTTAATGTTTCTATCAAAGGTTTTCGATCTGATAATGCCAAAGAATATATCAGTCATGACTTTTCTACATTCTGCATGCAAAATGGGATTATTCGTCAAACTAGTTGTGTCTATACTTCACAACAAAATGGTGTGGCCGAATGCAAAAACTGTCACCTCCTCAATGTCGCTCGCACCTTGATGACCCAGATGCATGTTCCTCGCTCCTATTGGGGCTATGCTGTTCTCCTTACCTGCTACCTTATCAATCGCATTCCCTCCACGGTTCTCCACGGAAAAACCCCATTCTCCATTCTGTATCTGGGCAAGGAGCCGTTTCGTCTACCTCTCCAAATCTTTGGATGCACTGCCTTTGTGCATACCCCTTCTGCAACCCGTGATAAGCTCTCCCCTCGCTCCACCAAATGTGTCTTTCTGGGGTACTCCACCACTCAGAAAGTCTATTGTTGATTTGATCTCGTCCTTCGTAAGCAGTTCGTCTCTGCTGACGTCACCTTCTTCGAGAATACCTCCTACTTCTCGGATGACTCCTCTCCTCTTCTCCCAACTTCTGATTCTCCTGCCATTCCCTTCGTTCCCTCGCCTCCTACTACGATCTCCACCCCTAAACCGTCTCCATCCACTCCTCTCCCTCCACCTCTCTCTCCCTTCTCCGCCACCCTCTCCCTCATCTCCGCCGTCGTCGCTCTCTACTCTCGGGCCAGCTTTCTCTACCACGGATGCTCCGGATGCCGCGGGACCCGCTCACCTGGATCTTACTATAGCTCTTCGCAAAGGGGTGCAGACGTGTACCCTACACCCCCTTGCTGCTGTTGTTTCCTATGATCATCTTACTCCTTCTCGCAGGGCATTTGCACTGGCTATCTCTGCCGCTGCAATACCCCGCTCCTACCAGGAGGCCCTTGCTATTCCTCATTGGAAGATGGCCATGGATGAGGAAATGTCGACCCTAACTGAGCGGGGTACCTGGACTCCTGTTCCTCCTCCCTTCGGCACTGATGTTGTTGGCTTTCGCTGGGTCTTTGTGGTCAAATTTGACCCCGACGGCACTGCGGATCGTTATAAGGCTCGCCTTGTTGCTAAGGGCTTTACTTAGACCTATGGGGTTGATTACTTTGACACTTTCTCCCCCGTGGCTCGTCTCAGCACTATCCGGGTCCTTCTCTCTGTGGCGGTAAATAGGGATTGACCGATTTCCCAGCTGGATGTCAAGAATGCCTTCCTTTATGGTGATCTTCACGAGGCCGTTTACATGGAGCAACCTCCTGGGTATGTTGCTCAGGGGGAGACACGAGTATGCCGGCTGAAGAAGGCAATCTATGGCCTCAAGCAGAGCCCTCGAGCTTGGTTTGACAAGTTCAGCGGCATCGTGGCGGCCGTTGGTTTTGCGCGAAGCTCTGCCGATCACTCTCTATTTATTCGCAAAACTCCTTCGGGGCTGGTTGTTCTTGTTGTGTACGTCGATGATATTCTTCTCACTAGCGATGACCAGGAAGGGGTAGCACTGACAAAGCGACATCTTCGCCAACATCTGATCACGAAAGATATGGGCTCTCCAAAGTACTTTCTGGGGATCGAAATCTCTCGGAAGCCCGACTCCATAGTTCTCTCTCAGCGTAAGTATGCCCTTGATCTTTTAAAAGAGGCATGATTGACTGGAGCGAAACCTGTCTGATGCCCCATGGTAACTGGAGAAGACAAACCTGGACAGATGATTCGCCTCCTCTTTCAGATAGTTCGCGGTACAGGCGTCTGGTTGGTAAGCTCATATATCTCACAGTGACCAGGCCCGACATTTCCTATGTTGTGGGCAAGGTGAGTCAATTCATGCAAGCACCTAGAGAGTGCCATCTACAGTCCACCTTGCGGATCTTGGAGTATGTCAAAGCAGCGCCTGGGAAAGGATTACTTTTTCAGAAGAATGGTCATCTGAGGATTGAAGCATACTCAGATGCAAGTTATGCTGATGACAAAGGGGATCGCAAGTCAACCTCAGGTTTTTGCAACTTTGTTGGGGGAAATCTGGTGAGCTGGAAGAGCAAGAAGCAGTCTACTGTCTCCATGTCCAGTGCAGAAGCTGAGTATCACAGCATGACATCGACCACTTGTGATTTAAAATGGCTGCGGGCTCTCATGCTGGATTTAGGAGAGGTCTGCAACCACCCTCTACCTATGTTCTGTGATAACAAGGCCGCCATATACATCTCCAAAAATCCGGTCTTCCATGAAAGAACAAAGCACATTGAGGTCGACTGTCATTTCATTCGTGAAGAGATCTTAAAGGAACAAATTTGCACTCCCTTTGTCACTTCTGATAAAGAGCTGGCTGACATCTTCACCAAGCCTGTTTTTGCCTCGTTTCTTCATGTTTGTGACAAGCTGGGCATGATCGATATATATGCTCCAGCTTGAGGGGGAGTGTTGAAGTTGGTGACCGGGCGGTATGTCTTGGCGGTTGAAGACCGCGCGGTCTGGCGGTTTGTCTCAGCCGGCTTGGAGACTGGGCGGTCTAGCAGTCTACCCTGGCAATCTCTCTTTCTCTCTGGTGGTAGCCGTGCGGTTAGCCCTTCTGTCTAACCGCGCGGCTTGTGCGGTTTGTTCTGTATAGTCCACTTAGTCCTGTAAATTTTTAGTCCCACATCTCTTATTTGTATTCTCTCATCTCTCCTCCATTCTATATAAGGGAGGGCATACCTTTGTAAAAGATATCTTTTTGGATAATAAAACTTTCAATTATTCAAAACTCTGGCCTGTTTTTTGGTCGTGTGTTCGCTACTTTAACACTCGCAGAGTCTCCACTGGATGTCGCAGGCGCGGCTCTAAATGTCATCCCCCTGAATTCCGCACCACTGTTCGCCCTCGCAGTTGAGAAACCACTCAGGACCGCGCACACGGTCCGGATTAATCGCGGCACCAAGAAAGCATCTGAAGCTTTGACTCCCGTAGCGAAGGAAAATACTCCGGCGAGCAAGGAACCACCGGCGAAGGATCTTCCGACGAAGAAACTCCTTCCGGTGATCAAGGTTACCTCCACTCCCGCAAACGATTCTGCGCCGCCAGCGGTGAGTTCCTTAATGTCGTTGCCGCCTCCTCCGAACGTCGCTCCTCCGCAGGCAACGAATGTCCCTTTGTCATCGCCGCCACCTCTGACCGCTCAGCAACAAGCTGACCTGCAGCGACCTCCACTGCCTCCTCCGCTGAATACCTCGCATCAACCGGCGAGCTCCTCGCAACCTCCGCAGCCCTCGACGAAGACTCTGGACCGGAAACTGTATAAGCTGCGACCGAGCTACTTCCCGCCGAGAGTCGGGGACCCCGATCATGGAGGTCGCGGGCAGGGCAAACCTGCCGGTCACGCGGGTGGTCCATCTTCTGGTCGGTGAGATGCCCCAGGTTGTGGCCCCAGGTCATGGCCCTTCTCCTTGGCGATCACGGTCTCCCCGTCATGGTAACCTTCGTTACTGTTGCTTTTCTTGATGAGCTAGTCGTTCATTTCTGACCTGACGACTTTCTCTACTTTGGCAGATCGCCCGACAACTCCAGGGGCGGACTTCATTGACACCATCGAGTTATCTGGAAGCGCGTATCGTCATGCCGCTGCTCACGCCTATCTGGAGCTGTAGAGCAAGTTCGATCAGCTCGCGATCTATGAGCCTCATCACCGGAACTCAGCCCTGGAGGTGCGAATGGAGAAGATAGAAGAGCTTCTGAACACCCTGGAGTTCTACGAGGCCCACTTCCACAAGGTGAAGGAGAATAATCGCCAGCTAGCGATAAACAACCATCGCCTCCAGCTTGTTCTCGACGAGCTGCCGGCATTTGGGGGAGTATGGTCTCCATGGGGCGGTTGACGAGGATGGAGGAGAAGCTGCAGCTTGGCGACGACACAATGTCGGTCGCCACGGAGCATTATCGGGGGGGGGGGGGCGAGATGGGCTGGGTCGGGCGACATCCTCATCCTCCAGAATGGCCGCCTAGAAATTAGGCTCTTTTTCATTTGAACTCTCCGCAGGTGATTATTTGTAATAGACAATATTATATTATGATAAGCGAGTTTGTATCTCGCCCTTAATTTTTGCCTCCTGTTATTTGTTGCTTACTTGCTACCTTTCTGCGATATGCTGAGTTTTATCCTGCAGGTCCTGGTGAATGCGGCGTTGTGCAAGATGGGGTTGATGCCGGGAATCTGCTTGCTCGCTTAAACCACGACCTAGGTCGGTACTCGCCAAAACTGACATATACCCCCCTCCATCTTGCCTTCACCTATAAATAGAGGGGGTAGGTAGAACATAAGTACGCTGGTGCAATTTTCTGACTCTGACTCGCGAGTATCTTTTCCTGCTCGCCTGTTTCTGTCCTCCTTCTCTTCTCGTCTTTATTTTCTCTTCATCTTGCTAGCTCGCTAACATGGTTGGGGACGACGCTAGTGCTCGCCAACAGGCCCACGCCGCCAACTTTGCCGACGCGGCCTTTAAGAAATCTGTTACCACAGAGCGAGATCTGGAGACGTTCAAGGAGTGACTTCTGCCGGATGGATACTCGGTGAGACTCCCTACTCACAGCGAGCGACTCAACACCCACATCGAGGGCGCGATGGTCTTGTCACTCCACCACTTTGACGCTGGCCAGCGACTTCCATTCTGGCCAGAATATCGCGAGATCCTGCGATATTTTGGCATTGTCCCCACACAAATCAACCCCAATGGAGTGGCGATCATTATGGGGTTCCTATGATATCTGCGGGAAGAGAGGGTCGCCTTCGACCTCTCCATTTTCCGCAAGATATTCGCCTTCGCCGCGACCGCCGAGGGGGTCGTTTATTTCAGAAGCCACGTCTGCACTTTGGTGGGGACTGCGAATAAGGTCCACCGGTGGAGCGAGAAGCTGGTCATCGTTCATGGCGACTTTGCGGGCGTTTTGGGAAGGCCGCACCAACCTGCCGACGTCGCCTTCCTCCCGCCGATCTTGGAAGGTGTTCGCAAGCAACTGTTCGAGTCCTTCCGAGGTCGTTGTTTCAACGTTATCCACTGGTGGCTTAATGTCAACTTGCTCCTATAGATCCATCCGAATGATGGTAATATTTGAGCGAGATTTGTGTCTACTTTCATGCTCACTGCCATTCATTGGAGCTCGGTATTAATATGTTGTACGATGTTTGTAGTGGCTTGCGAGCTTCCAGAGAGTCCGCTTCCTCCGACGAAGGAAGTCGCCATATCCTTCCTGGAATCCAACCCACCGCCCGACGTCGGCGAGAAGAAGAAACTCGCCAAAGGGAAGGCGAAGGTCAAGTCGCCGGGCCCTATGAGTAAGAGGGCCAATATGTCTTCCTCCACGTCCGGTAACCAAGAGTCGCTGCTAGACGCCCAGGCCCCCCACTATCACCGAAATTACAACCATGGGTGAGGAGCGGTGGATGCTTATGGTCGCCCGCTGGTGAGTTGGTCGGAAAACGACCATTTGGTGACGCTGAACACCAACCTCCCCTCCTAGTCGGCGGATTGTGAGGATAAATTGGAGGCCTTCAACGTCCTACATGCTTTGTATGGGCGAGCTGATGCTGAGTCGGTCCTTGAGCTCAGCCCGGAGGTACTCGCCCAGTAAACCTCATGCTCGCTGGCGCGGTCTGTCGATTTAGGTCACTACTCGGCCAGGAAGCTGCTGGAGACGACCGAGGCTTTGAAGGTTGTCACCAAGAAGGCTATTGATCTCGGCATGCAGTCAATCCATTGGAGGGACTATGAGGTAATTCACTTCCTGCAAGCAACATTGATGATTTTAGACTTGGATTTATTATGCTGACCGACTGTTGTTTATCGCAGGCTATTGAGATCGAGGCCGCGAAGAAGCTCTCCGAGTGTGAGGAGAAACTCGCCAACTCTTTGGCGGAGCTGGAGGCAGCCCAGGTTCGCGCTGCCGTGATGGAAACTCGCCTGGTTGCTGCCGAAGGACGCGCGAGCTCTTCAGATCCCTTGCCGGATGCACCGCGGCTGGAGGACGATTCACATTGGTCGTTAAGCGGTCTCGCCTTCTTTGGGAGGATAGGTCGTCAGTCTGTCGCGAGATAGCGCAAGTGGCGGGGAACATCATGCTCGCCTGGCTGAGGATCAACGACCAGCTCGTCAAGGGGGAGAAGCAGCTCACCGTCGACGAGCTCATTCCCGAGCTGCTCGCCGGGGAGTCCACCTCGCCTGATCATGTCTCTTCCTCACCTTCGGGCTCCAGCAGCAGCGGTAGTGACAGTAGCAGCGGCAGCGGCAAAAGTACTGATGGAGTGGAAAGAGATGGAGGGGGCGAGGAAGAGGAGGATGCCGACAGTAGAGATGACGAACATCGGCCTGATACTGGCGACGATGAGTCCTAGTTGCTCGCCGATTTTTGTCATGCTCGCATGTAACAGTGTTAACCAATTTTTGCTACTTGTAAATTTTTGATATACATATTTATACAAGTTTATGTTACCACATTCTCTGTTATTCCTTACTCGCATATTTGTTGGTTGATGGAGCTCGCTAGGCTCATAGGCTCGGGGAGGATGAGTGTTTGTGATGCTTACTCACGCGTTATCATCGATCGTAGTCGCGCGATACTCGCACGGTCATAGTCGCTCCAACAATTTGCCTCCTGATGCTCGCATGTGCGTCTATGTGTATACTCGCCATAGCATACTCGTACGCTCACCCGGGCATACGCGCATACTCACCAAGACATACTCAAACCTGCATAATTGTTCATCTCACCGGAGATAAACCTGACTGGCTTGGAGACCAGGGCCGATACCCATCAGGAGCCGAGCTCGACTGGTGGGTGAGAAGTAGTTGACACCCAACAAGAGCCAAGCTCAACTGAGGGTGGGAATTAGTCGACACCAAGCAGGATCCAAGCTCAACTAGGGGTGAGAATCAGTCGACGCCCAGCAGGAGCCAGGCTCAACTGGGGGTGGGAATCAGTCGACACCCAGTAGGAGCCAAGCTCAACTGGGGGTGGGAATCAGTCGACACCCAGCAGGAGCCAAGCTCAATTGGGGGTGGGAATCAGTCGACTCGGGGAGGCAAGTAGTCGGTCTGCAGGAGATGAGCTCGTACAGAGTTCACGGACTACGACATCACTCTAGCGAGGAACTTGGTCTCACTCGAGGAGGTCATTGGCCAATGTGCAGGAGAGGAGCTCGTGTAGGGACTTGGACTTACGGTGACACTGCCACTCGAGGACTTGAAACATTGTTGGAGTCGATAGCTCTCAGGAGCCCTACTTAACTAGAGTGGTGTGAGTCGACTCGGGGAGGCAAGTTGTCGGTCTGCAGTAGAGAAGCTCGTACAGAGTTCACGGACTACGACATCACTCCAATGAGGAACTTGGTCTAACCCGAGGAGGTCGTTGGCCAATGTGCAGGAGAGGAGCTCGTGTAGGGACTTGGACTTACGGTGACACTGCCACTCGAGGACTTGAAACATTATTGGAGTCGACAGCTCTCAGGAGCCCTGCTCGACTAGAGTGGTGTGAGTCGACTCGGGGAGGCAAGTAGTCGGTCTGCAGGAGAGAAGCTCGTATAGAGTTCACGGACTACGGCATCATTCCAACGAGGAAATTGACCTCACCCGAGGAGGTCGTTGGCCAATGTGCAGGTGAGGAGCTCGTGCAGGGACTTGGACTTACGATGACACTACCACTCGAGGATTTTAATCATTGTTGGAGTCGACAGCTCTCAGGAGCCTTGCTCAACTAGAGTGGTGTGAGTCGACTCGGGGAGGCAAGTAGTCGGTCTACAGGAGAGGAGCTCGTACAGAGTTCACGGACTACGACATCACTCCAACGAGGAACTTGATCTCACCCAAGGAGGTTGTTGGCCAATATGCAGGAGAAGAGCTCGTGCAGGGACTTGGACTTATGATGACACTGCCACTCGAGGACTTTAAAAGGTGTTGAAGTCGACAGGTCTCAGGAGCCTTGCTCAATTAGAGTGCTGTGAGTGGACTTCAGGAGGAAAGTAGTCGGTCTGCAGGAGATGAGCACGTACAGATTTCACGGACTATGACATCACTCCAACGAGGAACTTGATCTCACCCGAGGAGGTCATTGGCCAATGTGCAAGAGAGGAGCTCGTGCATGGACTTGGACTTATGATGACACTGCCACTCGAGGGATTTAATAGGTGTTGAAGTAACTTGCCATGTCGCTAAAGAGACTGCCAATGAGTCAAATGCATCAATATTTTTGAGGATGAAGAAATTCTTAGGAGAACGATAATCCTTCCCCCGTCGATTTGGGAGGTTAGCGTCCAGACCTATTCATGATAGTTCCTCCAGTCGGAGGAGAGATGCAATCAGGGGTAGCGAGGCTGACATGCAAGGGGGGAGCTGATCTCGTCCGTCAATGCAGGGACTCGGTCTTACAAGGACTCTTACATCCCGAGGCATCGTCCCATTATCTGCCCTGGGCTATCTAGGAGGAACAGGTCGAAGGCTCGTTTACCAACCCAACCATGTGGAGTGTTTTCGGCTTTGCCACCTGGCTACTAGCGCAAGTGCATGAGCGAGGGGTAATGTTCTTCCAAGGGTCCTCCAGGACGCACTCGCGACTAACATCTTCCCTTGGGTATATCCCTGCCCTTTGTCCGGTTATCCTGCCTTGGAAAATGATTGAAGGGATGTTGCCCGCACGAAGGCTTGGCAGGGTCGACCCTTCCTCGAATCCGAGAGATTGGAGTCCAGGCCTGTTCCTGATAATTCCTCCAGCGGGAGGAGAGATACAGTCGGGGTACCTAGGCCGACATGCAAAAGGGGGAGCTGATCTCCGCCGTCAGTGTAGAGGCTCAGTCTTACAAGAGCGCTTCCCGAGGCATCATACCATCGTCCGCACTGGGATATTTACGAGGAACAGGTTGACAGCCGGTTTCTCGGACCAAGCACGGAGCTGAACCCTAGAGCCTCAGAAATCTTGAGATGAATTAGAACAAAGAGAAAAAATTGGGCTGCCACTGTATATATATATGAAGTCAAGATTTACAAGGAAAGTACAACATTACTGTTAGGGGTAGAACCTTTTCAGGTCATCCCCGCTCCAAGTGCCTCCCAGCTGCTCTCCGACTTGATCCTGAAGATAATAGCCTCCGGTGGCCAAGGTTTCTTAGACGATGAAGGGACCTTCCCAATTAGGATGCAGCTTGCCAACCATTGCTCTCCTTCCCGCGGCGTCCACCTTTTTCATGGCCATATCTCCTGCGAGGAAATGCTTCAGGCAGACATTTTTGTCGAAGTGCTTTGCAAAGCGCCGCTTGATTTCCACCTGGCGGATGGAGGCTAAGTCACGAAGTTCTTCAACAAAGTCAAATGAGAGCCTCTGAGCGTCCTCATTCTCCAAGAGACACTCTTCGCTACCGTCTCCAGCTGCTATGACTCTCGGGCTCCGAACCTCAAACTCCACTGGGATGAGTGCCTCAGAACTGTGAGACAACTTGAAGGGAGTTTCCCCCGTAGCCGAGTTGGGAGTTATTCTCAAAGCCCAAAGGACTGAGGGGAGCTGATCTGCCCAGTTTCCCTTCAAATTGGTGACTTTCTTCTTTGGGAGGTTGATGATCAACTTGTTGGCGGCCTCCACTTGTCTGTTGCTGCGAGGATGATGCACAGAGGTGAATTGAAGATCCGTCCCTAGCTGCTTGCAGAAGTCCTCTAACTCCAAGCTGGCGAACTGTGGACCATTATCAGTGACGATGGCGAGAGGAATCCCGAACTTGCATGCAATCTCCCCCCAAGTGAAATTCTTCATAATCTGAGAAGTGGTCTTGGCCAGAGCTTTTGCCTCGATCCATTTGGAGAATTAATCGATCAAGACGAGGTCGAACTTCCTCTGTCCGCTGGCCTGAGGGAAAGGGCCGATCAAGTCCATTCCCCAGATAGTGAAAGTCCATGGAGCAGTGAACGAGCGAAGGTGCTGAGCTGGCTATAGTTGAAGAGGCGTGAAGAGCTGACATTGTGGACATTTCTTGGAGAAGGCTTCCGCATCCTTTCGAATGGTGGGCCAGAAGTATCCATGCCTTAGAATTCTCTGTTCCAGAGTACGAGTCCCCGAATGGTTGCCACACTCTCCCGAATGAATCTCTTCCAGAACACGAGGGACTTTTATCTCCGACAGGCACCGAGCCAAAAGGCCTGAGATAGTCTTATGATAGAGCTCTCCTTCATGCAGTAAGTAGTATGCAGCTTTGTAGCAGAACTTCCACTGATCCCCCTCGCTGGCAGGAATCTGACATATTGCCAAGAAAGAAATGAACGGATCCCTCTAAGATGCCCTCCGCTCGATCTCCATCATCTCCCCCTCTTCGATGGATGGTCGGAATAGTTCGGTCACAGTACCCCCAGCTCGGGGACCGTACTTGGCGAGGTAGTCTACTTCTGAATTCTCTTCTCGGAGTACATGCTCGACGAAGAAAGACTGGAACCCCCTGATCAGCCTCTTCACTTTGACTAAGTACCTCTGCAGTATTGTATTGTTCACTTCAAACTCGCCTTTGATTTGGGACGCGACTACCATTAAGTCGGTGAAGGCCCTAATATCTCAAATTGCTAGCTCCTTGGAGATACGCAAGCCAGTCACCATGGCTTCATACTCCGCCTGATTATTTGTAACGGGGAAGAGGATCTCGACTTCCTGCTTGATCCTGGTTCCCTGGGGGCTTACTAGCAAAACTCCGGCTCCCACGGAATACCTGCCTAAAGCCCCATCCATGAACATCTTCCAAGAGACTGGGCTAGAAGAGCCTTCGTCCCCTTCCACCTCGACTGAGAAGTCAGCCAGGAAGTCTGCTACTGTCTGTGCCTTGATCGCTACCCTTGGAGAGTAAGAGATGTCGAACTCGCTAAGCTCAACCGCCCACTTCGCCAATCTGCCTAAATGCTCTACTCCATCCACGATACTACGCAGAGGGTGATCAGAGATGACCCTGATGGAGTGAGCCTGAAAATAAGGACGGAGCCTCCGAGTCAAAACTACCAAAGCTAATACCAACTTCTCCAGAATAGGATATCTCGCTTCCGCCTGACGCAGCACTCTACTCACATAATAGATGGGGAGCTGCTTCTTGCCTTCTTCTCGGACCAACACCGAGCTAACCACTTCCCCTCCTACTCCCAGATAGAGTAAAAGGTCTTCATTTCCCTGCGGGCCTTGGAGGAGAGGAGCTTGGGTTAGCTGTTGCTTGAGCTTTTCGAAGGCCTCCTCACACTCTGCGGTCCACTCAAACTTCTGATTCCCCCCCCCCCCAAAGAGCCTTGAATAATGGAGAGCACTTCTCTCCTGCCTTTGATAGAAAATGAATAAGGCCTGTCAGCCTTCCAGTCAACCATTGTACCTCTTTGTGATCTCTCGAGGATGTCATCTCCAGAATGACCTTGGCCTTATCCGGGTTAGGTTCCACCCCCTGGGAGTGAGGAGGTGACCCAAGAACTTCCCTCTCCCTACACCGAAGACACAATTGGCCGGGCTGAGTCGCATCTTGTACTTCCTCAGGGTGGCAAAGGTCTCCACTAGATCCGCTATGTGCTCCGTGACACTTTTGCTCTTGATAAAGAGATCGTCCACATAGACTTCCAAGTTCCGCCTCTTCTGCTCTTTGAAGATCTGATCCATCATCCTCTGATAAGTTGTGCCTGCATTCTTGATCTGAAGGGCATCATCTTGTAGCTATAGCATCCATCATTGATTATGAAGGAGACGTCGCGGCAGTCGGGGGGATGTATCCGGATCTAGTGATACCCTGAAAAAGCACCAAGAAAACTCATCACAGGAAACCCGACGGCGAAATCAACCAGCGCGTCGATTTGATGCAAGGGATAGCAATCCTTCGGGCAAGCTTTTTTCAGTATAGAAAAATCAATACAAAGACGCTAGCCCCCTCCGGGCTTCTTCACCATTACAACATTGGAGACCCAGCCTGGATACTGGATCTCCGAAACAAAACCCGACTTCAGCAGCTTCTCCACTTCCTCCCTGATCGGTCCAGCCAGCACGACATCGCTCTTCCTCTGCTTTTGACAAACGAGAGCCACCGCGGGATCCAGGTTGAGGCGATGGCAGGCTACATCGGCATCAACCCCTGGCATCTCGGCGGCGCTCCAAGCGAAGACGTCGACGTTGTCTTGCAGGCAAGCGACCATCTCCATCTTCCCCTCCAGTGGCAGGGATCCTCCGTCCTTCAGCAGACCAGGCTCTCCTCCTCGAGAGATGACTTCCACCTCTTCCACTTCTTTAGCAGCACACAACCCCTTCTCCTTCACCAACAGCTCCTCCAACCTCTCTGCATCACCCATCCAGCTGATGGTACTGACGGCATTCAGGTAGCACTTCCTGGATGCCTTGGGATCTCCCCTGATCCTGATTTGGACATCCCCCGGCAGTACTTCAAGCACTGATGATATGACGACGGAACGGCCTTGAAATAGTTGATGAGGGGACTCCTAAAGATGGCGTTGTATCCGCTCGGTGCATTGACAATGACAAAGCTGCATCAAATCGAAGTCCCGTCGAGAGTTACCAGAAGCTCCACCGCCCCATCCACCTCTTTCTTCTCGCCCGAGAAGCCAAAGAGGGGTCCATCTGCAGCCTGGACCCGAGATGCTTTTACCTGAAGCCCGATGAAAGTTCTCTTGAATATGATGTTCACCGAACTCCCGTTATCCACAAGGATTCGGTCGACGGTGAAGTCTTCGATGGCATCTTGAATAACTAGGGCGTCGTGGAAGGGGTTCTCATTCCACAGCTTGTCCTCCTCTGAGAAGGTGATTTATTCCAACGACGGCGGGTTCTGCGACGTCGAGGCGACATTCTCCTTGTAGATCTGATGGAGACTCCCCTTGCGGGAAGCTCCAAGCCTGGCCCCTCCGTTGATTACCCCTACATGCCCACCTCCTGGGCCATGTATCACCTCTCCACGACCTCCCATGTCAACACGATTTTCATTTCTCCTCCTCACTGGAGCTTGAAATGCCACTTGCCCACTGGGGCCTCCTGCCTCGGCTTCTCCCTCTCCGCTACTCCTGCCTCCAATCTCCCCCTCGCTTCCCAGAACTCCAGACAAGCCAACGTCCTATGCCCATCTACTCGATGTATGTCGCAGTAGAGGGGAACCTCCGCCTCTTGACACATCGCCTGTTGCTCCCTCCGGCGGCGCTTGTTTTCCTGACGGGCGATGGCCATTGCATCCCTTCTTACTCCTCCTCGGCCTCCCTCCTGTCGGTTGTCATTTCTCCTCTCCTCCTGAAAATGCTGTCTCATCGGCGGTCTCCACTGGGGGCGGTTCTCGGGACACTGGAATCGCCTATCCTCCCATCTTCTTGGTTGGGTCTCTGCCGGCCTCTTCTTCTCTCGCCTTCGAGGCCTCTCCTGCCTCCTCTCTTCTACCCTCCTGGGCTCTTCTCTCATCCTCCTCTCCTCTCTTCTCCTCAGCTCCTCCTTCCTCCTCTCGACCTGCCTACCTAGCAACCTCCTAGCCTTTACCACCGAAGGTCCTGGTCTCGCCCTTTCTGACGGATCATTTTCATCCAGCCGCGACAGGAAATCTTTGTTCCTCTCCTCTCCTCGGATGAAGGTATTCACCCTCTCTATCATCTCCTCAAAATACCTCAGGGGGGTTGGATCCCATCTCCGTGCTGAACAGACCCTGCTTCAACCCGAACTTTAGGTCCACCATCAAATTGAAGTTGTCCACCTCCTCCACCCCCAAGATTCCCTCCTGGAAACGATCGATGTAATGGCCTAGGCTCTCCTGCTATCCTTGGGTAATCTTGAAGAGGGTCGTTGCTTCCTTCTTCCTCTTCTTTGATGTTGCGAACTTCGCAATGAGGCCCCGATGCAGGTTGGAGAAACAATAGATAGAACCCACTGGCAGCTGGTGAAACCAGTCCCTTGCGTTGCCTTTGAGGGTGATGGAGAAGAATCGGCATTTGAACGCGTCAGACATGTTGCGGATAGACACGACATCTTCAAACTACTGAAGATAACTGACAGGGCCATCCCTTCCAGAGTAGTAGGTGAGAACGAGCTCTTTGAACCCTTCGGGGACGGGGGCGGCAAGGATCTCGTCACAAAAGGGGCTCCTCCCTCCCTAGAGGTGGCGAGTTTCATCCTCTGGAGATATCATATTTGCTCCACTGACGAGTATCTCGGTATCTCGTTGGCGACATTGGATCCTGAAAGCGGACCCCTTAACTGCCCAAAGGATGATGTCGCGAACTGCATCAGCCTCTCTTCTCTCACCCAAGCGGGCTCCTTCCCAGCTCGCCTCGGCAGTGCTTCCTCATCCTACGGTGTCACGTGACGGGGGGAGGTCGTCGTGACCTTGGGGCGATGAGAAAACCCGACAAGGATGGTCTTCTGAATCCTCTTCGCGAACTCCTCGAACGCAGCAACTGTCACGAACTCGCCACCTCTCGCGACATCTCCAACTACTGTCGAGTTGCCGACCAACTCTCCATGCTCGCCACCATTGGCCATCTTACTAAACCACTAAACTTTCCTCTTTGGATGTGATGCACGCTCACCTCACCAAGTGTTGAAGTCGGGAAAATCCCAACCTCAGAATCCGGATCAAGGCCTCCTAAGGTTACCGGTTCAGAGGCAAGACTAGATGGCTAGGATGACTAGGATGAAGAATTTGGGGAAACTGGACCCCAGATGTTGCGGCAGGAAGGACCCACCATGTACCCGGATGTTTGAAAGGAGCAGCCCCTTCTCAACTAAGAATGGTCGAACTAGGTATGGGGGAGACTAGCTGATGACTTAGTCGCAAGGTCGCGGCCTGGTCTTCTAAGAAAAAGGAATCCAAAGGCTCGGCTAGTATCTGGAAAGGTGAGATCGCGAGTATCCAACAGAGGATTTCCACTACCTCACCTCATACCCCTGGGGTCCTATTTATAGGCAAATCCAAGGAGGGGCGAGGTCATATTTATACCCCACCCCCTGGCGACTACGCGACTTCCAGGGGAACTCGCACTGGCTGGGCGAGTATCTCGCTTAGTCGCCTACCTGGTGAGTATGCGAGGGGAGCTCGCCATACTCGCCCAGGCCTTCTACGGTCTTGCATGCAAACTTTGGCTACTGTCTTGACTTGTTGACCTTGACTTCTGCTGACCTGGCTGTGGTAGGACACATCCTCGACGAATACGGGTTATATAGTGTGTGTCTTCAGGTCCTCTCCGCTGATCTAGCCTCGGATCGATGAATGGAGTCTCGGAGCTTCGCTAATGGCGTGGAAAGCCCTTCTTCTTCCTCCTCCAACTCTCCATCAAAACCCTAGAAGATGAGCATAATGGGGAAAAATGGCCCCGTAGCCCTATAAAATCCCAAGGACGAAGATTTCTGGACCATGGGATCAAATCCTAAGAAGATCAGATGATGAAGAATCAGATCTATGGAACTTCTTCCGCCTGCTATCGCCGGGCGGTAGCTACCTACCGTACCGCAGTAGCTCATAGACGCGCTCACCTCTGTTGAACACACACTACCGCTAGCAGTAGCAATGTCGCCGCATGATAGCCTCTCAACGCATTCATCTCAATGCTTTCGTCTCGACGCCTTCATCTCGACGCCTTCGACTCGACGAAAAGGGGCTATCGCCTAGCTGTAGTTAGCTAACACTGCACGCTACCACTCGACGCTCCGGTCTCGATGAAAGAAGGCTATCGCCGGGCGATAGCAACCTACCGCCACGCGGTAGCTCCCAGAGCCTCAAGTTGTAGAAAACTGGGGTGTTACAACTTCTCCCCCCTTATAAAAATTTCGTCCTCGAAATTTAACATGCACTCAAACAACAAGCGTACCTGACGCAAATGGTTCTGGAAAGTCTTCCTGCATTGCTTGCTC
Source organism: Platanthera guangdongensis (assembly GCA_039583875.1). NCBI lineage: Eukaryota > Viridiplantae > Streptophyta > Magnoliopsida > Asparagales > Orchidaceae > Platanthera > Platanthera guangdongensis. Next base: position 57,586,683 of record CM077167.1, on the reverse strand, counting down.
GCGCTCTCAGGAGAATTTGTCTTGCCCGCAGCTATCCCAACTCACTTTCACAAGTTTAACCTCTTTATTTTGCAACTGTCGAACTTCTGAATCCTTTATGCTAGTATAAAGATCAATGTACAAAATATCCAAATTTCTAGAGTTATTTGACTCATGTTTTCTATTTAAGATTATTAATACCATGTTATCCTTTTTCAAAGAAAGTACCAAAAAATGTACCAATAATTCACAGAATATTCCTAGATAATAATATTGACATGGTAGTGGTCTAAACAGATTTTCATAATTTGCCATGGAGGTTTGACTTATGATTTTCATAATCTAAGATATTCACAAAAATGCCACAACTCATTTAAACATCATTTCTATCCATCAAAAATGTTAAGAAAATTTACAAAGATCTATAATACTGAAATAAAGCTCTATTAAATATTTCATATTTTTCCAAGCCTTAGGCCCCTATACTTCACATTTCTAATCAACAACATTTAAGTGTATAAAAGTAATTAGTACTAATCTCCACATGAAATAAATTCCAAAAACCCTCATAAATTTTCCAGAGAAATAAAATTGTGTTTTAGGGCTTGTGTCAATAATTTAGAATTTTCCAAGTTAATATGCCCTAATTTCCCCTCATGACATACAAATGTGCCAAACTTGAAAAGACTTAAACTATGACATTTTTTATTCCAAAAATTTTAATTTCTCCATGGAAGGTATATTTTATCTCCATAAACCCCTAGCAGAAATTTCATTGACATGCAATGAGTGAAATGAGCTTAATTCCACATTTTTGCCCTTTTTGCTATTGGCACACCATACACACTTATACCTTCATCTTACAAGTTGGAACCTCTAACATGTAGAGGTCCAAATGACTCTAAATTTTTACCCGGGTATTAAAATGACATTAGAGTCATGCCATCCAAATTTGGGGGTATTTGGAGTTGTAAATCTCCCTAAATTACCTTTATTTTATAAATCGCATTATGGAATAAAACTATAGGATAATAGTCTCCATAAATTCTGATTTTTAGGCACTGTCTAGGTCTAGTATATACACATACATGGTTCAAATTTCATTACATGTGGAGTTGTATTCTAACAAATATACTCAATCTAATTTATGAACTAGGCAAAGAGCAGTTCTAGGAAAATTGATCTTTAAGAAGCTACAGTGCTCCAAATGGCTTGATTAAGGTGCCTAATTAAATTTAAGAACAAGCCTACATATTTTATGTTGGAAACATTTTTTTGAATCTTCTCCTAAAGTACCTAAAATTGATGTGCAAGATTCTGTAAATAATATGACAGAATTTTATTCAAGCTATGGTTTAATATGCATCTAAATGGACGGCATCGACTCATCTTCCCGAATGAGCCGATGGTCCAGATCATCCCGAGTTGGGTCACATTGATCTGGTGTTTCCCGGCTGGCATGTAACACCCCCATCCGTCACTTAGCATCTAACAGAAGGTCCGACCGGGGCCCGACGCTATATACTATGGATAGACCAAGGAGTTTCTAAATTGAAATCATAATCCAATATTGCGTATCCTAACACAGAGTTCATTCTAGCGGAAGTAATTTAAAGGTTATAAATAGAACCCAACAACAATATGAATGTCCACTACCACAACTAGGAATGTATAACAAATACACAAATAAGTATTGGCCTTAAGGCCTTACAATGTTTACTCAAATTAAACTGTCTTGCGTACTTCGGCATGCAGGCCGGTCACACATGAGATATAAATAAACAAAACAAGCAATTTGCTTTGGCCTTCGAGGGCTACCTTAGATATCCTAGGCTTCAGCCCGCTATTTCCTGCTTGGCTCAACTGCACCTGCAAGCAACATTCCACCGCAACGGTGGAAAACAAAAGCAATGGTCGGCATTAGCTGACCAAATTATAACGACCCGACCCCTCACTCGGGATGACGGTGCTCCTTCCCTGCAAACATTAGTATAGTCACAATATGGCAATCGGAACGTGCAATTTAGGCACCATTTGCCACAGACGTTGGCACAAACGCCCAACGTCTCGTGCTCTTAGGGCGCATTCTTGATGCATAGGACCTCAAGGGCCATACCTCCATTCTCTGCGATGGATAGCAACGTTTGAGCATTCTAGTCTTTCAGGGCCAAAGCCAAAGACAACGTCCATATGTCTACGACAAAGTCATGGTGACTTCAGATTCACAATTTGACACATTCCAAGTCGATCAGCATAGGGTTGGGTGCAGTTCGGCTATTTCTCGGTGCTCAAATCGTCAGGCGCAACAAGCCACGATGCGGGTCAGCATCCCCTTTCCCATTTCACAATGATTCATAACTCTGTTATGATCCTAGGTTAACACTGATGGCTACCAAAGCTGAGCAAATTAAGCTCACGCCCCACACAACTGGCCCTAGGTCTTTGAGAGACGGGCACTCAAGGCCCTAGGTCTCACAAGACGGGCCTCACAAATAAACATAGCTCATTGGGATCTATTGTCGGCGGTAGAACTACCACCGCACTGTAGGGGAAAGGCTATCGTTTCTTCCCCTTTTTCGGGTGTTTTCCTGGAGACTACCCCCATCACTCTCAACGCAGTCATTTGCAAACCCCGCGACTCCGAAATCTACACATTTACCACAGAGTCTTCTCCGACATACAAAACATACAAACATCACCAATCCAGACCAACCCATCCGGATGGGATTCACACAGCATGCATATTTCGTACTTCGATTCCGGATCTAAATGCAAACTAACGGGGATACACAGATCTATCCTTCGGGAGAATGCTTCCCACGCGTTCGTTGAGCGACTACCCTCAAATGATAAAACGAAGGACTTCATATGTCCAAAGAAGAGGATCGTTATCCTTGATGTCCTCTTTGGCGACATGGGATAAATCTAGATGGTTGAAATCGACCGCTCCAGCCTTACCTCCGTAGATCCGAACTCGCTTTGCGAATCTGAACTCCGTAACTCGAAAAGCGGCGTAAACTCCATTCTTTCGGCGCTGCTCCTCCTCTAGGAATCTAGGCCAATGTCTCAACTCCAAAAGAATGAAGAGGAAACGACCGAACCAACCATATAAATCGAGCTACCGCCGTGCGGTACCGTTATTCAACGCCTCGTTTCGTGTGTAACCGCACAGGCCCTCCAATCACAGGCCGACACATGGCTACGCGGTTATAGAATCGCTAACGCCACGTGTTGGGTACTTACCGCCAAGCGGTACCTGCCATCGGTTATGAAACGACCACCCACACTATCATCGCGCGCTAGATGCTACTATCGCGTGGTAACAACCCGAGAGCTCTATCAATATAATTGACCCTTCAACCGCCAGCAATAATACTATCGTCGGGCGGTAGCTCAACTCGACGCTCTCAAGGCTCTCAATGCCTGCTATCGCCGTGCGATAGCACTCGATGCCTGTTTAGTCTACTCAACATTCTCGACGTCGCTGACCGAATTACCCCAAGCTACCGTCGGCGCTAACACTACCGTCAAGCGGTAACTTCCAGACAACCCTTGTGAAAGTCCACCTAGTGTCAACTATGTTCACCTATGTGGGGGGGAATAGGTGATGTGCAACGCTTTTGCGGAATTTACGAATGTACCTGCACAATGAAAATAAACAGCACAGCACACAGAATACACAGGCAATTTATAGTGGTTCCCCGACTTGGGTACATCCACTTTCCCCCTTCGACCTATCTCCCAACAAGGGACGACTCGGTCTCTTCTCCAACAGGATTGAAATCCAATCCCTGCACTTTCGGAAGGAACCCTTCCACACGTAGGAGTCACCACTCCCACAAACCGGGTTGCACCCAACCCTTACAATACAGAACAAATGTTCCTTTACAACAAAAGTAAGAATAGAATGTACACGAGATACAAACTTCGTTTGGAGACTAAGGTGTCCCTCTTTGTTGACGACGTGTTGTTGAAGTCCACAAAGAGTGCACAACCTTGAATCTCTCTTGGAGAGGATCTCCCCGGAACCGGCGGCGGCAATATTGGCGGCGGCAAGGTTCACGGGTTCGGCGGCGACGGCGATATGCGGCTGCTGATCTTTAGAGATCCAAACTTCGTAGCGAAGCTAACTAGGTCTACCAACGGTCACACGAGGATCGGTCGTCTCGATCGATTCGGACGGGGAAGTTTTTCCCGATCAACAAATCGAGTGACAAGGGATCTCTTGATATACGCGTGAGACTCTAAGCTTGGCTAAGCTTCTGTCGCCGGAGATCGGGAAGAAACGCGATCAACAGCGGCGACCAACTAGTGCGAGCGACGACGGATGCGGCGGAGTGATTTCGCGATTTTAGGGTTTGCTCTTGCTCGGCTTCTTTCTGTCTAGGTATTCCGTTCAAAATACCCGAATATATATACTGTAGACAACTTGAATAAGACCGTTGTGGGACCCACAAGAAGAATCCCTAAATTCCGGTCCAGAACATTGACAGCGGCAGTATCCGGTTCAGGAAGTTCCAGAAAAACGCCCAAGTCAAAATCGGTGAGAATCGAAAGTGAATCTCGCCGAGTCGTCGAGAATCAAAGGTGATTCTCGACGATTCGGCGAGAATCAAAGATGATTCTCGTCGAATTTGCCTTGGTTGCACGCACTGCTTTAGGCCAGGTCGAGACGGCGAGAATCAACCAGTGATTCTCGCCGAATCGGCGAGAATCACTTGGTGATTCTCGTCGATTCTTACTTAGAAGCAGAGGTGCTTGCTTAGAAGTGGCTGGAACGAATTCGGCGAGAATCAACCACTAATTCTCGACGAATCGGCGTGAATCACTTGTGATTCTCGCCGAATCGGCGAGAATCACTTGGTGATTCTCGTCGATTTACACTTAGACGAATTTTCATCTTTCCACCCATGAAGTGCTCCTTGACCCATCCTTGCTCCTTGTCTGCTCCTGCATAGTTACAGCCCTGTGCTTGAAAGTAAGTGCACTCCAATAGAGAGAGTACACGTAGGCCAACACACTGATCTGCTCAACGAGGGATTACGTCGTGCAGACCCGTGTATATTGACCTACTGCACCCTGACATTGGTGTGCACTTAGCGTGGAATAACTGCAAGCACAACTTGAAATAATTTGTCAAAAACATTGTCTATTTACCTTAGCTTGATCAGGGGCTTCTTCAAATCAGGTACGTTGTGGATACAATACCCAACAATCTCCCCCTATTTGAAAAAGCCTAAACCCTACAAGCTAAGGTGAATAAAGCATATAGGAATGAAATCATAAACCTGAAATTGAGTTGAGTGAGTTATTCATTACCAATACCAATTTCTTGGGAGCAAGCTTGGAGCCACCTTAGCCGAGAGGGTAATCTCCCCCTTTTCGGCTTCTGTAAATCGGAGTCTGTAGCATTTGATCCCTTGCTCCCCCTCAGTTCTTGCATCTGTGCTCACACTTGAGTTCCTGGCTCCCCCTCAGTTCTTGCACGAGCCTGGAGCGTCTGTAGGCTTCATTCCTCATAGTTTAGCATTCCCAATTCAGTTTTGAAAAGACTGAACTTGGCTTCGTCTAAGGGCTTTGTAAATATATCTGCAATCTGCTTGTCCGTGGGGACATAACAGAGAGAGATGTCCTTGTTCTCCACGTGCTCCCGAATGAAGTGGTAGCGCACTTCAATATGCTTCGTTCTGCTGTGCGACACCGGATTGTTGGCAATTGCAATTGCACTGGAGGAGTCGCAGTACATTGGTATTTCCTTGAATTGAAGGTCGTAGTCGGCTAACTGGTTTCTGATCCATAGGAGTTGTGCGCAACAGCTGCCTGCCGAGATGTACTCAGACTCTGCTGTGGAGGTTGCAACACAATTCTGTTTCTTGCTGTTCCATGAGATAAGCCTCCTGCCGAGGAATTGACACGTCCCGGAGGTGCTTTTCCTGTCATCCCTACTCCCTGCAAAATCAGCATCTGAAAAGCCTATTAGCTCGACATCATTATTTCTCGGGTATCACAAGCCAAGATTAGGAGTACCTTTAAGGTATCTTAGAATTCGCTTGGCAGCGACATAGTGAGATTCCTTAGTGTTCACCTGATATCGGGCACAGACACATGTGGAGAACATAATATCCGGTCTACTGGCAGTAAGGTAGAGCAGGGATCCAATGATGCTTCTGTATTTGGTTTCATCGAAAGGTTTACCTTTCTCATCCTTATCCAGAGACATAGTGGATCCCATTAGAGTCCTCATAGAGGTTGCATTCTCCATTCCGAATTTCTTAAGGAGTTCATTTGTGAACTTCGTCTGAGAGATGAAGATTCCATCCTCAGACTGTTTCACTTGAAGTCCCAAGAAATACTTGAGCTCGCCGATACTGCTCATTTCAAACTTTCCTTGCATAAGTTTAGAAAACTTTTTGCAAAGATTGTTGTCCGTTGAGCCGAATATTATGTCATCGACATAGATTTGCACCAGCAAAATCTTGCCTTTGACTTCCCTGAGAAACAATGTTTTATCTATTTTACCTCTAGAGAACTTGTTCTCAAGAAGAAAACTAGATAAAGTCTCATACCAAGCTCGTGGAGCTTGTTTTAACCCATATAATGCTTTATTAAGAAAATAGACATGATTGGAAAAAGTAGGATCGACAAAACCTGGGGGTTGAGCGACGTATACTTCCTCTTTCAGGTCTCCGTTCAGGAATGCTGATTTCACGTCCATTTGATAAACTATGAATCCTTTGTGCGAAGCATACGCCAGGAATAATCTGATTGCCTCGAGCCTTGCTACTGGTGCGAAGGTCTGGTCGAAGTCAATCCCCTCCTCCTGTCTGTAACCTTGAGCCACCAGCCTTGCCTTGTTCTTTATGATGACACCATGTTCATCCAGCTTGTTTCTGAAGATCCACTTGGTGCCAATCACATTCTGTTTGTATGGTCTGGGAACAAGCGTCCAAACATTGCAACGTTCGAATTGATGTAGTTCATCTTGCATGGCCAGAATCCATTCCGCATCCTTGTTCGCCTCATCGAACTTTTTTGGCTCAACCTGTGACAGGAAGGTAAGATGCAATACTTCGTTAATAGTACCTCTTCGAGTTCTGACACCAACACGAGGATCTCCGATGATCTGATCTCTAGGATGATCCCTCACGTGCCGGAGCTCTAGAAGTCTGGCGTCTGGGGCTTCGACTACTTCTTGGGCTTCTCCTTCTTCTAAGAGATTTGTTCCATTTTGATCTTCAACATTTTCAGATGACGTGGAGGTGGAAACTTTGACGTACTTAGGAGCGTCATCTTTAGCGGTCTCATCCAGACTCAGTTGTTCAAGTCGTGCACCTGCATCTTCAAGAATACCACTGGAAGAATTACTGTTAAGCAAACTTCCTTCATCAAATACAACATTTATTGATTCTTCTACCACTAGGGTTTTCTTATTGAAGACCCTATATGCCCGACTGTGGGAACTATAGCCCATGAATATGCCTTCGAAGCATTTTTCACCAAATTTAGTACGCGGGTACTTCCCATTATTTAGTACATAGCATCTGCAACCAAAAATCCTCAAGTAGGACATGGTTGGTTTCCTGCCTTTCAGTAGCTCGTAAGGCGTCTTACGATGATGCTTGTTGATCAATGCTCGGTTTTGTACATGACAAGTTGTATTGACAGCCTCTGCCCAAAAGTATTCCGGGAGAGAAGCGTCTTTCAACATTGTCGTGCAGGCTTCAATGAGAGTTCTATTTCTCCTCTCCGTAACTCCATTTTGCTGAGGAGTGCGCGGGGAGGAAAACTCATGAAAGATACCTTGTTCTCCACAAAATTCTGTCATAGCACCAGACTCGAATTCTGTTCCATGGTCACTTCTGATTTTGACCACTGAGCAGTTAAATTCGTTCTGAACCTGCTTGACAAAACTAGTGAAGATGTCAAACGTATCTGACTTTCATTTCAAAAAGAACACCTATGTAAACCGAGAATGATCATCAACTATCACTAGCGTATAGGACTTGTCTCCCAAGCTATGAACTTGCATTGGACCAAACAAGTTCATATGTAAAAGGTAAAGACATCGGGAAGAGTATTTGTCTGCAATGCTCTTAAAGGTAGCCCGAGTCTGTTTGCCCATCTGGCATGCAGGACAGAGGCTATCTTTGATGCACTTGATACTGGGAGCATCCCTTACTAAGTTCTTAGAAAACAGCATAATAATTGTCTTGAAATTAATATGTGTCAATCTCTTGTGCCATTGTTCACAAAGAGATGCACTGCCTGTTGCCACAAGGCATACGGGGGTAGATGAATCTAAACTGAGAAAATCTAAGCAGAAGATATTTCTACTCCTAATGTCTGATAATACCGTCTCAGAAGAGGTACGTGAAATTATCAGACATTTATCTTTGCAGAACTTAACGTCATAACCTTTGTCATATAACTGACTTACACTGATCAGGTTATGGTTTAACCCTTCAACATAAGCCACGTCGGTGATAGAGATTATACCGTTGGAAATCATACCGTAACCTCTGGTGACTCCTCGATCTGACCCTCCAAAGATGACTTTGGGTCCATTCTCGACTGGAGTGTAATCACGCAGCAGGCTTCTTGTCCTAGTCATATGCCGGGAGCATCCACTGTCCAAATACCAGATCGGCGTTTTGGTGGCCTTTGGACATTCCTGCAAAACAAAATTAATTTGCCTTAGGAACCCAATCGAACTTGGGTCCTAGATTCCTGGTTAGCACACTCCCCCTCGGTTGGTTAGCCCTACGAGTGGTCGGCCTCGCATTGCTAACATGGGGAGTCTCGAAATGCCTTGGATTAAACCAACAATCCACGGCAAAGTGACCGACTTTGCCACAGCACCAACAGTCGAATCTGTTGTACCTCTTCCTAGGCTCCTGCCTTATCCTGGGAACGGTGGGTATAGCTGGGGCCTTGGATCTGGAGGTGGAGGCCTCATGGTGACAGCAGTCACATGACTTCGTCACCTTCTGTATAACAGGCTTGGCTTTTGGTGCCTGCTTTCCATTATGGCCGCTAGAGAACGGACCATAATTTCCCATGTGGATTTCCTCATAAGGTGCCTTGAAGGCACTCTCACCGACGTTCCGGGGAAAGGTCCAACCGTCATATCGGCTCTTTGGCTTTGCAACCGAGGGCCGGAAATGATGGCCAAATGTTGACTCAAAGTCATGTTGGTTGCATGGAAAGCCAGGCTTTCTGAACGCAACAGGACTAAGCGGAGCCTTTCCCTTTTCATCAGCAGAGGCCTTCTTGGCGGCCTTATTCTTCCTCTGGTTCCTGTTTCTCCTGGAGGAGGAACCAGATCCCCCTACATGCCCCAAGCCAGCTCCTTTGGCCTGAGCAGAGAAGGTATCAACGACTGGAAGAACTGTTTTTGGCATAGAGAAGCTCTTGACGATCTTCCTTTCTGCCGCAAGTTGTTCTTCCAACTTGTCGACTTCCTCCTGCTTAAGATCAAGGAGCTTTAAAGATTCTGAATGCTTTGAAGTCAGGTCAAGGTGCTCCTGTCGGAGAGAAATCAAGCTAGTGACCTCTTCCCTTAGGGATACTGTTGGGTACATTGGTCAAATGTACCTGATTTAAAGAAGCCTCACCTAACTCAATGATATACATCAGAATGTATTTGATGTTTGTTTGAGTTACTTGTGCAGGTTAGTTATACACTGGACTGAAGCTGAAAATTTCTAAGTCCATGTGTCGACACCCAGAGGGAAAGTGTCGACACTTGAGAAAGCTTGTGTCGACACCCAGACAAGCAGTGTCGACACTTGGAGTCATTGTGTCGACACCTGGGAAGAAGAGTCGACACCAGTCAGAAAGTGTCGACACTTGGAGCTGTGTCGACACTCAGTGTAGAAGAATGCAGAAAAGCTGTGTCGACACTTGGCAGAAGTGTCGACACCTAGAAGAGCTGAGTCAACATCAGAAAGTGTCGACACTTGGAGTTGTGTCGACACTCAGCATAATTCTGCAGAGACTAAGTACAAGTGTCGACACTCAACACAATGTGTCGACACTCAATCAGCAGAGTCAACATATGAAGAATGTGTCGACACTCAGCACAATGTGTCGACACATACTCAAAGGAGTCAACACTTGAAGATTGTGTCGACACTCAGCACAATGTGTCGACACATAACCAGAAGACTCAACACTTGAAGAAAGTGTCGACACAAGGAGATGTGTCGACACTTAGCAAAGAACAGAAAAGTTGTAAAATATTCTAAGTATAAGTGTCGACACTAAGGGAATGTGTCGACACTCAGCTGAAGAATCAAGAATGAAGACTTGTGTCGACACCAAGAAGCAGTGTCGACACTTGACAGTTTCAACACATGAAGATGTGTCGACACAAAGGAGATGTGTCGACACTTAGAAGAATACAGATAAAGAATGAAGTGCAAGTACTTGTGTCGACACTCAATTTCAGTGTCGACACATGCAGAAGAAACTGTGTCGAGACATACAAGGAATTGTGTCGACACCTTGTAGACTTGTGTCGACACTTACACAACATGTGTCGACACTTGGTCTATAAGTGTCGACACTTAAGAACAGAAAGTCTCGACACTAACTGACAGTTAGTGAGATTTCAAGAAGTGACTGGTTGACATGACAGCTGCCAATCCAGCCGGTCTACAGCAACTGTCAAAGAAGTCAAAAGTCTGTTATAAACCGGATCAGCCGGTTACCATAAAGGAAGCCTATAAATAGGCACCCACAGTTTACAAAAAATGTGGTTAAGTGGTTAAGTTGTTCACAATCATTACTTGTTGTGAGAATAATTGAAGTGGTTGATCAGATTAAAATCAAGAAGTGATACATAAAGGATCAACACAAGAAGATCAGGCAGTCCAACTGCAGATCTAAGTAGTTGGAGAGAGAGAGCTCCAACCAAGGATTCAGTCTTTGGAACTAAGGCTGAGAAGAACAATTCAGAGTCATCTGGATTTCAAGAAGCAGAGATCAAGGATCAACTGCAGTAGATTCAGACTAATTCAGTTCTACTCAAGAAGCTTTGAAGAAAGCTAAGTCAGTTTGGATCAAGCTGAGTTCTTCCAAGAACTCTTCAAGAAACTCTCAACTCCTCTCATCCTTTCTGAGTTGTAGAGTTAGCATTTGTAATTTCTATTTTAAACTTGTAAGATCCATTGGATCTGAGTGATTGTAAGCCTATTTTATAAAGGCTGAGGGTAGGGCTTGGTGCCTGAGTGTAGGAGTTGAAGAACTCTGAGTGTAGGCCTTTAATTGGCTGAGTGTAAGCCTTGATTGGCTGAGTGTAGGCCTGGGTGGCTGAGTGTAGGCCTTTTGGCTGAGTGTAAGGCTTTGGGCCTGAGGTAGGAACCTTGTTGGGTTCTGAGCTAGTGGAGAAGTTTGGCCGAATCTAGTACACTGCTAGATAGGCGAAGGGGGAAAGTGGATGTACCCAAAGATTGGGGAACCACTATAAAATTAGTGTGTCTTCTGTGCTGTGCTGTGAATTGACTGCTTAATTTCTGTATTTGCTGTTAGCTGTAGTAATCAGTGAAAAACTGTTGTGCTGCCAAACAAAAGTCAAAAAAGGTTTAGGTCACCTATTCACCCCCCCTCTAGGTGTTTAGGTACCATATCTTTCAAGTGGTATCAGAGGGAGGTTCCTCAAAATCAGGACTAACTGTCTGAGGAGATCCAGTTTGGCAGATTCAGTATAAGTCAGGAAACAGGAAACAGTTTCAAGAAAATCAAGAACATGGGTTCTTCAGAGAATCATAAGGAGTTGGGTTCAATGAAACTACCTATATGCAGAAAAGAGATCTTTGGGATCTGGAAAGAGAGGGTTAGGCTTTTTATGGAAGCCTCTGACCCTAGGATATACATCACAGTCAAAGAAGGGCCATATGTGCCCATGAAGATTTCAGTATTGGATGCAAATCAGAGGACTCCAAAGGATTTCTCTGAAATGACCAAGGATGAGATTGTCCTAGCAACCATGGACAAAAGAGCACAGAATATAATAGTTAGTGCAATTGATGATGCCACCTTCCAGAACCTTATTCACTGTAAAACTGCAAAAGAAATGTGGGACACCCTCATTGTCTATATGGAAGGTTCTGAAGAAGTAAGGCAAGATAGGAAGTCCTTGCTTAATCAAGAATATGAGAGCTTTAGGCAAGGAAGAGGAGATAGCATCACTGAATGCTACAAGAAATTTTATAGAATTGTAAATGAACTCATGTCATATGGAAGAGAGTTCACAAACTATGAGTTGAATGATAAATTCTTAAGGTCCCTCACCAAAGACTGGGACACCAAGATCTGTGCCATCAGAGAAATGGCAAAGTTGGGAGAAATTCCTCCTCCCACACTTTTTGGCAAGTTGTTATCTTATGAGATGCAATTGTCAGTGAGAAAAGAAGAAGAAAAGTCAACAAGGACTGAATACAGAGAAAAGACTGTTGCCTTTAAGTCAGATGTACCCAGAAAGAGCAGGACCAAGTCATCAACTCCTCCTCCTGAGGTAGTTGAATCAGAATCTGAAGAGTCAGAAAGTACAAAATCTACAAGCAGTGAAAGTGATGAAGACTTTGCTGCATTCACCAGACATTTTCAGAAGTTCCTTAAGAAGAAACAGTGGAGGTCTAGACCTTCATCTTCCAAAGGGAAAGAGGTTCAGTATCAGGAAAAGAAGCCTTCAAAGAAGGACAAGAAAAGGACCAAGACTAGTAAGGCAACTGGATCCAAGATAATTTGTTACTGCTGCAATAGACAGGGCCATGTTATTGCAGACTGTCCTGAAAGAAGGAAAGAATCCAGTGACAAAAAGAAAACACACTTCAAAGGAAAGAAGGAGAAGTCCTTTGTTGCAAAGAATGAGAAGACTCTTTCAGATATGTCTTCTTCAGACACTGAGACAGATGCTGAAGCCTATATTGGGCTATTTGCTGAAGAAGAAGAAGAGTTTATGCAGATCATGGAATCTATCTATGAGCAAGAAGACTGTCAAAGCCAAGGACTGATGGCTTTGACTGAAAGTACCAAAAACCTGGAGCAGCCAGGACCCAGTCAGGTACAAGGTTTAACTCAAAGTTCTGATTTCAGTTCTAGTTCAGAGTCAGATTATTCTTCATCAAGTGATGAGAATATATCTGAGTCTGAGGGAGATATTCATCAACTCCTAGATGAATATCAAGTACTATTGCAAGCCTATAAGAAAAGCAAGACCCTAGCCAAAAATTTGGCCAAGGAAATTGCTGATCTCAAGGCAGCTGCAATAGATTATGAGAAGAATTATGATCAAAAACTGAATGAAGTGGCCTAGGCTGAAACACATTACTGTGATTCAGATGGGTACTATTACATTTAAGAATGATCAAATTAAGAAACTGGAGATTAATCTTCAGAAGGAGAAAGAGCTAGTAGCTAGGTTTTCAAAACCTAAATCAGTGCTACCCTTGATTGATGATTTTGTTCATCATAAAGGAAAGACTGGACTGGGATTTGTTAATCCAGCTAGGACTGTTCAGAATCAGTCCAAGTCCAAGGGCAAAGCCCCAACATTCACTAAGACTGCTGTAGTTAAGACAGCCAAGTCTGTACCTAAGCAAAGGTACAACAAATTTGAATGTTGGTGCTGTGGCAAAGTTGGCCACTTTGCTTTGGACTGTTGGCACAATGTTAGTGCCAAAAGTAGTAACAAGATACCTGGTGGAAAGCCAGTAGGTAGCCTTGTTAAGTTGCAAGCTAACAGTTACCAAGGACCCAAGAAACATTGGGTTCTAAGGTTCATTAATTTGTTTTGCAGGAAAATCCAAGTGGCCATACCCCTACATGGTACTTGGATAGTGGATGTTCCAGACACATGACTGGAACTAGGGGACTACTGAAGGACTACATCCCAATCAAAAATGGTCCAAAGGTGACCTTTGGTGGTTCTGAAAAAGGAATCATCAAAGGGTTTGGTAACATTTCTTCTAACCTTGTTACCATTACTCAAGTGGCTTATGTTAAAGGTTTGAAACATAACCTCATTAGTATAAGTCAATTAAGTGATGTAGGGTATGACATCTCATTTGTTAAAAATGGTTGTCATATCAAGAGGTCAAGTGATCAAAAGATCATTTTGACAGGTTATAGGAAGAGAAATGTCTATTGTTTAGACATTATGGTTGAGAACAATAGTTCTCCAGTTTGTCTTGTAGCTGATGAGACAGTCTCTCAATGTGTCAAGTGGCACAAGAGGCTTGCTCATCTTAATTACAAGACTATTGGCAAACTCTTTAGTAAAGAGTTAGTGAGGAATGGTCCTCAAGTTAAGTGTGTCAAAGATGGCATTTGCTCAGCTTGTCAAAAGGGCAAGCAGACTAAATCCACCTTTAGAAGCATTGACAACAAGGATGCTGTGAGGTGTTTATACCTCTTGCATATGGATCTATTTGGTCCAATGCCAGTTCACAGCTTAGGTAGGAAGGTCTACACCTTTGTAGTTGTTGATGACTACTCAAGGTTTTCCTGGGTGTTCTTCTTAAAGCAGAAATCTGAAACACCTAGTGTCTTCTATAGTTTTGTTAAGCAAATTCAGAATGAATTGAACTGTACAGTGGTCAAAATTAGAAGTGACCATGGTACAGAGTTTCAATCTGAAAGCATGACAAAATTATGTGAAGACTATGGGATATTTCAAGAATTCTCTTCACCTAGAACACCTCAGCAAAATGGCATTGCTGAAAGGAAAAATAGAACCTTGATAGAGGCTGGTAGAACCCTATTAAGTGATTCATCACTGCCAGAATATTTCTGGGCTGAAGCAGTAAACACTGCATGCCATGTGATAAATAGGGCTACCATCACTAAAAGGTTAAACAAGACCCCCTATGAAGTAGTGAAAGGCAGGAAACCAAATCTATCCTATTTCAGGATTTTTGGTTGTAAATGCTTCATACTTAACAATGGGAAGTCTTACTTAACTAAGTTTGCTGCCAAATCCCAAGAGGGAGTGTTTGTTGGGTACAGCAGTAATAGTAAGGCTTATAGAGTCTACAACTTGACTACACAAGTTGTAGAGGAGTCTGTGCATGTAGTTTTTGATGAGACACTTCTTATTAACAATGAGTTGTCTAGTAGTGTGTGCAGCCCCACAGGTCTTTCTAAGAAGATGGACAAGCTAACCATAGAAGATGTACCTGCTGCAAGACAGCAAGTAGAAGAAGATGGCTTATGTCCAGGGGGAGAACTACATGTACCAGGAGCTGAAGAAGTTCAAGGAACTCAGCATGATGAAGATGCTGAAGAAGTACAACCAGAAGTAAGGATGCCTCCAGCCAACAGGCATCTAAGAGATCATCCAGTGGAGCTGATCATTGGAGATCCAAGACAAGGTGTTCAGACAAGGAGCAGAAATCAGAATGCTGCAGTATATTCAAGTTTTCTGTCTCAAATAGAACCAAAGAAATTTGAAGAAGCAATACAAGATCCACAGTGGACTGAAGCTATGCAGGAAGAGCTAAACCAGTTCAAGAGGTGCAAGGTTTGGGACTTAGTTCCTAAGCCTAAAGATCACAATGTGATAGGAACAAAGTGGATCTACAGAAACAAGTTAGATGAACAAGGAGTCATCATTAAGAATAAGGCAAGACTGGTTGCAAAAGGATATAGGCAAGAAGAAGGTATTGATTTTGATCAAACCTTTGCTCCAGTAGCCAGACTGGAAGCCATAAGGATGTTCTTGGCCTATGCAACCTACCAAGGATTCAAAGTATACCAAATGGATGTGAAGTCAGCATTCCTTAATGGTAATTTAAAAGAAGAAGTATATGTGGAGCAGCCTTCAGGTTTTGTTGATCCTACTCTTCCACATTATGTCTATAGACTTAGGAAAGCATTGTATGGGTTAAAGCAAGCTCCTAGAGCTTGGTATGAAACCCTATCTAGTTTCCTCATTGAGAACAAGTTCACAAGGGGGAAAATAGATAAGACTCTATTCCTTAGGGAATCTAGAGGCAAAGTAATACTTGTCCAAATATATGTAGATGACATTATATTTGGGTCTACTGAAAGTAGCCTTTGCAAAAAGTTTGCAAAGCTTATGCAAAGTCAATTTGAAATGAGTAGTATGGGAGAACTGAAGTTTTTCTTGGGTCTCCAAGTTAAACAGACTGAAAGTGGCTTGTCCATATGTCAGTCAAAGTTCACCCTAGAACTCATAAGGAAATATGGTATGGATTCCTCCAGTACCATGAAGACTCCTATGGGGTCAAGTATGTCTCTAAGCAAGGATGATGCAGGGAAACCTGTGGATGAAACCTTGTATAGAGGGATAGTTGGCTCCCTACTATACTTGACTGCAAGTAGGCCTGACATTATGTATGCTACATGTGTTTGTGCCAGGTATCAAGCCTGCCCCAAAGAATCTCACTTGACTGCAGTCAAGAGAATCTTGAGATATCTAAAGGGCACACCTTATCTAGGCCTCTGGTACCCTAGGAATGGAGATTTTGATCTAACAGGCTATTCAGATGCAGACTTTGCAGGATGCAAAGAAGATAGAAAAAGCACAACTGGATCCTGTCAATTCCTAGGTGGAAGACTCATTTCATGGAGTAGTAAGAAGCAAACCAGTGTGGCCATCTCCACAGCTGAGTCAGAATATGTAGCTGCAGGAAGTTGCTGTGCTCAACTTCTGTGGATTCAACATCAGCTAGAAGACTATGGATGTCAGGTAAGTAGAACTCCACTTTATTGTGATTCTACAAGTGCTATTTCCATAGCTAATAACCCTGTATCACATAGTAGAACTAAACATATTGAGATAAAATATCACTTTCTTAGGGAGCATGTAGAAAGAAATGATATTGCACTTGAATATGTTAAAACAGATAATCAGATAGCTGATATGTTTACTAAGCCCTTAGAAGAAGCTAAGTTTAATAGGTTCAAAATTGAACTAGGTATGATAAATTTAGACTAAGTATACAGAACAAAAATTGGCTAAGTAAAAAGGTGTCGACACATAGACAAGTCTATGTCGACACAGAATAGTAAGTGTCGACACTTCAGGAAAATGGTGTCGACACATCTAGGAAGTTAGTGTCGACACTTCAGAATGTTAGTGTCGACACATGTCGAGTAGGTGTCGACACATCCAATAAAGTGTCGACACTTAAGTTTTACTCAGAATTTTTCTAAGTAAAGTCTCGACACATGTCGAGTATAGTGGTGTCGACACTTAACCAAGTGTCGACACATAAAATCTGTTGACTAAATTTGTGTCGACACATGAGTGTCGAGACATTATAAGTCAGTGTCGACACTTATTGACAGTGTCGACACATCATTAGAAATTCATCCCGCCTGTTCGTCTTCAAACAAGAAAGGTATAAATAGGGTTCTGTCTTTGATTGTCGACACGCTTTCAAAGTTTCGAGACCTAAACTCTTGTGTCGACATTTCTCTCATCTCAAGACTAATTCTCAAAACCCTAATGGCTCCCAAGCTGGAAGAGAACGTAAACGAAGGCTATGAGCTTGTGCGAGGCGCATTTGACGACAGCGACCAAGAAATCAAATCAGTAATAACCCTAATTGCCAATTCAGGGTTGGAGTTCTTGGTTTCAGAACCAACGAAAATATGGAAGAAGGAAGTCATTGAATTCCTTTCTGGCGCGTCTGTAGATGACTCAGGCTACAGGATTAAGTCAAGGGTGCATGGCACCAAGGTCAAGATTTCACCCAAGTCTTTAAGAAAGGTACTTCAGCTACCTAAAGTTCAAGATGAAGAGGAAGTAACTGCTTCTAAGACCAGGGAAGCTCTTACTTGGTGTGGACTGGATCCAAAGATGAAGGTGGGATCAGTCTTTAACAGAAAAGGTATGAATAATCAAGGCAAGTTCTTGTCAGAAATAGTGGGCAAGGTAATACTAAGCAAGCCAGGAGGACATGACAGGGTGTCTGCCTCCATGTTTGAAGTCATGACCAGAATCATCTTCAATCTGAAAACAGACTGGTCAATGGTGGTTTATGAAAAAGTGAAGGAAAGCCTGAAGAAGCCCAATCTGGGCAGGATACTAAGTCTCTACCTGGCTGGATCAATTCCAGAGGTAATGAGCACTGCTGCAGGAACTAAGATCAATCATATGAGGAAGATGGACTCAAGAATATTCTCTAGATGGGAAAGGGTGCTGGTGTCAAAGGAATTGACCACCCCTGAGAAACAAACTTCTAAGAAAGACTCTCCTCCCAGGAAGAAGAGGAAGACTGCTGCTGTGCCTCAAGAGTCCTCCAGCAGCTCAGGCAGTGAAGAACATGTGGTCTTCACTCCTGACAGTCCAGAAGATGTGGCTGCAGAGAAGACACCTGCTCCTCAGGAGGCAGCTGACATCCAGGGGGAGCTTCCAGGTGTAGCAGAACCATCTACACTGGAGAGTGAACAAGCCACCCACCTCATTCAAGAGGTACTTGTTGATCTTAATACTTTGAACTTTTCAATAATAAATTCTGATTTGTCTGATGATCATCAGCAAAATCAGCCAGCAACTCTAGAACCAGATGTTGTTCTCCAAGACACATCTGTTGTAGCTGATGAAACCAGAACATCTCCTGCACAGTCTCCAGCAGAATATACAATGGAAGATCTCTTTTTGAATTTAGATCAAGAAGATTTTGATATGGAAAAGAATGCAGCTGATGCAGTAAAGGATGCTGCTGCTGAGGGGGAGAACATAGAAGTTGTGGAAGAGCCTATAAGGCTAGATACTGAGAAGGCACAAGATGTGCATACTGAAAAACCATCCAGCCCTAAGGATAGGGTGGATATAGCAAGTACATCAGAATCTGAAGATGATGAAGCTGAGCAAGCTAAGAAAAAGAAGTTCTTTGTTTTCAAAAGAAGAAGCCAGAGCTATAAGAAGGCTCTCCAAACAGTTGCTCAACATTCCTTAGTTCAACAAGCTCCATCCACTGATTACAGTGCTCTATTGCTTGCCTTGCAAATCAAGATGGATGAACAAAGGAAAGCTTTAGAAACTTATGTTGATGAAGGGCACAAAGCACTACAATCTGATCTGGGACAGGAAATCAAGTCAATAAGGTTTGAAATGAACCTTAATAAAAAGGAGATGACTGATTGTTTTACCAAGGGTGCTCATGCAGTAGTCTATCTGGCTAAACATCAAGAAACCATCAAAGAGAAAGTGGATGATATAGCACTAAAGCAAGGCTATGTGCTGGAGAATCAGTTAAGGTTGAATGATAATTTGACTGCATCTCACAATGCAATAGTCACAGAACTCAAGAATAAATCAGATGAACCTTCCACTTCCTCTGCTGCTGCCAAAGCTGATTTTGATAAACTCTTTCAAGCAGAGATTGCTGCTGTACAGACTGCCATAAAAGATTCCCAGAAGGTCATTTCTGAACAGCTTACCAAGCTAAGACCTTTCTTCAAAGAGGGCATAAGGTATTTGGATAGCCAAATAAGGTTTCAGAAAGATGATGTGAGAGATCATGTAGCCCAAGAAGTCATAAAGGGGGAGAGAGTGTTAGTCAAGGCCAGTTCTGAGCATGCCAAATGGATTTCAAATTCAATCAGGGCTACACTTGGCTATCCTCCCCTTTGTGATGATGACAATGTAGCTGACTCTGGCATTCAAGGCACATATCTTGGAGGTGAGCAACAAGCAGTGGCTGATGTAATCTATCCACCTCCAGACTTTGACATGATTCATGCAGATATAAGCACAATGTATAGTCCACCTGCTGGCAAGCCTAATATTATTCTGGAAAAGGTTGTTCAACCTATCACAGCTGCAATGCAAGAGGCTTTGGACAAGGAAGAAGAAACTAGGCTGTCAAAGAAGAAGTTTAGGGAAATTGCTGAGCAAAAGCCAGATTTTGAACAGTGGAGCCCTACTTCTAGGAACATAATTCTTACAGCCTGGAAAGCAGCCAAGGACAATGCCCATGAGAGGAACAAGTGGTTCTCAGAGGCTGAATGGAGAAAGCATGAGAGTAGGCAGGAAGCAATTGTCCAATATAGAAGGAAGGCTAAGTTAGGAAAGCTACCTCCAACAGCTGTGGAGCCTAGCAAGTACTTTCCTAAGCCCTATCATTATTTTGAAAGACAAAAGATCAAGGCTGAAGAACAGAAGAAGAAGGACTCTAAAGGGAAGAAGACTGCTGAAGCTGAGCCTGCTGCTGCTGCTGCTGTGAAAGCTCAAGTTAAAGCTGGAAAAGGCATTGTTATTAAAGAACCTGATCAGCACTAGATTAGGAATTAACTTGATGCTTGTTGTAATCTGTTGAGTGAAAAACATTGTAATACTTCATTGAAAATGTATAAGGAACATTATTGGAACAGTATATGATAAATATAGTATGAATGTTCTGAAATATGTGTGTTTCTTAATTGTTCTGCAATGTTTAATAAGTATACATGTGTGCTTTATTACATGTTCAAGTTTACCCTGTTGTCATTTATATGTTTTACATCATTTTGTAATTTTTAATTATGAGTGGTGTATATCATTGACTAAGGGTTATGACTTCTCCAAATAGGGGGAGATTGTTGGGTACATTGGTCAAATGTACCTGATTTGAAGAAGCCTCACCTAACTCAATGATATACATCAGAATGTATTTGATGTTTGTTTGAGTTACTTGTGCAGGTTAGTTATACACTGGACTGAAGCTGAAAATTTCTAAGTCCATGTGTCGACACCCAGAGGGAAAGTGTCGACACTTGAGAAAGCTTGTGTCGACACCCAGACAAGCAGTGTCGACACTTGGAGTCATTGTGTCGACACCTGGGAAGAAGAGTCGACACCAGTCAGAAAGTGTCGACACTTGGAGCTGTGTCGACACTCAGTGTAGAAGAATGCAGAAAAGCTGTGTCGACACTTGGCAGAAGTGTCGACACCTAGAAGAGCTGAGTCAACATCAGAAAGTGTCGACACTTGGAGTTGTGTCGACACTCAGCATAATTCTGCAGAGACTAAGTACAAGTGTCGACACTCAACACAATGTGTCGACACTCAATCAGCAGAGTCAACATATGAAGAATGTGTCGACACTCAGCACAATGTGTCGACACACACTCAAAGGAGTCAACACTTGAAGATTGTGTCGACACTCAGCACAATGTGTCGACACATAACCAGAAGACTCAACACTTGAAGAAAGTGTCGACACAAGGAGATGTGTCGACACTTAGCAAAGAACAGAAAAGTTGTAAAATATTCTAAGTATAAGTGTCGACACTAAGGGAATGTGTCGACACTCAGCTGAAGAATCAAGAATGAAGACTTGTGTCGACACCAAGAAGCAGTGTCGACACTTGACAGTTTCAACACATGAAGATGTGTCGACAC
This sequence comes from Platanthera guangdongensis, assembly GCA_039583875.1. NCBI lineage: Eukaryota > Viridiplantae > Streptophyta > Magnoliopsida > Asparagales > Orchidaceae > Platanthera > Platanthera guangdongensis. The sequence continues at coordinate 57,565,346 of CM077167.1, read as the reverse complement.
AAAGGAGATGTGTCGACACTTAGAAGAATACAGATAAAGAATGAAGTGCAAGTACTTATGTCGACACTCAATTTCAGTGTCGACACATGCAGAAGAAACTGTGTCGAGACATACAAGGAATTGTGTCGACACCTTGTAGACTTGTGTCGACACTTACACAACATGTGTCGACACTTGGTCTATAAGTGTCGACACTTAAGAACAGAAAGTCTCGACACTAACTGACAGTTAGTGAGATTTCAAGAAGTGACTGGTTGACATGACAGCTGCCAATCCAGCCGGTCTACAGCAACTGTCAAAGAAGTCAAAAGTCTGTTATAAACCGGATCAGCCGGTTACCATAAAGGAAGCCTATAAATAGGCACCCACAGTTTACAAAAAATGTGGTTAAGTGGTTAAGTTGTTCACAATCATTACTTGTTGTGAGAATAATTGAAGTGGTTGATCAGATTAAAATCAAGAAGTGATACATAGAGGATCGACACAAGAAGATCAGGCAGTCCAACTGCAGATCTAAGTAGTTGGAGAGAGAGAGCTCCAACCAAGGATTCAGTCTTTGGAACTAAGGCTGAGAAGAACAATTCAGAGTCATCTGGATTTCAAGAAGCAGAGATCAAGGATCAACTGCAGTAGATTCAGACTAATTCAGTTCTACTCAAGAAGCTTTGAAGAAAGCTAAGTCAGTTTGGATCAAGCTGAGTTCTTCCAAGAACTCTTCAAGAAACTCTCAACTCCTCTCATCCTTTCTGAGTTGTAGAGTTAGCATTTGTAATTTCTATTTTAAACTTGTAAGATCCATTGGATCTGAGTGATTGTAAGCCTATTTTATAAAGGCTGAGGGTAGGGCTTGGTGCCTGAGTGTAGGAGTTGAAGAACTCTGAGTGTAGGCCTTTAATTGGCTGAGTGTAAGCCTTGATTGGCTGAGTGTAGGCCTGGGTGGCTGAGTGTAGGCCTTTTGGCTGAGTGTAAGGCTTTGGGCCTGAGGTAGGAACCTTGTTGGGTTCTGAGCTAGTGGAGAAGTTTGGCCGAATCTAGTACACTGCTAGATAGGCGAAGGGGGAAAGTGGATGTACCCAAAGATTGGGGAACCACTATAAAATTAGTGTGTCTTCTGTGCTGTGCTGTGAATTGACTGCTTAATTTCTGTATTTGCTGTTAGCTGTAGTAATCAGTGAAAAACTGTTGTGCTGCCAAACAAAAGTCAAAAAAGGTTTAGGTCACCTATTCACCCCCCCCCCCTCTAGGTGTTTAGGTACCATATCTTTCAGATACACACTCACCCTTAAGGAATTTCACTTCCTTCTTCTCAGCCTTCAGTCTTTTACGGCACTCCTCGAAGGTGTTGAGCAGAAGCTCATACTTCTCGAGGAGCTCAGCTTCGCGGGCCGAAAGGCTATCCTCAGGTTCATCATCCTGAGACTCAGGATGAGAGTCAGAGTCGGAGAGAGGGGTGTGAGCTTTTACCTTCCCAGTAAATGGGGGACATTCTCCTTCTGAGTCGGAGCAACCCACCAGCCCGAAGTAGGCTTCCTCATCATCACTGGAGTCTGAGGAATCAGACTCACTTAGTGTCTTTGGCCTTCTGGCAATGTAGCTCCACTCCTTCTTCTTATCTCTGGAGGATTTGAGCTCCTCTCCTTTCCCTTTTTCTCTTTTGCTTTGATAGCAGTCGGCCACGACGTGTCCTGGCTTATTGCATCCAAAGCAAATAATGTCAGAAGAGCGATGTTTGTTAGGTTTAGATGCATACCTGTCAGAAGAATAATTTTTCTTCTGATGCCTGAAGGAGGAGCTGTCTTTCTTTCTTTGATTCCTCATCTTGAGGAACTTCTTGAACTCTCTGGTGATGAGGGAGAAATCCTCCTCCGACAGCTCTGAGCTGGAGGAGCATGGCTCGGAGTCCTCCTCCTCTTCCTTATTCCTAGCACGGTATGACACCGCACCCTTGCCTTTTCTGGAGTAACTGGCTTTTAGAGCCACAGTCTTTTCTTTTGCAGCAGCCTTCTCTGCTTCTTCCTCTGCTTTCCTGGTGTTCAGCTAAAGCTCATAGGACATCAGCTTCCCAAATAGAATTTGTGGATCCGTTTCAGCTAGTCTGCCAAACTCTCTGATGGCGCAGATCTTTGTGTCCCATTCCTTAGTAAGGTACCTAAGGAATTTATCATTGAGTTCACCATTAGTGAACACTCTTCCGTAGCATTTGAGGGCGTTGACAATCTTGAGGAAGTTCTCGTAGGTGACTCCGATCTCTTTCTTAGGCCCTTGTCTGAAGGCCTCATATTTCTGGTTCAGGAGGGATCTCCGATCATCCCTCACTTCATCCGTGCCCTCCATTAGGATGATCAGGCATTGCCAGATCTCCTGTGCTGTCCTGCAGTTGCTGAAGTTTTGCATCATAGAGTCATCAACTGCGCTGACCAGAATGTTCCGTGCCTTCATGTCAAGTCCCACTAGCACCATCTCGTCCTTGTCCATTTCAGAAAGTGTCTTCGGCACTTTCTTGGTGGGATCAATGGTGGAGGCCTTAGTGGGGACATAAGGTCCCTCCTGCACGATCATGAATAGTCGAGGATCCACTGCTTCCATGTAGAACCTGATCCTTTCCTTCCAGATAGGAAAGTTGAGCCTGGTGCACACTGGGATCTTGCCAGAGAACTTGAGCCCGTCCATAGTAGGTGTTTGCCTCCTTCTTGACACTAGTGGCAGGATTCAACTCAAGGTGTTAACCTTTTTGATGAGAAACCTCGCTTTGATACCACTTGAAAGTCCACCTAGTGTCAACTATGTTCACCTATGGGGGGGGGGAATAGGTGACGTGCAACGCTTTTGCGGAATTTACGAATGTACCTGCACAATGAAAATAAACAGCACAGCACACAGAATACACAGGCAATTTATAGTGGTTCCCCGACTTGGGTACATCCACTTTCCCCCTTCGACCTATCTCCCAACAAGGGACGACTCGGTCTCTTCTCCAACAGGATTGAAATCCAATCCCTGCACTTTCGGAAGGAACCTTTCCACACGTAGGATTCACCACTCCCACAAACCGGGTTGCACCCAACCCTTACAATACGGAACAAATGTTCCTTTACAACAAAAGTAAGAATAGAATGTACACGAGATACAAACTTCGTTTGGAGACTAAGGTGTCCCTCTTTGTTGACGACGTGTTGTTGAAGTCCACAAAGAGTGCACAACCTTGAATCTCTCTTGGAGAGGATCTCCCCGGAACCGGCGGCGGCAATATTGGCGGCGGCAAGGTTCACGGGTTCGGCGGCGACGGCGATATGCGGCTGCTGATCTTTAGAGATCCAAACTTCGTAGCGAAGCTAGCTAGGTCTACCAACGGTCACACGAGGATCGGTCGTCTCGATCGATTCGGACGGGGAAGTTTTTCCCGATCAACAAATCGAGAGACAAGGGATCTATTGATAGACGCGTGAGACTCTAAGCTTGGCTAAGCTTCTGTCGCCGGAGATCGGGAAGAAACGCGATCAACAACGGCGACCAACTAGTGCGAGCGGCGATGGATACGGCGGAGTGATTTCGCGATTTTAGGGTTTGCTCTTGCTCGGCTTCTTTCTGTCTAGGTATTCCGTTCAAAATACCCGAATATATATACTGTAGACAACTTGAATAAGACCGTTGTGGGACCCACAAGAAGAATCCCTAAATTCCGGTCCAGAACATTGACAGCGGCAGAATCCGGTTCAGGAAGTTCCAGAAAAACGCCCAAGTCAAAATCGGTGAGAATCGAAAGTGAATCTCGCCGAGTCGTCGAGAATCAAAGGTGATTCTCGACGATTCGGCGAGAATCAAAGATGATTCTCGTCGAATTTGCCTTGGTTGCACGCACTGCTTTAGGCCAGGTCGAGACGGCGAGAATCAACCAGTGATTCTCGTCGATTCGACGAGAATCAATAGTGATTCTCGCCGAATCGGCGATAATCACTTGGTGATTCTCGTCGATTCTTACTTAGAAGCAGAGGTGCTTGCTTAGAAGTGGCTGGAATGAATTTGGCGAGAATCAACCACTGATTCTCGACGAATCGGCGTGAATCACTTGTGATTCTCGCCGAATCGGCGAGAATCACTTGGTGATTCTCGTCGATTTACACTTAGACGAATTTTCGTCTTTCCACCCATGAAGTGCTCCTTGACCCATCCTTGCTCCTTGTCTGCTCCTGCATAGTTACAGCCCTGTGCTTGAAAGTAAGTGCACTCCAATAGAGAGAGTACACGTAGGCCAACACACTGATCTGCTCAACGAGGGATTACGCCGTGCAGACCCGTGTATATTGACCTACTGCACCCTGACATTGGTGTGCACTTAGCGTGGAATAACTGCAAGCACAACTTGAAATAATTTGTCAAAAACATTGCCTATTTACCTTAGCTTGATCAGGGGCTTCTTCAAATCAGGTACGTTGTGGATACAATACCCAACACCTTGTTCCTGCTTCGAAAATCTTTGGGTGTTACAAATCTCCCCCACTTAAAGAATTTCGTCCTGAAATTATGCATTGCAGGAAAAATTTTAAAGAAGCAACAACATCTACAACACGTACCTCAATCGAACAACTTGGGGAACTCTGACTTCATGGTTTGCTCTCGCTCCCATGATAGCTCCTCTCGTCCACAGTTGTCCCAATGGACCTTGACCATCCTGATTGTCGTATTACGAAGTTGCTCGACTTCAACATTTTCAATACGAATAGGTTTGACCTTCGTTGTCAATCCACCATCCACTGGTACTTGATCTGCGGCAATCAGTTGCATATTCTCTTGCATCGCCTCCCGCAACACCGATATGTAGAATACATCGTGTAGACCACTCAGTTTCATGGATAGTTTCAACAGGTAGGCGGCTTCGCCAATACGCTCCAGTATCTCAAACGGTCCAAGGTATCTTGGACTCGGCTTTTTCAAGCGTCGAATCCTTGATACACCTTTGAACGGCTTGATCTTCAAATATACCCAATCGCCCACGGCGAACTCGACATTCCTTTGCTTGGCATTATAGTATTTAGCCTGCCTATCCTGAGCAATCAACAATCACTCCCAGATTGTTCGCACAATCAAAGTCGCATCTTCGACTTCCTTCCGCTTATACAACTTGGACTCGCCCGTCTCCAACCATGACAATGGAGTGTAGCACTTCCTACCATATAGGGCCTAGAAGGGCACCACATGTGTGCGAACAGAAAATGGAAGTCCGGAAAATGGACAAACATAAATTTTTGTATTCCAAAAAAGGTATCAATTACATGGTATAGCCTCCCTTTTATAGAATGGAGAAGATGAGAGAGATTACAAATAAATAATGTGGGATTAAAAAATATCATGTATAAGCGGTTTAACATAAGAATAAGTCGCCAAGCCGTGCGGTTTGGTGAATGGGCAAACCACCCGGCAAACACAAGAGAAAGATACCAAGCCGCCACACTAGACCGCCAGGTCGCCCGGTCTTCAAGTCTCCAGGGACAGAATGACAAACCGCCAGAGCACCAATAGCAACAGGACAACAACAAACTGCAGGAGAGAACCCGACAGACCGCCCAGACTACAACTCGCCAGAGTCAGACCGCCAGACCGCCCGGTCTCTAATCTGCAATACTCCCCCTCAAGCTGGAGCATATATATCGATCATGCCCAGCTTGTCTCAAATGTAATGAAAAGAGGTGGATACTGGCTTGGTGAAAATATCAGCCAACTCTTTATCAAAGGTGACGAACGGAGTACAAATTTGTTCCTTCAAAATCTCCTCTCGAATGAAATGGCAGTCAACTTCTATGTGCTTGGTTCTCTCATGGAAGACCGGATTTTTAGAGATGTATATGGCGGCTTTGTTGTCACAAAACATAGGTAGAGGATGGTCGTAGACCTCTCCTAAGTCAAGCATAAGAGCCCGTAACCACTTCAGCTCACACGTGGACGATGTCATACTTCGGTATTCTGCTTCTGCACTGGACCTGGAGACTACCGGCTGTTTCTTGCTTTTCCAGCTCACAAGGTTCCCCCCCCCCAAAAAAAGGTGCAAAAACCTGAAGTAGACTTACGATCTCCTTTGTCATCGGCATAGCTGGAATCAGAGTATGCCTCAACCCTTAAATGTCCATTCTTCTGAAAGAGAAGTCCTTTCCCGGGAGCTGATTTAATATACTCCAATATCTTCAGGGCTGACTGTAAATGACACTCCCTAGGAGCTTGCATGAATTGGCTAACCTTGCCAACAACATAGGCAATGTCCGGTCTGGTCACTGCGAGATATATGAGTTTACCAACCAGACGTCTGTACCTCGTAACATCAAAAAGAAGAGGAGAGTCATCTGTCCATGTTTTATCTTCTCGAGTTGCCATGGGACATCGGTCAGGTTTAGCCCCAGTCAACCCTGCCACTTTTAACAAGTCAAGAGCATACTTCCATTGGGATGGGACAAGAGAAGCGGGCTTCCGAGAAATTTCTATCCCCAGAAAGTATTTTGGAGAGCCCATATCCTTCATAACCAGGCGTTGCTGAAGATGCTTCTTGGTCAAGATTATCCCAGCTTGGTCATCTCCAGTGAGAAGAATATCATCCACATATACTGCAAGCACTACTAGGCCCAGAGCAGTTTTATGAGTAAATAGGGAGTGATCAGCAGAACTCCTCGTAAAACCAACAGCCGCCACAATCCCGCTAAACTTGTCAAACCAAGCGCGAGGACTTTGTTTTAGGCCATAGATAGCCTTCTTGAGCCGGCAAACATGTATCTCCCCCTGAGCAACATACCCCGAAGGTTGCTCCATGTAGACATCCTCTTGAAGATCCCCATAAAGAAAGGCATTCTTCACATCCAGTTGTGAAATGGGCTAATCTCTGTTGACAGCCACAGAGAGAAGGACCCGAATAGTGCTGAGACGAGCAGCTAGAGAGAAGGTGTCAAAGTAATCAACGCCATAAGTTTGGGTAAAACCCTTGACAACAAGTCGAGCCTTATAACGATCCACACTGCCATCGGGGATGAATTTCACCACAAAAACCCAGCGACAACCAACACATCGGTGCCAACAGGAGGAGGAACCAGGGTCCAAGTAACCCATTCAGTGAGAGTAGCAATCTCATCATCCATGGAAGCCTTCCAATGCGGAATGGCAAGGGCCTCCTGATAGGAACTGGGGGTGGAAGTGGAAGAGATAGCCAGTGCGAAGTCCCTGTGAGCAGGCATTAGACGATCATATGAAACAACTGCAGCAAGCGGATGCTGGGTATAAGCCCGAACACCTTTGCGAAGGGCAATGGGGAGGTCCAGGTCAGCAGGCGCCTCAGTACCCGGAGCATCCGTGGTGGAGAGAGCTGGCCCGAGAGGAGAGAGCGATGACAGCGAAGAGGAGGGAGATGGCGGAGGTGGAGAGGGAGGAGTAGAGGATGGAGATAGAGGAGGAGAAAGACCTCAATAGGAGGGGATGGGCTGGAGGGAAGAGGAGGATGAAGACTAGAGTCCACAGGAAGAGGAGAGGAGCCATTAGAGAAATAGGGAGCATTTTCGAAGAAGGTAATGTCCGCGGAGACGAATTGTTTGCTAAGGATGGGATCAAAACAACAGTAGCCTTTCTGAGTGATAGAGTAGCCCAGAAAGACACATTTGGTGGAGCGAGGGGAGAGTTTATCATGGGTGGCGGTGGGAGCATGCACAAATGTCGTGCAGCCAAAGATACGTAGAGGAAGAGGAAAGGGATCCTTTCCTGGATAGAGAATGGAGAAGGGCATTTTACTGTAGAGAACAGTGGAGGGAATGCGATTGATGTGGTTACAGTAAATGAGAACAACATAGCCCCAGTAGGAGCGGGGGACATGCATTTGCATAAGTATGGTGCGAGCAACATCAAGGAGGTGACGGTTTTTGCGTTCCGCCACCCCATTTTGTTGGGAGGTGTAAACGCAACTTATTTGATGAAGAATTCCATGTTGTGTACAAAATGAGGAAAAGGCTTGACTAATGTATTCTTTGGCATTATCAGAGCGTAATACTTTAATAGAAACATCAAACTGATTTTTGATTAAATGATAAAAAGATTGCCATACATCAAATAGTTCAGAGCGTTCTCGTAAGAGATACACCCAAGTACAACGAGAGAAATCATCAATAAAAGTTACAAAATAAGAGCTACCCCGACCAACTGTGAGGGTAGGAGCAGGGCCCCAGATGTCGGAGTGAACAAGATCAAATGGACGGGTAGAACCACGACCTTGCTTTAGCGGGAAGGAGGAACGGTGATGCTTGCCAAGCGGACAGACATCATAGTTGAGAGGAGAACTGTCTGGAGGGAGGTAAGGTAGCAGCTGATGAATAAGCCGTGGGGGAGGATGCCCAAGGAGGAGATGCCATTGTAGGAGATCTGTAGACGAGGAGGAGAAGGCGGAGAGAGAAGAAACGTTGTCGAGAAAGTAGAGGCCGCCACACTCAGTCCCAGTAGCAATCGTCCGTTGGGAGCTCGGATCCTGAAAAGAGCAAGAAGTGGGAGTGAATGTGACAGGGCATTGAAGTTGCTTGCATAAAGATGTAACTAACAACAAATTACAGGGAAACTTGGGCACATAGAGAGTGTCAGACAAGTGAAGAGACGGAGTGACATGAACCACTCTCGTTCCATGAACCGGGGAGGGAGAGCCATCTACAACAAGGACCGAAGGCAACTGATCATGCGTTTCAAGGAGAGAAAAGCATTGCGGATTGCCCGTCATGTGATTAGTTGCACCAGAGTCGATGAGCCATTTACCTTGAGTAACCACGTGAGCACTACCTGAGGATGTGACCACCGAAGCGGATGGCTTGGAAGAGGAGGTAGAAGGGCGAAGATGTGAATGCTTCATCCAGCATCAATCCACAAGTTGCTTGGTGCGGCCACAGTGAGAGTAGAGGAAGCAGGAAGAATTCCGACCACCGGAATGATGGTTGCGACTACCAGAGCCGCTACGTTGAGTCTAGTGAGCATATTGTTCTGGAGGAGGAGAAGACAGAAGCGGATGCTGAAGAAGAGATGTAATCGCTGCAAGGCGTGCGGCCATTGTCTCCAAGTTAGGAGAGTCCGCTTCACCCAAGATTTGTTGGTGAATCATGTTGTAGGAATCAGGAAGTCAGAGGAGGTAGCACACAACAAGCAATTCTTGAAAGTGCTTGTACTGTTCGGCAAGATCCGCGGAGAAGGGGTGATGTTGAAGGATCTCAGCCCCAAGAGCTTGAACTTGTTGATAAGCGGCAGCGGGAGACATAGACGGACGGGCAAAGAGGTCCGCATACAAGGTATAAATGTGGTACGTCTAAGCCCTCTTTGAGTTCAGGGCAGTAAGATGAAGCCATGCCTTCTTGAACATCTCATCATGACGGATAACAGGAAGACATTCTTCGGAAAGACTGTTAGCGAGCCAAGTGCGGACAAGCGCATTGCTAGCATCCTAGTCATCAAATTCAGCAGAAGAGGTGGCAGGAGGATCATCGGTAAGGTGGTGGAATTTGCGTTGTGAGCGGAGGAGGAAGGTGAAGGAGTCGCTCCAATCCGTGTAGTTGGAACCAACCAGCTTGGATACAGTGCCAAGATTCCTGAAGGGAATGGGAGGAGGAGGTGGAGTTGTGACGGGAGTAGCAGTGGTGGTAGAAGAGCTGGAAAGGTCCATGGAGGAAGCCGCACGGGTAGAGGGAAGAGAGAAATGTCGAGCGGGGAGAAAGAGGCCGGGGCAGAAACAGAGGACCGCAGTGGTTATAAGAAGAATCCGCAATAGAGAAAAGGAAGAAGCCACGCGAGAAGAGAGCAGGCCGCTCGGACAGAAGACCGAGAAGCCGCGAAAACAGGCCGCTGAGAAGAAGAAGGCCGCGCAAACAAAGAAGGAGAGCAGATTGCGCGAACAAAGAGCAGCGACAAAAGGAGAAGAGGTCACGCGAACAAGAGGAAAGAAGGAGATCAGGTCGCGCGGATAGAGAAATGCACTGAATCAGGCGGCCAAGATCGCGGGCTCTGATACCATGTGCGAACAAAAAATGGAAGTCCGGAAAATGGACAAAAAGAAATTTTTGTATTCCAAAAAGGGTATCAATTACATGGTATAGCCTCCCTTTTATAGAATGGAGGAGATGAGAGAGATTACAAATAAACAATGTGGGACTAAAAAATATCATGTACAAGCGGTTTAACATAAAAACAAGTCGCCAAGCCGTGCGGTTTGGTGATTGGGCAAACCGCTCGGCAACCACAAGAGAAAGATACCAAGCCGCCACACTAGATGCCAGGTCGCCCGGTCTCCAAGTCGCGAGGGACGGAATGACAAACTGCCAGAGCACCAACAGCAACAGGACAGCATCAAACCACAGGAGAGAACTCGACAGACCGCACGGACTGCAACCCGCCAAAGTCAGACCGCCAGACCTCCCGGTCTCTAATCTGCAACAACATGAATTCTCGTCTGGTAGCTATTATTGTAAGTAAACTCAATCATAAATAGGCGATCCTCCCACCTCTTTCTGAAATCCAGGGCATACATGTGAAGCATGTTCTCCATTGTCATGTTGACCCTCTCGGCCTGACCATCAGTCTGCGGATGAAAGGTCATACTGAACTTCAGCTTGGTCCCCAATAGTTGATGCACCAACCTCCAGTCGTTAGACGTGAAGTGTCCATCTCGGTTAATCATGACGCTACGGGGCACACCGTACAGTCGTACAATATTCTCCACATATAATTTTACCAGTGTCTCCACTGAATCGTCCTTCCGATTCGGTATGAAGTGCGACACTTTCGTCAAACGATCTACGATCACTCAAATGGCATCGTTTCCCTTCTGCGATCTCGACAAACCATTCACTAAATCCATGGATATATCGTCGAACTTCCACTCCGGTATAGGCAAAGACTTCAAAAATCCTTCGGTCTTCTGGAATTCATCCTTCACAAGGGAGTAAGTTTGATACTTAGCTACATACAACACTATGTCCTTTTTCTGTCCGGGCCACCAGAACAGCTTTTCATGTCTTTGTACATTTTTGTGCTCCCCGGGTGAATTGCATACTTCGTGTAATGAGCCTCATACATCAATTACTCCAGTAGGTTACCCACTCCAGGGATGCACAAACGATTGTCCTTCTATAACAGCTCATTATCATCAGTAAATTGGGTATTTGACCCATCCATAGCCTCAGCCATGAACCGCTTCATGCTTTCATCCAATTACAAAGCCTACCGAATCCGATCATCAAGTTCATATTGTACCTCTGTCCAATTCAGACGTGCTTTCGCACTAGACCTCTTATCAACGCAAGAGATTTCTAAGGCCTCTAAATCTAGAACGAGATGCTCGTCATGCATCAATAACCAGTTGTCTTGAGCAGGAACCCTGTGACTTAACGCATCTGCAACTGCATTACCCTTCCCAGGTATAAAGTGTATATTGAAGGTGTAGTCCCCAAGGAACTCCATCCACCTCCCCTGACGCATATTCAGATCCTTTTGATCCAATAGGTACTTCAGGCTCTTATGGTCTGTGTAGATATAAACCATTACGCCATAAAGGTAGTGCCTCCACAGCTTTAGAGTGAATATCACAGTCGTAAACTTCAAGTCGTGGATCGGATAATTAATTCCTCTCATGTACCCTCAACTGGTGCGAGCCATATGCTATCACTCTACCATGTTGTAGCAACACGCAGAATAAGCCGCTCCCTGAAGCATCGTTGTAGATCTCATAGCCCTCTGTTCCACATGGCGAACACAGGACAGGTGTTGTAGTCAGATGACTTTTCAGTTCTTCAAAATCTTGCGCGCACGCTAGCGATCACACAAAATTCTAATCCTTCCTTGTCAGGGTCATGAGAGGTAACGCTGTCCGAGAGAAGTTCTCCATGAAGCGCCTGTAGTAGCCGGCAAGTCCCAGAAAACTTCGGACTTCCGCCGCTGAAGACAACACAGGCCACTCCATTATTGCAACAATCGTCACCGGATCCACCGCGATCCCCTCTCCACTAACGATGTGCCCAAGGAGCGCTACCAAAGAATGCCAGAATTCACACTTCGAGAATTTGGCATACATCTGATTGCTTCTCAGGGTCTCTAGAACAATCTGTAGATGCTCCGCAAGATCAAACTCGGACTGGGAGTACACCAAGATATCATCAACGAACACTATCACAAACCGATCCAAAAACTCTCTGAATGTTCGGTTCATCAAGTCCATGAACACAGATGGCGCATTAGTCAGTCCAAAAGGCATGAACACGAACTTGTAATGCCCATAATGTGTATTGAACACCGTCTTGGGAATATCACTTTCCCTGATTCTTAACTGGTAGTAACTCGACTTCAAATCCAGTTTCGAATGCACTAGATGGTCGAAAAGATCATTGATCCTCGGAATTGGGTACTTATTCTTCACCGTTAGCTTGTTTAGTTCCTGATAGTCGATACATAGCCGCAGACTTCCGTCCTTCTTCACGAAGAGGATCGGGGCGCTCCAAGGTGATAAACTTGGACACACATACTCCTGCGCTATCAATTCTTGAAGTTGTGCTTTCAACTCTTCCATTTATCTTGGTGCAAAGCGGTAAGGGGACCGCGACGTTAGTTGAGGTGGAGCTCCAAGGAGCACCTGGCACCAACTCAATGGTGAAATCAATCTCTCGTTGAGGTGGAGCTCCAAGGAGATCTTCGGGGAACACGTCGGCAAACTCCGACACCACTAGAATACTGACTAAACTTGGCTTGGGCTTCTTAGCCTCAATGGAGTTAATAACAACTTCACACCCTCAAGAACTACTAACTTAGTCTCATGTTTGGTGTTTTGTCCTAGTGTGACCCCTTGGGGTTGTAACCAACATATCCATTCTTCTCCGAGAGTCAGTCCATGCCTAAGGTCAAACCGTCTACGATCTTTAACGATATTGTTTCTGTTTAGTTTGTATACACATAATCGATACAATAGAAAGCACTAGGATGAACCACACGAAGACCTTAGATGCTAAGGAGCGAGAAGCCCTGCAATGAATAATGCACTCCACAACCAAGAGTAGAACAAAGCCTACTTTCACAAGTCATATGCCAGTAACTAATCATGTCATATGTATAAAAGTTATAAACTAAACAATACATGTCATCTCGTCTTTTTTGCTTATGGCCTCCTGCCTTTTTCTGTCTTTGAAATCCCACTCCAACAGTTATGGGCTATATGTCCCGGCTTACCACAAGTGTAGCATATAATTGGGTCTCTCCCAACGGTTGCTCCAGATCCAGTTTCCTTTGCCACTAGAGTACCACTCTGACATTCTCTAGCAATATGTCCTATCTTGCCACTTGTATAGAAAGTAAGTGGAACTTGCCCTGTAACTGCTCCTGACTTAGCTTTCTTTGTCTTTGGGGCATCAACACAATAATCGCGAAAAGGTGTCCTGACTTGCCACAAGTATGGCAAGCATAATGAGCTTGACTAGTAGATGTTCTAGACCTCTTATTCCACCTCCTGCGGTGTTTAGACTTTGCAGAACCTGCAGAGTTTAGTACCCTGCACACTGGAGTCTAGTGGACTTTTGCCAAATCTACTTCCAAAGATCTAGCCGACTCCACCGATGCCCGGAATCCAAATAATTTTGGTCCTAGAAATAGAAATTGTAAATCATCACGTAGACCATTATAAATCTATTGACCATAGTCTGCTCGTCTTCCAACTCAAACCCCGGGTAGCGCCTAAGCATGACAAATGCATGCAAATACTCATCCACTGACTGTGTTCCCTTCTCTGAATGCATGTTCAACCGCTGCTCCGATGTTCTTCTATTTAATGTTTGCTCTAGAGCGCCAACCTGCATTGAAGCCACCCCAGGGGTAGGGGGCTGCAAATTCCTTCCATGTCGGGCATTAATCATGGCGAACACCGCTCCAGCTACCATTCGTATGGTTTCAGCTGAAGGAGGGGTCGTAGGCATGTCATTATGTGCACTTCTTTCTGCAGAGTGCTGACATTGTGATTGCTCTGCACCACTCCTAGTCAACTATAATCCTGAAACACTCAATTAGGCGACAAACAGATTGCCAAAATGCAATCATTGGAACACTCAGGTTCCTCAAACATGTGTATCTTCATTCATAAGTGAACATTCATGAGTTCTTATATATTATAACGTTAACGCACATACAAGTGCTCACCACCCCTTAAAAGAATTCACCCACGAATTCGAATAAGAAGGATCGACACCGGAGTCTGATACCAAATTGTAACACCCCCATCCATCACATAACATATAACAGAAGGTCCGGTCGGGGCCCGACGCTATATACTATGGACAGACCAAGGAATTACTAAATTGAAACCATAATCCAATATTGCTTATCCTAACATAGAGTTCATTCTAGCGGAAGTAATTTAAATGTTATAAATAGAACCCAACAATAACATGAATGTCCACTATCACAACTAGGAATGTATAACAAATACACAAATAAGTTTTGGCCTTAAGGCCTTACAATGTTTACTCAAATTAAACTGTCTTGCATACTTCGGCACGTAGGTCAGCCATAGATGAGATATAAATAAACAAAACGGGCAATTTGCTTTGGCCTTCGATGGCCAGCTTAGCTATCCTGGGCTTCAGCCCGCTATTTCCCGATTGGCTCAACTGCACTTGCAAGCAACATTCCACCGCAACAGTGGCAAATAAAAGCAACGGTCAGCATTAGCTGACCAAATTATAATGACCCGACCCCTCACTCGGGGTGGCGGTGATCCTTCCCTACAAGCATTAGCATAGTCATAACATCGCAATCGGAACGTGCAACTTAAGCACCATTTGCCACAGTCGTTGGCACAAACGCCCAACGCCCCGTGCTCTCAGGGCACATTCTTGGTGCACACCTCCGTTCTCTGCGACGGATAGCAACGTTTGAGCATTTTAGTCTTTCAGGGCCAAAGACAAAGACAATGCCCCTATGGCTACGATAAAGTCATGGTGACTTCAGATTCACACTTTGACTCACTCCAAGTCGGTCGGCATATGGTTGGTTGTAGTTCAGCTATTTTCCGGTGCTCAAATCGTCAGGCACAATAATCTACAATGCTGGTCAACATCCCCTTTCCCATTTCTGAATGATTCATAACTCCGTTATGTTCTTAGGTTAGCACTCACGGCTACCAAAGCTGAGTAAATTAAGCCCACACTCAACACAACTAGCCCCAGGTCTTTGAGAGACAGGAACTCATGGCCCCAGGTATCATAAGACGGGCCTCACAAATAAACATAGCTCACTGGTATATATCGTCGGTGGTAACAATATCGTCGCGCGGTCGGGGAAAGACTATCGTTTCTTCCCCTTTTTCGGGTGTTTTCCTGGAGACTACCCCTGGCACTCTCAACGCAGTGCACACCCCGCGACTTCAAAATCTACGCATTTACCTCGGAGACTTCTCCGGCATACAAAACATATAAACATCACCAATACAGACCAACCCGTCCGGATGGGCTTCACACAATATGCCTATTTCGTACTTCGATTCTGGATCTAAATGCAAACTAATGGGAATACAAGGATCTATCCGTCGGGAGAACTCTTCCCACACATTCATGGAGCGTCTACCCTCAAATGCCAGAATAAAGGACTCCACATATCCAAGGAAGAGGATCATTACTCTTGATCTCCTCTTTGGCACCAAGGGAGAAATCTAGACGGTTGAAATCGACCGCTCCGGCCTTGCCTCCATAGATCCGAACTCGCTTTGTGAATCCGAACTCCGAAACTCGAATGGCGGCATAAACTCCCTTCTTCCGGCTCTGTTGCTCCTCCTCCAGGAATCCAGGCCAATGTCTCAACTCCAAAAGAATGAAGAGGAAACGGCTGAACCAACCATATAAATTGAGCTACCGCTGCGCTGTACCGTTATTCAATGCCTCATTTCATGTGTAACCGCCCAGGACCTCCAATCACAGGATGACACGTGGCTACGCGGTTATAGAATCGCTAACGCCACGTGATAGGTACTTATCGCCAAGCAGTGCCTGCCGCCGCCTATGAAACGACCACCCACACTATCACTGCGCACTAGCTGCTACCGTCGTGCGGTAACAACCCAAGAGCTCTGTCAATTAAATTGACCCTTCTACTGCCAGCGATAATACTATCGTCGGGCTATAGCTCAACTCGATGCTCTTGATGCTCTCAACTCCTGTTATCGTCACGCAATATCCCGCTATCACTGTGTGATAGCACTTGATGCTTGTTGAGTCTTCTTAACACTCTCGACGTCGCTGGCCGAATTACCCCAAGCTACCACCGGCGTTAACACTATCGCTGGGTGGTAACTTACAGACAACCATTTTTCCTGCTTCGTAAATCTTGGGGCGTTACACGACCACCACCACCTCCATTGAGGTGGGGGCAAGCATTTGTGACGACTTAGCCGACGGAGGTGGCGGTTTCCGGCGAACTCGAGCTCCACCATAATTGCTGATTTTCTTGAAATGCTCTTATGGAATCAGACTCAATTGAGCGCGATGTCTCTCCTATTTGATCTAGAAATCTAGCATAAGGGGAGAGGAGTAAAAACTGACCTTGAATGGGGCCCGACGATAGCGGTGGCGGCAGTTGGACGTGGACTTTCTCCTCTCCGGTGAGCTTACTCCCGAGCTCAATACTCCACCAAAAGCTTTGATCCAGGTATCGAATTAAACTCCTCTCAGTGCTTTGTAGCTAATGGAGTGGTTAATTTTGGCTAGATGTGGTTGTATAAGGAGAAGCCATGATGGGGATTTCGGCCCCAAGCTTTGGATGCTCCTCCTTGGCTCCAAGTGTCCACCATCCCAAGAATTTGGCTAGGAATGAGTTGGGGAGCTCAGTGGGGGTGTTGGGTAGAGAGGATGACCAAGTGGCCTTCATTCCCTAATTTCCTCTTTTCTCTCTCCTCAACTTGGGAAAATTCTTTTTTTAACCCTCACGCATATCACTACCCTCCAAAACCAGAGGGTAGAGACTGTAATTGAGCTAATGGGTTGTTGATGGGCCATGGTTCATGGCCTTGGCCCATTGGGAATGGGCTTGGTTCTTTAATTCCCCATTTAGGCCTAATGTTTACCAAGTTTGACTTTAGGGTTGACTTGGTCAATTTGATGAGTGGGCAGGTGTAACACCCCAAAAAATGAGAAAAATAGAACTTATGGGTGGCTATCGCCAGGTGACAGTGAGTATCGCTGGGTGATATCGCTCAACGCACTCGATGCACTCGATGCACTCGACGCTCTCGATGCTCTTGAAGCTTTCAATGAATCGTTGAGTGAGTTATCAGAGTGGTGACAGTGGGTATCGCTGGGCGATATCGCCACGTGGCATCCAGATACGTGTAGGATGGCCGGAGAGCGGCCGTTGAGCGGCAGTTGACCGGGGTCAAAGCGGCTAAAGGCCGATGTCGCCAGGAGACAGCCGATATTGCGCGGCAATATCGTCTTGTTTGACTGGTCAGCTGAAATTATGGCATTTGCGTTCTTTTGATGGAATGATCATGTGGTTGGGATTAATCCCGATACCACCTAACCAGATAAGAGGTGGAGAGAAGTCTCATTTCACTTCTCTTTCTCTCTCTCTTCCCTTTCATCATTCTCTTAAGAGAGAAGAACTAAGGGTTGAGGCTGAAGCTTTGCTAGCTTGGAGGAGAAGATCATGTGGTTGGAATTAAGAATGGAGGCAAGATCTATGAAGAGGAAGCGAGGCGCTCCTTTCCATCAGGATAGAAATCTCGTTCATGGCTCCGAAACGAACTATAAGGGTAACGATCATCCTTCTTGGACAAGTGAAGTCCTCCTTTTTGCATAGGCATGGAATCCTCCACCAAAAGTTGGAGGAATCAAGGGAATTACGATGGGTGATACATGATATCCCCAAGTAAAATTGCATATAGATCTAAAAATTCGCAGTACAGAATATGCATGTTCTGTGAAGCCCATCTGAACAGGTTGGTCTGGATTGGTGACGTTTTATTTTGCGTGTCAGAGAAGACTCTGCGTATAAATGAGTAGTTTACAGGTTCTGTGGGTTGTGCCTGTGAATTGAGAGTAGCATGAAGTACTGGAGATGATCTCCACTAAAATACCCAGAAAATACCACAGTTTGCATAACTATTGGATATCACTAGGCGATAGTGAGTATCATTGGCGATAGCTCTTAATGAGCTCTGATTGATGTGAAAGACCGGTTTTCTGGCACTGCAGGATACTGCAGGGTTATTCTGAACAAGATGTTCCAGTTGTGGCTGAGTTTGGGTACAAAAAGAGAATTATGTTGTTAATACTAGGCTACAGTGAGTATTGTTTACGATAGCTACCAGATAACTGTTGTAATATGGAGGTCGGGCGGTCTGTTGCTGTTCGGAGACCGGGAAGTCTGACGGTTTATTCTGGTCGGTCTGTCTACCAGGCTGGTGCTGTTTAGTATCCCAGCGGTCTGGCGGTTTGTCTTAGATGACTTGGAGACCGGGCGGTCTAGCGATCTCCTGCGGCGGCTTGATCTTTGTGACACATGTTATCTCCTCTTGTTAGTTGACAGGCGGTTAGTCGGCTTGTCTAACCACCCGGTCTATCCGGTTTGCCTTTTGTAAAGCTGCATATACTTGTAAATTTTTAGTCCCACATTGCTTAATTGTATTATCTCTCATCTCCTTCATTCTATAAAAGGGAGGCTATACCATTGTAATCGATACCTTTTTTGGATAATAAAGTTTACATTACTCCAAATTTTTGGTCTGCTCTTTTCTGTTCGCACATGGTATCAGAGGGAGGTTCCTATTTTGTTACATTACCGGGCGGTCTAGAGGGCTTGTCTAACCGCCCGACCTCGTTCACTCTGACGTGTGGGGTCCTGCTCCTACCCTCACCATCGGTCGGGGTAGTTCCTATTTTGTTACATTTATTAATGATTTCTCTCAGTGTACGTGGGTGTACCTTCTCAAGGATCGCTCTGAACTGTTCTCTGTCTGGACATCCTTTTATTCTATGATCAAGACTCAGTTTGATACGTCTATTAAAATCCTCCGTTCTGACAATGCTAAGGAGTATCTTAGCCATGATTTTTCTTCTTTTTGTATGCATCATGGTATTATTCGTCAAACTAGCTATGTCTACACCTCCCAACAAAATGGGGTGATGGAACGCAAAAACTGTCACCTCCTTGATGTCGCTCGCACTCTGCTGACCCAAATGCATGTTCCTCGCTCCTATTGGGGCTATGATGTCCTCCTTTCCTGTTATCTCATCAATCGCATTCCCTCCACAGTTCTCCGTGGTGCCACCCCATTCTCCATTCTTTATCCAAACAAGAATCCTTTTCCTCTTACTCTGTGCATCTTTGGGTGCACTGCCTTTGTGCACTCTACCGCTGCCACCCGTGACAAACTCTCACCACGGGCCACTAAATGTGTCTTTTTGGGGTACTTTGCCACTCAGAAAGGCTATTGTTACTTTGACCCCGTTACCCGCAAGCACTTTGTCTCTGCGGATGTTACATTCTTTGAAAATGCATCTTACTTCTCTCCCGCTTCCTCCTCTACTCCTGCTGATCCTCCTTCTCAAACCAACCCATCTCTTCCCTCTGCTCCTCCTGACGTTCCACCACTCCACTGTCTCTACCATCTCCACCATCTCCACCATCTCCACCCTCTTCACCATCTCCACCCTCTCCACCATCTCCACCATCTCCACCATCTCCACCCTCTCCGCAACTATCTCTTTCTACTCCCGGGCCAACTCTCTCCACCACGGATACTCCGGATACTGGGGAACCAGCTGCCCTGGATCTCCCCATTGCCCTTCGTAAAGGGGTTCAGGCCTGTACTCAACACCTGCTTGCTATAGTTGTTTCTTATGATCGTCTTACCCCTTCTCGCAGAGCTTTTGCACTGGCTATCTCGGCCACTGCCACCCCCTGTCCCTACCAGGAGGCCCTTACTATTCCTCATTGGAAAGCTTCCATGGATGAGGATATTGCTACTCTCACTGAACGGGGTACCTGGACCCTGGTTCCTCCTCCTTTCGGCACAGATGTTGTTGGCTGTCGATGGGTCTTTGTGGTGAAGTTCCTTCCCGATGGCAATGTGGATCGTTACAAGGCTCGGCTTGTTGCCAAAAGTTTTACCCAAACTTATGGGGTTGATTACTTTGACACTTTCTGTCTAGTTGCTCGTCTCAGCACTATTAGGGTCCTTCTCTCTGTGGCTGTCAACAGGGATTGGCCCATTTCACAACTGGATGTCAAGAATGTCTTTCTTTATGGGGATCTTCAGGAAGATGTTTACATGGAGCAACATCCTGGGTATGTTGCTTATGGGGAGACATGAGTATGTCGGCTAAAGAAGGCTATCTATGGCCTCAAGCAAAGTCCCCATGCCTGGTTTGACAAGTTTAGCGGCATTGTTGCGGCCATTGGTTTTACAAGAAGCCCAGCCGATCACTCCTTGTTCGTTCGGAAAACTGCCTCTGGTCTGGTAGTTCTTGCGGTTTATGTTGATGACATTCTTCTTACTGGCGATGATCAGGATGGGGTAACGTTGACAAAGAAACACCTCTGTCAGCACCTGGTCACGAAAGATATGGGCTCCCCGAAATACTTTCTGGGAATTGAAATCTCTAGGAAGCCCAACTCCATGGTCCTTTCCCATCGGAAGTATGCTCTTGATCTTCTAAAAGAGGCAGGATTGACTGGTGCTAAACCTGCCCGTTCTCCCATGGCTATTGGGGAAGACAAAACTTGGACAGATGACTCGCCTCTTCTATCTGATCTTATGAAGTACCGGCGTCTGGTGGGCAAACTCATTTATCCCACGGTAACCAGACCCGACATCTCTTATGTTGTTGGCAAGGTGAGCCAGTTCACGCAAGCTTCTAGAGAGTGTCATCTACAATCTTCCTTGAGAATATTGGAGTATATTAAAACAGCACCAGGGAAAGGACTCCTTTTTTAGAAGAATGGTCACCTAAGGGCTGAAGCGTACTCTGATTCGAGCTATGCTGATGACAAAGGGGATCGCAAGTCGACATCAGGATTCTGTACGTTTGTTGGAGGCAATCTTGTGAGTTGGAAGAGCAAGAAATAGTCTGTGGTCTCCAGGTCCAGTGCAGAGGCAGAATATCACAGTATGGCATCAACCACATGTGAGTTGAAATGGCTATGGGCTCTCATGCTTGATTTAGGAGAGGTGTACAACTATCCTCTTCCTATATTCTGTGACAATAAGGCCGCGATATACATCTCCAAAAATCCGATCTTTCATGAGAGAACGAAGCACATAGAAGTCGACTGTCATTTCATTCGAGAGGAGATCTTGAAGAACAAGATTTGTACTTCGTTCGTCACTTCAGACAACGAGTTGGCTGACATCTTCACCAAGCCGATATCCGCTTCCTTTTTCCAGATTTGCGACAAGTTGGGCATGATTGATATCTATGCTCCAACTTGAGGGGGAGTGTTGTAATATGGAGGTCGGGCGGTCTGTTGCTGTTCAGAGACCGGGCGGTCTGCCGGTTTATTCTGGTCGGTCTGTCTGCCGGGCTGGTGCTGTTTGGTATCCCAGCGGTATGGCGGTTTGTCTCAGACGACTTGGAGACCGGGCGGTCTAGCGGTCTCCTGCGGCGGCTTGATCTTTGTGATACATGTCTCCTCTTGTTAGTTGACGGGCGGTTAGCCGGCTTGTCTAACTGCCCGGCTTGTCCGGTTTGCCTTTCGTAAAGCCGCATATACTTGTAAATTTTTAGTCCCACATTGCTTAATTGTATTCTCTCGCATCTCCTCCATTCTATAAAAGGGAGGCTATACCATTGTAATCGATACCTTTTTTGGATAATAAAGTTTACATTACTCCAAATTTTCGGTCTGCCCTTTTTTGTTCGCACAATAACATTTGAATTACGAATCCAGTCTCTCGGAGACCGTGTGGCTAGTATGAGCTGTGAGCTCTTAAAGGCCCGTGAGCCGAACGGGCAAGGGGAAGCCGACCCGCATCAGTCTTAATATTGAACTAACGGTTTGAGCAACGGGAAAAGCCTGAACCGAACCCGTGTTTTGTCCATCTGATTCTAATGCCTAAGTTTTTGGCATTGTTGGAGCCCATAATGAGAGTCGTAGGCATGTGGCCAGAAAGACTAGAAATACTCAAAGTTGACCGTTAAGTCATGGACCTCTGAATGTTGGTGGTACCCGGGAAGTCCGATACACCCATAATATGCCCTGAATGCACGGAGCATCGAGCAGTTAATGCCAGCGTTTGTGATATATTGAATAGTGCTTGAGTTGCACTTTCTTGTGCTATATCCTTATGTAAATTCTATGTAGGGAAGGAATACCGCTCCCCGGGAATGGGGTAGGGTCATTATAATTGGTCAGCAAAAAGCTGACTGTTGCCTTGTTTGTCATTCTTGTGGTAGTTTGTCCCTGTGCAGGTGCTGGAGAGCCGAGCGGGAAATAGTGGGTTGCTGCCCTTGATACAATGCCGGCCCTTGAAGGCCAAGCAAAGGCTTTTATTATTTTCATGTGTGGTCGGCCTGCTCGCCGATGTTTGTAAACCACACTTTTGAAGAATAATATAAGGCCTTAAGGTCGTGAAATTTTGTGTATTTTGTAAATACATTCCTTATATATATATATATATATATATATATATATATATATATATATATATATATATATATATATATATATATATATATATATATATATATATATATATATAGTGGACACTTGCATGAATTGAGTTCGGGCAATCTTGAAGCTTTCGCTAGAATGCTCTGAGTTAGGATTCTTAATAGTTCTTGATATTTATCCTATAACCCCGCTGACTGTCTGTGGAATATAGCGTGGGGCCCCGGCCGGACCCTCTGTTATATTTCATGTGACGGACATAGGTGTTACAATTTGGTTCAGCTACCTCGGTCTTCCTTCTACGAATTCATGGTCGAATTCTTTTGAGGGGTGGCGAGCACGTGTATGTGCTTACCATTATAATAAAAAATGAACTCAAGAATGTCCACTTAGGAATGAAAATACACTTGTTTGAGGAACTTACGCATTTCTGTTATTGCTTTTTGCAATATTATTGGTTGCTTAATTGTGTGTTTCACGATTATAGGCAACTAGAATGGGTGCAGGACAGTATGTACCCCAGCGCTTTGTGGAGAGTTGTGCATCAACTGAGGTACCAACACCTCCTCCTTCTACAGAGATGATTCAGAGTATAGTTGATGTGGTCTTTACAATGATCAATACCCAACCTGAAAGGCGGGTGCAGCCCCTTGTTCCTTTGTTGGCCTCAATGCTGGTTGGTTTAGTTGAGCAAATTGCAAGGGGAAGAGCATCGGCTCAGCCGTTGAATGTGTTTGATGCAAGGACCGCACACAGTCGAGGAGTACTTTCATGCATTTGTTGTGTTGAGACAACATGCAGAGTTTGTGTTTGAAACAGAGGAAAATAAGATCAACAGATTTTATGATGGTTTACGCCATGAACTACGTTTTTTGTTGGTAGGTCCAAAGTTAATGGGATTATAAACATTGGTGAAGTCAGCCAAGTCGTTGGAAATAGACTTGGCAAAAGTCCACCAGACGCCATAGTTCAGGGTATCGAGCTGTATAAGGCCTGGAAAGTCTGCTCACCGCAGGAGATGGAGACGCAAGGCTATAGAGTCGAAGAGTCAAGCTTCACTTTGTTATACTTGTGGCAAGAAAGTACATCTTGCCCAAGAATGTCTAGGTGGTGTCACAAAGACAAATAAGGCTAAGGCTGGAGAAGCTGCATGGCGAGCTCCACGTACTTGCTACTCGTGTGGCAAAGAGGGACATTATGCCCAGGACTGTCAAAGTGGCCCTTCGACGATAGTCAACTGAAAGGATATTACAAGTATGAATAAGTGAGTAGTTGTAATAGTCTATTATACCTTTTACTTTATGTAAGAATGCATACTATGTATGTATGCACCTGGTGTTTCCTCAAACAGTTAATAAATCTTTTGATTGGGCATAAGGTATTCCTTTTATGCTTAGGTTTGTATAATACATATATGAGATTGGAATGACATTGACTTAAGAGTAAAAGGTGAACGCTAGTTGAAAGATTGTATGCATGTACGGATAGGAAGTATGGATTTCGGATTGGAAGCATCTGTGATGCCGATATCAGAGTTTGATGTGATCTTTGGTATAGACTGGCTCTCTGAGCAGCATGCCTGTATACCTTGCAACTCTAAGGAAGTCATACTAGGACATAATACCGAACTAGAGACTAAGTTTGCTAGTATCCGAGGATCTAACAAAATATTGATGTTTGCTCTCCAGGTAGTCAAGGCTGTTCGGTAGGGCGCAAAGTGATACTTCATGCCAATAGAGGTCGCTGAGCCGAAGTATAGTTTAAGTGACGTTCTAATTGTATCGGATTATGCAGATGTGTTTCTGAAGGATCTTCTTGGGTTACCACCCCAGCGGGAGATTGACTGTGCTATTGAGTTGGTGCCATGTGTGAAATTTTTGGCCCGCTCGCCGTACTGAGTAGCGCCAAAGGAGATGGGAGAACTAAAAGTACAATTGCAAGAATCGCTAGAGCAATGCGATATACATCCAAGTATGTCACCTTGGAGTGCACCGATCCTTTTTGTAAAAAAGAAGGACGGAAGCTTGCATCTATGCATTGATTATCGAGAATTAAATAAGCTGACAGGGAAAAATAAGTATCAGATGTTGAAAATTGTGAAGTGAAAGTGGGTGAATGGAAGGCTTGGGCAACCTATCCACGCGGACTATGCGGACAGGGTTGGCGGACTTCTAAGTCGGCAGGGATGTTGCAGGCGGTTTGCTCTGTGGCGGCCTGGGCGGTCTGTTCGCGCGGACTACGCGGACAGCAGCAGCGGTCTGTCAGGCCGGCAAATACTCAGCAGGCAGTTGGATCCCAGGAAGTAACAGGGCGGATAGAAATCCTATCCGCGGAGTCCGGCAAGAAGCGGACTAATGAACTGGAGCTCAGCAGACCAGTTTGGCAGTTGCCTTGGTCTTGCTCTAGTGCAGCGGCAAGTGGAAGCCGCCGAGACCGCCGGTCAGTGCAGACAGAAGCTGGAGTCGCCCGGTATGGCGGGCTAGATCCAGTGTCCGCCAGTAAGTGCGGACTGGCCCCTGTGGTCAATGGACTGGACTTGGTGGGTTCTGAACCAAGTCCACATTGGCTCAGTCCGGGGAGGTCGCGCAGTGGAGCGCGGGCTGCTTTCTCAGTCCGCCAAGCCTAGTAGAAGTGTTGTTGCCTTGTTTGCTAGCTTGGGGATATGCGGACTGGAGGATTGCCTGTGCAAGAGCGTGCGGACTGGAGCTGGAGTCCGCTGAGTTCGGTTTGGCCTTGTGATGAGGTTATGAATTCAGGGATGCAGACTGGAGTTTGCTGTGTAAGCAAACTAGATCAGCGTGTCTGCAGAGTCCGGCGATGCCTTAGAGATTAGGCAATGGACTCGGGATGTGCGGACGGAAGCCGGGTGTCCGCTGAGTCCGGCAAGTGTCTTGTTGGCGAGGCTGCGGGCTCAGGTTATGCGGGCTGATGCCTTGTCCGCAGATTGGCGGACATAGCTATTGCGGAGTCCGACTGTGGTGGTCCTGGCTTGGCCCTTGGCGACAAGGAGGACTGGAGATTGGAGTCCGGCCTTGGAGAAGCTAGGCGGTCTGGCTATCTGCACGGGAGCGGTGGACTGGTGTGTGTATCCGCGGGCTTGCGGATACACTTGTTCTTGCTGCAGGATGTGGCGGTGATCCTATCGGCTAGGGCGGTGACCATACTCATCATCGTGCCTATAAATAGGACCCATGCCACATCAGGATCAACAGATAGAACCGAAGTAAGTGAACAGTATTTGAGCTCGTGTAAGTTGCTGCGGACTGGACCTTGGTGTCCGCGCGGTTTGAGAGTTGACTGGGTTGTGCTGTGCAGGTTGTGCGGATAGCGCTGAAAAGCCAGGACTTGGCTCTGATTGCGGTCAGGGACAGTGCGGACTCTGCGGTTAAGCAACTGTCGGTAAACAGCAAGTCACGGATAGCGACTAGGCAGTCTTCTCTTTGGCAACATGGTTCGGAATTCAGGAAGTCGCCTACTTCAGGCGGACTGTTCCTTTCGGTGGCGCAGCGTGTGCGGTCTGGCGGCTAGGCGACCTCGCGGTCAGGCAGCCTGCAGATCGGCGGTGAAGAGCTAAGCATTGGAATAAGGGGTAGTCCACGCGGCTTGGGTTGCGGTCTGGCGACCTGGTGGACTGAGCGAACTCCACAGCAGTAGATCGGCGGCTTGTTGATTGAGTCCACGCGGCTTGTTTTGTTTCTTGTCTTTGTAACTATCTTTGTTCTCCTGGTTTGGTTGTTTGGTGAAGCATGTCTCGCCATGTATGTCTCGCCTTGTAAAGAAGTTTGCTCTTGATCAATAAAGACGCTTGTGCTGTATGTGTTGCTGGTTGTTACTGGTTTGTTGAGATAACCCCTGCTAACTCCAAGATCCGGGAAAATGTTTAACATTATAAGTGGACGTATCCTCCTCCGGTTTGTTGAGTTTCAACAGGATATCCGAGGTGGCGTCTGTGGGTTTGTTGAATTTTAACATGGTATCAGAGGGAGGTTGGAGTGGTCAAGCAGTGCTCAATGGAAGTAGTTGCTCTTGTGTAGAGGAAACCAGTGGTAGAACCATGGCAGTGGAGGATGCAAGTTGTCTTGGAATTGATCTCCTTACAGAGACGAACTTTGAAAGGTGGAAGTCCTGTATGAAGAGCTTTCTTCTTGGCGAGGACCTTTGGGAGGTTGTATGCGGAGCAGAAAGACAAGAGGCTACTGATGGCAATGTTGAAGCGATGAGAGCTTGGAAGGAGACAAATGCGAAAGCGGAGTCTATTCTCAGGCAGGTGATCTCATCGGAGCTCTTGGACCACATCAGTGGATGTCGGTCAGCTGCGGAGGTTTAGACTTCCCTTGATGGGTTGTTCAGGAAGGAGGTGAAAGTTGCTGCTGACGATGTTCCCTCTACTTCATATCAGGAAGAAAAGAGTGTTTCTCCTAGGCGTGATAGGAAGAGGAAGGAAGTACCAAGGTGCTATAAATGCAAGCAGCAAGGTCATCTTTGGAAGGAGTGCAAGGTTGTCTTGCTCTCGGCGAACGTAGCTCATATCGGAGGTAAGGAGAAGAACGTAGTTGGGACATCAACTAGTTCTGGAGCTGATCGAATGAATGTCAGTGATAGCGCAGCTATCTGGCATGAAAGACTGGGGCATGTAGGGATGGACAAGCTGAAAGCAATGGCGGAAAGAAGACTCGTAAGAGGCTTGCCTAGATTGTCATCCTATGACGAGGTTCGGGGGTGTGCGGGATGTCAGCAAAGTGAAGCTTATCACTTCATGGTTGATAAAGCACAATCCATATGTAAAGCATCGTTGGCGGTTGTCCATTGTGCTCTGGTGGGACCGACCGTCACAGCTAGTCTTGGAGGCAGCATGTTCATGCTGATATTGGTTGATGACTATTCAAGGTATACATGGGTATACTTCATGAAGAAGAAGTCCAACATGGTGCACTTGGTTGTGGAGTTCAAGAAGCTTGTGGAAGGTCAGCTTGGCCGGAGGATCAAGGTGTTGAGGACAAGTATCGGTGATGAGTTTGGCTCAACCGAGTTCTCACACTTTTGCAGGAAGCAAGGGATCCGGAAGGAGCTTTCTTGTGGACATACTTCACGACAAGGTAGTATTGCAGCTCGGATGATCCGTTGGTTAACGGATACCTGCAAGTGTTGGCTTCAGAGTAAAGGCGTTCTGAAGGCTCTTTGGGCGGAGGGAATTGCCTGTGCTACTCATGTCATCAACTGGATGCCTCTTAGTCCGATCATAGTGAAGACTCCTTATGAGCTGATGTTCGGAGTGAAGCCCAGCGTGAAACATCTACGGGTGTTTGGATCTACCTGCTACATACACTCTCCAGATGCTCTCATGACAAAGCTAGTCTTTGTTGGGTATGATGAGCAGAGAAGAAGATGGAGGTGTATGAATCCCGCGACGAAGAAACTCATAGTGTCGAGAGACATTGTCTTTCATGAGTTGACACCGTATTGGGGTAGCTCTCATGTGGAGCTAGAGATAAGCAGGTCAGATGGTGGGCTGAAGGAGGTTGCTGCTAAGGAAGTGGAGTTGCCTGAGTCACCAGGAGCTCCAGGTTGTTCTAACTCCGGGGCAAAGGCGTCAGGGTCAGGAAGTAGAGGGAGCGATGCTCCAAGTTCTTCTGGCTCGAAGGCGGAAGCTTCTGGTTCAGGAAGCAGGGGGAGTGATGTTCCAGGTAGTTCTTGTTCAAGAGGAGAGTCTTCTGGTTCAGGCAGCAGGGGGAGCGTTGCTCCAGGTGCTTCTGGTTCCAGTAAGGAGGCGTCTTGTTCAGGGAGCAAGGGGAGCATTGTTCCGTGCTTACCCGGGAATGGAGCTGGTTCAGGAGCAGCGGAGGTGGTTTGTCATGATCAGGTTCTTCGGAGATCGAAGAGGATCAGTAAGCCACCAGCTCGATATAGCGAAGGGAACACGGCGGACTTGGTCCCGTGTTTCTTTGTTAGCCCTCAGGTCGAGCAAAGTACTTCTGGCTGTGATGACCCCACTAGAATCAAAGAGGTGGTTGACACCAAGGCTGAAGAGGTGACTTCTCTCAAAGATAACAAGGCTTGGGCTTCTGTGCCCAAGGTAGTTGGTGATACTCCTGTGATGCATGAGTGGTGATTGAAGCTAAAGAAGGCAGAGGGAAGCATGGCTCCTTTTTGGATATGCTGGAGGGCTCCCTCATGGTCCATGATATGCGGGGCGAGGACTATGTCTTGGACATCTCTTCGTAGATGCTATCGGAGGGACCAGGTGCAAGGTTACGGGAGCTGCTGGAGTTATTCACCACTTCTCACTTTAAGGGGGAGTGTTGAAAATTATGAAGTGAAAGTGGGTAAATGGAAGGCTTGGGAAACCTATCTGCGTGAACTACACGGACAGGGTTGGCGGACTGCTAAGTCGGCAGGGATGTTGCAGGCGGTTTGCTCTGTGGCGGCCTGGGCGGTCTGTTCTCGCGGACTACGCGGACAGCAGCGGCGGTCTGTTAGGCCGGCAAATACTCAGCAGGCAGTTGGATCCCAGGAAGTAACCGGGCGGATAGAAATCCTATCCGCGGAGTCCGGCAAGAAGCGGACTAATGAACTGGAGCTCAGCAGACCAGTTTGGCAGTTGTCTTGGTCTTGCTCTAGTGCAGCGGCAAGTGGAAGCCGCGGAGACCTCCGGTCAGTGCGGACAGAAGCTGGAGGTCGCCCGGTATGGCGGGCTAGATCCAGTGTCCGCCAGTAAGTACGGACTGACCCCTGTGGCCAGTGGACTGGACTTGGTGGGTTTTGAACCAAGTCCAGGTTGGCTCAGTCTGGGGAGGTCGCGCAGTGGAGCGCGGGCTGCTTTCTCAGTCCACCAAGCCTAGTAGAAGTGTTGTTGCCTTGTTTGCTAGCTTGGGGATATGCGGACTGGAGGATTGCCTGTGCAAGAGCGTGCGGACTGGAGCTGGAGTCCGCTGAGTTCGATTTGGCCTTGTGATGAGGTTATGAATTCAGGGATGCAGACTGGAGTTTGCTGTGTAAGCAAACTAGATCGGCGTGTCCGCTGAGTCCGGCGATGCCTTGGAGATTAGGCAATGGACTCAGGATGTGCGGACGGAAGCCGGGTGTCCACTGAGTCCGGCAGGTGTCTTGTTGGCGAGGCTGCGGGCTCAGGTTATGCGGGTTGATGCCTTGTCCGCAGATTGGCGGACATAGCTGTTGCGGAGTCCGGCTGTGGTGGTCCTGGCTTGGCCCTTGGCGACAAGGCGGACTGGAGATTGAAGTTCGGCCTTGGAGAAGCTAGGCGGGCTGGCTATCTGCACGGGAGCGGCGGACTGGTGTTTGTATCCGCGGGCTTGCAGATACACTTGTTCTTGCTGCGGGATGTGGCGGTGATCCTATCGGCTAGGGCGGTGACCATACTCATCATCGTGCCTATAAATAGGACCCATGTCACATCAGGATCAACAGATAGAACCGAAGTAAGTGAACAGTATTTGAGCTCGTGTAAGTTGCTGCGGACTGGACCTTGGTGTCCGCGCGGTTTGAGAGTTGACTGGGTTGTGCTGTGCAGGTTGTGCGGATAGCGCTGGAAAGCCAGGACTTGGCTCTGATTGCGGTTAGGGACAGTGCGGACTCTGCGGTTAAGCAACTGGCGGTAAACAGCAAGTCGCGGATAGCAACTAGGCAGTCTTCTCTTTGGCAACTTGGTTCGGAGTTCAGGAAGTCACCTACTTCAGGCGGACTGTTCCTTTCGGTGGCGCAGCGTGTGCGGTCTGGCGGCTAGGAGACCTCGCGGTCAGGCGGCCTGCAGATCGGCGGTGAAGAGCTAAGCATTGGAATAAGGGGTAGTCCGCGCGGCTTGGGTTGCGGTCTGGCGACCTGGCGGACTGAGCGGACTCCACAGCAGTAGACCGACAGCTTGTTGATTGAGTCCGCACGGCTTGTTTTGTTTCTTGTCTTTGTAACTGTCTATGTTCTCCTGGTTTGGTTGTTTGGTGAAGCATGTCTCGCCATGTATGTCTCGCCTTATAAAGAAGTTTGCTCTTGATCAATAAAGACGCTTGTGCTGCATGTGTTGCTGGTTGTTACTGCTTTGTTGAGATAACCCCTGCTAACTCCAAGATCCGGGAAAATGTTCAACATTATAAGTGGACGTATCCTCCTCCGGTTTGTTGAGTTTCAACAGGATATCCGAGGCGGCGTCTGCGGGTTTGTTGAATTTTAACATCAGATACCACGGATTGATGACTTATTTGATCGGTTGGTTGGATCAACTGTATACTCGAAGCTAGATTTAAAGTATGTTTATTACTAGTTGAGAATTCGGGAATGTGACATTCCCAAGATGGTGTTTGGTACACACTACGGTCATTATGAGTTCAATGTAATGTCGTTTGGGCTAACAAATGGGCCATCGGTATTCATGGACTTAATGCATCAGATGTTTAGGGAGTACTTAGACCTATTTATGATTGTTTTTATTGACGACATATTGGTGTACTCTCAGTCAAAAGAAGATCATGCAAATCACTTGAGTATGGTTTTGCATACCCTGAGAAGAAGCAAACTCTATGCTAAGTTCTCAAAGTACGAGTTTTGGCTATCATCGGTGGCTTTTTTTGGCCATGTGGTTAGTGGGGAGGGTATTGCGGTGGATACGACGAAGATAGTTATGATACGGGAGTGGCCTGTGTTGTCTACTACAGCTGAAGTCAGGATTTTCCTTGGACTTGTTGGTTACTACAGGTACTTCATGGAGAAATTTTCGCGGATAGCCTTACCTCTCACTACACTAACGATAAAAGATCAGAAGTTCATTTAGACACCTGAGTGCGCACGAGCTTCTGAAGAGTTAAAGAGTCGGTTGACCACGGTGCCTATCTTGAGTTCGTCGTGTGGTACATGTTGGATCCCTAGTTGTATTTGGGCTAGGTTCACTAAATTAGGATGTTTGACCAAACATGTATAGCTAGGGCCATGTCTGTGTCCTAGAGTATAGGTCATGTCCTTAGAGTCAGCACTGCATGAATCAGCCATCAACAGACTGCAAAAGATTCAAGACTTAGAGAAATTTCAAAGACTCAGAGAATGAGTTCGACGTTCGTCGAACTCAGGTCGACGAAAGTCATGCTCAGCTTGATGAACTCAGAGACAATTCTCTGAGCTGAGCTCGATGAACTTGGTACTCAGGTCGACGATTTATGGACACTATATTTCAACATTCCAAGTCCAGAATTCCTTTCTCTGAACCCCAGTCGACGAACTTAGTTCTCAGCTCGACGATTTCTAGGTATTCTACTTCAACATTTTATTTCAGAAATATCTAAATATTCTAAGTCCAGAATCACACTCCAGTCGACGAATTCATCTTCTCAGATCGACGAACTTAGACCACATTCTTGGCAAGCTTTATCAAGTAGCAGTTAGAAGTTCTCAGCTTGACGAAACTAGTTCTCAGGTCGACGATTTATGGACACCTTACTTCAACATTCTTAAGTACAAGAAACATTTCACTGAACTCCAGTCGACGAAGTTATATTCTCTGCTCGATGATCTTGATGCACATAATTATCATGGTTCCAGAGAAAGCAGTTAATTACTCTCAGGTCGACGTTCTTGGATCTCAGCACGACGAACAAAGATTATCTGGTCGACGAACATAATTTCTTAGCTCGACGAACTCTGGACCCAGGTCGACGAATTATGTTTTCTTCTCAACGATTTTTGTGAAGTTCCAGACTTGGATATTTTCCTTCCTCTGTCCTTAATTTATTTCAATAATTCCTGAGTAATCAATGCTAAATATTCTCTAAATATTACTGTTAGACGCAGCATTGATTATGGACTTCATCAGGATTATTGCTTGTCGTTTTTCAATGGGATAGTTAAGGAAATCAATCGATGCAAATATTCTTCAGGCCGTCAGCATTGAATGAAGGAAGGAATTCAAAATTCAGATGGAATATTTCATGGAAAATATAAAAAGATTTTTCTTCCTTCTTCCATAGACAATCAATAGGAATTTTCTTCTTTCTTCTCGTCAAAACACAGAGAACAGAATACACAGGGCAATAACACAGTAGAGAAATCTGAAGCCCTAGACCAGTGAAAGAACACCAAGCTAAAGAAGAAGAAGAACATCAATCAAAAATCAAGAGTCTTCTTCCTTCTTCATCTCAGGATTCTTCAGAGGATAACAAATATTCTATCTATCAAAAAAGTTCCTGGATACAATCTGGTCAAGGCTAAAATATTGAAGACCTACTCACCCTGCAGCAAGGCTCAAATCTTCCTGAGTTCAATATCTCAGGGGGAGCTTCTGCTAACATCATAAATCCACTAAGTCTTCTCAGTTGTATTTGAGAAAGGGAAGACACCATCACTCTCTCATCCCCCAATGTAAAAATGGTTCTTTAAATCCCTTCAAAAGTTATTCTTGGTTGCAAGTCTCCTGATCAAAAGACTTCGAATTGGTTTTTGAGCACCTGATCAAAAGTTCATTGGTGGCAGTCACCTGATCAAAAAACTGAGTGGATTCCTACCAGGGTGGTAGAAGAGTGAATGTACCCAGGTTAGGGAACCACTATAAAATTCTTGTGTTGTCTGGTTACACCTTTTCTCTTGTTTTTGATGTGGCTGTGATATTTAGGTTTTGTTGTGCATATGATAGTACTAGATTAATTTATCTTAGGTCTGTTTTTATTTACAACAAAAAAATGTTTAAAGTTTCCAAGATACTCTATTCACCACCCCCCCCCCCTAGAGTATTTCAGATCTAACCCTTACTTTCAGTATGGATGGCTATGAGATATATAGTGGTGCATTAGGGAGCGGCTTAGGCTGTGTTCTTCTGCAGTTCAGAAAAGTGATAGCTTATGGCTCATGCCTGTTGAAAGTGCACGAGCGAAACTATACAGTCCACGACTTGGAGTTAGCGGCTGTGATTTTTGTACTTGAGCTATGGCGTCACTATTCATATGACATGAAAGTTGATATACTCACGGACTATAAGAGCCTTAAGTACTTGTTAGATCAAAAGGATCTGAATATGCGACAGCGGAGGTGGATGGAGTTCCTTGGGGACTACACATTTGAGATTCATTACACTCTCAGGAAGGGAAATGTAGTCGCAGATGCCTTGAGTCGTAGGACTCCGGTAAGGGCGAGTTGGTTACAGATGCATGATGAACATCAAATCCGGGATTTGGAGGCCTTGGACATTTCTTGTGTTGACAAGAATGCCACTGCAAATGCGTTCCTGAACTGGACGGAGGTACAGTATGACCTTGCGGACAGGGTTTGACGAGCAACAGAGCTCGATGAGAGTCTGAAACGCTATGCATCAGATGGGACAAATTCACAATTCTCCTTGGATGACGGTCTTTTGAGAAAGGACGGTCATTTTTGCGTCCCGAATATGGGTAAACTACGAGAGGAGTTGATGTATGAATCACACTTCACGAAATACTCAATTCAACCAGGGAGCACAAAGATGTACAAGGATATAAAAAAGATGTTCTGGTGGCCGGGTTTGAAGAAATACAAAGCTCTTTACATGGCAAAGTGTCAGACTTATGCCTTCGTAAAAACAGAATGTCAGAAGCCCGATGGTTTCCTGAAGTCGTTGCCAATTCTAGTGTGGAAATTCGTTGATATCTTTATGTATTTTGTGTATGGATTGCTGAGATCACAGAGCGGAAACATGTCGTATGGGTGATCGTTGACTGGTTGACAAAGGTATCGCACTTCATACTGAACAAGAAGGACGAATCAGTAGAAACGTTAGCTAAATTGTATTTAGACAATATAGTACGATTGCACTGTGTGCCCCGTAGCATCGTCAGTGACCGAGATGAGTGCTTTACATCGAATGATTGGAGGCTAATCCATCAGTTATTGGGTACTAAACTGAAGTTCTGTACGGACTTTCATCCGCAGACGGATGGTCAGACCGAGAGGACCAATAGAACAATGAAGGATATGTTCTGAATGTGCGTCTTGGATTTCGGGAAGAGGTGGGAGGACCATCTTTATATGATCGAGTTTGCCTACAATAATAGCTATCAAGCTAGCATTCAGATGGCGCCCTTTGAAGCTTTATACGGTAGGAAGTTCCATACACCTTTAGCTTGGGAGGAAACGGGCAATTCAAAGTTATATAAGCGCAAGGAGATCGAAGATGCAAATTCGACTATAGGTGTTATACGAGAGCGGCTATTGGTAGCCCACGATAGGCAGAAAAAGTACTACAACGCCAAACACCGAAACGTGGATTTTGTGGTTGGTGATTGGGTATATCTGAAGATCAAGCCATACAAAGGCGTGTCCAGGATTCGGCGCTTGAAAAGGTTGAGTCTGAGGTATCTTGGTCCGTTTGAAGTGGTTAAGCAGATTGGAGAAGCTGCCTATCAGTTAGTTCTTTCAGCGGAGCTAAGTGGTTTGCACGATTTGTTTCACATATCGGTGCTGCAGAAAGCTATGAAAGAGCCTTCGCAAGTGCTCACTGCTGATCAGGTACCGGTCGATCGTGGGCTGACGACGAAGGTTAGGCCCATTCGGATCGAGAATACGGAGATCAAGCAATTGTGAAACAAAGCAATTGGGATGGTCAAAGTCTGTTGGGACAATTGTGGCCATGAGGACCTGACATGGGAGCGTGAGCAAACCATGCACGATAAGTTTCCCGAGTTGTTTTTGTAAAATAATATTGTAATAAATTTGTTGTGTTTTCCTACATATAAATAAAATTTCGGGATGAAATTTCTGTAAGGAGGTAAGGTTTGTAACACCCCGGAAAATGAGAAAAACAGAATTTATGGGTGGCTATCGCTAGTCGACAGTGAGTATCGCTGGGCAATAGCACTCAACGCACTCAACGCACTCGACGCACTCGATGAACTCGACGTACTCGATGCTCTCGACGCTCTTGACTCTTTCAACGAATCCTCGAATGAGATATCAGAGTGGTGATAGTGGGTATCGCTGGGCGATATTGTCACGTGGCGTCCAGACATATGTCGGGTGGCCGGAGAGCGGCCGCTGAGCGGTGGTTGACTGGGGTCAAGGCGGCTAAAGGCCGATGTCGCCAGGCAATAGTCGATATCGCGCGGCGATATCGACTTGTTTGACTGGTCAGATGAAATCGTGGCATTTGCTTTCTTTTGATGGAATGATCTTGTGGCTGAGATTAATCGCGAGATCACTTAACCAGAGAAGAGGTGGAGAGAAGTCTCATTTCACTTCTCTTTCTCTCTCACTTCCCTTTCATCAATCTCTTAAGAGAAAATAGTTAAGGGCTGAGGCTGAAGCTTTGCTAACTTGGAGGAGAAGATCCTGTGGTTGGAATCAAAAATGGAAGCAAGATCCGTGAAGAGGAAAGCGAGACACTCCTTTCCATCCAGATAGAAAGCTCATTCATGGCTCCGAAACGAACTACAAGGTAACGATCTTCCTTCTTGGACAAGTGATGTCCTCCTTTTTGCATAGGCATGGAATCCCCCACCAAAAGGTGGAAGAATCAAGAGAATTCTGATGAGTGATACGTGATATCCCCAAGTAAAATTGCATGTAGTTCTGAAAATTCACAGTACGTAATAGGCATGTTGTGTGAAGCCCATCTGGACAGGTTGGTCTGGATTGGTGATGTTTTATTTTGCGTATCGGAGAAGACTCCGCGTATAAACGAGTAGTTTACAGGGTCTGTGGGTTGTGCCTGTGAATTGAGAGTAGCAGTAAGTATTGGAGATGATCTCCACGAAAATACCCAGAAAATACCACAGTTTGCATAACTATTAGATATCATCAGGCGATAGTGAGTAGCTGACGATATCTCTTGATGAGCTCTGATTGATGTGAAATACCAGTTTTCTGGCACTATAGGATACTGCAGGGTTGTTCTAAACAAGATGTTCCAATTGTGGTTGTGGTTGTGGCTGTGTCTGGGTACAGAAAGAGAATTCTATTGTTAACGTTAGACGATAGTGAGTATCGTTAGCGATAGCTCCCAGATAGCATTTGAATTACGAAGCCAGTCTCTCGGAGACCATGTGGCTATTATGAGCTATGAGCTCTTAAAGGCTCGTAAGCCGAACGGGCAAGGGGAAGTCGACCCAAGTCAGTCTTAGTATTGAAATGCCAGTTTGAGCAACGGGCAAAGGCTGAACCGTACCCGCGTTATGTCTGTCTGATTCGAATGCCTAAGTTATTAGCATCGTTGGAGCACATAATAAGAGTCTTAGGTCTGTGGCCGAAAAGACTAGAAATGCTAAAAGTTGATCGTTAAGTCATGGACCTCTGAACGGTGGTGGTACCCGGGAAGTCTGGTACACCTATAATGTGCCCTGAGTGCACGGAGCGTCGGACAGTTGATGTCGGCATTTGCGATATATTGAATAGTGCTTAAGTTGCACTTTCTTGTGTTATATCCTTATGTAAATGCTATACATGGAAGGAATACCGCTACCCCAGGAATGTGGTAGGGTCGTTATAATTGGTCAGCAAAAAGTTGATTGTTGTCTTGTTTGACATCATTGTGGTGGTTTGTCCCAGTGCAGGTGCTGGAGAGCCGAGCGGAAATAACGGGTTGCTGCCCTCTATGTAATGTCGGCCCTTGAAGGCCAAGCGAAGGCTTTTATTGTTTTCATGGGTGGCTGAGCTGCGCGCCGATGTTTGTAAACCACACTTTTGAAGAATAATGTAAGGCCTTAAGGCTGTGAACTTTTATTTATTTTGTAAAGACATTCCTTATATATATATATAGTGGACATTCACATTAATTGAGTTCGGGCAACCTTTAAGCTTCCTCTAGAATGCTCTGAGTTAGGATTCATTATAGTTTTTGATATTTAACCTGTAACCCCGCTGACTGTCTGTGGAATATGCCGTGGGGCCCCGGCCGGACCCTCTGTTATATTTTATGTGATGAACGGAGGTGTTACAACTTGCCCCACTTGATGTTCATAAGCCCTATGACACCACCCAACATGGGTTGGGCCATGGTGATGCCCTACTTGGGCTAATTGGACTTATATATGTGGTTTTGACCAAATTATGGTTAGGGTTGACTTTGGTCAAATTGGGCCAATGGGTGACCATGTGATGAGGCTTTATGGTCCAATGCACTCCAATTAGGGTTTGGAGTTTAGTGGTGGGGTCAATTTGACCATGTGATGCCCAATTGAGCCAATTTGGGTTGAGTTGACCAATGTTGACCTAAAGGGTACTTTGGTCAAATTGGCCGGGTGACCCTATGATAGGGCTTTTGGGTCACATAGATTTCCTTTAGGGTTAGGGACATAGTGGTGAGGTCAATTTGTACTTGTGGTTTTAATTTGGGATAGCTTGACCTAAGTTGACTTGAACCCTATAGTGGGCCCCATGTGAATTCACCCTAGCTCCTTGGGCCTTAAGGTCATTACCTAGCCTAATCCATCACCCTCACTACATGTCCTACCCTAATTTTTGTTAAGGAGTCTAGAAGGAAATGAGATGAGATGTTATAGTTTATGCTATAACCTGCACTAGACTTGACATCTCCTTTACGGTCGGCTTCATTAGCAACCCTGGGAAGGCCACTGGGATGTCTTAGAAAGGCTAATGAAATACTTAAAATATACTAAGAAGTATGATTTATGTTATAGTAGACATCCTTCAGTGCTTGAAGGGTATTCTGATGCCTCCTGGTGCTTAGAAATTGGTGATAGTAGATCCACTAGTGGTTTTATGTTTACACTGGGAGGAGCTGCAGTAGCTTGGAAGACAAAGAGGCAGACTTGCATTGCATTATTCTTTATAGAATCAGAACTCTATGCTCTAGCTTCAGTAGGATAAGATGTAGAGTGAATAAGAGATCTGATAATGGACATTCCAATGACGAGTCTGAAAATGCACTCTATTTCGATCTTTTGTGGCAGTCAAACCACAAAGACCATTGCAACAAATATGTTGTTCGATGAAAAGCGAAGACAACTAAGAATGAAGCAAGCCCGGTTGACTTATCTCACTAGACAAGGGATAATCTCCTTATTGGACGTGAGATCAAAAGATAATGTAGCAGATGTCCCTACCAAGAGCTTATGTAAAGTTCTAACAATTAAAACATCGGAGAAGATGAGATTAAAGTCCATTTTGTAAGAATTAATACATTGCTTATGTTTTAAATTTTACAACTGTAGTCTGCTTACATTCAAGCATATAGAGTGAGCACATTGAAGTATTTCAGATGCTATCTGATTAAATCCTGAGATGAATAGTTGTCAGTCATTCCAAACTTAATGACTTACGCAATCATTTTTATTCAAAAGCTGATTTGGGTATCATTCCAAAAAGGAAAACTGAAGTTGTTGATATGTGTCATGATATTATGATTATTAGTTATATCATTCCAAATTTGATGATATAATAGTCACAACTTGTTGTATCATTTCAAACTTGATGGTATATTACAATTGTGAAACGGTTAA
The DNA here is from genome assembly GCA_039583875.1 of Platanthera guangdongensis. Lineage (NCBI taxonomy): Eukaryota > Viridiplantae > Streptophyta > Magnoliopsida > Asparagales > Orchidaceae > Platanthera > Platanthera guangdongensis. The sequence continues at coordinate 57,526,299 of CM077167.1, read as the reverse complement.
TAATAATCAAAGGAACATGGTCAGATTTTATGAAATCAATTTTCTTTTTTTGTAAATTAGATAGAAATGACGATTTGTGATTCTTTCTTCCTGGTTAGAGTATTACGTTTTGCTGCTAGAACAATCACTTTATCTTTGATAACAAATATTTGAATTCATAAAGATTGTCTCATGACATTCATATTGTAATTATTTGCAAATCAAAAGGAGAACGAAGGAGAAAAAGTTGATTTCGACCTGGATAAGGATCATCTGTTGCTTGTGAAGACTAAAGATCAATCATCAGTTTGAGTTTTCAGTTTTATTTACTGTTATGTTTGGAATCATGTGTTTGAGTTTAGATTTATCCGTTCTTCAAAACTCATATTAATGTTTCTGAAAAACTCATGTTTGTCGTTATTAACTCTTGTTTTAAGTGACATGTTTTGCGCTACCATTTATATATAATAGAAAATGAGATTGTTGAGGTATACTGATATAATGGTAACGGGTCTTTAACGAGTTTGGTTCGGATTCGTTAGACATCCAATAACCCGTCGTCGGGGATTTAGGTTATGTCTATAAATACTCATGTTGGGGGCAACGTGGAGATCGTTCCAAACTTGACGGTCACACGGGATGCTTCGAGAGCAGTAATAAAATCGTCATTCATTAAGGAACACTTAACAAACATCATCTATTTGAACTTAAAAGTGAATGAAGTTATTTAGGTGGACGTTAACGAATCACAAATTAACCCCCATGGTCATGACCTCCACCATCGTGCCAAACGGAGCCTAAGTGGGAGAGCATCCTGTGTGGTCGTCAAGGTAACACCCATGGTCATGAACGTCGCATACCAGCTCCGCCGCTACGGCCAATCGTGATAGTACTTTAACTGCGATAGTACATGGGGGCCCCGTTCCCCACGTGACATTATCCCGGATACGACATTGTCCCGGCACGACGTCGCTCTCGTGCGCCTCTCGCAAACTCCTGATTGTTATACTCTGCTCATCGCTTATTTTTACGGTGTGCACGGAGATTCCCGAGCGGCGGGGAGAATGCATTTTCATTTTAAGTAGAGGGTTTTGCCTATTTTAGATCACATTTTTTAAAATAAAAGAGACACATTTTAAAAATCGGATTTTTTTACTAAAGATGGGTAATATTGGAAATTTAATGTTTAACCAAACGGTATTTTTCCCTTTTAATATAATATAGATATGCTTACCAAAAGCATCTATCATCATATTCGCGACGCTCCATCGCTGATGTGCTCCTCCCATCCGCAACGCCTCACACACTGTTGACTTGCGTCTTGTTGGGAAAATGCATGATTATTGGACAAACAAAATCATTCATAATTGTAGATAGAGCAAGATTATGGTTTCGTTTGGGGGGGGGGCATATTTTCACTGGTCAAACGGTTACAAGGTCAGATTCATGCGGTTCTAACCACTTGATCGGTGAAAATAAGTCCCTCCAAACGGAGCCTATATCTTTTAATAGATGGGTAAAGTTTCCGACAGTGAAAGAAAAAATTCTAGTGCAACAATTTTGCCATAGTAATTTTGTTACCGTGAGAATGATATAAAACTAGCTTACATATGTTCAACCCTAAACAGTCTTAGGTTGCGTTTGGCGAGGCTTATCGCGGCTTATTTGCTCCGGTGAGGTTGGATAAAAATGTCTGTCATGCAAAAATCTTATGCCTCAAACTAGTTTCGTTTTTTGATAACGGTAATAACATTTGTCATATCAGACATACAATGACGTTTTTGTCCAACCTCATCGGAGCAAATAAGCTATGATAAACCACGTCAAACACAGCCTCAATTGCAGTGAAACAATCAATCATCTACGTTGAACAATTCCTTCCCCAATGCCCGAGCTACAGTAAAATTCAGCATGTTAGCATTTAAATCGTCGAGCGCTAGTCTACGATTATTGCTGCCGTAATTAAGCCAAAGTAATCTTCACTGACATGGATGAACAGTAAATCTATTAAGGCGTAATCATGGAGCACTGCAGAAACTTGCGACAGTGAATTGTTGGCAGCAATGGTGCACAGTAATCAAGTGCTACATTCTTCACTTCATGGAGCACTGGAGAAACTTGCTACAGTGATTGTTGGCAGCAACGGTGCACAAATCATCAACTGCTACATTCTTCACTTAATCATGGAGCACTGCATAAATTTGCAACAGTGAATCAATGGTAACAATGGTGCCCATCCGCTTTTAAATCAGTATCCAACATCAACAATATTTGGAAGAACCTCAAGACTCTATAAGAGATTAGTCATTATGAAAAAAAATATCAACACCATCATCTACAGAGTTTTAGGACTCTTCTAAACGACTACATTGTAACAGTTCTAAGAATCTCTCTAAAAGACGGCTAAGTTCTAGGAGTCTCTATTGTAAAAACAAAATTCGGTTTTGATGAAAATAGTAACTTTCCAGTGATAGATGAGTTGACTTCGCCTGCGCGTATCCATAATCAACAGACGAAGCCTGCACGGCATCAACCAAAGACCAACAAATGAAGTATGATTCTGTAGGAGCTAACTCCAGAGAATCAAATTCCAAGCACTGCAATGGGGGATTGTAAAATTGACGTGCCTTCAATAATGCTTGGATCTCTTTTATTATTATTTTTTAACTCAGAACTGAAGAAGCCCAAGTAAAAGAAGACAACCTCTGGATTAAAAAAAATTTACAATGCGAGATGCCATCATAAATCATTGTTTTTAAGGTGCAAAATGGTATACACAAAAGTATGCTAAATGTATATATGAATATCTAAAAATGTTGTGGGCAATATTTCATCAAGCAAAGCAGCAAACAAGAGCTATCTCAACAATAAGCTTTCTCAGTAGCACAGAGACATTGGGCGCATAAACTAACAAAATCACAAATGATTTACTGGGAGAGGAAGAGTACAATCTCATTTATGTGCAGCACCCTCGAAAGCTACAAGTATGAACTGCAAGATGATATCCGCATTCAATGGGCTGTTGTGCTAGCATCAAGCGTTCGGATGGCACGCTCCAGATGGTTCGGAAACAATTTTTTTGCTCGTTTGGAATGCGCGGAAACCTGGGAGTGTTCTACATGAGCCTTAATTCATATTCGCCCGCCATTGTTATGTATCTAACCCATGGAAGCGCCTGGTAGCCGCTCTTCTCAATGATTTTCAAGTACCGAACCTGTACAACAAAATAATTGCAACAGTTTTAAAAATATATACATACTTATTTATGAGCCTCAGGCCAGGTGGAAGAATAGGGAATTAAGGCAATGAAAATTAACATCAAACAACAACACAGGCCTTTATCCCATCATTGTGTGGTCGGCTACATGGATCCTTTGTCACCATTGCACCCTATCTTTTTGAATGCCTAAGTACATCATGTTTTTCATTATATTTTCATTTCAAGTCTTTTAGTGTCTACCCCTCCCCCGTTTAACATGTCTAATGGATAAACTATCACAACGCCTAATAGGTGCCTGAAAATTAAGATCAAACAAGTAAAAAAATATTAAGCTATGAATTTTCCCAAAGATAGAGCCAATTAGAAGAAGAATGAAACATTTTCAATATTGGCTGGGATAAAGAAAGGGTGTTTATATTGGCACTTTGGCGCACGACAAGTCTACTGGTGGCGGATGCATGAAGCCCTAACCCTAATTGATGTTTGTTAGAATAACCCATGTATTGGGGCCCATGTTTTTAGGCTCATTTATGCTTTCTTCTCCTTTAGTCCCACATCTTGTATAGGATTTGTTCTCTCTCTCTCTCTCTCTCTCTCTCTCTCTCTCTCCTATATATTTGTACTCTCTCCTTGTATTTACATACTGAATCAATACATACAAGATTTGAGCTCTTTCTACATGGTATCAGAGCCAGGTTACGATTCTCGCGGTCTCCCCTGTTCTGACCGCACCTATTGATCTCTCTCGCAGCCTGCCTCCCGCGGCCTCTCTCGCGGCCTGCCTTCGCGGACTGTTCGTCTCTATCCGCTTGCCCCTGCGGCCTGCCCCTCTCAGTCCGCTTCTTTCCAGCTACCTCCTGTTGCTCTTCTTCTCCCGTGGATCCACCTTCCCCCTGCCTTTTATAGCCTTTCCCCCTTCCTATTCCGTGGGGCCACCTTCCTTTTTTTGTCCGCTGCGGACTATCTACCTCCTGCTTGCTCCTCTCCTCTCGGTCCGCGCGACTTGTCTCTGCCCGCTGCGGACTTCTTCTCCCTGTCCGCTTCGACTTTGGTCGCGGCCTCATCCAGCCGCTTGTGTTTTTCACCTTGACCGGGCGGTCTCTGTTCTAGTCGCGTCGGCTTTCCTCTCTTGCGGCTTACTCTTTTCTGCCGACCTCTCCCTCTCTTCTTGCGGACTGTTCCTGTCCGCTGCGGCTTGTTTCTCGTGCTTTGACCGCTTCTGCGTTCATCTAGACCGTGCGGACTCTCTTTCTTTTCGCATTTGGGTCGCGATCTGTCTCATCGTTGGTGCCAGTGTGACCGTGCGGACTAGTTATTCTTTTCCGCTTTCTTGGTCGCGGTCTCCTGTCCTCCCCGTCTCGGCCTTGTCGTGCGGCCTCCTGCCCTTTCCGCGGCGGTCTTCCCAGGTCCTCTAGGGTCTGCGGCCTGTCTCTATGACTTCTTCTGGTAATTCTACGAGCTCGGCGGCCAGCCCGCCTACTGTCCACCCGGCCTGTCCGACAGACCGTCCGGCCTATTCTGTCGAACTCCGTGACGAGCTCCGGATCACTATCATCTCTCTTTCTGGCAAGAAAAACTTTATTCCATGGGTACATTCAGTTCGGCGGGTTCTTCAGGCTAAGGGGCTTCTGCCGCACCTTACTCAGGCACCTCCCTCTCCCCTTACGGATGATTGGCTCCGCAATGACGGCCGTGTTCAGACTTGGATTTTGAATTCCTTGGATGGTGAGCCTTATCAAATGGCTATGTACCACGACACCGCCAAGGCTATGTGGGATGAGCTACATTCCTTGTACTCCGGCCGCGACAGCCTTCAGCATCTTTACGACATCCTCACTGACCTCTTCACTCACGACACTGGCGACGCTCCAGATATGACCTCGTTTGTCGCTCGGGCTAAAACTCTTGCTGAAGCCTGGATCCAGCATCAGCCACCCACCAATGATCATGCTGCTCAGCGAGCTCAGAAGGAAGTTGCTTGCATTGTCATCCTCATGGCCCGACTTCCATCTCATCTTCAGAGTCTTCGTGCTCAGGTCCTGGCTGCTCCCACCACACCATCTTTCTCTGATGTCTGCTCCATGATTCTCTGGGTCTCCCCTCCTCCAGATCCTCCTGCTCCTCCACCGGCTCTTCTTCAGCAGGCCCCTCCGCTATTACCATCCCCTCCCACTTCTGCTCGGGGGGGACGTTCGGGCTCGTGGGGCCGTGGTCGTGGTGGCTGTGGCCGGCCAAAGTGCTCCTTCTGCGGGAAAGATGGTCATCATGAGGCGACCTGCTATAAGAAAATCGGCTACCCCCTCGCCCGACTGCTTCTATTGTTACTGAAGTCAGTTCTCCTGATCTTGAGACCGTCCGTCTTCAGCTCCAGCATCTCCAGTGCCTGCTCAACCCATCCTCGGCCTCTGTCGCCTCCGTCTCCAACACAGGCACTGCTTGTCTCTCCACCAGCCCGAGTTGGATTGTGGACTCTGGTGCCACTCATCACATTACTTCGCAACGGCCTGCAAAGTACTCGGAGTCTCCTTATCCGAAGTCTATCACTGTGGCCAATGGGGCGCTGGTTCCCGTCTCCGGCTCGGCCAATCTTTCTCTCAACCAATCCATCCCTCTTCGCTCGGCTCTTCATGTTCCGAGTTCACCCTTTAATTTACTCTCTGTTGGGCGTCTTACAAGTGATCTGGATTGTTCTGTTATATTCACTTCTTCTTCCTTTGTTATACAGGATCGACGGACGCGGACTACCATTGGTAGAGGCCAGCTGCGGAACGGGCTCTACTTTCTCGATGAATCTCCCACCATTTTGTCTTTTGTCTCCTCCACTGAATGGCATCGCCGACTTGGTCATGCCCCTCTACCGGTTCTACAGCGGGCTCTTCCTGATATTCCTTTTACTTCTTTTAAGTGTGATTCATGTATTCTCGACAAACAGTCGTGTTCCTCTTTTTCTTCGCATTGTACTCGGAGTGCAGCTCCCTTTGATCTAGTTCATTCAGATGTATGGGGTCCCTTTAAGATTCCCAGTATATGTGGTTTTCGTTATTTTATTACCTTCATTGATGATCACTCTCGCACTACGTGGCTCCACTTACTCCATGAACGCTCCGAGATTCCCCGGGTTTTTTGGGCCTTTGTCCTCGAGACCCGGGCGCAATTCCACACCACACTCAAAACCCTCCGCACTGACAATGCTCGTGAGTACACCAGCCACGACTTTACCACTTTGTGTTCGGATTACGGGATTCTACATCAAACCTCTTGCGCTTACACACCCCAGCAAAATGGGGTTGCTGAACGCAAGAACCGTCATTTACTCGATGTCGCCCGCTCCCTCATGTTTCAAATGCATGTTTCCAAGGCATACTGGAACTTTGCAGTTTCCACTGCCTGCTTTCTTATCAACCGTCTCCCCTCCTCTGTCCTCCATTATGCTACTCCGTTTAGCATATTGTTTCCCTCCACTCCGGCTTTCTCTCTCCCACCTCGTATCTTCGGCAGCAGTTGCTTTGTCCATCGCCTCGGGCCCTCCTCGGATAAACTGGATCCCAGGGCGGTGAAACATATCTTTGTCGGCTACTCACGCACCCAGAAGGGTTATGTCTGTTACTCACCCGCTACTCGCAAGGTCACCGTTTCTGCTGACGTTACATTCCGGGAAGATCAACCATTTTACCCTGCTCTGTTGCCTGCTACGCTACCACCGACTCCTCTCCCGCCATCTTTACCACGTCCCGTTATTCCTGCTACTACACCATCTTCGCCCGTTTCCCCTGCCCCCGCTCCTGCTACCACCAAACCACCTGTCATCCGTGTCTACACTCGTCGCCCTACCAGTTCCGTTGCCCCTCTGCATCCGACTTCCACCACATATACTCCGCGTCCTTCTGATCAGGTAACGTCTTCCACTGCCCATCCTCTGGATGCCTACGTCTCTCGTCATCGTCTCTCTCCAACTCTGCACACTTTTGCAACGTCTCTCTCTTCGATTGCTGTTCCTAACTCTGTGCAGGAGGCGCTTCAACATCCGGGCTGGCGGGCAGCCATGGAGGAGGAAATGTCTGTCATCTGGGCTAACCAGACATGGACCGTTGTACCCCTTCCTCCGGGTCAGAAACCGGTTGGGTGCAAATGAGTTTTTGTCATCAAACATGCTGCTGATGGGACGATTGACCGTCTGAAGGCTCGTCTTGTGGCTTGCGGCTTCACTCAGCAACAGGGGCTCGACTATGAGGAAACTTCCTCTCTGGTCGCCAAGCTCAATACCGTTCGCGTCCTCATCTCTGTCGTTGTTCATCGCCAGTGGCCTCTCTTCCAACTTGATATCAAGAATGTCTTCTTAAATGGGGATCTCCGGTAGACGGTCTACATGCAACAACCGCCCGGGTTTGAGATCACGGGGGAGTCTCAAGTCTGCCGCCTTTTTAAGGCTCTGTATGGTCTCAAACAATCTCCACAGGCCTGGTTCGATAAATTCAGTAAGGCCCTTTGTGATATCGGGTTCACTTGAAGCTCGGCCGACTTCTCGCTGTTCACTCGTCACCGACCAACAGGGACAGTCCTTCTGTTAGTTTATGTTGACGACATCATCATTACAGGAGATGACTCACAAGGGATACATGTCGTCAAAGTGCATCTAAACTCGGTCTTCGAAACAAAGGACCTGGGAACTCTACGATACTTTCTGGGTCTTGAGGTTGCCCGGCGACCGGATGGGCTTATTCTATCTCAACGAAAGTACTGTATTGATCTTCTTCATGATGCTGGTCTTTTAGGGTGTAAGCCAAGTGATACCCCCATGGATGTAAACCACAAGTTATGTGCTCAGGCATCTGACTCGGATCTACTTCTCCAGAATCCTGAATATTATCGACGACTAGTTGGGAAATTGATCTATCTCACGGTTACCAGACCAGATATTTCCTTTGTTGTTGGTCTTGTCAGTCGATACATGCACTCTCCTCGGAAATCTCATCTTCAGGCTGTTGAACGCATTCTCAGGTACCTAAAAACAGCCCCGGGTCAAGGACTTGTTTACCGGACTTCCTCGTCTGCTCCTATCTTAGTGACATACTCTGATGCGGATTATGCCGGCTCTCTTGATGATCGGCGATCTACTAGTGGTTTCTGCACATACTTTGGGGACCACTTGGTTACATGGCGAAGCAAGAAACAAGCGGTCGTTGCTCGATCATCAGCTGAGGCAGAATACCGGGCAATGGCATCTGTTGTATCAGAACTGACGTGGCTTGAAAGTCTCCTCACTGATCTGGGTGTCAAATTACCTTCTCCGGCTCTTCTTCTTTGTGATAGCCAAGCGGCTATACATATCGCCAAGAACCCAGTCTTCCACGAAAGAACGAAGCACATTGAAGTCGATTGTCACTTCGTTCGAGAGAAAGTTCAAATGAAAAAGCTCGATCTGAAGCATGTTCCAGGGACGGAACAAGTTGCGGATGTCCTCACAAAGGCTCTTCCCAAGGCGTCCTTCTATCAATGTCTGTCCAAGCTTGGTGCATACGATTTGTACGCTACAGCTTGCGGGGGAGTGTTAGAATAACCCATGTATTGGGGCCCATGTTTTTAGGCCCATTTATGCTTTCTTCTCCTTTAATCTCACATCTTGTATAGGATTTGTTCTCTCTCTCTCTCTCCTATATATTTGTATTCTCTCCTTGTATTTACATACTGAATCAATACATACAAGATTTGAGCTCTTTCTACAATGTTAAACAATATAGGATTCCCTTTTATATGGTAATAGATAAATGATAGAGTTAACAATTTTTAGATGAAACCACACTTTCTTAAGCCAAATGAATTTCATAATATTTGTAAAAAATAAAATATTTTAATCCCGGAATAATGGCTTCCAAGAGCTTAGTTAGGAAAATACCATATTGGTATCCAGTAAACATTAATACTTAGGTTTCGGTGAGTTTGAACACAAATGTTACCATCATAGAATGCATGTTTGGCAAGACAGTGGTTATGACCACCACCAAGAAATGAAAACTAGTTTTGAACACAAAAATGGATGAAGTCTACGAAGCACGGATACTCCCCCGAAGGCAGTGTATCCGTACCGGATACGTATTCGGTAACGTTACGTACCCAATACTCGACGGATACACCTGTGGACACACCTGGACTTAGCACATCATTCTACATATTATGATAGAAGTCTATTTTTCCAGAATAAACAAAAGTTGGTTATATGCTAGGAAGTGTTGGTACTTGGTACGTCTAATTAAGTTGTGTATCTGTACCGAGTATGTTTCTGGTACTGGTACGTTTTTGTTACAAGTACCTGTATGTTGATACAATGCAAGTTATTAACAAAACGGCTAACTTGTCTCTAAACTAAACAGAGATTGAAGATATTGATCAACAACAATGAAGAAGAAGAAAAAAGACTGATGAGTAGACTTAAGTTTAATTTTATCTCTTTTGGTTGCACATATAAGATATTAAATTTAGTAATATTTACGAATGTCTAATGCTTGAAAACTTCATGTTATATTGCATTGATTTGTGAACTTGTATTTCAAGTTATGATTTATGTTTGATGTTTAGATGTTTTAAAAATTATTTATTGCACTTGTGATAATTATATTTGCTATAACGTATCATGACGTGCCCGTATCTGTGGCTTTTAAATTTTATCGTACCGCCGTACCGAATGCGTATCGTACTCGGTACTCGTACCCGTACCGGTGCTTCCTAGGATGAAGTTTCATAGGTAAGGTCGGGCGTTCATGAACGAGTGAACGACGGTTCATAACCACCGCATTCACGACCGCGACCACCATGGCAAACGGAGCCTTAGTGAAATATATTAATTTAGAATTAGTAAAGAAGACTAAGGGTTACCTAACATATATTATTAAACTACAATTAAAGATATCATTATCATGTCAGAAATAAGATATAAATTGTTTTGATAAAGGCACAGCCTTATATAGGGGAGTGAGGCAAACAAATTACTATAATGTCATTAGCCTGCATATGCAGAATAGGACGTGTGTCCAAAAGGAAACCTTCGTATCAACACCCCCTATCAAGAATCGGCACCGTCCTCTTGGTCGAGGCTTGTAAGGGTTGTCTGCGCATTAGAAAATCCAAGTCGCCGAAGTCAGGATTGTTCGAACATGGTTCGACACTCTCTTGGTTTAAGAATAAAATATCTGAATAAGTCCCTAATTTATATTTGCAAGTATTTCATAGTGTGTTGGTTCAGGAAAAATTGCTAATACAAGTAATGGATGATAAAGAACGAAACGGGCTGAAAGAAAACGGCTAAGAAAAAGTGATGGCGACGTTGATGATGCGGCCGTTGATCCCCGGCATAGAGAATTTGTTGATTGGGACGATCGATGCCGCAAGCTCGAAGATGGAATTCTACTACGACGTTCTTCGCCAACGCCGCCGCCGCTACATGTTTTGCTCGACGTCCGTCATCACCATCAAATAAAAATATATAATTATAAATATTTATTTTACAATTATATATTAGCAATTCTTAATTTAAGCATTTTTATTTTCATGCATGTCATTATTGTATTTTATTTTATGTATGATGGGTGCTTATAACCATCTAATGATTTGTTTCATGCATTTAATTATTGTATTTGTTATGTCATGTTTATGATGGGTGCATATAACCATCATGCGTTTATTTTATTTGAATGAAGAAGATGAAGTGATGGAGGCTATATAACACCATGTTATGAAGGATTTTGAATTGAAGAATGATAAGAAATTGAAACCCTAAAATCTATTGAGATTTTCTCCCCTCCTAGGCAAAATTCGACCAACACCCTCCTCTCCTCTCTCTTGGCTGCCGGCCACCACCATCAACCTCTCTCTATTTCAGGCATCCTCTCCTCCTCTTCCTCCATCCTTAAGTTCTCCACCAAAACAACCCTTCCTCTCTCCTTCCAAAACCGAGCCCCTCTTTCCCTCTTGGAAGTTCGGCCAACCCTAGCCATCCAACTTCAAGCCGGCCTCCCTTTCCCCCTCTTCAATCTCTCGGCCAACCACCACCCAACCCAAGCCCTCTCCTCCTACACCATCATTCGACCAGCCCACTCCACCACCACCCCAAACCCGAGTAGCCCCCCCCCCCCCCCCTCCTTGGGATTCTTGCAATATTCCCACCACTTTTTCTCTCTCCTATTCCAATATCTTTGGCCATCAAGGTTCCCCTCTCCTAGGGTTTTGCAAATGGAAGAACGGCTTGCGACTTCATCGTCCGGCGCGAATCCGAGGATTTTGCGTGGAAATAGATCCAACCACCGTCGTTGTGTGCTTTCATCCACTCGTCTTGTGGACGGATTTCTTGGGATTGGGTAATGATTCCTAAACCTCTCTTGTGTGATTTCTTCTATAATATTTGTGAGGTTTGGTGGATTAGAAGGCTAGTATTTAATCCTGATTTATATTTAAATTAATGCTTAATTAAATCTGAATTTTCAGGCAAGTTTTTCTTCCGAATATTTTCGTATAATTTGGATCGGGTAAATCTCGTGAACGTTTGTAGAAATCAGATTCATTATCCTTGATTTCCCCTCGAGTTCAAGTAATTTTGGTCTACCTCGTTTTAAATTAATTTGGGATCGATTTTGAGACTTCTTTTAAATCGCTATTTTAGTCTGGATCCTCTCGTGTTAGTTTTGTGAATGCTTGCGGGTAAATATAATTTGAACTGCTAATTATCCGGATCGGGTAGGTCCTATTCGCTTGAGCGAACATTGGCACATAGCCTTTTGTTTAATCTCTAAAAGGGGTAGCGACCCTTTGTTTTCTGTGTTGTTAAATTGGTTGAATCAACGGTAGAATTTTAGAGAGATTCCGCACGCTACTAATCTATTTTTTTAATTGTCGAACCCAAGAGCGCGTTGTTTAATCCGTCGGACCAATTGACCTGCATCAATTTGATATCAGAGGGAGTTTCACGTCAATTTCCTAATTGTCACCCTCCTCCTTTTCTTAGCACGCCGACACGCACTATCACGATTCATTGCCAAAACAATAAAAATAAATTTTTATTTTTGGTCTGCAAATAGCGGCGTAAAATTTTTATTTTTCTGCAAAAAAATCAAATTTTTTTTTAATAATCTCTTATTTATTTTCAGCGAGAAAATAAAAAATATATATTTATTGCTGTAGAGAAAAACTCAACCTTGTATATACTTTCTCAATAATGAAATACAATGTATGAATAGACATTTATAGGAGGGAGAAAGAGAGAAGAGAATCCTATACAAGATGTGGGACTAAAGAGGGGAGAAAAGAAAAACAAATAAATGGGCCTAATTACATGGGCTTTTCCAACACTCCCCCGCAAGCTGGAGCGTACAAGTCGTATGCACCGTGCTTGGACAGACACTGGTAAAATAGGGTGCAAGGTAGAGCCTTTGTGAGAATATCAGCCACTTGTTCAGTACTAGGAACATGCTTCAATTCTATCTTCTTCATTTGGACTTTCTCCCGGATAAAGTGACAGTCTACTTCAATATGTTTCGTTCTTTCATGAAAAACTGGATTCTTCGCAATGTGTATAGCCGCTTGGCTATCACAAAACAGGATGACAGGTGAGGGAAGTTTTACCCCTAGATCGGCCAGAAGACTTTCAAGCCAGGTAAGCTCAGAGACAACGGACGTCATTGATCGGTATTCTGCTTCAGCTGATGATCGAGCAACCACTGCTTGTTCTTACTCCGCCAGGTAACGAGATGTCCTCCAAAATAGATACAAAAACCACTGGTTGACCGACATTCATCTAAGGAACCGGCATAGTCAGCATTAGAGTACGCAACCAATGTTGGAGTAGAGGACGAGGTTTTGTATACCAAACCTTGACCCTGGGCTGTTTTAAGGTATCTAAGAATACGTTCAACGGCTTGAAGGTGAGATGTTCGCAGAGCATGCATAAATCTGCTGACCACCCCAACGGCGAAGGAAATATTCGTCCTTGTGACCGTTAGATAGATCAATTTTCCAACCAGTCGTCGATAATATTCCGGATTTTGAAGAGGAAGGACTGTATCAGAAGAATGTGCATACAGCTTATAATTCGCGTCCATCGGAGTAGTAGTAGGTTCGCATCCCAAGTAACTAGCATCCTGAAGGAGATCCAGACAGTATTTTCATTGAGAGATGACGAGTCCAGCAGGTCGTCTTGCGAGCTCAATACCAAGAGAGTAACGAAGATGTTCCAGATCTTTGGTTTGAAAGACGGAGCTGAGGTGCTGTTTAGCTGCTTGGATGCCCTTTGAACCGTCTTCAGTGATCAAGATATCATCAACATACACCAACAGAAGAATGGTTCCGGTTGACTGATGACGTGTGAATAGTGAGAAGTCAGCTGAACTCCGAGTGAAGCCGACTTGCCGGACGACCTTACTGAACTTGTCAAACCATGCCCGAGGGGATTGTTTGAGACCATAGATGGACTACTTGAGATGACGAACTCGGGACTCCCCCGTGGTCTCAAACCCGGGCGGTTGCTGCATGAAAACCGTTTTCTGGAGGTCTCCGTTGAGGAAGGCATTTTTGATGTCCAGTTGATGTAATGACCATTGTCGATGCACAGCTACCGAGAGAAGAACCCGAACGGTGTTCAGCTTGGCCACAGGCGAGAACGTCTCCTCATAATTGAGGCCTTGCTGCTAGGTGAAGCCACGAGCCACCAGACGGGCCTTCAGACGGTCAATCGTTCCATCAGGAGCATGCTTGATCACAAAGACCCATTTACACCCAGCAGGCGTCTGACCGGTAGGTAATGGTACCAATGTCCAGGTCTGGTTAGCCCAGAGAGCTGTCATCTCTTCTTCCATAGCCGCCCGCCAGCCAGGATGTTGGAGAGCCTCCTGCACAGAGTTAGGTACCGAGATCGAGGATAATGAAGTGACAAAAGTCTGAAGTTGTGGAGAAATGCGATGTAAGGATACATAATTCGCCATGGGATGAGATGAAGATTCTGGAGCTTGATCAGCGATATAGTCAGCATCAGAGGGCGAGTCAGACTGTAGTGAGGCACCTGAGGCAGGATGGCGACGAGTGTAAACCCGAATAACAGGAGGTTTGGCAACAGGAGGGGTCTGCGCTGTAGGTCTTGGTGGTGGAGTGGTAACGGGAATAACTGGACGTAAGACAGTTGGTGGAGATGTAGGAGCTGAAGCCGTGAAGAAAGAGAGATCCTCCTGAAAGGTAACATCAGCAGACACTGTCACCTTTCGGGTAGCCGGTGAGTAGCATACGTAGCCTTTGTGTGTCCGCGAGTAACCAACAAAGACGTGTTTGGCATCCCGGGGGTCAAATTTGTCCAAAGTTGGACCAAGGTTGTGAACGTAGCAAGTGGGCCCAAAGATGGGGGTGTCAGAGAGAATGTCGGAGTTGATGGGAACATGAGGCTGAATGGAGTGACATTGTGGAGGATAGGGGAAGGAAGACGATTAATCAGGTAGCAAGTCGTCACAAGAGCAAAGTTCCAATAAATTTTGGGAATGTGCATTTGGAGCATGATGGAGCGGGCCACATCGAGAAGGTGGCGATTCTTTCGCTTCGCGACTCCGCTTTGTTGGGGGGTATAAGCACATGAAGTTTGGTGAAAAAACCCAAAATCAAAGCAAAGAGTTGCAAATTCGCGGCTAGTGTATTCACGAGCATTGTCCGTGCGAAGAGTTTTGATGTTAGTGGAGAATTGAGTTTGGATCTCAAGAAGGAACGCCCGAAAAACACGAGAAAGCTCAGAGTGATCACGAAGTAGATATAGTCATGTCATTCGCGAATAATCATCAATAAACGTCAGAAAATAGCGATAACCAGAAATGTTATTAACCTTGTACGGACCCCAAATATCAGTGTGCCAAAATAAAGGGACCAATGCTCTGAGTACATTTAGATAAAAAAGATGAACGAGGCTGTTTGCCTAACACACATGATTCACAATGAAAAAAAGGTAAAGATACATCGGGTAGAGCCTTCTGAAGGACTGGTAAAGGAGCATGGCCAAGACGCCGATGTCAATCGACGGAGGAGACTGAAGAGAGGATAGCGGGAGAGTCATCAAGGAGGTAGAGCTCGTTATGCAGTCGTCCCTTACCAATGATAGTTCGCGTCATGTGATCCTGTATCAGAAAAGAAGAAGAGGTAAAGATTACAGAGCAGTTCAAATCATTAGTCAAGCGACCAACAGAAAGTAAATTGAACGGGGAGCGCGGAACATGAAGAGCCGAGCGTAGAGAGAGAGAAGAAGTGAGAGGGATGTCAGTCGATCCAGAGACAGGAACAGTGTCCCCATTGGCCACTGTGAGGCATTTAGGATGAGAAGAAGTCAGGTATTGATGTAGACGCATGGAGGTGATGTGATGAGTGGCACCCGAGTCCACTATCCAGCGCGGACTGGTGGAGAGACAAGTGATACCATCTTGGGAGATGGAGGCAGCAATGGCAACGGAGGCAGGCGGGCGACTAAGCAGACTCTGAAGCTGTTGGAGCTGAAGGTGAACCTCGTCAAGGTCAGTACGCGCAGAGGAGTCGGTAGCAGCAACAGTAGCCTGTGGACAAGGTGGAAGCTCATGCTTACGATAGCATGTGGCCTCGAGATGGCCGTCCATTCCGCGGAAGGAACACTTCAGGCGAGGCCGACCTCCCCGTCCGCGGCCGCGAGAGCCAGTACGCCCCCCGCGAGGAGGGGGAAGGCAGCAGGGGAGCAGAAGTCTGTTGCAGGAGAGCCGGGGACGCTGAAGCAGAATGATCGGGAGGCGGGGAGACCTTGAGCAGCATAGAACACACATCTGATAGTGAGGGGGTAGCAACCGAGGAGAGGACCTGGGCCCGAATGCTGTAAAGGTGGGGTGGAACACGAGCCATCATCATGGCCACCCCGACGGCTTCTTTCTGAGCGCGTTGTGTAGCAAGGTCCACCGTAGGGGGTTGATGTTGGATCCATGCCTCAACAAGAGTCTTGGCCCGAGCAACAAATGAGGTGAGGTCGGTGGCCCCGCCAACATCAAGAGACTGGAGATCAGAAAAAAAGTCGTAGAGATGCTGGAGACTATCTTTCCAGGAGTACAACGACTGGAACTCATCCCACATTGCTTTGGTCGTGTCATGATACATGGCCATGCGGTAGGGTTCAGTATCAAGGGAGTTGAGGAGCCAGGTCTGAACCTGACCATCGTTGTGCAACCAATCATCTGTAGGAGGAGCAGGAGGAGCTTGGGTCAAGTGATGGAGAAAACCTTTGGATTGTAGTACTCGGCGAACAGAATGGACCCACTCCACGAAGTTCTTCTTCCCGGCTAGAGAAATGGTAGTAATGCGCAATTCATCACGGAGTTCAAGAGCAGAGACCGGGCGGTCTGCAGAGGAAGTCGTAGTCTGGCCGGTTGATTCTGGAGAGGTCGTCATGACTGAGATGAGCAGGAGGCAAGACCGGCGGACAACACAAGGAACACAACCAGACTGGAGTCCGAACGGCCTGGGGGCAGACCACTAGCGGCAAGGCAGAGAGGTCGCCGCGACTTGAATGCGGTGTGGACTGCTGGAGTAATCGCATGATCACAGTGATAGCACCAGCAGCAAGGAGAATGTCATGACCAGAAGGCGGAGCCCGCAGCGGAAAGAAGAAACCGTTGACGGCAAGACAGGGCACAACGACTAAGCAGGAAGTCGCACGGTCAGGGTGAGGACACCAGCGGCACAGAGAGATGCCACGACCTAGATGTGGATCGTGCCGAGAAGAGGAGAAGCCGCGAGCGAGAAGAGAAGTAAAAAACAGCAATAGGAAGATCGCGGTGAGCAGAGAGCGGCGGGAAGAGAGGCCGCTGCGACTAAGGCAAGTCGCGGCGAGAAGAGAGGCCGATGCGAGCAGAGAGCGGCGGGAAGAGAGGCCGCTGCGATTAAGGCAAACCGCGGAGAGCAAAGAACAGAATAGCGAGAGGAAGACCTCAGCGAGAAAGTAAGAGAGACCGGGGCGACAAAGCTAAGTCGCGGCGACTAGGGATAGGTCGCGGCGACTGTAGACAGGTCGCGAGAAGCTGAAAGACCGAAGTCGGATAGAGCTGAGGTGGGAAG
The DNA here is from genome assembly GCA_039583875.1 of Platanthera guangdongensis. Lineage (NCBI taxonomy): Eukaryota > Viridiplantae > Streptophyta > Magnoliopsida > Asparagales > Orchidaceae > Platanthera > Platanthera guangdongensis. Next base: position 57,509,018 of record CM077167.1, on the reverse strand, counting down.
TGAGAGGGAGACCGCGCGGATAGAAAGGGAGGCTGCGCGAGCTGGGGAAAAAGAAGGGGTGGTCCCCACCGATGAGAAAGGTTATAAAGGGAGGAAGAGGGAGGAAAGGTGGAAGCCACGAGAGAGTAGAGGAAGCGGGTAGAGAGGCCTAGACCGCGCGGGAACCCGTGTTGATGAAGACCGTGTGACTAGAAAGAAGCAGGCCGCACGAGTCCGCGGCTAAGGCAGGAGAGGAGGCCGCGCGGTAAGCTAGAAGGACAGGCGGTTTAAAACCGAGAGGCCGGACCGTTTCCCTTTGATACCATGTAGAGAAAAACTCAACCTTGTATATGCTTTCTCAATAATGAAATATAATCTATGAATAGATATTTATAGGAGGGAGAAAGAGAGAAGAGAGTCCTATACAAGATGTGGGACTAAAGAGGGGAGAAGAGAAAAACAAATAAATGGGCCTAATTACATGGGCTTTACATGGGCTTTTCCAACAATTGTCTTAGTTGTTTAGCGGGAACAATTCCATCTGTTACAATTTTATAGGATCAGAGTCATTATTTCCTTGCATGTGTACCAGATTCGAGTTGAATTTTCTGTCTCGTCACCACTAGAAAATGGCCTATGACATGTATGCTTCCCGTTTAGACTATTTGTATGCTAAAGTCATGGCTAATCACACCCCAGTCTTGCCTACATATCAGAGGAATACCAACCGTCCCCACACATATCTTGACACTAGAAGACAGACACCCACTTATGACGGTTATGGGAGTTCCCAAATTTTTAGAGACTGACTTAAGGGGATAGAAATTTATTTTGCTTACCGCGTATGTGACGACCACCAAAAGGTTGTCGTCGCCCGAGAGCGGTTAGTAGGTCAAGCCAGCGTGTTTTGGTTAAACGAAGAGCGTCGTGTTGGTAGCTATCAATATGCTTGGCCGCACAAGTGTAGCTTACTCGCGGATCAATTTGATCCTGACTACCTTCGTACTAATAGCATCACAACTGTGAGCGCGAATAATTATGACACTATACCCGTAGCTGCTTATAGGAGTGATATATTCCCTCAGGATAGACCTTTTCCCCAGGTTGGTAGAGCTTCCCATCGCATACCTGCACCCACCAATGGTGGAAAGGAAAAGGTGAGGTCCCCTATCCCGACTTCTGTACAAGTGACTGCTAGGACTGCTATGAGCCCGCGGGGTGAGAGTAGTCCTATCTATAGGGGCAGACAGACGATTACGACTCGTGAGTCTAGTGGCGTATCTGATCTTGTTTCTATTGTGCGTCCTATTCTGAATACGCTCGTAGTCCCTTTTGAGTCTCCCCCTGAGCTGCCTGATCTAGTCGTTGACTCTCCTGATGAGTCTGAGGCCGTGTCTAGGACTGAGCCGGCCACTGAGGGCGAGGCCGATTTAATTGACGATTTTAGTGACGTTGAGGAGCTTGGATATCCTAGTGACCTGGATGAGGATTTCTCCTCTGAGGTACACCACCTTGGATTCTCCCACTTCCCTTCGACTATATTTCTGAGCCGTCTCCCTTGATTGTCATGGAGTCATCTGATAACCCTGAGTTGGAAGACATGTCGGCTGAGTTGGTAGAGTCACCTTGTGATGAAAGTTTACCCAAAAGTAATTTAGGTGATGACTTGTTAGGACACGAACTGGTTACATCTAGTCCGAGACATTTTGAGGTGCCCTTTTATTTAGCTTTCCCGTTGGACTTATCTAGTCGGTTATGTGTGAGTGAGTTATTAGTTGACGTGTTCGGTCTTTCAACCACCATCCATAGATATGACTACGCTTTTCCGGGGATAGACCGTTCATCTGATCGCACGATGTTGGGCAAAACCTCGCTTAGGACCGCTTGTGATTCCTTGGCTATTGTGCCTCTGGATGTGGTGTCTCCTAAACATACTTATATACTACACCTGGTTGCACGCATTTACCCACCGCCTTTTGATGACCCTCATGTCCCTACGTTTGTGACTATAGTTGGGCCCCTTGAGTTATATCGCTCGCAGATCCTTTTACATCCGGGAGCGTCCAACACTATTGTTTATGATGAGCGGTTCTCCTTGGCATATCTTCATGCCAAGCGTGAGTATATTAAAGTTAGAATTAAAACTGCGGATTTGGAGTCCATTGAAATCATTTTTGATTATAAGGCTCTCGTGCCACCCGACTTAACCCCTTATTCCTCCACATTTGGGTCAAGTCATGTAGCACATGGGTTCACTCCTCACGGTCGTAAGTTACTTAGGCGCACTTTTAAAAAATTAAGCAATCAATTTGCATCTTATTACTTATATGCTAATTTGTACCCGAGAGTCTCCCACCGTTATGTGGAAGATTTGGTTTTGGCTTGTCTCACCCCTGAACGGATGCCCCCAGACACCTTAAAAATATTAACGAATCGGCAAGCCAAGCCTATGTGAATCTTAAAAGAGTTAGGTGATATGGCATTTCTTTTAGAATTTTCCACTGATTGGGGCATAGCCACTATGCCCCATCATTACATATTTCTGCTTGCATGTATCTAGGACGTTAGCTTTTCATTTTAATTTATGTCGCACGCACTTCCGCTCCCGTCTGAGACCGTCCTACGCTAGAGTTAGTGATTTGGGTTTAGTCTGGTCAGTCCCCGAGCGGATGCCTTTTTGGCTCCGTCAATAATTTAATATGTAGGAACGCCGACCCATCCATTGACATGAAGAACTTCAGATTTCATGCTTTTCTTTCAGATTTTTATAAAACACAGAGTGTTTCACTTTATTTCAAATTTTCGGACTTTTTACTGTACGTCTCTTTTCCACCTGAGTGGTTTTCTTCGTCGTTCCTATCTCCCACTACATGTTCTCTTGGGTTGGGGAGTGTTAGTTCTACCGTATCTATTTTCCACGTGAACTCCTTGCCTCTTGAACCAGATGGTAAGATTCAAGTTATTTTTCTTTTCCTTGACACTCTTTCGAGTTTTCTCGAAAGTCTTGTTGTTTCTCTGTCTGACAGGTGCTCATTGTTATGGGATGTTCATGCTACTACAACATGGATAGCGGGGCCAGAATTGCCCCATGTTGCTGCTGCTTTCGACTGTTCTCCCCTCACGGGCCACTCATCGGTGATGAGTAATTTTGAGTGGGGGAGGATTGATGGCGACGTTGATCCCCGCCATAGAGAATTTGTTGATTGGGACGATCGATGCCGCAAGCTCGAAGATGGAATTCTACCACGACGTTCTTCGCCAACGCCGCCGCCGCTACATGCTTTGCTCGACGTCCGCCGTCACCATCAAATAAAAATATATAATTAAAAATATTTATTTTATAATTATATATTAGCAATTCTTAATTTAAGCATTTTTATTATCATGCATGTCATTATTGTATTTTATTTTATGTATAATGGGTGTTTATAACCATCTAATGTTTTGTTTCATGCATTTAATTATTGTATTTGTTATGTCATGTTTATGATAAGTGCATATAACCATCATGTGTTTATTTTATTTGCATGAAGGAGATGGAGTGATGTAGGCTATATAAGGTCATGTTATGAAGGATTTTGAATTGAAGAATGATAAGAAATTGAAATCCTAAAATCTATTGAGATTTTCCTACCCTCCTAGGCAAAATTCGGCAAACCCCTTCCTATTCTCTCTCTTGGCCGCCAGCCACCTCCTCCCTCTCTCTATTTTCGGCCTCCTCTCCTCCTCTCCTCCTCTCCTCCTCTTCCTCCCTCCTCAAGTTCTCCACCAAAACAGTCCTTCCTCTCTCCTTCCAAAACCGAGCCCCTCTTTCCCTCTTGGAAGTTTGGCCAACCCTAGCCATCCAACTTCAAGCCGGCCTCCCTTTCCCCCTCTTCAATCTCTCAGCCAACCACCACCACCCAACCCAAGCCCTCTCCTCCTTCTACACCATCATTCGACCAGCCCACTCCACCACCACCCCAAACCCGAGCACCCCCCCCCCCTCCTCCTTGGGATTCTTGCAATATTCCCACCATCTTTTCTCTCCTATTCCAATATCTTTGGCCATCAAGGTTCCCCTCTCCTAGGGTTTTGTAAAAGTAAGAACGACTTGCGACGTCATCGTCCGGCGCAGATCCGAGGATTTTGCGTGAAAATAGATCCAATCACCGTCGTTGTGTGCTTTCCTCCGCTCATCTTGTGGACGGATTTCTTGGGATTGGGTAACGATTCTTAAACCTCTATTGTGTGATTTCTTCTATAATATTTGTGAGGTTTGGTGGATTAAAAGGCTAGTATTTAGTCCTGATTTATATTGAAATTAGTGCTTAATTAAATCTGAATTTTCAAGCTAGTTTTTCTTCCGAATATTTTCGTATAATTTGGATCGGGTAGATCTCGTGAACGCTTGTAGAAATCAGATTCATTATCCTTGATTTCCCCTCGAGTTCAAGTGATTTTGGTCCACCTCGTTTTAAATTAATTTGGGATTGATTTTGGGACTTCTTTTAAATCGATATTTTAGTCTGGATCCTCTCGTGTTGGTTTTGTGAATGTTTGCGGGTAAATTTAATTTGAACTGCTAATTGTCCGGATCGGATAGGTCCTATTCGCTTGAGCGAACATTGGCACATAGCCTTTTGTTTAATCTCTAAAAAGGGTAGCGGCCCTTTGTTTTGTGTGTTGTTAATTGGTTGAATCAACGGTAGAATTTTAGAGAGATCCTGCAAGCTACTAATCTATTTTTTTAATTGTCGAACTCAAGAGCGCGTAGTTTAATCCGTCGGACTCATTGGCCAGCATGAAAAAGTACACTACCGCCAATAGTGCCGCTCTGCGGAAGCACTCGACGTACGTCGGCCTACAATCGACGATCAGTTGTGGACTTGGAGAATTATATGGATAACTGGAGGACTTTCATGAAAGGCCCTACCGTCGGCGATAAAAACTATTGTCTAGTGGCGGTAGCTCAATTGAGCAACCGGGAGCAACACCTGGATGGAATATGTGTGTTGTTAAATTGCCAACTTCGACGAACATCTAAAATCCCACTACCACCCCACCACAGTACATATTAGCGTCAGCACTACAAATACAGAATTTTGCATAGCAGAAATGTGGACACTACCACTGGAAGTTAGTGCTAAGCTTCAGAAGGAACCCCAAAGTACATGAGGAAGAAAGCACCTGCAATTCAAATTTTACTACCGCCTCGAGGTAGCAGCTATTGTCCAATGCTAGCTCCAACTTCATATGGAAACTTCTGTCGTGCAGAAGAGCAAATTGAGCGCAGGATATTCAAATTTCAACGATGTCGTTCAGTGGTAGCTCCTCGAGAACTTAAATATCAATTCATTTGCACGGGATTTCATTCCAACAGGAGAATTATTGAATCAGAGTTCGCCCTAGCCGTCTCAGAACCATGAAGCACTCCCAACCTTCAAATCCAAGAGGAAGATTCAAAGATCATTCAAGAGAAGGATTTGTGAAGAACGACACATATTCTCGAGCGAGCCTTCACCATCTTCCTTTGATATCATTTCGGGAAGTTTTTATACTGTATTACTCCTTTTGTTTTGAGTTTGACTATTCATCTGTCTTTGGTGGAAAAATCACCTCGTGTATTACTCCTTTTGTTTTGAGTTTGACTGTTCATCTTTGTCTTTGGTGGAAAAATCAACTCGTGTGTGATGACTAGATTGTCGTAGGTCTACGGAGCGGAATTTTCCTCGAGTGTGGAGACTACGTATTAGGTTAGATCTAGGGAAGTCTCCCTGGAAGAAAGGCTTGAGGTTAATCCATAGGTGGATTAGCTATGGTCAACTAGTTCGAGGAGCGAGTTGGAATAGAAAATACGAGATTATTGTTTCTATCTCTTCATGATATGTGTCAAAAGATCAAAACTTTGTATGTCGTGATTTTTATTGTTTAAATGATAAACATTTCTTTTTTTGTTCATGATGGTATACAAATTTATTTTTTGTGTGCACATTTTTATGATCATCTAAATTTTAATTACCAAAAACAAATCTAGTTTTTACAATAATCCTTATTCACACCCCCCCCCTCCTGTAAGGAAGCCGCACGATTCAACAAAAATCTTCATTTAGCTACGAGCAGTAAGTACAAGTCTTCGAGAGAGCATGTGTGGGTCGGCGAATACGGTACTGCCAGTGATTGCAAGGCGCTTGCGGCGAAGCTCGAGATGTTGTTAGCGAGACAAGCGCATGGGTGGATGGGGTGTCGGTGGAGGGGAAGTTGGCGGCAACGGCAAGTCGAGTAACGTGGGCCCAGGTAGAGTCAGGTGATCTAAGCGAGGGAGAGGAGGTGGAGATTTTGGTGGCGGCGATAGGTGGGGTGGTCGGGACGAGGAGGGAAGCTGGAATGTGTAAAGTTCCTCATTGAGGTAACGAGTTTGCTTCATGGGGCGGGAGAGGATAGTTGGGTTGTTAACCCGAAGGAGCGCACTGAGGTGGGATTGCAGGCCCCCAAGAAAGTACTCCAACTAATAGTTTGGGGATAGACTGGGAACGTGCGTGGCTACCTCGATGAGGTCGGTATTGTGGGTGATCATGGTGGAGGACTAGCGAACGGAGCTAAGGAGCCCGTAGGCATTACCCACCTGGTGGGTTTCATAGTGGCGAAGGAGTTCCTCCTTCAATGTTGGCCACAAAAGGTCATGGATCTAATGGCGTGTCCAATGCATCCAATGGAGCGTCGAGCCCTCTATATAGATAGTTGTCATATAAACCTTCTGGTTGGCTGGGGTGGACTAGAGGATGCCCGCATCGGGATGGAGAAACCCCATGTAGCCAGGTACATGCCAAGGGAATTGCAAAAGTGGTGTCGGAGGGGCCGGTGGGCGGTTTACTGTCGTGGCAACAAGCAAATGAAAGAGGAGAGTGAAATCTTCAAGCCGAGATTCGAGTCGATCCAAATGATTAGATCTGGTATAACCGTATAAGCTGAGGCAAAAGGACCTTCATCGGCGCGGAAAGTCGTGGAGAGCCATGGAGCGTGATTAGCTTATGTAACGAAGGGGAGGAAGGTGGGGCAGGAGCATACGAGGCCGGTGAGCATCGAGAAGGTGTAGGAAATGCATTGAGGGTTGCGATAACAGTTGTTACTGGGCGGGAAGTTGTTGGGTGTGATGTTGGACATGGCGGAGATGAAGGAGGGTTGGGAGCCGCACAGGAAGCACAACTGAACAACTTAGGAGAAAGAAGTCGACAACTGGGTCGACGTCCCAGGTTGATTATCGGCTGGAGTCGGGCACTGCTTACATCGATCGACAAGGGGGATTTGTGTGATCGATCAGCAGCATGGAGTCGAGCGGTGTTGGCGGGAAGCTGTGGGTGGGCAATCCGGGAGGGTCATGCAAGCAGCAGACGAGCGGCAGCCGCATGACTTCAATTTAGGTCGACTGGAGGTGAGGCGGAAGCGGCAGATGCACGGGAAATCATGGAGCTTGTGTGGTCGAGGTTGACAAAGGTGTCAGTTGTCCAGGAGATAACCGCAATCGTCGATCGGCAGGGGCTTGTCAATAGAGGCAGAATTGTGAATGTGCCATAAAAGGAAAGGATAGCTAGAATATTTCATTTTTCAATTGAACCATTTAGGAGTCTAGTTGGTTTAATTGACTCGCGGTGAGCAGTCTAGTAGAGTTTGGGTGATTCATTACCCGCCTATGACCTGAACTATACAAATATTCCCATGAACAAATACATTAACCTATAAATTAATTTCAATTAGCCTTAATGAATTTTAGAGGCCAATACAAACACAACAAAATTGACCGCACTCAATTCTGATGAACAACAGAGAACCTGGTATTCAGACTCAGGCACAAGTAACGTAATGTCCCGAAAATGTGAAAATGAGCAAATGTCTTAGAATCGACCCCAATTGACTTTGTTAGACTCGTTATAGTAATATGAATCCAACATAGCCGTCCACATGTGATTCTAACATTGCTATTTGTTTTCAACCAATAAGTCAAAATATAATGCAAATGCTCTGAAGAACATAAATTGAGCAAACGAATTCGGAATTCGTCTCGAAAGGATTCGTTATGACCAACATGTTGATACGTGTCCACTGGAACGATTTGAGGTCAATTACGAGTTTGTTTGCTCAATTATGTTTCTCAAAGCGTTTTCAGCCTAATTTGACTTGTTCGATGAAACATATACTCTAATAATGTCGAGATCGCATGTGGGGTGACTCTGTTGGATTCATATTATCATTACAAGTTTAACGAAGTAAACTAGGATCGATTTTGAGTTCATTTGCCCATTTTTACCTTTTTGGATAATTACTTTACTTAAGTCGAGTCTGAATGCCAAATTTTCTGATGTTCATCAGAATCAAGCGCGGGCAATTTTGTTGACCCCCAAACTTCACTAAGGTTGCATTCGTTTCACATGAACTATGAGAAAGGAATTGGAATTGGGTTCCAATTGTTTTGTTCGTTTGGGACTTTTTAAAAGTGGAGTTGGCCAAAACTCAAGGTTATGGGGTTTTTAAAAACACCCATTCCCAAAACCAACCACATTTGGTCAGTTTTGGGGCTCGAGAAATCAGCGGCAACAGACGAAAGCTTGCGATGGAGAGCACGATTTTGGGCGACCTGCTCCTTCCTCCTCTCCGATGACGGCGACGAGGGCCTCCTTCACCAACATCGACAAGGCCCGCAGCTGCCGGCAACATCACCTCCAATTGCTCAGTTCTGGGGTTCCTGAAAGAGGCCTAAACGTGAGCAACGTTCTACAACCAATCCTTTCGAAACACTGTTCCTTCCTCCTCTCCGACGACGACAGCGAAGAGCTTCTTCCTCCAGCGTCTAGAGGGCCATCTGTAGCTCCATAGCTTCAATGTCAAACCTCTTCCTTCCAATTAGGTATAAAAACTTCCTCTCTTTTATTGTTCCACCAAAGGGATTGGCTGCATTGTGAAGCTTTTTTGAAGCTCTTGAAGATTTTTGTTTCACTTGAGGCATTAATTGCTTTAGAATATTTTTTTGCATTTATATATGCAGGGTTGTGTGTGTGTATTTGTTTGTGTGTATGTGTGTTTATGTGTGTATGTGTGTGGTTGTGTATGTTTGTAATTGTGTGTAAGTGTGTGTATCTTTGTGTTAGTGTTAGTGGTTGAGTGTGAATGTTTGTAGATGTGTGTGTATGTCGTGTGAGTGTTTGTGTATGTATTTGTTGTGTGTATGGGTGTGCATGTGCATGTTTGTGTTTGTTTATGTGTTGTGTGGGGGGGTGTGCATGTCTATGTATGTGTATGTTGTGTGTATGGGTGTGTATGTTTGTGTATGTATGTGCTTGTTTGTGTATATGTGTATGTGTGTATGTGTGTGCTTGCTTGTATGTGTTTGTGTGTCTATGTTTGTGTATGTATTTGTTGTGGGCTAAGTTATCAAAGGCGCAAGGCGCACCGAGGCGCAAAGGGCCCCTGGAGCCTAGGCGCAAGGCGCAGGCGCGCGCCTGAGGCATGTGAGGCGCAAAATTAGGGGAAAAAGGGAATTGAGCGAATTGGATGCCCAATTCGCTGAAATTGTGCGAATTGGGCGCCCAATTCGCTGAAATTGAGCGAATTGGGCGCCCAATTCGCTGAAATTGAGCGAATTGGGCGCCCAATTCGCTGAAATTGAGCGAAATCGCAGAATTTCAGCGAAATAGACACCCAATTCGCTCAATTTCAGCGAATTGGGGCCCAATTCGCTCAATTTCAGCGAATTGGGGCCCAATTCGCTCAATTTCAGCGAATTGGGGCCCAATTCGCTCAATTTCAGCGAATTGGGCGCCCAAGTGCGCCTATGGGGTGCCTCGGGTGCGTCTAAGACCATGTTTTTGCCCATATCAAAATTTAAAAAAAAAACTTGAAAGGCCCGGGAGCGCCTTTGGCGCGCCTGGGAGCCTGTAAAGCGCGCGCCTAGGCGCGCCTGAGGTGCGCCTGGGGCACATCGCCCGCCTCAGTTGTGCTGAGGCGCGGCGTGCTGCGCCTGGTGCGCCCGGCGCCTCAGGCGTGCCTAGGCGCGCGCCTTGACAACTATGGTTGTGGGTGTTGTGTGTGAATGTTTGTGTATGTGTGTGTATTGTGTTGTGTTTGTTTGTGTACGTGTTCATGGAGGTGCATGGGTGTGCATGTTTATGCATGGGTGTTTGTTTGTGTATGTTTGTGTATGTATGTATATTTTTGTTTGTGTATGTGCGTGTGTTCGTGTGTGTTCGTGTGTGTTCGTGTGTGTTCGTGTGTGTTCGTGTGTGTTCGTGTGTGTTCGTGTGTGCTCGTGTGCTCGTGTGTGTTCGTGTGTGTTCGTGTGTGTTCGTGTGTGTTCGTGTGTGTTTGTGTGTGTTCATGTGTGTTCGTGTGTGTTCGTGTGTCTATTTGTGCTTGTGTGTGTATGCGTGTGTCTGTGTGTGTGTTTGTGTTTGTGTGTGTTCGTTTGTGTTGTGTGTGTTCGTTTGTGTTGTGTGTGTTTGTGTGAATGTTTGTGTGTGTTTGTGTGTGTTTGTGTGTGTTTGTGTGAGCATGTTTGGGTATGAGTGTGCATGGGTGTGCATATATGTAAATGTTTATGTATGTATGTGAATGTTCGGGTATGTGTGTGTTGTGTGTTTATGAGTGTGTGTGTGTGTGTATGTGTGAGTGCATGTGTGTGTTTGTTTGTGTATGTGTGTATGTGTGTATGTGTGTATGTGTGTGCTTGTTTGTGTATGTGTGCGCTTGTTTGTGTATGTGTGCGCTTGTTTGTGTATGTGCGCTTGTTTGTGTATGTGCGCTTGTTTGTGTACGTGTGTGTTAGTGTGTTTGTGTGTTTGTGTGTTTGTGTGTTTGTGTGTGTATGTGACTATGTGTGTGTATGTGACTGTGTATGTATGGTTCTGTATGTTTGTACCTGTGTGTGTGTGCGTGTTTGTTGTGTGTGTATGTGTTTGTTGTGTGTGTATGTGTTTGTTGTGTGCATTGTTTTAAATGTTTCCCGATATGGCGTTTTTAAGGGCAAAACGATATTTTTTTTAAAAACGATTGTGCTTTTGCAAAACAAATGTCAACATCCGATTATTTTCGATATATCGGCAGACACAACTTTGAACATATCGTCTGTTATTTTATTTTTTGTTATATTAGCAAACTAGTCGTATATGTTTAAATTATATATATATATATATATATACGAGTGCCCGACACGGGGCTCCGCCCCTACGGCCAAGCGCGACAGTACTCAGCCGTCCACGGCGGGCTTCGCCCGCCCACCCTCCCGAAGCTGGCCCCAGCCCACCGGGGCGGGCTTCGCCCGCCCACAAGCCCGTAGCCGGCCCCAGCCCGCCCGGCCCAGCCGCAATTTCCATGGCGTAAGGGTGAATCACCCTTTGGTGCAAGGGCAAAATTGGAAAGCCTAATGTTGCACCAAAAGGTGTTTCTTACTTATAGAATAGTATATATATATATATATATATATATATATATATATATATATATATATATATATTATGTATGTCTAAATCAATTAGACTTATTGCTTTATTTTCTTAACATTCTTACAACCAAATTTGTATAATTATTTTACACAATTTTCTTATTTCATATTACAAAAAATGTGAAAATTTAACACATTTATTAGTTAATTATTTTTATGCTTTTAATATAGATTTATAAGCTTGGAATGACTTATAAAAAATTAAAGATATTTAACTTTTAAATCTTATTTAATTATTATAAATTTGGTATTATCAAAATAAAATTATTTTTAAATATTAAATATATATTACAATGTATCATTTTGTATTGGTTAATAATATTTTATCTTTGATACTCTTCTAATTTATTTTGGGATATGCATGACTCATTCTTCATCTATTTGTTATATGATTTTTTTACTTTTAGAACATATAATTATAATTAATATACATGTATCATGTAGAACATATAATTATATGAATTCTTCATCTAATTTTATTAAAAGATATGAAATCCGATATTTTAAAACATTTTTGGCATGCCTCCGACTTCCGACATTAAAAAACTCAATGTAGCATGTTGCCGACATCCGATATTTACAATCTTGGATGTGGTTGGTATAAGTGATCCTCGGACTTTGAGCAAAACAAAATATCATCGATGAAAACTATCATGTAAATGTCCAAGTATAGCTCGAACACCTAGCACATGAGAGTCATGAAAGCACATAAGGCATTCGTCAGCTCAACGGCATAACGGTGAACTCATAATCCCCATACCTGGAACTGAAGGAAGTTTTCAAAATGTCCTCTTGGATCCTTAGTTCATAATATACAGACTTTAAATCCATCATCGAAAAGATGGTGACCCCTCACAATTGATCAAAAAGGTCCCCAATCCTAGGCAATGAGTAAGTATTCAGAACCGTCAGATGGTTCAGCTCTCGGTAATCAATGCATACTCTCCACAAACCATCCTACTCCTTTTTACAAAGAGCATTGGAGCACCCCAAGGAAAGAATTGGGGGGGGGGCACAAATCTTGATTCCACGAGCTCTTACAACTGCACCCTAAACTCTGTCAGCTCCTTCGGTGTCATACGGTACATGGCATGAAACACCTGTTTGGCTCCTAGTATAAACTCAATGGTGAAATTTATGTTGCTAGGTGGCGGCAATCCTGGCAGTACATCTGGGAACACATCAGGGTAATCTCATACTAGCACGTATTCAATCTATCCACAGTAACCATCCACTCATGATAAATAAACAACATATGCATCTGTACCCAATCGTACAATCTTGGTTTCTTGAATAGAAGAAATAGAGAGGTGGCGTGTATACGATATACCTCGAAAGAGAGAAGGTGGGATACATGGTCGGATAAACATTATCTCTGTTGTCTTACAGTTGATATATACATTGTACGTCGTCATCCAATCCACGCCCAATACAATATTGAAAACGGTAAGTTATGGGATCGCCGCCACGACCCAGAACATTGTGTCATCTATCTGTACTATGAATTGACACCTTTTGTTGTTGTCATTGTCACACCTTTTGGCATACGAACTCGGACTATCTCACCATCCCACTGGTGTACAAGTCACTCTTCTAGGATGAAATCTAAAGAGATAAAGGAGTGGGAGGCACCTATGTCAAAAAAGGGCCCTCCTCGGATGGTGGTCACCATCATAATGTCTACGTTGGTTGCAAGTTAATATTTCATATCGTGTATGATCCCTTTCTCGGGAGATAATTGCATAATGAAATTAGGAAGAGAATTATGAAAATATAAAATTAAACTTTGTTTGTCACCACGTCAGCAGATGCAGGTCTTCTCTCAAGATCAAGGGCATAATCCCTTGGCTCCGCTGTTGCTGGTTGTGGGAGAGACCTTGTGGCGGTCAGCCAGGAGGGCCTCGACCTTGTCAACGTCCGGTAAGTGGGCGGGGATGTTGGAACTGTTGTTGTTGTGGCACGTCCCTGAGTGTTGGCCATACAGGTCACAGTAGTTGCAGTTCCTCGAAACTGCCCACCGACTCAATCTTTGTGTGCAGGTGGATGTGTTTGAGGGGAGGAAGTAATGGTAGAGTTGGACGGAGAGGAGGAAGAGGAGGAGACGGTCTCGGTCTGTGGCGATGGCCCTTATGATCTCTCCTACCCCTCTGAGCTTGTCTCGGTGTTGTTGCCTCTGCAATCCGCTTCGGGGGAAGCGAGACTCCTCTGGATGGAGGCAAGGTCAGCCTCCAGCATCCTGGACGCATTGAGAACCTCGACATACGGCTTCCCCCTAAGTAAAGTCAAGGGTAGTAGTAGGGAATCTCACAATCCTCTGTAGAACTTTAGAGACAACTCTTGCAAGGTCAGAGTAAAATATCTTGCCTATTTCACTGGCTGGAGAAACTCTCTCAAGTACACCATAACAGGGTGGTCCATCTGTCGAAAATGGATGAAATAATCATGAAGCTTCTCTCTGTCAGTCAGAGTGATGAAGTGTCCCGTTACGGCATCTACAAGCTCCGCCCATGAAAATGCGACAATGTGAGCCCGTCAAAGTCTCAAAAATGCTGACCTCCACCAGGTCCTAGCATCCATTTCTAGTATGGTAACTGCCAATGGCACATACATGTCAAATGGTCACTACACACCTGTCAGTGTTGAATATACGCGTTGCACGCATTTTATTTCCAGCTTTTCTATTTTTTCCTGCTTCTTATTTCTCGTGATATATCTATCACGTGGGTGTTGTTTTATATATATATATATATATATATATATATATATATATATATATATATATATATATATATATATATATATGTACCTTGGCCCGGTTTAGGGCAATGATTATTATTATTATTCTCCTCCTTTCCACTTGGTATCAGAGCCAAGGAAATCCCGCTGCTCCCCCCATCCAGTTCGCACTCAGCCGCATCGACTTAGCCGCCAAACCCACTCACGCGCGTGTCCGCCTTCAGCGTGTCGCCTCTCGCCTCCAGCCGCGTCAACCTCTCTGCCTCCCGCTCCAGCCACGCCGTCCGCCGGGTTCTGCCTCCTTCGCGCCGCTTCCAACTCTCGATCGCGCCTCCTGCCCTCCGCTTCTCTCTAGCAGCTTTCTTCGCCCGGGTTTCTTCGGGCGTCCCTTCATCTCCAGCCATTTTGTCCTCCATGGAGCTGCCATAGACACTACGGTCACATCCTCTGGTGTTCTCTCCGGCGACACGATCTAGGGACACTCGTAGGATGTGGTTTCCTCAAAGTTGAGATCTTCGTCTTGCTATTTTTTTTCTTCCTCCGGCTTGTTCTCGATGGATGATTCCTCTGAAATCTCATCGTCTCCTCAGATCAGTGTCCTCCACGGTTCCTCTGCTGATCCTCCTCGGAGCCACGACCAATATGGCTCTTTGAAGATCACTATCGTTGCCTTGAATGACACAAATTATCTGGAATGGTCCAGGGCAGCGCAACATGCTATTCGAAGTCACCTACGAAGCACGGATACGCCAAAAATAGAGTCGTACCCGTACCGGGTACGTTTCCGGTACGGATACGCATACCGAACGGCGCGATTCGCTGTTTTAGGCGCGATTCGCTGTTTTAGGGCTTTTATTATCCCGTCGCGCCTGCTGATCCGTCGCACTGCTGCTCCAGCTCCCGTCTCCCGTCGCGCCTGCTGATCTGTCGCACTGCTGCTCCGTCGCCGTCGCACTGCTGCTCCGTCGCACTGCTGCTCCGTCGCCGTCGCACTGTTGCGCCGTCGCACTGCTGCTCCCGTCTCCCGTCGCAGGTAGCTTCTTCTTCTTCTTCTTCTGTTGTACATCATTAACCCCTAAGGCCCTAAATCATCATCCTGGACTGAAATGTCCAGGACTGAATCCTGGACTGGAATGTCCAGGATTCAGTCCAGAATCCTGGACATTCCAGTCCAGGATCCTGGACTGAATCAGTCCAGATTTCTGGACTGAATCAGTCCAGATTTCTGGACTGATCAGTCCAGATTTCTGGACTGAATCAGTCCAGAAATCTGGACTGATTCAGTCCAGATTCTGGACTGATTCAGTCCAGAGTTCCTGGACTGATCAGTCCAGAGTTCCTGGACTGAATCAGTCCAGATTAATCTGGACTGATTCAGTCCAGGATTCAGTCCAGATTCTGGACTGATTAAGTCCAGAGTTCCCAGATGCTATGGAAAGGGGAGGAATGCTCTAATAACTACACTTTTTATTATGGCAGTTATGTCCCAATCACACACTCTCAATAGTGTCACTGGTTCAACGTCTACATCAGTAACGAGTAGATTTATTTCTGATGACGCAAACAAGGATGATAATGCCCCACTCTGGGCTTATGTGTCTCTTATACATAGTAGAGAAGTTGGTGGGGGAAATAGAAAGTGGAAATGTAATTTTTGTGAGGTTGATTTCAGCGGCTCGTATTTTAGGGTAAAAAGTCACTTGCTAAAAATATCCGGGACCGGGATTAGGGTATGTGCAAAGGTGACCCCAGAGTATTTAAAAGAGCTTCAAAGAGTTGTTTCTATTTCAGAAGAAAAATGCAAACCAGCTTCCAAGATCATGACATTTTCCAATGCAAGTCCATCTTCTCAATTAGTTGGGGAAACCAAAAAAAGAAGAGGTGGATCTATTGATATGGTTTTTCAAAATAAAGCTAGAGATGAGTTGAGGAGCCACATAGCTAGGATGTTTTATTCTGGTGGTTTGCCATTTCATCTAGCTAGAAATCCATATTATATTAGTTCGTATAAATTTGCGGCTAATCACAATCTTGATGGATTTGTTCCTCCTGGATATAATGCTCTAATAACTACACTTTTGCAAAAGGAAAAATCCAATATCACTAGAATGCTTCAACCAATAAAAGATACTTGGCCTCAAAAGGGAATCAGCTTAGTTAGTGATGGTTGGACAGATGCTCAGAGAAGCCCCTTGATTAATTTTATGGCGGCTTCTGAGGATGGTCCGGTTTTTTTAAAGGCAGTTGATGCATCAGGAGAGTACAAGGATCGACATTATATTGCAAAATTAATGATTGAAGTCATTAATGAAGTTGGGGCTGAAAATGTTAGACAGATTATCACTGATAATACGCCGGTGTGTAAGGCAGCAGGAGCAATTGTTTAAGAACTTCAATTTTAAATGTTTACATTTATGTTTATGAACTTCATGTTTATGTTTATGTTGACAATTGTTTAAGAACTTATCCGGAAATTCATAGATGTTTTGGCAAATGTTTATGTTTATGTTCAAGAACTTCATGTTAAATTTTAAATGTTCATGTTATATAATTGCATTTGTGATATATAAATATATAATTATTATATTTAATACAACGTATCCTACCGTACCCGTATCCTTGTTTTTTAAAATTTGTCGTACCGCCGTACCGGATACGTATCGTACCCGGTATCCGTACCCGTACCGGTGCTTCCTAGGAAGTCACCAACTATATGGGCATATTGATGGTACCACTGTTGAGCCACCACGTACTGATCCCTCATGGAGAAAATAGGATGCGGAAAATTCCTTAGTGGTCTCATGGTTACTTCATTCTACGTCCCCTCAGGTGTACCGCAGCTACATGGTTCTGGATTCGGCTTATCACATTTGGACAAGGGTCAGTGACACCTACTCTCAGGCAGACAGTTCGATGCAGATTTATGAGTTCACTTGACGTGTTTTGGAGTTGAAGCAGGGCACCATGACCGTTGTTGCCTACTACTCTGAGCTCGAACGCCTGTACCAGGAATTGGATTACTTCAACACATTTATTGTTGCTTGCACTGTCGATGCTCGAGCTTTTCAGAAGGATAAAGATCGATTTCGGGTTCATGTCATTCTTATGGGACTCAATATGAAATTTGATGTCGTTCGTCTGCATGTTCTCCAGCGTGAGCCTCTTCCCTCTCTTTAGGAAGCCTTCAGTATGCTCCTCGGTGATGAGAATCATCGTCGCACTCTTGGTTCCTCTACTGACCACTCTGCTCTGGCTGGGATTACTCGAGGTCCTCCACCTCTATGCAGCCATTATGGAAAGAATGGACGCACTAAGTACGTCTTCTTTTGTCTTCATCCTCACCTTGCTCCCCCTGGCCGGGGTACTGGTGCTCGAGGGAGAGGTGCTCACCGTGGTGGTCGTCAGGCCGGTGCCCGTACTCGGTATTCTGCACATTCCACTGAGGTGTATAAGGACAACTCTGGGGGCCTCTCTGCTATGGAGTTAGAATCCTTTCGTCGTATGTTGCGTTCTCAAACTGACTCTCCATCCTCTGATTTCAGTGTTGCGTTTGCTACATCAGGTATCTCAAGTGCTCATGTTGTGACTTCTCCTTCCGAGTGGATCATCGACTCAGGTGCGACGGATCACATGACTGGCTCTGCCTCACGTTTTACCTCCTATACTCCTCGCTCTGGCCATGATAAGATCATTGCTGCTAACGGTTCCCTTTCTTCTATTGCGGGCAAAGGCACTGTTGTGTGTTCTCTTGATTTCTCTCTCTTCGGTTTAACATGTCCCCTCGTTTCCCCGAAATGTTCTCTCCATAAGACACTTAACTGCTTCTTTAAATTGCTCTGTAACTTTTTTTTCTGGTATTTGTGTGTTTCAGGATCTAGATACGAAGCGGATGTTTGGCAGTGGTAGCTGGTAGGAATGTTGGTGGATTGTACTTGCTGAACCAGTCATCTTCTCTCAGTGCTCTTTCCACCACTAGTGCTCCGACTATTCATGACATTAGGCGCTGGCATCTGTGCCTTCACCATCCTTCTGTCCTCTATCTTACAGAACTGTTTCCTGGTTTCAGTAGTTTAATTAAATTGTTTTCTTATAACACATGTGAACGCTCAAAACATGTTCGTCAGAGTATCGGTCACGATTTTTTCCTAGTTCATGTCCTTTTGATGTTATACATTCTGATGTCTGGGGGTCATCCACTGTGTTAGTTTTATCTGGCTATAAATGGTTTGTTACATTTATTGATTGTCATTCTCGTACTACTTGGTTTTATTTATTAAAATGGGAGAGTGATGTGTTTTCTTGCTTTTGGTCATTTCATCGCATGGTTATGAATCAGTTCAACGGCACCATTCGTGTGCTCCGTAGTGATAATGGGGGGAATATGATGATCGGGGAGCGTTTGGTTCCTACCTCGCCGAACATGGCATTATTCACCAAACTACATGTGTCCACACTTCCACTCAAAATGGTGTCGCCGAACGGAAAAATAGGCACTTACTGGAGGTTGCTCGGTGTTTGTTAGCTGCAATGAATCTTCCAAAGTCCTATTGGGGGATGCGGTTCTTACTGTCACTCATCTCATTAATCATCTTTCATCTCGTTCCATCTCCTACGATACCTCTATCCCGTCTAATAATCTACGGAAAGGGAAGGAAGGTCGGCGTCGGGCCTCCGGTCGAGCAGTCAGGCGGAGGTGTCGGTGTCGATCTTTGCAGGGAGCGGCGCTGGGAGGAATCGAACGAAACCTAATTAGGTTTGTTCGATTTCTATTCCAGCCGCCTATTTAGGGTTAGGGGGTTTGCTTTTAAAGGAATGAGTTTAGGTTTAAAGTGGCTATTGGCAGCCCATAGGAAGAAAATAAATGAGGGCATATTTGATAAATATAACTGGGGGAATTTCAGGGAACGGGGCGGTTGTAGGAAAATGGGCATTTAATAAAATAGTTTATTAATAGAAGTTTGTCCTAAAGTAACCTATCTCCTAAAATACTTGACCCATGCATTTAGGATTTCGTTGGTCGGTCACACCAACGAGCCCAACAAAGATTGCGCGAACAACATGTGCGATACAAAATACACCCAAGCGCAAAAAATATGTGCGATACAACTCAACGCTACACAATAATATAAAATGCGCAAAGCGTGCGCTACACTAATAAAAGACAGGTACAGTAATAATAAATAAAAACTCGTGATGCGGATTGCATCAATTCTCTCAGGGTTGAAAGAGCTCAATCCCATCGAGACTCGATGTAACCAACAAGTAGAGAGTCCAAATGTCGATCTGAGAGATGCAGATGCTACATACTGTCCTGCTGATGCCATGACTACGACCCAAAACCTGGAAGTAACCTCTCGTCTCAAAAGCTCGCAATCCATTAGTCAAAAGTTCATGCCAAATATTTAAATAAACAGTAACTAATAGAGCTTTCAGAGGATGACAGGGGTAGTGTGTGGGGCAAACATGAGGCAGGGGAAAAGCAGGAAACAAGAGCAAGGTAGAAAGTAAAACAGGAAACAAACGTGATCAACCTATGGAATTATTAATTCATAACGCATCATACGCTCGTCTGATAGACACCTACGAACGTCTGTTAGACCAGAATCGTCTATCGTCATGATTTCACCTGTCAAAGTCTCACTCGAGTCACAAAATTTTAAGATCTCAATTTTACCGTGTAAAATATTCCATAAAAAATCTTTGAAATGGGTGTCCCAATGAGGAGTAAAAAATCTAAGTATCGTCTCGACTCTCTCAAGACTACAAAACTTAGAAGTGTGAGAACTCAAACGGTAGTGATGTGGTGACACAACGTGTGCGCCTAAAACCAAAGGGAAGTGTCGTGAACAAAAGGCGTGCTCACCAAAAATAAAATCAATATAGGGTGGTGACTCGAGGACCACGGGTGAGGGGCCACCAACACAATGATTGTGGGCTCAAGGGTTTGTGGCGGTAGTGTGCAAAGAAAGTCAGGACATGGATCGAACAAGTCTGTCACCCAGGATGAGGGCCTCATCACTAACCAACTCCTCTGAGAGAAGAGAGAACGATGATGTGGCATCCGAGGTGAGTGACACATCCCAAATAAGTCCTCCCTGGAGCGGGGCCTTAGGAAACAACTCGACGACTGAAGGATGTGAGTCAGTAGAGGCAAGTGGGCTCACCATGTCAATCGGTAGGAAGGAATATGTTGTCGTATTATGTGTCGGTCATGTTATCATGTTATGTTATGTTATGTGTCGGTTATGTTATTGTTATGTGTCATAAATATTGTTATTTATGTATTTATGAGAGTTAGGTGAGTGTTGGGAAATTATTAGGTGAGTCATTATTATGTATAGCCTATATAAAGGCATGTGGGGATATGTATAAAGCAAGCAAGAAAAATATTTTATTTTCTCATCTTCCTTATGAGATCTTGGTGGCTCTCTCCTCCGACGAGCAACTCTGCTTAGGCATCCGCGGTCATGGCTCTGTAGTATCCCCGCCTTCTTCAATCACCACCAACTCTACATCCGGCCACCTTCGAAGAAGGACCATAACAACTTGGTAGCAGAGGCATCGGTCCTCTTCCGCGACGTCATTACACTTCTCAATCATCTCCTTCAACTTCACTGCACGCGCCTTCCTTGCCAGCACCCCAGCAACACCACTCCAGCACGTGTCGGCTTCACCTGCAGCTTCATCGCTCCAGCACAGCACCTCCAGCACGCATCGCCCTCCTTGCAACAACACCACTCCAGCACAGAACCCCCGGCTTCGCCTCCGGCAACACCACTCCAGCACATCACCTCCGGGTTCACCTACAGCGGCATGCATCGGCTTCCAGGGACGCATCGTCGCCGCGCCGCGACGCGCTTCTCCATCCCGGCCTACTCCACGTTCCAGCGAGCCCTGCTCTCTCGAGCTGCACGCCCTCCGCCTCTTTGTCTCCAGTTGCCCTCCGCCTCTTTGTCGCTCGTCACAGTAAACCCGAGCGGCACGGGATATTTCTATCCCTCGAGCCCACCGTCGTCTCCTTCTTTTCGCTTACCTTGAGCCCATCAAAGGCTGGCTTTATTTCTTCCGCCTGTCCATTCCTTTTCCAGGATTTTTAATCCCAAATTGTCACTGTTTGGACCATTCCACATTAATTTTTTTTCTTTTAATTAGCAGTGG
This sequence comes from Platanthera guangdongensis, assembly GCA_039583875.1. NCBI lineage: Eukaryota > Viridiplantae > Streptophyta > Magnoliopsida > Asparagales > Orchidaceae > Platanthera > Platanthera guangdongensis. The sequence continues at coordinate 57,487,675 of CM077167.1, read as the reverse complement.
GTCCCACTTCCTCTCCACACCAGCAGCCCTGCTTTCATTAAAAAAAACTGTCATCTACGGCCCTCCAAACCACAAATTATTATTTCCAGCGGGCTCATCTCCTTCGGTGTCAATATTGGGCGTCATCGCGGCTCCCGTGGTCACTCTCAGTCTTCCGACTCGACGCGATCCCACCGGTCGGCCACCCGCTCTTCTTTTTACTCCTCCACTCACACTATGGGTGACTCATCTGAACAACTCAATCAGATTATGACCATACTCCAGGTTATCATGGCGCAACAAGCTGCGCACACTGCACTCGGGGATCGTCAACAGGAGGTCATTATCGTGCTCTCCAAGCGCATCGATGAACTGTCTACCGCCCCGACACACGATCATGCTAGCAGCAGCCAGGCACAACCACTTCTTCGTCAGGGACCGCCTCCCTTGACCGTTCACGAGCCGCCACCACAAGTCCCCACGCGCCCCGACGTTGCCATCGTACCACGCTATACCAGATTGGAATTTCCAACATACGATGGGAAAAGTGATCCTTTGAGCTGGCTCACCAAGTGTGAGCAATTCTTCGGTCACCAACAAACTCCGGCCGCCGACCAGATCCATTTAGCACCCTTCCATATGCTCGACTCCGCTGTTTTATGGGCTTCTCGACTTCTCACCGATCGGTCAAATCTGATTTGGGACGACTTCAAGCGGCTCTGCAACATGTGTTTCGGACCTCCTATCCGCAGTAACCCGCTCGGCGCACTCACATCTCTACGTCAAACGGGTACCGTGGACGAGTACATGGAACAATTTCTACTTCTCTTAGCACATGTCCCTCTTGCCCCGGATATGCAAGTCAACATTTTCACCGCCGGACTTCGCGAGCGATTGCAACTGGAAGTTGAGTTTGAGGCCCCTCCGGACTTAGTGACTGCTATGAGTCTAGCCCGACTCTGCGATCGTCGCCTCCAGCTGTCCCAAGAGGCATATCCACATGCTATCAACATTGTTCCACAGGACCGACGCAAGGGTCCCCTGGCACCACAGGTGTGCCGCTTATCTCAGTCTGAGATGCTGCAACGCTGCGCGCAGAGATTATGTTTCAATTGCGACGAGCAGTACACTCGCGGCCACAGGTGCACCCGGCTTTTCTACTTACACATTGAGGACTCTGACGACGAGGGCATCAGATAAAGCTTGAGGGCAAGCTTTTTGGGAGGACGGGTGAGATGTTATGTGTCGTATTATGTGTCGGTCATGTTATCATGTTATGTTATGTTATGTGTCGGTTATGTTATTGTTATGTGTCATGAATATTGTTATTTATGTTTTTATGAGAGTTAGGTGAGTGTTGGGAAATTATTAGGTGAGTCATTGTTATTGTTATTTATGTTTTTATGAGAGTTAGGTGAGATCTTGGTGGCTCTCTCCTCCAACGAGCAACCCCGCTTAGGCAGCTGCGGTCACGGCTCCGTAGTATCCCCGCCTTCTTTCATCTCCACCACCATCATCTCTACATCCGGCCACCGTCAAAGAAGGACCATACAGAATGAGGAGGAAAAAACTCATCTTCCTGGAGCAGGGGCTCGGGAAGAACATTCTCAATCGAAGGGGGTGCTAAAGCGGAGATAGGTGGAGACACAACGTCAATCGGGGTGAACAAAATAGGATAGAGTTCTTCCTGGAGCAAGGGCTCGGGAAGAACCTCCTCGAATGAAGGGAGTGCTATAGTGGAGACACGTGGAGTCACAACTTCAACCGGGGAGATAAAAAAGGAGAAAGCTCTTCTTTCTTGAGCAGGGGCTCAGGAGGAATCTCCTCGACTGAAGGGAGTGTCACGGTGGGGGTGAGTGGGACCCAAGTGTTCGTCATGAAACTGACGAGGTGTGGAGGACTATAGAAACACCTAACCTCGGGTTTCACTATGTGATATGAAGTGGGGAGGTAAGCAGTAGTAGCATAATGCTTGTGCATTGTCGCCTCTAGGTTGCGAACAGAGGTGCACAACCCACTCAGATTCTGCTTGAGTTCTACGGTGACGAACTCAACGTCTTTTTGCAAAGCTTTAATACGCGCAGCTAAATCACCCATTTTTTAAAACCAAAAATTCTAAACTTAAAATTTGAAATCAACCGGCGTTCGGCTATCCCACAATAGGAGTGAGATATCCCTGCAGCCACACCAAACTGATGTGAACTCAAACATAGGGCTGTAGTTTTGAAATATAAAATTGTGATCTTTTAAAATAATTGTGGCACAAGAGCACTTCGCAGGTTATTTTAAACGGTTAAACGACCTATGCGTCGCACACGAACGTAAATGCTACCGCACGAACATACAATGTTATGAAACTAATTTCACAAGCACAGAAATCTGGTGGCGAACACACACGGCAATGGAAAAATAAACAAAATTCAAGAGATGAAATTAGTAGGGCAAACTCCAACAATTAACTATTCATCTAAAATTTGAACATAAAATTGATGGTTGGTTGCGAGCAAGAGAATGGAGAGGTATACTGCGGGGGAAGAGGCAGTGGTTGGACTGGAGGAGGAATGAAGGAGATCTGGCGATGGAGCTGGCAATGGACAAGGAGCAGCGGCCGGATCTGGAGGTTGCTCTGGGTCGGCCTGCTGGATCTGGTGACTTCGTCGGAGGAGGAGAGCGCTGGAGGCGGCGGTGGCGTGGGAAGCTCCGGCGAGGCTGGAAACCGCTAGAAGAGTGTGACTATCGGAGGTTGTTGTGGGAAGGGGAAAGCAACAGGAGATCTCGTCAGCCCCGGGAAGAACCACCAAAGGCGGCGCCGGAGCCAGACGGGGCGGGGAAAGGGAAGGAAGGTTGGCGTTGGGCCTCCCGTCGAGTAGGCAAGCGGTGGTGTCGGTGTCGAGCTTTGCAGGGAGCGGCGCTGGGAGGAATCGAACGAAACCTAATTTGGTTCTTTTGATTTCTATTCCAGTCGCCTCTTTAGGGTTAGGGGATTTGCTTTTAAAGGGATGGGTTTAGGTTTAAAGTGGTTATTGGCAGCCCATAGGAAGAAAATAAAAGCGGCAGATTTGATAAATATAACTGGGGAAATTTTAAGGAACGGGACGGTTGTAGGAAAATGGGCATTTAATAAAATAGTTAATTAATAGAAGCTTGTCCTAAACTAACATATCTCCTAAACTACCAGACATGCATTTAGGGTCTCGTTGGCCGATCACACTAAGGAGCCAAACAAAGATTGCGCAAACAACATGCGCGATACAAAATACACTCAAGCGCAAATAATATGCGCGATACAACTCGACGCTACACAATAATCAAAAAATGCGCAAAAGCGTGCGCTACAATAATAAAAGACAGGTACACTAATAATAAATAAAAACTCGCAACGCGGGTTGCATCAGCTGGGGCCCCAAACATCAGTATGAATAACTGCAAACAGAACTGAGTTACGGGGAGACATAAGGGGAAGAGTACTACGTTGATGTTTAGCCGGAGCACATACATCACAACGAAAAACATTAAACAAAGTAAAAGACATAGTAGGAAGCAACATCTTCATAATAGCAATAGGAGGACGTCCTAGTCAACAATGTCAGGAATCCAACTCAGAGGAACGAGCAGCATAAAGGTCATTGGAAGGTTGAGCAAGGCTAGATGAAGTGGGGGCAGAGGGGACGAACACATAGAGCCCGTTGCACATTCTACCAGAGCCAATCACCATCCCCGTCTTCAGGTCCTGAAAAACACAAGAGATAGGAAAGAAAGTTATTGAGCAATTCATAGAGTTAGTAAAATGACTAATAGAGAGAAGATTGCGAATGAAAACAGGAACATGAAGAATAGAGGAGAGAGTAAGAGAAGAGTATGGAATGTAGCCTTTCCTGGCAATGGGAGACATAGATCTCTCAGCAATGCTCACTCTGTCTCTGTCAGACAGAGGGGTGTATGACACAAAACCTGTGGCAGATCCTGTCATGTGATCGGTAGCCCCAGAATCAATGATCCACTGGGAGGATAGGTGGGAGAAAGCTGAGTGAGCACCTGCTAGGCCCTGATGAGCATAGGAAGAGGAGGCAAAACTAGACGGCTCGGCAGGAGGTCCGAGCATCATCCGGCGGAAAGCCAGAATTTCTTAAGCCGAAACAGCAGGGGGGCCGCTGTGGAATCAAGAGAATGATGAGCAGAGGTGTCCTTCATAGCGTCAGACAAGTGGGTTGATCTGGGCAGAGGAGACATGTGTTGGGAGCGACCACCTACGCGACCACGAGAGGCAGGGCCACCACGAGGAGGGAAACAGTGAAGCTTGAAACAGGTGTCTCTAGTATGGCGGGCCTTCCCGCAATATTCTAAGACTAGGTGATCTTTCTCCGCTGTCCTCAATCTAGTGTCGCGAGTAGAACGAGCCCCGGGCTGAGAGAGAGAGATAAGGCAAGATCCCTTGGTGGCAGGGTCCGGAAACAGAGTCAGGCGGCAGTCGAATTCCTATTGGACAAGGTTGTACACCTCGGGCAGAGAAGGTAGAGGAGAGCGTCCAAGAATCTAAATGTTGATCGGATCAAAATCTCAATGTAAACCATGCAGGAACTCAAAGATACGATTGCGTTCTTCCCTTGCTCAGACCAGAACCTCATCTTCAGGAGACACAAGGGTCAGAGAATCAAAATGATCATATTTCTGATAGAGTTGGGTCAACTCCGAGTAGTAAGCCGAGGGAGGTCGATCACCCTGTTGCAGGAGGAACAACCGGCGACGAAGTTGGTCGATCTGAGCAGCATTGTCACGACAAGAATAGGTAGTCCCTGCGTGTTTCCAAATATCCACTGCAGTATCCAAGAACAGATAGTTCCGAGCGATGGGCTCCATTCTAGAGTTAAGTAGCCAAACATCACCAGGGCGTTGTCAGACTCCCACTAAAGCCACTCGGGAGAGTCAGACGGAGGAGCCTTCACCGTGCCACTGACGTAACAAAATAACAGGCGGCTTTTGAGGGCAAGAATGATGGAGCGAGCCCACGGTAGGTAGTTGGAACCATCCAATTTCATAGTAGTGATCTGAGGAGTGTCATGGTCTGAGGGGACGCAACAAGATCCCACAGAAGTCGGAGTAGGAAAGGCCACTTCATCGGAAAACATGGTGGTAGAGAAATCACTGCCAGTCATAAGGAAACCCGGAACAGAAATCGGGAGCGCACCAAACGATCACAATGGATGTCGAAGGAGAACAACCCTTATAGAAAGAGGGGAAGATAAGAAGGGACTGCAGGCATCGGGAATATCAAGACTCCATGGTATCAACGTCCCTAGAGCACGAGAGAGAGGAAAAGGAGCGGAGGAGGACCCGCGGCTTGGAGGCGGGGAGCCCTGGAGTCGGACCCGAGCGACGAAGGAGTATGCGCGGGAGACGGAGGGGATGGAGCGATGGACGGAGCGGGAGCGGCAAACAGGTGGGATCGATCGAACGGAGCGCTGGAGCGGGTGGGACAGTCGACGCGCGCGGTATCGAGCGAGATAACCCTAAGGCGGCTCTGATACCATGTTGAGGAACTGAAAAATTAGATTAATTGAATTCTAGCAACCCCTACATATATATATATAGGGATTACATTTTTACACGCAGACTAATGTCGTAATACATAAAACCCGATATACAACATATTCCGACAGTGTGTGTGTGTGTATATATATATATATCTTTATTATATAAGGAAACCCCTAATGAGGGCATGGTGTAACATTTAAATCCTAATATGCCCTCAAAAATTCGGATTTTGTGGATTAATTGAAGGGTATTTCGGTCATTCGGCTGAATTATTACTTAATTAAAAGCTATCGGAACTGTTCCCCCAACTCAAAAACCCGACACCCCGTTTTCTTCTTCTTCTGCGCAGGGCTAGGGCTCGCGTGCTTAGAGAAGCAGCAGCCATCGCCAGCCGCAGCCCCCGCGAGAAGAGCTTCGTTAATGGAAGGATCGAATCGTTTTCTTCTTCTGCACAGGGCTAGGGCTCGCGTGCTTCTTCTACGACTCGCGATTTCTTCCTCTGCGACTCCCGTGCTCACGATCTGGATCTGCCTCCTCACGATCCGCCTCTTCATGCCTCCGTCGACTTCACAATGCCAAGAACGGCACACTCCTTCCGCCATATCCTTCTCCAAGCAACTTCCGCCAAAAGGGATTCTTCGTCCAGCAAAGGGAAATCGAAGATCCCTCCAGCCGAAGCAACAACAATGGCGGCCCCGAATCCTCTCCCGCTCCGTCGCTTCGCCATTTTTCGGCTTTGTCGCTCCTGCACCATTCAAGGTTCGACCACCCTAAACCCTAAAAATACGCCCATAGTGATTGACGACTTCCCTCTCATAGGTTCTGCTTAGCTCCTTCGCAGGCTCTACAAAGGTGGACAGTAGTAAATACATGGCATCACACCTTCTGACTGATGCCTTTCAGCTCCATCTAAAAAGGTTTTCTCAGGTTCGTACCAAACCTGTGATGTTAACAACTCTGAAGCCCTACCAACAATTTTTTGCTCTGTTCCTTTCTCCTCAACTGCTTAATATACACAGTATTGTCGGCCAACTCTATGATTTTTGTCTATTCTTTTCTACAGGCAGATGTGTGCTGGGTGGATGAGCTTGCGGTAAAAGTTTTGATCGCTTTCTTTGTTGCAAATCCCTGATAATGGAGCTAAATAAGATATTACCTTCCTTTGTCATTTTCCTTCTTTTTTTGCCCAAACGTTTATCAGATTTGATTTACTCATCCGTGAAATTGACGTTTTCAATCTTTAGTATTTCTCTGTCAAATTCTTTTAGTTGTTGCTGTGCTTATTGAATCAATTTGTGAAATTGAAGATTTCAATCTTTAGTATTTCTCTGCCAAATTCTTTTAGGTCCCGTTCGTTTGCACCGTTTTCAGGGCCGATTTTCATTTTGAGTTTTTGCGGTTCATCTGCACATTCTACCACTTGAATTTTTATGAGTTGATATATAGCTTATTTGATAGATTTCTTTACACATCCTTAATTATGATGTTTACTGGAGCTTTGTTTGAGTAGTGTCAAGGCCCATTGGTCACTAAAGAAATAGCTCAATGGGGGTTGACAATCTTTTTTTAGTTTCAAAAATACCTCATACATAGCAAGTTTTGCAAGCCCGTTAAATACACCTCATACATAGCTAACAAATATTGCATGGAGTCCTTCTGCAGCATCAAAGACCACCTCCAGGATGGCTTCTGTGATGCAGGGCATGATCGGCCTTTCTGTCATTGCAATATTATGAACAGAGTATTTGCATCGATTCACGTGCGATTATTCTTCTGAACAGATTTGTTTGTTCATTTAGTTTGAATACCAACCAATTAGAATCTAATTAATTTTATTATCTCGGCATGAATGTCCATTGCTTCTCATTATTATCTTGGCATGAGCAAAGTGATTGATTTTTGCAAGAGATATAAACAGCACAAAAGTTGTAGGTATGTTAACAAATTGTGCTTAGAATTTCATGATTCAACAATGTATTCAGTTTGTTTTGAATTTTATTTGATGTTATTTATTGTTTGCTCAATTTCAATAGTTGCTGCGGATCTTACACAATGTTCTTCATTTATTGTGTTTTAGAGGTGTCCCTGCCAACATGACGGGCAATGAATATTTGTTATTAATTTATTATAGGAGCATAATTATGCAAATTATTCTAGCTATCTGCTTTCCCCGCCGACGATCGATGTCCATGCCCACAACTGATGTTCTTGCCCACGACCGATGTCGCCGATCACGATCAATGTCGCCGCCAACGATCGATGTCACCCACAATCTAATTGCAATCCGTTGAATGTTGTCGCTCGGCCACGATCGATGTCACCCACGCGTCTTCCTAATAATTTAGATTGTGTTGAACTTAATGAAGCAGATTGGATTACCAAGTCATAGCCAAAAGGTATTACTTAGATTAGCCCGTGAGTTCAATAACTTGATTTATGTCCATGTAAATATCATGACAATAGACCTCGCAAGAGAGCAACGAGTGAAGACTCCTCACTTCGTTTTTCGTCCAAATCAAGCCCGTGAAACTCTCGATATCCATGCAACCAAGCCTAGCTTGCTTCCCTTCACTGCCTATCCTCGCCACATGATCCTATAAGCTGTCGTCGAAAGATGCAGTCTGTCGAATGTTGCGGCTCGCCAAATTTTGTCGCCCACCGAATGTTGCCGCCCGTCGAATGATGCCGCCCACTGAATGTTACCCGTCGAATGTCGCCGCCCACCTAATGTCGTCGTCCCACGATTGATGTCCCCACCCGCGATCGATGTTGCCTCCCACGACCGATGTCGCCGTCCACACCTGTTGTTTCCATCCCCTGACCGATATCGCCGCCCCTGACCGATGTCGCCGCCCACGCCCGATGTTGCCGCCCCCTGACCGATGTCGCCACCCCGACCGATGTCGCCTCCCTCGACCGCTGTCGCCACCCATGACCGATGTCGTCATCCACGACCAATATCCCCCCCGACCAATGTCTCCCCCACAACCAATGTCAGCCCCCACGACCTATGCTGCCATCCACGTCAAATATCGTCTCTCATGACCAATGTCGTCGTCCACGACCAATGTCGTCGCCCCGACCAATGTCGTCGCCCCGACCAATGTCGCCGCCCCGCACGGGGTCCCCCGTGCACGACTGCTTGTATATATATATATATATATAATGAATAACCATGTATATGTTAGTCTACCAAGTTACATTTTAAATCTACATCAGCTCATCAAATTTTCTTGTGCATGCATGAACCTGTACAAATACACATATTATACATTATATGCAAAATTGAACATTCATATACGTTGATTTGTGTAGTTATATTCCATATTTATATCAAATTTTCTTGTGCATTCATATCCCCACTATGGTTGAATAAAGGCTTGAGTGTTGTTGTATCTATAAATGAATATATGTTAATATAATGAACACTCACATATATGTTAAGCAAGGTATTTTAATATATATGTGTGTGTGTGTCTAAATAAATGTATATATAATGAGGACCACGTGTGTGTGTATATATAAAGTTACATAATAAATTTAAATCAAGAAATTTATAGATTTACATATTCAACATACACTCACATATATGTTAAGCAAGGTATTTTAATATATATATATATATATATATATATATATATATATATATATATATATATATGTATGTATGTATATATATGTATGTATGTATATATGTCTAAATATATGTATATATAATGAATGACCACGTGTGTGTTAATCTATAAATTTACATCAAGAAATTTATAGATTCATATTCAACATGCACGTACATACATGCAATTACTCATTCGTACTTAAATAAATATGAGTATATAGGTATTGTAGAAACGTTGAGTAAACCTTGTATATACTTCTTGAGCATCAAATTACAAGTGTGGGTACAAATATATAGGGAGAGAAAGAGAGAGAGGAAAAAAATCCCTATTACAAGATGTGGGACTAAACATCCTAGTTAAGAGGCTAAATGGGTCTTTACTAATGGGCTTTTACATATATCATTCAACACTCCCCCGCAAGCTGGACCGTACAAATCGGAGGCACCGAGCTTGGACAGGAACTGATAGCACAGAGGTCGTGGTAAGGCCTTGGTGAGGATTTCAGCAACTTGCTCGGTAGTTGGAACATGCATTAACTCTACCTTATTTAATTTAACCTTTTCTCGAATGAAATGGCAATCAACCTCATTGTGCTTCGTTCGTTCATGGAAAACGGGATTTTTGGCAATGCGTGTGGCAGTCTGACTGTCGCAAAATAGAGTGGCCGGAGCGGAAAGCTTGACTCCTAAATCATCAAGGAGACCCTCAAGCCAAGTGAGCTCAGACACAACAGCTGTCATTTAACGACACTCGGTCTCAGTGGATGAACGGGCAATAACAGACTGTTTTTTGATACGCCAAGTAATGAGATGTCCTCCAAAATAAGTGCAGTATCCACTAGTGGAACGTCGATCATCCAATGAACCAGCATAATCAGCGTCACAATAAGCACTCAGAGATAAGGGAGACGAAGAGGGCTTGTATACAAGTCCCAAGTCCAGGAGCATTTTCAAGTATCGAAGAATGCGCACAACTGCCTGGAGATGAGAGATATATGGCTCATGCATGAATCGACTGACAATCCCAACAGCAAACGATATATCAGGTCTTGTAACAGTGAGATATATCAGTTTTCCCACAAGACGACGATAATACTCTGGGTTTGGAAGGAGTAGATCAGAATCTGAGGCATGAGTGCAGAGCTTGTGATTAATATTCATGGGAGTGTCGGCAGGCTTGCATCCAGAGTAGCCCGCATCATGAAGCAAGTCAAGACAATACTTCCTTTGAGATAACACCAGTCCATCAGGTCGCCGATCCATCTCGAGACCAAGAAAGTAACGAAGGCTTCCCAAGTCCTTTCTTTGAAGCACAGTCGTCAGATGTTGTTTGATCATATGTATTCTTGTAAGATCGTCTCCCGTAATCAGAATATCATCAACATATACCAAGAGAATCAATGCGCATGTTGGATGATGGCGAGTGAATAATGAGAAGTCGGCGGAACTTTGAGTGAACCCAACAGCAATAACAGTCTGACTAAATTTGTCAAACCATGCCTGAGGCGACTGTTTGAGACCAAAAAGTGACTTCTTCAAAGAACAGACAAGGGACTCCCCCGTGGTCTCAAACCCGGGAGATTGTTGCATATAGACGGTTTCCTGTAAATCATCATTAAGAAAAGCATTTTTGACATCCAGTTGGTACAACCTAAGTTATCAAGGCGCGCGTCTAGGCGCGCCTGAGGCGTCGGGCGCACGGAGTAGCGCCCGAGCATGGGCGAGGCGGGCGAATTGGTCCGGGCGCGCCCCAGACGCGCCTAGGCGAGCTCCTTGCGGGCCTTTCAGACGCTAGTTAGGCGCGCCTAGAATAGAATCGGTCTAGGCCCGGTTTATTTTAATGGTTGTTATCTTTATAAAGAAGCTTTGCCTCATTTTCCAGATTCACGCCGAAACGGGGTAGGGTTGAAATCTCCGCTCCAATCGCCGCTCCGCTCCTGTCGCCGCTCCGCTTCCGTTCGTCGTTCCTCTTCCGCTCGCCGGCCGCCGCCACTTTTGGTAACTTCTTCTCACTGCATTCCTTCTTCTTCTTCCATATTGACTGTCGTTTGAAGATCTTTTCGGCTGTGTTTTTCTGGCTGCCATGTTTTCTGGCGGCTCTCTTCTGTTTTACCATAGACGCATAGTGAAAGCCCAGTTCAAGTAATTATTTTGGCTGCTCTCTTCTGTTCTAGCCTTCTAGCATAGTCATAGTGGAAGCACAGTTCACTGTAACAGTGAACTGTGCTTCCAGTTCACGTTTTACAGTGAATTTCATTGTTTTACAGTGAACTGGGCTCCAGTTCACTGTAAAACAGTGAACCGAACGCTACCGTTTTCACTAATTATCCTGTTCTATGTAATAATTTTTTTGTAAAATATTTCAATAGCTGGAAATGGACGTGAGTGGATCTGGTTCATCCAGTGTCCAATCTAGGATTGATCCTGGTTGGAAGTATGTGCGGCAGACATTTGTCACTAATAAAAATGATTTAATTTGCATTTTCTGTGAGAAAGTCACAAAGGGTGGAATTTATCGTGTGAAACAACATCTAGTGGGGGGATTTAGAAATACCAAAGTCTGTCACAAATGCCCACAGCATGTAAGAACAGAAATTCAAGACTATATGCAAAAGAAAATGGCTGCAAGCATTACAGAAAAACAAGCATTCTCGGACTTTGCAGATGTAGATACCTTTGGAAGCGATGAGGATATGGATGACGTCGGTGCGAAGATTCATGGATGCGGTTCAAGCGGTGCCCATAAAAAGTCTAGGACTAAAGGACCGATGGATGTTTTTTTTACATCTAATATTGAGGAAAAATGAAACAAAAAGGCCAACATCAGCAAATGAAGCAAACTTCAATCAACGAAGTATGTAAGAAGGAACTTAGAGGGATGGCTTGCAAGTATATAGCTCAATGGATGTATGATGCAGCTATTACTTTTAATGTGGTTACCTACCGTAGTTTTGTAGTGATGATGGAATCCATTGGCCAGTTTGGGGTTGGATTGAAACCACCCAGTTATCATGAAGTTCATGTGTCTTTGTTGAATAATGAAGTAACTGAAGTCCAGAAGATGATGAAGAACTATGAGAATGAGTAGAGGTTGTTTGGATGTTCTATCATGGCAGACGGATGGACAGATAAGAAACATAGAACACTTATAAATTTTTTGGTAAATTCACCAAAAGGTACATTCTTCCTGCAATCTGTTGATGCATCTGATTACGCAAAGACTGGAGAGAGAATGTTTGAATTGCTTGATAGAGTAGTGGAACGTGTTGCAGAGGCTAATGTTGTTCAAGTTATTACTGATAGTGCAGGCAATAATGTACTAGCAGATAAATATATTATTAATCATCATCTTTAAATATTTATTAAATTTTAATGTCATATATTGAAATTAAATAAATGTGTTTATTATGAAATAGGAAAATTATTGGAAGCAAAACGGTCACATTTATATTGGACACCGTGTGCCGCCCATTGCATCGACTTAATGTTGAAGGATATTGGAAAGATGTCAAGCATTAGTAGAACAATTAAAAGAGCAATGTGCGTCAACAGTTATATTTATGTTCGGTCGGGACTAGTCAACATGCTAAGGAGCTTCACAGGACAAGTGGAGCTTGTTAGACCTGTTGTTACTCGGTTTGCGACTTCATTTCTTGCTCTTCAGCGCATTCATAAGCGGCGGACAAATCTAAGGAAGATGTTCACTTCACCTGAGTGGACATCAAGTAAGTGGGCAAAGGAAACAGGAGGTAAGCAAGTACAGAGCATTATATACATGACCTCTTTATGTGGTACTATTGTGTACTTTTTGAAGATTTTTGGACATTTAGTTCGGGTACTAAGATTGATAGATGGGGAGAAAAGACCGGCTATGGGTTATATCTATGAGGCTATGGACAGAGCAAAAGAGACAATCATGAACTCTTTCAATGGGAAAGAGGAAAAATATAAAGAAGTGTTTGCGATTGTTGACAGGAGATGGGAAAATCAGCTTCATCGGCCATTGCATGAGGTGGCTCATTATTTAAATCCAGAATTCTTCTATTCAAACCCTGAAATGACATTAGATGGAGAAGTCATGAGGGGTTTATATCAAACAATGCAAAAGCTCATTCCAAATCCTGAAATTCAAGATATAATTATGCACCAACTAAGTTTATATAGAAATGTTGAAGGTTTATTTGGAATGCAATTTGCAGTTCCTCATAGAAAAACAAAGTCTCCAGGTTAGTTAATTAAATATTATTTCAAGTTTCAAACAAACAATTTATTTAATAAAAATGATTCATTAATTTCTTGATATTTATTTTTTGGGGCAACTGAATGGTGGCAATCATATGGAGCTGATACTCCTGGTCTGACTAAATTTGCAGTAAAGGTTTTAAGTCTCACTTGCAGTTCATCCGGATATGAGCGCAACTGGAGTTTTTTTGAGCATGTATGAATTTTTTTGAACAAGTATGTAAATATTAATTTATATTATTATATGATTAATTATTTATTTGTTATGTTGCAGATCCATAGCAAAAAAAAGAAATCGACTAGCACAACAGCGCCTAAATGATTTAGTATTTGTAAAATACAATCATGTCTTGCGTCGGCGATATGATTCACGTGATCGTATTGATCCGATATCGCGGAAAGATATTGACGATAGCAATGAATGACTGACTAATGGGAAGCATGGAGGAAGATGAGGAGGTTGAGCAGGATGACGATATAGTTTTTGATGACGAATTATTGACCTGGGGTGCAGTAGCAAGGGTCAGCGGAGTAGAAGAAGACATCTACTCCACGCGCTTATCTAAAGGGAAGATGGTAGCTGACAAGGGGAGCACATCTAATAAGTAGGCACCTACTCCAATAATGCGTACAGATGATGTCGAGGATGAAGAAGAAGCTGAGTTCAATGAAAAAGATGAAAATTTTAGTGAAGAAAATGAAACATTTATTGATTCAGGCGATGAGTGATGGCATGATCGCCGTGATGTTATGTTATTTTCTTACACATTAGTTTAGAGTTTATGATTGTTGACTTGGTAGCTTAGGTTTGTTTTTTGGTGCGAACAATTGCAATGTTGATTTGGTAGATTATGATTGTTGACTTGGTTGATTTATTTATCTTGTTATTTTTATTATGTTGCCTTCAAAAAATGATCTCATTTTATTATGCTTGAATGTTTGATTCTAATACGTCCTTTGTGTATTATGGAGGGATTTGGTCATTCATCAGCTGAGTGGAAGTCGTGTTATATTGTTAATTCAAGAGAGGTTGATCATGGGTGTTCAAAAGGTACAAAAAATTTTACCCTAAATTTATTTATCTTCGTCAACTTTATATTACATGTTGTAGATTTTTATTTGATTTTAGTTGTACTTTGTATGCATCAATTATGACTATCATGTATTTATATCACTTCTCACGTGTTTAGATAGAATATTGGAAAATATGAGCTTTTATACTAACTTGATAGAAGAAAACTAACTTAATTCCAAAGGGCTCTTATACTAACTTGATAGAAGAGAACTAACCCAATTCCAGCGAATTGGGCGCCCAATTCGCTCAATGTCAGCGAACTGGGCGCCCAATTCGCTCAATGTCAGCGAACTGGGCGCCCAATTCGCTCAATGTCAGCGAACTGGGCGCCCAATTCGCTCAATGTCAGCGAACTGGGCGCCCAATTCGCTCAATGTCAGCGAACTGGGCGCACAATTCGCTCAATGTCAGCGAACTGGGCGCCCAATTCGCTCAATGTCAGCGAACTGGGCGCCCAATTCGCTCAATGTCAGCGAACTGGGCGCCCAATTCGCTCAATGTCAGCGAGTTGGGCGCCCAATTCGCTCAATTTCAGCGAATTGGGTTCCCAATTCGCTCAATTTCTTTTTTCCCAAATTTTTGCGCCTCACGTGCCTCAGGTGCGCGCCTGCGCCTTGCGCCAAGGCTCCAGGGGCGCTTTGCGCCTTGGTGCGTCTTGCGTCTTTGATAACTTAGGTTGAAACCTCATTATTTAATACCATTTATAAAAACAAAAACTAAAAAAACCCTCTTTCTTTATAACCCGATCTTTTCCTCATCAAAAATCAGCTTGGAGAAAAACGTGAAACAGAGGGAACTCTCTGTTTCAAGAGTTCCCAGCCCAACCCTTTTGCAGCTCCATTCGTCCGCCAGTCCTCACATCGAGCGCACCGCCTGAGATCGCCTCTCCCCTGCCCGCCACCAACTCCAGCAGCCTTATCAGACACAAGCGAGCCCTCCTTGACTATTGGCCGTCGCAGTCAACACCATTCCACCAGTTTGTTTGCACTTCTGCCCCCTCCAACAATCGAGCCCTCTGCCTGAACCCGCTGCTTGCTTGCTCAACCTCAACATCGACTCCTAAGGGTCTGATGACCTCTGACAGCCAATTCTTAGCCCATCTTCAACAACTCTGTAGAAGAGTCACAGGATAGAGAAGCTTTAAAATATATTTCATGTAAAAAAACCTTGAACTTATACACGCATGTGTACAAGTATATATAGGAGCAAGAGGAGAGAATATCTCATTCAAGATGTGAGACTAAACTTCCTAACTAAGAGATTAAGTGTGCCTTAACTAATGGGCCTTTACATTTTTCCTTTAACACTCTCCCACAAGCTGGAGCGTATAAATCATAGGCACCAAGTCTGGACAATAACTGATAGTACAGAGGTCGTGGTAAGGCCTTGGTGAGGATGTCAGCAACTTGCTCAACAACGGGAAGTGGGAACATGCATCAACTCTTTTTCAATTGAACCTTATCTCGAATGAAATAACAATCAACTTCAATGTGTTTTGTCCATTCATGGAAGACAGGATTATTGGTAATGTATATGGTAGCTTGATTGTCGCAAAATAGGGTGGCTGTGAGGAAAGCTCGACTCCTAAATCACCAAGGAGACCATCGAGGCATGTAAGCTCAGACACAACATCTGCCTTTGAACGATACTCGGCCTCAGCAGATGAGCGAGCAACTACAGATTGTTTATTGCTACGTCATGTAATGAGATGTCCTCCAAAATAAGTGTAGTATCCACTTGTGGAATGACGATCATCCAATGAATCAACATAATCGGCGTCAGAATATGCACTCAGAGATAAGGGAGACAAAGAGGGCTTATACACAAGTCCTTGTCCAGGAATAGTTTTCAAGTATCGAAGAATGCACTCAACTGAATGGAGATGAGAGATACATGGCTCGTGCATGAATCGACTGACGAATCCAACAACAAATGATATATCGAGTCTTGTAACAGTGAGATATATCAGCTTTCCCACAAGGCGACGATACTACTCTGGGTTCAGAAGGAGCAAATCAAAATCTGTGGCATGAGCGCAGAGCTTGTGATTGATATCCATAGGAGTGTCGGCAGGCTTGCATCCAGAGCAACCCGCATCATGAAGCAAATCAAGACAGTACTTTTTTTGAGATAACACAAGCCCATCAGGTCGCCGAGTCACCTCGAGATCAAGAAAATATCGAAGGCTTCCCAGGTCCTTTGTATGGAACACAGTCGGCAGATGTTGTTTGATTATTTGTATTCATGTAAGATTGTCTCCCGTAATCAGAATATCGTCAACGTACACCAAGAGAATCTGTTACAAGTCCTCCATTGGTTATCTTATATTATTAGTTTATTATTATTAGCCGTATAGTATGTGTAGAGTCGTTGTATTTTAATATTTTTGGCATGTGTTGTTGTATTTACGATCGGGCCATTGGGGATTCTATTTAAGAGAAAACTCATGGGATTTTTGGGGATATGAAAAGTATTAAGCAAGCTTTCTCTTTCTCTCTCAAGCTTTTCTCTTTCTCTCTCTAGTTCTTCCCATCTCCTCTCTTATTCTAGGGTTTAACCTCATTGTATCTCCACCTCCTTCCCCCTCAATCTTCGGCACATAACAACTTGGTATCAGAGCCTTCTTTCCTCGGCACAACTCATCCGCTGCGTCCATTCGTTCTGTCGCCCCTCCGCAGCAGATCAATCGTTGACTCCCGCAACCCCCAATGCACTGCACCACCCTCCAGGACGCACTCTTCCAGATCTGACTTCCCATTTTCATGGCCGCAGCACCCAAGTCATCCAACGGCTTCTCTTCTCCGACGCCAACACCCGCTGCCATGCTTCCACCCGACCCCAGCACGTTTCTGCTCCCGCCGTTTTTTTTCCTCTGCCCGAACAAAAGATGGGATCGTCTCCTCCAGCAAACCGCAGGCTTCTGACAACGTCCTCTTCGATTGCCCAGCGGTCAGCCGCTGCTCTTTCCGTCTGAAACCCGCATGTCCATCGTTGACGCTTTCCCCCCTTGTCGCTTTCAGCACCCTATTTTGCGACAGTCAAGCTACCATACACATTACCAATAATCCTGCTCCACCCAAGCCCTAACACTTGTTATTCACTAGTAGGACAAGAGATGGCGGCTATGATCTTCCACTACGAGGTTACCAGAGTAGTGATAGATTGTTGTATCGACATATATATGTACTTTGACTGTATGATCCATTGTGGGCATAAGTCCTATATCCACTTTGCACTATACGAAACATCGTGTCCTTGATTTTTATTTTATGAACTGTCTTCTTTCATGTTTATTACTTCATGGTACTACTTTTGGTTACTTCCGCTTAGATTAATTCTGCATATATTCGCTCGAATGGAATGATGTTTGGTCATTCGCTTAGCATTGTAATCGGAGCGGGGGGTTAAGGTGTATAATGGGGGAAATGTTTGAACCAAAAACTGGCCCCAACGAGAGTTCGGACTCTGGGGTATAGCTAACGCCTACTTCTCCCAAGCCCAGACCCCTGACCAGACACAAGAAACAAAGAAACTGACCCGAGGCTACAGCACGGAGATCCCTCCACTAACCCAGAAGATCTCAGAGCGCTTCCCCTCTTTAGTCAATTGCTGAGCTAAGGATACCTCAGAAAGCGCTATAAGACTTCAGAAAATGAGAAAGCTTGCCTTCTGAGGTACCATGTGGGTCTATTTATAGATTTCTAGTATCTGGTCTGACAACAGCGTAATTCCGCTGTTCAAAAAGGTTATATGCAGCCCAAAATGGTCTGCTAACTGTCAAGCTCCGTTGTTCTAAAGAGGTAAATGCAGACCTCTAAAGGCATCCAGGCAAATTTACCTCTGGACCCTACTATGCCGTTGAGTGGAAAAGCATCACTCAACGTCAGGGACTGCGGCGTTGAGTGGAGAAGCATCACTCAACTCCAAGAACTACGACGTTGAGTGGAGAAGCACCACTAAACGCCAACCTTGAAGGCTTCCCGCTGACCCGGGCGCAAACCTTCCCGCAAGCCCTGGGCGGGAACCCTTCCGCTTCTAGGGACTAGGGCGTTGAGTGGAGAAGCATCACTCGACGCCAACTCTACGGGTTAAGGTTTTGAGTGGAGAAGCATCACTCAACGCCAACTCTGAGGGTTGAGGCGTTGAGTGGAGAAGCATCATTCAACGCCAAGAACTATGGCGTTGAGTGGAGAAGCATCACTCAACGTCTACTCTGCGTGCTAAGTCGTTGAGTGGAGAAGCATCACTTAACGCCAACTCTGTGGGTTAAGGCGTTGAGTGTAGAAGCATCACTCAACGCCAAGAACTAAGACGTTGAGTGGAGAAGCATCACTCAACGCCAACCTCGAGGGTCTCCCGCCGGCCCGGGCGCAAACCCTCTCGCAAGCCCTGGGCGGGAACCCTTCCACATGCACTACTCGCCTGTCTGATTAGCTTAAAGCCTACTCAAACCCGGGGTCCTTGGCCTTTGGGTCTCACTCAACGAATATGAGGTTGTACACAATCTCCGCTCTTTGCGAGCTAGTTTTACGCTCGGAAAGAAACGTCTAACCCCTAATATTCGGTGAGTGTATGCTCAACTGCAAGAGAATCTTTTGCGAGCCCTACCACGGCCTTGTAAATATATGTCAGGTTCTGTCTCCAAGACTTCATTCATCCTGCTACAGCATACCGTCGGAGCTCTCGCATTACTGTGAAGATGTATGACAAACGAGCCGCGAAACCATTCTCGCAAGAAGTCCAAGATTGTCTCGTCGCCGCTCAGGAAAGGGCCCTCGCCAATTGCACTGGGTTCGTGCCCTGGCTCGCGGGCAAGAGACCGGCTGACTCCGCCTACCGCCCAAAAAATGCCCAGTCAGTCCGGCGGAACCGTTCCAAGGGCGAACCGGCTTCGCCGACTCCGACCCCGACCCACGAGAACCCTCCTCCTCTGATGGAGGTATCTTTTCTTCCTCCGACACTTGACGCGAAACCCCTCAAATCGGGCTCGTCGAACTGATTTGTTATTCATCTCGCAGGTGACGGTCCTAGAAGGCGTCGCCGACGATCCTCTAGCGAATGCCGAGTCGGTCCGGCCTGGTGACGAAAATCTTCATATGGTCTCGGCGGCGGTCCCTCCGGAACTCCCGGCCGAGAGCTCGATTTCTCCCGGTAATCTTCTCGTTTTGGTTTTCGCTTCTATCTGGCTTATGCATTTCTTCGCTCACTTGGTCTTTCGCAGGCTCTACCCAGGGCATCATCCACCCGAGTCCCAGGATTCCCGTTGTCGAGAGCCCTGTCATTCCATCGCATGACCTTCCCCTCTCGCCTGAGAGGGTTACTGAAAAACATTCTGCTCCCGCGCCAAGTTCTCGCCCTTCTGCCGAGGAAGGAAATGTCCCCCGGCCTCCAGCCGAAACCAATATGCTGGGGCGGAACTCACACCCCCCGGGACGGGGAAAACCACGCCTCCCGCTTTTTGGAAAGTCTTTTGAAGGGCGGCCTGAGAGCTCTCGCCGACCTTCAGGTAAGCCGAAACTTGATTTCCTTTTCCACCTTGTCGACCCTGACACCGTCCCGCCCCAGGTCCTAGGGAGACTGCGGAATCGTCCAGTGCCAATGAAGAGGTGATCTCGCCACCGCCCTCCCCCAGCGAAATGTTGAGTTTTCTTGAAGCCTCCAGGGACGCCGAGGAGCAGAGGGAGAGGGTGGCGGGAGTCCTATCCAAGCTCGCTTGGATGCAGCGAGAAGACTCCATGCAGGCGAGTGCCATCCAGGCGAAGATGGAGCAGCGATTAGCCGTGATCAAGCGGGACTCTACGCCCATCTCCTGGGCGAGACGGATCACCTGAGAGGCGGAAGCGCGGAGACTTCTCCCGGGAGGCATATCGCACGGGCCCGGGATCAGCTGAGCCTGGTCCACCAGGAGCTCACAGCCGACTGCCTATCATTACCCGCGAGAGCCCCCGAGGACCGGGAGGCGGGGTCGTGGTCGCTGGCGGTGGGAGCAATACTGAGCTCTAGGGATTCTCGCCTTCTCCTCCCCTAACCCCCAGCCTTCCCTTCTCTCATGTACCTTCTCGCGCTTGTAATGAACATTTGACATTTTATTAAATTAATAATTTTAGTATGCCTCTCTCCCGGAGAGAGGCCTACTGTTTTTTAATCTCATTTTTTCATGTCATTCTAGTTCTCGCCCCGCTTCTCTCTATATATTTGTTTTGCTGATGATTTTGGAGGTCACCTTGGCCAACGCCTTAACCTCCAGCCATGTCGTCAGATGATCTCTCCCCATACAAAATTCCTAATGATTTGGGAGGAGGTCACCTTGGCCAACGCTTTGATCTCCAACCACTTCGAGAAATAATCAATCATTACTAAAAGGAACCTTCTCTGCCCGCTTGTCAGGGGAAAAGGTCAAACCAAATCCATCCCCCAGATGGCGAAGGGCATGGCGTCGTGAAGTTTCGAAGCCTTTGGGCGGGCAAGAGTTGGAGGGGGCATACAGCTGACACTTTTGACACTTTCTTGCAAACTCTGTTGTATCCTTCCTCAAGGATGGCCAAAAGTACCCCTGTCTGACCACCCTTGACACCAAATTCCTGCCTCCTAAATGACTGCCGCATTCGCTCGAGTGCACTTCCTCCAGGATCCGCGGGATCTCCTCCTCTGCCACGCATCGCGCCAGAAGCCATGACAACATCTTCTGATGAAACCCTCCTTCGTGCATGAGGTAATGTGTTGATTCGTGCCTGAATCCCTTCGCATCTTTGGTCCCTTCGGGAAGTTTGCCGGTAGTCAAGAAAGCTACGAAGGGATCCACCAATGAGGACCGTCGATCCACTTCCATCAACTCTCCCTCCTCGATCGTCGGGTGGAATAATTCGGTCAAAGTTCCCCCACCCCGAGGCCCAAACTTGCTCAACTGATCGGCTGCTGCACTCTTCTTCTTGGGGACATGCTGGATGGAGAATGTCCGGAACCCGCTGACCATCACTCTTACCTTGGACAAGTACTTCATGAGGGTAGGCTCCCTAGCCTCGTACTCACCCCTGATCTGCGACGCCACAACCAGCGAGTCCGTGAGCACTTCCACATCATGTACCCCGAGTTCCTTGGCGAGTCGCAGCCCTGCTATGATGGCCTTGTACTCCGCTTGATTGTTTGTGACGGGGAAACGCAAGACCACAGCCTGCTCTATGATGACCCCCTGAGGGCTTACCAACACTACCCCTCCCCCCAGAGAATGCTTCCCTGAGGCTCCATCGACCAACATCTTCCAAGCCTCCCGCGGTGGCGGCTTCTCACCCTCTACCTCGACGATGTAGTCGGCCAAGAAATCGGCCACTACTTGTGTCTTAATGGAGTGTCGTGGCACAAAACTGATATCAAATTCGCTTAACTCGATGGACCACTTGGCCAACCGCCCTGAGTGTTCCACCCCTTCGAAAATCTGGCGTATGGGATGGTCCGTCACTATCCTGATTGAATGGGCCTGGAAGTACGGCCTGAGCTTCCTAGCCGAGATGACCAAGGAGAAGGCCAGCTTCTCCAGGATGGGGTCACGGATCTCATCCTTCTTTAAGATTCTGCTGACGTAGCAGACGGGTAATTGCTTCTTCCCCTCTTCCCTAAGCAGGACAGAGCTCACGGTCTCCGCCCCTACCCCGAGGTATAGAGCTAGATCCTCCCTCTCCCTCGGGCTCTGAAGAAGCGGCGCTTGGGAGAGCTGACCTTTCAATGTCAGGAAAGTCTCCTAGCATTCTTTTGTCCACTCGAACTTATGGTTTCCCCTCAGCGCCCTGAAGAAAGGTGGGCATTTCTCCCCGGACCGGGAGAGGAACCTACTTAGCCCGGCGAGCTTACCCGTCAGACGCTGAACCTCCTTAGTATTGCGCGGCGACTCTAGCTCCATGATAGTCTTCACCTTATCTGGGTTAGGCTCCGCCCCTGCTAGAGTGAGGAGGTGACCGAGAAACTTTCCTCGGCTTGCGCCAAAGACAAACTTCTGGGGGTTGAGCCTCATCTTGAATTTCCTCAGGGTGGCGAATGTCTCTTCCAAGTCGGAGAGATGTGAACCCACATCCCTACTCTTCATCATGAGATCATCTACATAAAGATCCAGATTTCTACCCCCGGGCTTTGGAAGACCCGGTCCATCATGCATTGGTACGTAACCCCCACATTCTTTAGCCGGAAGGGCATCATCTTATAACTGAAGCATCCCTCCCTCGTGATGAAGGAGACACCCTTGACGTCGAGGGATGCATGTGAATCTGATAGTAACCTGAAAACGCATTCAAAAAACTCATAATTGAAAAACCGGCGGTTGAATCAACCAGCGCGTCGATCCGAGACAGGGGGTAGCAATCCTTAGGGCATGATTTATTTAAAAGAGAAAAGTCTACACCCATACACCACTTCCCTTCTCCTTTCTTTATCATTACCACATTGGAGACCCAGCCTGGATACTGGATCTCCGAGATGAAACCTGCGTCCAGAAGCTTCTTGACCTCCTTGCGGATGGGCTCCTCCAGCTTGGTGGCGATGGTTCTCATCTTCTGGCGGATGGAACGCGTCTTGGGGTCCAGATTCAGGCGGTGGCACGCCACGTCCGCATTGATGCCCGGCATGTCCGCCGAGCTCCAAGCGAAGATGTTGATGTTCCTTCGGATGCACTCCTGCATCCTCTCCTAATCCTCAGGGCTCAGGCCACCGCTGATCTGCACCCTCTCCGTCCTCCCTGCCCTGGTGAAGACTTTCATCTCCACGACCTCCGCCGGCTCCAGCCTGGACTGCTCTCTGTCTCCCCTTGGCTCCTCCTCCTGCCCAAACACTTCCTCCCCACCTACTTCCTCAACCTCCATGGCCTCCAACAGGCTCTCCCTCGGCTCCACTTCTCCGCCATCTTGAGCCTCACCCCCAGCTTCTCTCTTTCTCTGCTCCTTCACAGCTTTCTCCCCAGCCTCCCCTAGGCTCACTTCCTCCTCCTCTGCAACCTCCTCCTGCGCCGCCAGCTCCTTCTCCAACAACTCTGTCTTTGTCATCCAGGATATGGTGTTGACGACAGTCACATAGCACTGCCTCGCCACCTTCGGGTCCCCCTTGACCCTGACCTGGACTCCTCCACTGCTAAACTTGAGATATTAATGAAAAGTGAAGGGGACGCAACGGAAAGCACTGATGAGAGGGCGCCTAAAAATGACATTGTAGCTGCTCGGGGCGTCAACGATGACGAACCGACAGATCCTCAAAACTCCCCCCAACTTCACGTGCAATCCCACCCTTCCCTCTACTTCCTTTCTCTCCCCCGAGAACCCGAACAATGGTCCATCCAAGGCTAAAACCCTCTGGGCCTCCACCTTCATCTCATCGAATGCTTTCTTGAAGATCACGTTCACCGAGCTTCCGTTGTCCACCAGAATCCGGGAGACGGTGAAATTCTCTACGGCCGTCCGGATCACCAAGGCGTCACAGAACGGGTCTTTATAGTCGGACATGTCCTTCGATGAAAAAGTGTTTTTTTCCTCCGGGGGGGAGCCTGGGAGGTCGAGGCGACGCTCCTTCGGTACATGGTCTGGAAACTCCCCTTACTGGGGGCTTCAATCCCAACTCCCTCATGGATCACTCTGATCACTCCTCGGCAGTGTTGTAGATGTCGGCCGACATGCTCGACATGTCGGCCGACATAAAGGTTTTGTGTGCAAACCGCAACGAAACCGATTTGTTTGACAAAAATACGTTTTGTAAAAAAATGGCGATAAATCCCGATATATCGATATATCTCTAACCTGATATTTCGATTATTATATTTAATATAAAAAAAAACAAAGTTCACGGAATCCGTATTTTTCTACTTCATGAGTACATTTCACGCATTCGGCAATTCTCGCTCTACCGTAAATTTTACGGGAGAGTCGCTCTGGCGGAGTGGTCGACACTCGACAGCTCCTTCTCCGACGACGAGGCGACGAATCGGCATCGCAGGCGAGGAGTAGACGACACCGGGCTTTCTATGAATCGGCATCGCAGGCGAGGAGTAGACGACGACGCCGGGCTTTCTATGAATCGGCAACGCAGACGAGGAGTCGACGCCGGGCTTTAGGGTTTCTACTACTTCACTCCACTGTAAGTCACCTTCTTCTTTCTTCTTCCTTTTTCTTGTTTCTGCGACAGTTGAAAGTTTTATTTGGAGTTATATTGATCAAGTCATAAGATTTAAAAGTTTACTAAACTTGTATTACTGTAAACTTCTTACTTATGCTATAGTTAGGTTTCTTTTTTACAATAGCTAAGTTTATACTTTTCTTTGTGTAAATCGGCAGTGATTTTTGTTTCTTTTGTGCACTTTTAACTTATGTTAATATTATTTTGTTAACTTCGGCTATAGTGATTTTTGCAATAACTATGAAAAACTCTCCTCCAACTTTGCATAATTATATGGGTTTCCCCTTTATCTTTCAAAATTATTTCAAACAAAATGTTATAAATACTTATTTGTCTGTACATTGCTATAGTTATTTGTCTATACATTTTTATTTATTTGCAAAAAATGTGTTTATAAATATTGTTATCTTTATTTAAATATTAAAATCTGATATTATAAAATATCCTCGATATATCCCCCGCAATCTGACATACGACATTTCAAACTCAAACCGACATGAACCCGACATCTACAACCTTGCTCCTCAGGCCCCCTCATCTGCCATGTCCTCACACCTATCCTCTCCCCCGGGTAGAAATTCTTCAATCCTCACGGGCGGCTGCTGCCGCACATGCCCCATGTCCTCCCTCATCTCCAGAAACTCTGGGCAGGTGTCCATCGCGTGACCTTGCTCCTGATAAAAGTCGCAAAAAGGCAACGCCACCCTGCCTTCCCTTCTCCTCGCTCCTCAAGCTCCTCTCCTTCCTCCTCTACCCCGGGCGATCTCCATTGCCTCCTGCAAACCGCGGGAGGGGGGCCCTCTGCCCCTGTCTCCACTCCGACGGATTAAACCTTCCCTGCTCACGGAAGTTATCCCTGCCTTGAAAGCCCCCCTGCCCCTGGGGATGTCCTTCTTGGGGCTTCCAGCCCAACCGGTTGTTTGGCTCCCGCTGCCTCCAACCCAGATGTTGTCCTTGATGCCCCTGACCTCTGGGCTCCTCCTCTCCTCTCTCTGCTCTCTCTGCCTCCCAGCTCCTGGCTCCTTCTCATCCTCCTCCGCCAACTTGGCCAACTTCTTCGCGAACGCCGGGTTGGCCGCATTGATCTCTATCTCCTTAGCCGCCCTCTCCATCAGTTCCTCGAAAGAGAGGGGCGGTACTCTCTTCAGCTTCATGCTAAAGAAACTCGACCTCAACCTGAGGGTGAAGGCTAGCATCACGGTGTACCCCGGCATCTCCTGGACCTGCAGAATCTCCTCCTGGAACCTATCAACATAGTGTCCCAGCGTCTCCACCGGCTTCTGCTTGATGGCAAACAAGCACTCCGTCGATTTCTTTCTCTTCTTTGACATCGAGAACCTCAACAAGAACCCTAGGCGCAAATCCTCAAAGCAGTAAATAGAGCTTGCAGGGAGTTGATGGAACCAGTCTCTCGCCTTCTCCTTCAGAGTGATGGCAAAGAGCCAACACTTGAAGGCATCTGACATCTACATTATGGAAACGGCATCCTCGAACAACTGCACATGCTGCACGGGGTCGTCTCTGCCCGTGTAGTAGGACATGTCAGGCTCTCGGAACCAGTATGGAACCGGGGCCGAGATGATCAGCTCGCTAAAAGGG
Organism: Platanthera guangdongensis; assembly: GCA_039583875.1. Lineage (NCBI taxonomy): Eukaryota > Viridiplantae > Streptophyta > Magnoliopsida > Asparagales > Orchidaceae > Platanthera > Platanthera guangdongensis. The sequence continues at coordinate 57,461,486 of CM077167.1, read as the reverse complement.
CTTCCGCCTACCACCTGGCGAGAAGGCCCGTCTCGGGATCTCGGCTCGCTGAGCCCGTAAGCACTAGCCTGCCCGGGGAAGATCTCCCGCCTGGCGACATCCCTCTCGCCATCCTCTGTCGGGACCTCCTTCCCGGGACGCTGTCCGGCAGCGTTCTCGCCCAACGACGGAGCCGCAACCACTAGAACATGAGGCGTCGCCCACTCGCTCCTTGCCAAGAACGCCAAATGGATGATCTGCAAGACTTCCCGCCTGAAGTCTTCCAGCATCCCCAACGTCACCTCACTCGCCTGAGGTGGAGAACCTCCTGAGCCTGCTCCTTCCTCCTCATCTTTAGCCATGAGACTAAGCCTGAGATTTTCTTCTATCAGCTACGGTCCAAGCACACCGCACCAGAAATGTTGGAACCAAAAACTTGCCCCAACGAGAGTTCGGACCCTGAGGTGTAGCTAACACCTACTTCTCCCAAGCCCAGCCCCTGACCAGACACAAGGAATAAAGAAACTGACCCTAGACTACAGCACGGAGGTCCCTCCACTAACTCAGAAGATTTCAGAGTGCTTTCCCTACTTAGCCAAGTGCTGAGCTAAGGAAACCTCAGAAAGCGCTGCAAGACTTCAGAAAATGAGAAAACTTGTCTTCTGAAGTACCTGTGGGTCTATTTATAGATTTCCAGTATCTGGTCTGCCAACAGCGTAATTCCGTTGTTCAAAAAGGCTATATCCAGCCCAAAATGGTCTGCTAACAGTCAAACTCCATTGTTCTGAAGATCTAAATGCACATCTCTAAAGGCATCCAGGTAAATTTACCATTGGACCCTACTATGCCGTTGAGTGGAAAAGCATCACTCAACGCTAGGGACTGCGGCGTTGAGTGGAGAAGCATCACTCAACGTCAAGAACTACGGCGTTGAGTGGAGAAGCACCACTCAACGCCAACCCTGAAGTCTTCCCGCTGACCCGGGCGCAAACCTCCTTACAAGACCTGGGCAGGAACCCTTTCGCTTCTAGGGACTAGGGCGTTGAGTGGAGAAGCATCATTCAACGCCAACTCTGCGGGCTAAGGCGTTGAGTGGAGAAGCATCACTCAACGCCAACTCTAAGGGCTAAGTCGTTGAGTGGAGAAGCATCACTCAACGCCAATGACTAAGGCGTTGAGTGGAGAAGCATCACTCAACGCCAACTCTGCGGGCTAAGACGTTGAGTGGAGAAGCATCACTCAACGTCAACTCTGAGGGATAAGGCGTTGAGTGCAGAAGCATCACTCAACGCCAAGGACTAAGGCGTTGAGTGGAGAAGCATCACTCAACGCCAACCTTGAGGGTCTCCCGCCGGCCCGGGTGCAAACCCTCTCGCAAGCCCTGGGCGGGAACCCTTTCGCCTGCACTACTCGTCTGACCCGATTAGTCTAAAGCCTACTCAAATCCGGGGTCTTTGGCTTTTGGGCCTCACTCAGCGAATATGGAGTTGTACAGGAAGGGTGGAGACGTTCATCCCTACTCTCTCCCATTAGCCACTTTGAACATGCGGTTTGGTCACGGTGTGCGATAAGATTCCACTTTAATGCTTATTCCGGAAGGTGGTCTTACAATAGTGGGTTAAGGTTTCGAAAGAAACCCAGAATGAGAGGCAAGTCAGACCAGTTGATATAAGCACATTATCGTCCACAAAATATCATATAAATAAAATGCGAGATACAAATTATCAAGACAAGCTCAATACCAACTCGTGAGGGTAGGTTCACTCTAAAAGACTTCTCTCCAAAGAGAGCTTGAGCCTATCAATGATCCAAGAAAATGAAATAGATTCACTATCACTCTCTTATAAAGGGGAGTACGACATACAAATTATGATAGTGCCCTTAGGCTACATATGCAGAAGAAAATGCGTGCCTAGGAGGCCACCCTCATATCGATCTCTCATAATATACATAATATAATGTGCATAACACATTTGAATAGTAAAGTTTATGTAGTTCATCTATGCTACAAAAAATTGAAAGAATTATTCATGTGCTATGTTAACAAACATAATACCAGAATTTACTAGCATAGGTCATCAGAACATAAAATTAATAGAAAGATGAACAAAGATATTGACCTGAATTCCTGATACAGTGAAGTATGGAATCTCAAACTTCACGCGAACAGGAGCTTTCTTATCCGGTGCCGACTCCTCGGCGGTTATACTGGGAAGACTGAATTCCGCCCTTACCATATACTCCTAAAGTGTAATAACCAAGTAAGAATGATTAAACAACGATGAAGATGAGTAAAAATGTAGGCTAAAGAAATTGAGGACATGAAAAGTTTAGTTCAAAAAATAGTACCTTCCCACCAGGAAAAGATTTTACTTTCCACACTAAAGCATCTTTTTCAGGCGCATAAGAAGCCGAACCCATGGAAGTTCTTATATTTGGGTTGGTGGCATCTGAGGGTACAGGTATTTCAATTTCGACATTTGTGGCAGTGCTGCAATTATGTAATTTAGAATAGATCAACGGAAAAAAAAAGAACTTGAGATGATGTGATTGTGCATTTGTGTGACCGTGTAGGGTGAACAGTTCAATGTGGATAATGCTCATCGCTTTCAAAAAATTCAAAATTTTTTAAAAAAAACATTTTTTCCTAAACCATTTTTAAATGAAAATGCGTCGGGAGTACTGTTGCCACTGGACGTTCATAGGGAGGTAGCATGTCATGTCGCTAGTTATATAAATATTTAAACCATTTTAATTGAAAATGGAGAAACAGCAAAGAAAAAAACTTTAACATTTGAGAGCACCTTCGTTCCTTAAATTGGCTCCTTGCCTTCACCAAAAGCTCAATACGACTTCTTGAGTGCCTCTCAACTTGAGCTTCCACCCAGATTAAAGGTTTTACCTGAAAAAATTTAGCACATGTAACTATACAGAAAATATCTCAGGGACCAAAGAGAGAGGCTCTAACTTTCTAATAAACATAGAGGAAGTTTGGAGCGGGAATTAAACCTGTGTGCTCAGTCTGTATGTCATCAGATCGAAAGAACCATCTGGTGGTATGAAGGAAATGGTCCTATCATTCTCAAAACGCGCCAAACGCACACATCTTGACATGGTGCCGAAATTGTCAGGATAAGAAATTTACTTTTTGCAGATTCCTCTTGAATACATTAAACAAAAGAAGATAACAGAAACGAAATTATGTGGGAGGCAAGAGTACATACTGGTGAAACTTGATATCATCCAAATCAATGGCCTTTCCCTTTGTTGACCGACCTTGAGCCTCAAGCAGAACTCTGTCATTCAAACCAAGCTTACATTCTGGCATACCACTGGACAGATCATAGAGAGCATCTCATTAGTATTTTACTATTTTTCCTCAAAGAATTTGCATGTTTTTCATGTAGAAAGATGCACATGTGATTAAAAAAATGCATAATCATAGTAAAATATTTAATACTTAATATTTCTTCCAACAATTTACAGGTGGAAATTACCATAGAGACATACACGCGTAGAACAAGTACTTAATGCTTCTGAAAGATACCATAAGCCCAGAAAATTGGTTGGGGTTAGGATAGTTGACATTGATATGGTATCGAACTCATACACGTTTTTTTCAAAATTTGCATTTGTATTAGTACATGTTGAAAGTGTCTAGCGTCTACCTAAATTACCTAGAGAGGGGTGAATATGTGATGTTTTTATCTTTTCGCGGAATAAAAATTACTTAAAAATAAGCACACAAACACCGAGATTTATAGTGGTTACCAGAGTTGGGTACGTTCACTTCCCGGCCTCGCCTATCTACCATGAAGGGCTAGATTCGGCTACTTCACATTTCTTAGATTTAAACAAACCTTACACCTCGGAGCCGCAACTCCTATAACTCGGAGACGACGCTCCTACCACTCGGAGAACAACCTCTCCTATAACTCGATCCACAACCGGATCTACAACTCGATCCACAAACCGGATCTACAACTCGATCCACAAACCGGATCTACAACTAGATCCACAAACCGGATCTACAACTCGGAGAAAAATCTCCTACTAATGTAAAGGAAAATTACAAAATAGAAAAGATTACAAATCTTCACTCTGACGTTCTTCGAAAAAGTAGATCTTGAAATTTGGAGAACTCGGAAGAGAGAAATCTTGAAGACCTTGAATCTCGAACCTTCAATCGTCTAGATCTGGAGGAATAGGAATCTTCAGATGGCAGCAATCCAGACGTAGAGATCGATGAAGATTGGATCTTGCACAGCTTGTTGTAGTCGGCCGATCGGGAAGACGCGTATCGCACAGAGCCGACGGTTTTACCGATTTGGAGAAAATCGTTTTGAATAGGAGAGCAAATAAGCACAATAGCAAGATTAGATGGAAATGAAATATCTCTTAGGTATTTATAAAGATCTCCTTGCCAACGGTTACAAGAAAATTTCCAAAAACGAAACCTAGAAAGTACTGTGCATGGCCGGCCGAACCCGAACCAGAGTTTTGAAAAAATTCAGAAAAATGACCCAAGTCAAATTCGTCGAGTATCACTAGTATACTCGCTGAATGGTTCTTGATATACGACGAATAAGACTTGGAAGAAATCAATTCAGGCCGGCACAACACTCAACGCCAAGGCGGAGACCTTACTCGACGAATTCGACGAGTATTGGTTGGTATACTCGACGAATTCGTCGAGTATCGGCTAGCTCACTCGACGCACTCGACGCCTAGCCAAGAGATATACGACGAATGAGACTTAGAAAAATCCAAAGAAGTAGCGTCGAATGGACTCAACGAATTCGGCGTGTATCGTCTAGTATATTCGACGAATTCGGCGAGTATCGTTAGATACATTCGACGAATTCGACGAGTATACACGATGATACTCGACGAATTTTACTTCGCGGATTTTCCAATTCTCAGAGAATTTGCCCCAAGTACAAATGATGAATTCGCCGAGTGTTGGAAGCGATATACGACGAATTCGACGAGTATTAACGAGTATATTCTACGAATTCGACGTGTATTCCTAACCATACTCGACGAATTGTACTTAGGCAAATTTTTGTCCTTCTGATTCCAAGTCTTGATCCTTCCTTACTCCTTCTCCTGTACTTGGGATAGAAGTACACCCCAATAGAGAGATTACATGTGAGTCAACACATTGGCCTACACAATGAAGAATTACATTGTATAGTCTTGTGTTTACTGATCCACTGTAACCTGACATTGGTGTTTACTTATCAATGTAAACCTGCAAGTACATAACTAAAATAGCAGCATCAAATACAGTCATAATTCATCTTAGCGTAACTGAATTCTTCTTCAAATCCATGTTATTATGGATACAATACCCAATATTTTCCCCCTATTTGAAAAAATCAGAACCCTATAAGATACGGTGAATTGTACATAACAAATAATAAAATATTAAGACTTGAAAAGATAAATGAAATTAAAAACAACACGTATTTCCAGTCAACATAAATGTATATATATATATATATATACGAGCATCTTCGCACGGGCTACGCCCGTGCTCGATGCTCTCGGGCGGCCTTCGGCCGCATCCAGGCGGGCTTCTCCCGTGCTCGATGCATCGTTGCGGGTTGCGCCCGCATCAAAGTGGGATTCACCCGCATCAAAGCGTGATGCACCCACATCAAGACGGGCAGTGCCCACAATATATACATATGAGTACTCAAAATGATCGTAAAAAAATATAAATCAATATTACAATTTTTATTTTATAAAAAATATTACGTTTTGTCGTAAAAACATTAATTTCACGCAATCTCTCTCCCTATTCTTTCTCTCCCTTCCCCGTCTCTCTCCCTTTCTCTTTCCCTCTCTCTCCGCCCCCTTTCTCCTCTCCCCTCCTCCATCTCTCTCCCTCTCTCTCCTCCCCTCTCTCTCTCTCTCTCAACTCTCTCCCCCATCTCATGCTCTCTCTCATGATCCAATGGCTCTTGTTTGATCTATGGTGTGCCTCCAAATACCTATATTGATTTATATAATAAAATATATATATATCAATAGTTCATTGTTTGGGCGGGGGGGCGGTGGGGCAACCCACAACACTCAAAATAAGACATATAATATATAACTGTTAGTTATGCTTGCTCTGCCTCTTCAATCTCTGTCTGTTAAAATATGCCCTTGGCTTTGTAAAGTACTTTGGAGGGGCTGGAGGCATAGGATCAGCATTCTGGTGATTTTTGTAAGTGTATTTTTCTCTTTGTGCATGTCAGCTTATATTTGTTCCACTCTTCTTGGTCGTAGTAGAGTTAACGTTTTTCACCACCAAGATCGACCAAGGAGAAGGTGTCCAAGATAATCCCTCTGGAGATAGGACTCCACACCTCCTCCATCTCTTTGTTTGGCTCTGACCTGACAGCCGACGGGCCTTCCCCATATCTTCTTCTCTTGTGAACTGGAGCAGCTGGAATGTCTTCAACAAGTTCTACCTCTGGAGCCTCAGTAGCAGCAGCAGCAGCCTGTGTGTCTGCCCAGTATTGAGAGTAATCCTCAGTAGGTTGAACCTCATCATAAGCGGGCGCAACAGGTATTTGAGCCTCCTGGCCTGGCCTACCAAAGATCTCCTTGTGAAGCCACGAGAAGTTGTCAAAGCTGTAGTCATTTACTCCTTTGAAGTTTGCTAACATTGCTTCCTCAAGCGCATTTAACTTTGCTACCACCTTAGCTGTCATGGTCTCCTCCCCCTTTCTGACTTCTTCAGCCGGAGCATTTGCATAAGCTTCCATGCCGGTGTCATAATGAGCCATTGAATTATTGTGAGCTTCAATCATGGTTTTGGCATTTGTATCAACATTGCACAAAACTTTCAGATTGCTCTCTAATTCTTTCATGACAAAATTGACCCCTTTTTCACCTTGTGTAAACCAGGACTCTAGCTTGGCATCTAGCTTGTCAAATCTGACTTTAATCTCAGCTAGGTCGTTGTTCAGATCTCTTTCTGTTTCTTTCACCCTTTTCAGCACTCTCTGCATGGAGGAATCAAAATACGCTTTCTGCTTAGCCAGCATCGCTTCTATGCTTTGCAGAATTGTGTTATCAGCAGTAGAACTTGGGATATCAGGAATAGGAGTGCTAGGCATATCCTCACTGGAAGACTCATCTATCGGAGATAAACGAGCTTTGGAAGTTGTAACACAGTCTTCGGCAGCTGTCAGGACAGGAGTCTGCTCCTCCTCATCTCCCTCATCTAAAAGAACCACAACCTCCTCTGCAGCAACAGGAGGTGCATCTGGCATCTTGTCTATTTTTTTCTCAAGGTTGCGCATGAGCCTAGCAAACTCAGTAGCAACTGATATTGAGGGCCTAGTCACCTCCCGCTCAGAAGATGAAGCAGGAACAATTTCTGGGAGAGGGACAATTAGGTTCTCCACTGACACTAGCTCAGAACCATCATTTACATTATCAGCAACTTTGGTCTCATTAGCAATCATCAGTACCTCACTGGCATCTTCTCATAGTCAATGACATGCAAATCATCTTCGGTAGCAACATCCTTCTCAACATCATCAGCAACAACCTCATCCTCAACCTCCTCAGGCACTAACTCTTCAACAGCAGTCTGAGCCATCTTGGCACCCTCGGTCATCAAATCCTCCGTCTCTGTAACTGTCTTAACTAGCTCTCCCTCCACTCCTGCACTTAATCACTCAGGAGTTTCACTGGGGTGTGGAGAAGTAATCCTGACATCAGGAGCATGTTCAACCTCCTCCACAGCCAAATTTGGGGCTCCCCCTTGCCTAATGATCCTCCTATCCCACCTGGAAAATATGGATGAGTCTATTTTCTTCAAGTGCTGAATAAGCACACCTTTGGTCATATCAAACTTGTCACCATCCAGTTGATTCAGGTACAAGCTGATAATCCTCCCAAAGTTGAGAGTGCGGAGGCTGTCTTTGATCTTCTCAAACAGCAAAGCACCCCAATCAAGTCTCTTTCTGCAGATGACGGCTACCAGGGTCTTGAACATCCCAGTAGAAAGGTAATCATGGGAACCGATTTTGCACAACAGCACTTTGCCCATGATGTCTGATAGAAGATTGCCTTCTTCGTTCATTCCTTTGCGCTTAACTGCTTTGCTACCTCGGGGCAGTCCACAAAACAGGAGAGCCCTAGAGAAGTCATCCTCGTCTAGGTAGTCGGCTTCATCACAAGTAGGAAGCCGCAAGTACCTTGAGAGGAGTGACGCTTTCACTTTGACTTTGTTCTTTTGAACTATGGTCTTTATGACGGTGTGCTCACGTCGCAGCTTAGCATTTTGGAAGAATTCGAGAACTTTCTTATCCAGAACCTTGCATGGATGTTCGAGGATAAAGGAAAGTCCAGCAGTCTCCAACATGACGATCACATTTCTGAATTCATCGGAGGCTGAGGCAAACCCAGTGTGAACTAGTTCTCCTCCCCCTAGCAGACAACTTGTGCTTCTGGAGCCATGGAGAATCAAGAAAACTGGAATCTGGAATACTGTATAGCTGTAACTTGTCAGAATCGGCGAGAACCGAGGATCGGGATCACACTACAAGAAGAAAGTGTCTGGAGAAGTTTGTTGCAATGTTGGCGGAATCTTGGACGGCGTTCACAGCCCTCTTCGAGGAAGAGGGGGTGCATAACGCTGGATCCCCTGGAGGAAGATGTCGACGATCGGAATCGCGGGAGCCGAAAAGTCGGAAACTGTTTCGGCGAATCGGCTGAATTTCGACGAAGTGTAGAAGTGTGCTGCCCCCTCTTCGATTGATTGATATATATATATATATATATATATATATATATATATATATATATATATATATATATATATTTATTGACCTAGAAGGCGCGTACCTGAGATTTGCGGCTCTTCGGATCCAATAAAGAAATATGAAATTTTCCCATAAGTGAAATTCGGCGAGTTTCGTCCGAAGCCGAGTCGGATTTGGCGAGTATCCAGGGAATATCCGACGAATCGGCAATTGGGCTTACCGATACTCAACGATTTGGCCTTGGACAAATTTCAGCCTTTCTGAAATATTTCCCGAGTGAGTTCCTACTTTCTTGGCCTTCTTCATGAGTCTATCTTCAGCATGTCTTGTTCCGTTTTGAAGAACGAGAACTTGGCCTCGTCCAGCGGCTTCGTAAAAATATCTGTGACCTGCTTATCCGTCGGGACATAACTGAGGGTTATATCCTTGTTCTCCACATGCTCCCGGATGAAATGATATCGCACCTCGATGTGCTTTGTCCGGCTGTGAGACGGGATTATTCGTGATCGTTATTGCGTTGGATGAGTCGCAATACATTGAAATCTCTTTAAAATTCAAGTTGTAGTCTTTAAGTTGATTCCTGATCCATAGAAGTTGTGCGCAACAACTATCCGCAGAGATGTACTCTGACTCGGCCATAGAAGTTGCCACACAATTCTGTTTCTTACTACTCCATGAAATAAGCCGTCTTCCGAGGAATTAGCACGTCCCGGAAGTGTTTTTCTTGTCATCTCTGCTTCCTGCAAAATCGACATCTGAAAAATCAATTAGCTCGACATCATTATTTCTCGGGTAGCATAAGACAAGATTGGGTGTACTCTTAAGGTATCTTAAAATTCTCTTTGCAGCGACGTAGTGAGATTTCTTTGAGTTCACATGAAATCTAGCGCAGACGCATGTTGAAAACATTATATTTGGTCTACTAGCAGTGAGGTAGAGCAAGGATCTAATTATGCTTCTGTACTTGATTTCATCAAAAAGTTTCATTTTTTCATCTTTGTCAAGATACATAGTTGAACTCATTGAAATTCTCATAGAGGTTGTGTTCTTCATTCCGAATTTCTTAAGAAGCTCCTTGGTGAACTTCGTCCGAGAGATGAAAATTTCATCTTCAGATTGTTTCACCTGAAGTCCTAATAAATACTTCAGCTATCTCATACTGCTCATTTCAAATTTTCCTTGCATAAGTTTGGAAAACTTCTTGCAAAGATTGTCTTCCGTAGAGCCAAAAATAATATCGTCGACATAGATTTGCACTAACAGAATCTTGTCTTTTACTTTCCTAAGAAATAATATTTTGTCTATCTTTCCTCTTGTGAACTTGTTCTCAAGAAGAAAGCTAGACAACGTCTCATACCAAACTCGTGAAGCTTGTTTTAAGCCGTATAGAGCTTTGTTTAAGAAATAAATATATTCAGGGTGAGTTGAGTTTACAAAACCTGGGGGTTGCGCTACGTATACTTACTCTTTCAGATTCCGGTTTAGGAATGTTGACTTAACATTCATTTGATAGACGGTGAATCCTTTGAGGGCAGCATACGCAAGAAACAACCTGATCGCCTCGAGCCTAGCCACTGGAGCAAAGGTCTGGTCGAATTCGATCCCTTTTTCTTGTCTGTATCCTTGAGCTACAAGTCTGGCTTTATTCTTGATAATGACTTCATTTTCGTCCAGCTTGTTTCTGAAGATCCACTTAGTGTCGATCACGTTTTGTCCCTTGGGCCTGGGTACCAACTCCCAGACTTTGCAACGTTCAAACTGATTGAGCTCCTCTTGCATTGCTAAGATCCAAGAAGCATCCTCATTTGCCTCTTCAAATTTCTTTGGCTCATCCTCTGACAGAAAACTAAGATGCATAATCTCATTAGTTGTCCCTCTTCTGGTTCTAACAACATCGTCTGGCTCTCCAATTATTTGATCAGCTGGGTGATCTTTTTGGTGTCTGAACCTTATATTTCTTACTCTCCCACCAGCAGGCTCTGCAGCATTTGGTGCATCCTTTGGAGGTTGAAGCAATTCTTCCTCTAGCGGTTCTTCATCCACCAAGCCTGGATCGACGATCTTGACCGAGCTTGGAGCTTCTTCCTTGACAGCTTCATCCAAGCTTAGTTCCTTGAACCTGGTACCTGCATTTGCACCAATAACACTAGACGAGCTGCTTTGGAGCAGGCTTGTCTCATCAAATACTATATTGATTGACTCTTCTACCACCAGAGTTTTCTTATTGAAAATCTTATATGTCTTACTGTGTCTACTACCTTCAAAATTATCTTCAAAATATTTTTCACTAAACTTCGTGCAGTAATACATCTCATTATTAAGTACGAAGCATTTACTTCCAAAGATTCTAAAATAGGACACAGTCAGCTTTCTGTCCTTCAATAGTTCATAGGAGGTCTTATGATAGCTTTTGTTGATAAGTGTTGTGTTTTGCACGTGACAAGCTGTGTTGACTGCTTCAGCCCAGAAGTACACTGGAAGTGAAGCGTCGTTCAACATAGTTGTACAAGCTTCAATTAGGGTTCTATTCCTTCTCTCCGCAACTCCATTTTGTTGTAGAGTGCGCAGGGAGGAAAACTCATGAAAGATACCTTGACTTCCACAAAATTCTGTCATGGCACGAGACTCAAATTATGTTTCATGGTCACTTCTATTTTTGATCATTGAGCAGTTCAATTCGTTCTGAATTTGCCGGACAAAATTTGTGAATGTGTCGAAGGTGTCTGACTTGTGTTTCAGAAAGAACACTCAAGTAAAACGCGAGTAGTCATCAACAATTACTAACGTGTAGACCTTATCTCCTAAATTGTGAATAGGCATAGAACCGAATAAATCCATGTGAAATAAATATAAACTTCTCGAAGAATCCTTTTCAGCAATACCCTTGAAGGTAACCCTTGTCTGCTTACCCATTTGTCATGCGTGACACGGACTCTCTTTAAGGCACTTAATATTGGGGGCATCGCGCACAAAGTTGTGAGAAAATAATATATTTATTGTTTTGAAATTAATATGTGCTAATCTTTTGTGTCATTGGTCACAAAGAGACGCACTATCTTTTGCGAGAAAACAGACTGGTGTAGAATTGTCTAAGCAAAGAAAATTTAAACAGAAAATATTTTTGCACCGAGTGCCTATTAAGACCGTCTCCAAATTTGCATGCGACTTTATCAAACACTTGTTCGTGCAGAACTCAACGATGTAGTTTTTATCACATAGCCGACTTATGCTTATAAGATTATGTTGTAATCCTTCAACATAAGTCACGTCTATGAAAGAGACTACTTCGTTCGAGATCATACCTGTTGAAACCGAGAACCGGTCTCTAGTGGAGTTCACCCTTGGGAAATGGGTGATCGCACACCTACTTCTCTCCTGCAAGCCAAATAACAAAAAGAAAAGGGAACTGACTCAAAGGCTCGGCGTGGAGGTCCTACGACACACACGGAAGATCTTAGAACGCTTTCCCTGCTTAGCCAAGCGCCGAGCTAAGGCTACCTAAGAAAGCATAAGAAGATCTCAACACTGGTAAGCATGCTTTCTGAGGTGCCCCTTGGGTGCTATTTATAGATTTCTGAAAACGGCCAGCAAATAGCCAATCTCCGCTGTTTTGAACAGCTATATGCAGCCCAACTGGGTCTGCTAACAGCGTAACTCCGCTGTACTAACACTTGTCCGTGCAGAACTCAACGATGTAGTTTTTATCACATAGCTGACTTATGCTTATAAGATTATGTTGTAATCCTTCAACATAAGTCACGTCTATGAAAGAGACTACTTCGTTCGAGATCATACCTGTTGAAACCGAGAATCGGTCTATAGTGAAGTTCACCCTTGGGAAAGGGGTGATCGCACATTGGTGGACGGCTGATGCTGGATCCAGGCTTCAGCAAGAGTTTTAGCCCGAGTGACAAAGAGGTCATATCCGAAGCCCCGTCAGTGTCGAGAGCAAAGAGGTCAGTGAGTATGTCATAAAGATGCTGAAGGTTGTCGCGGCCTGAGTATAAGGAATGCAGCTCATCCCACATAGCATTGGCGGTGTAGTGGTACATAGTCATCTGATAAGGCTCACCATCCAATGAATTCAGGATCCAAGTCTGAACGCGGTCATCATTGCGGAGCCAATCATCGGTAAGAGGAGACAGATGTGCCTGAGTAAGGTGAGGCAAAGACCCTTGGCCTGAAAAACCCGTCTAACTGAGTGCACCCAAGGAATAAAGTTTTTCTTACCAGAAAGAGAGATGGTAGTGATCCTCAGCTCGTCACGGACTTCAGCAGAGCAAACCGGGCGGTCTGTGGGACAGGCCGGGCGGTCAATAGGCGGACTGGCCGCCGATCCAGTGGAGTTACCCGAAGAATCCATAAAGGCAGACCGCAGAATCAGATCACCGAGGGAGACCGCCGCGAGAAGAGCAGGAGGTCGCACGACAAGGCCGCAGCGGGAAGGACTAGAGAAGACCGTGACCAAAAAAATGCGGGAAGGCACCAGTCCAAACGGTCACGCCGGACACCAGCGATTAATCAGATCGTGACCAAAATGCGGAAAAAGAGGAGTCTGCACGGTCTAGGTGAACACAGCAGCGGTCAGAGCACAGGAAGCCGCGAGAACTCGAGCGGCAAGAAGGGAGAGAGAGAGACTGCGGCGGACGGGAGCAGTCCGCAAAAGAGAGGAGCCCGCAGCGGTTACGATAGAGAAGCTCGAGCCCGCGGCGATTAAGCCAGGAGCAGTCCGCAAGGAGACTGGCGCGAGTAGAACTCAAGCGCCAAGATGAAGCGGGAAGGAGAAGTCCGCGAGTAGAGAAGGAGTTCGCCGCGGGAAGGAGAAGTCCGCGAGTAGAGAAGCTCGAGCGGACAGCAGAAGAGACAGCGAGAATGAAGAACCCAAGCAGCAAGGGAGGAGAGGAGCTCGCAACGGACAAGAGGAGAGCCCGCAGCGGACAAGAGAGGTGGTCCCCACGGGTCAGAGCAGAAGATGGCTATAAGAAGCATGAGGAGGGTGGAACCACGGAGAGAGAGAAGAGAAGCGGATGCAGAGTTGCAGTCCGCAGAAGCCACGCGGATAAGGGGAAGAGCGGATAGGATAAACAGGTCACAGGAGACCGAAGCAGATAGACTCGCAGTCCGCAGGAGAGGAGCCCGCGGAAATAGGCTGGTAGGAGAAGGGAGGGCGGGCTGGGCGGGCTAGGCGGTTAGAAAAGGGGAAACCGCAGCTACAGGACCGCACGCACTGATACCATGTTAAGAAAGCTCAAAACTTGTATGTATTGCTTGTGTATATGAATACAAGGAGAGAATACAAATATATAGGAGGAAGAGAGACAGAATAAATCATATACAAGATGTGGGACTAAAGAGGAGAGAACAAAAATGGGCCCAAAAGATGGGCCCAATACATGAGTTATTCTAACAATTGTCAATGACTCACTCCAAATCTTCACAAAAGCACTTACAAATAGATTCATTATTAGAAGAATATGTCTCTGAATGTGTTATCATACGAGCAGAAACACAATTATAGAATATGGTAGTGTCCTCGACACTACACCCATCTGCAACAGCTAGAGTCACCGCAAGCTCAGTATCCTCTACAGTTGATTCTGCATGCGCAACAAGTTTAGGAAGTGCATCTTCAAAATCATCTTATGTAATAACTTCAAGACCTCCCTCAACTTCAAACAGTATTATCTATACAGCATCAACAGTAATGTTTTATCTTTGCAGCTACATGATCTTTAGTCTTCTTGTTCTCCTCATGTGGAAAATAATGATAACTAGCAAGAACAATATTTTAAGTCATATGCTACAAGGTTCCCAAGTGAATTGATACAAGTAGGGCGCGGCGGTAGGTAAGGGAAAATACGATAACTGAAAAACTCCTAGGAAGGATTCCTTGGCAAGCCCTAGGCTCCAATTTCTATTTCCACATCCAAAGTTCCAAGATAAAAGACAATACAAGAATGAAGGATTGATACATCCTCACATAATAGCAAATGCGTAAATAACAGAAATGCAAATACTATGGTAAACATGCATGTCTAGTCACACTGGCCAAGGCACTCGCGGTCTCGACATCCAACTTCTTCCTTCTCGAGTATACCTATCATGACGTCGAATCTCCCTCTTGTTCCGCTCCGTCCTACTCCGTAACATGTATCATGTCCATAGTTGTCGGATACAAAATGTATTATCATAAGATGCTTAAGCTTTGCTCAACACTTGATATCCCTTTTATTGCCATGTCCTATATGGTTAAAGTCGCATCTCAAACCCGCCTAAGGATCAAGGCTCATCAGACTTAAAGATCTGCTCCTCATTTTTGGAGCATCAGAGGCATGCATAGATGAGATTTATGTTGTAAAGAAAATTTTGGAAGAAAGAAAAAAAAGAATGTAATAGCTCAATAGCTTTTGAATGATTTAAAGTGTTGTTAAACATAATCAAACGTTGAGTGTACAACCCCGTGTTCGCCGAGTGGATCCCTCAGAGAGTCTCAGGGGCAAAAGGGTTCTATGACCCAGGAAAGCCAAGCAGGCGAGTGGGGCAATCGGACCCGCACTCACCCAAGACCGCAGGCTTGCGCGTGGCCGGGCGAATGAGGTCAACAAGCCTGCATTCGCCCCGGGCCTGAGGCTTGCGCGCAGCCTGGCGAGTGTGACAATCGGTCCGCACTCGCCCTAGGCAGCGAGTGAGTGGTAGGCGAGTGTCAGTTTCATCGGGCACTCGCCCTCAGCCAGGAGAAGGCGGATGCTCGCCAGCTCGTCTAGGCATTCGTCACTCCTTCGTGGAGTGTCATGTTTTAGCCTGCCGATAGTCTTTCCAAACAACGGAGTTACGCAGTTGGCAGACCCGGTTGGGCAACGTAAAGTAGATCTGAACAACGCAGTTACGTTGTTTGCAGACCAGACTTGAAAAACTATAAATAGATCTATAGGGGCACCTTTGGAGGGGATCGAATCTCTTTTTGGCTTCTTCCTTCTCCGGTTTTCTGGTTGGCTTTCAAGTGCCCTCTAAGGTGCCCCAACTCAGTATTGGCTCCGGTGGGGAAGCGCTCTAAGAACTTCCGGGTGTGTGGTGGGACCTCCGCGTTGTAGCTCAGGATGTATTCCTAGTCCTAAGTCTTTGGTCTTGTGCACTTCTTCAGAAGAAGTAGGTGCGATGTTACCCCTTTCGGGTCTGAACTCCACAAGAAGCGAAGTTTTGGTTTCAACATTGAGGTTTTGTTCTGATATTAATAATCTCATTGATCTTATTTCTGAGTAGAATGAATGAAGAATCTGATCAAAGGTGATTTGTTGTTTGATGATGATCATTTAAGATAAGATGCATTTGTGTCTTGCCCTTAACAGGAATGCGCATGCGCCTTGAATTATGCGCATATGTCCCAGGACCTCTTTGCCTCTTGATGTGTATTGAGACTTTAATAACTACGATCATGTTTTATTTGAACTTTCAATTATTTTCCACCACAAAGTAGTATGAAAGAAAAATAACATCCTTGCACTTCACTTCATATGAATATTCCAAATCTTAGAAATTTATATCAAGGCAACGGAGCCGCTTCATTAACTTGATTGGTGAAGACCTGCCCTTGAACACAGGAGGCCTCATGCGAATGTCATCTCTTTGTTGATTAAACTTCGTTCCAAGCATTTTCTCACCCAACCAAAACCTGGAACTCGATACCAATTGATATGCACCCAGACAGTTAAGAGATGCTTGTATCCACAAAAAACAGTCCAACAAACTTGTATAAAATCAGCCCAGATTTCAAGGCTAGATAACGATGATAATAAGAGATTAATAGCTCCAAAACTAACCAAAAAACAGGTATAAATCTGTCCAACACAAAATCAGAAAATAAAAGTGCTATAAAACAGCTTAAATAAACCACAACAATCAAAGGATCGTCAGAACTTCAATAGAATGATATTGATGTCATTGCTTCTATAAACTTTGACAAAACATGATCCAAATTCACAAAACAGCCAACATTCGGCAACAAACAGCAGTCCGGAGAACCAAGACAGAAAACCCGCCTTCAAAATCAACAGTCAATGCACAAAAACAATATCAAACAAGCAGTGGAATCCCTCCAAGTACATACAACAGCAACACAAGTCCAGATAGGTCAATAACCTCACAATTATGAACCTATATCCAACAAATATTTCAAAAACAGCAACTCAAAAAAACCCAAAAAGCAAATACGAAAACTAGGAGAAGACCTAAGGATAAAGGAAGATATTACCGATGCATTCGAACAAGATAATGCGGAAAAGATCAGCCTCCACTGGAGGAGCACCGATCGATAAGAACCAAGGGGAACAGAACTCAATCCTACTGAGAAGTCATTGGCCTTTTTGTGAAATCCATGATGCTGTCTCCTGTTGAAGCCACTAAACCCTAACAGAGAAGAAAACCCAAAATTGCAAACCCCCTACACATAATAGTAAATATTACATAAAAACTCTGGGATGGTTTAATCTAAACAACTTAAAGGTAAGTAAAAAAGCATGTGGCAATCAGTCCAGCATTGTGGATGCAGAAAACCTTCCTCCTCGCAATCAGGGATGAGAACAGATGGTCTGCGGGCCTTGCAATTTAAGCAAGCAATGAGTTGGGAGGGTGGTTATATCCTACATTATAACTAGTGGGGTTGGGTTTCACGTGGTAAGATTCCTTTTGGGATCCTTCAATCTATGTCAGAAAGCGCTCCCTTCAGCATGATTCTTGCTTCTAGTACTTCTTAGGTCTTTTCCTCCGATCCCAGGGAAATTTGATGAAGACATGAAGTCGGAAATGCATCGAGTCATCACCTCTCTTTATCATTTAGCAGCTTGTCATTCTATTTATATTTATTGTCATTTCCTTTCTCTATCATTTAGTAGCTTGTCATTCCATTTATATTTATTGTTTGTTCAGGTTATAATTTTAAAGAAAAAGAGGAGAGTTCCACCCAAAACCCTGATTATTACATCAACACTCATCCTAAACACCAAATCATTTCCTTCGTTAACGCCTGCGCTTCGGGCTTGCAGATGAATGTGCATCAGATAGCCAATTTCATTGATCTGCATGGCCCTTTTAGAAATATGGAGAAAATCATTGTAACAAAGTAGCATCTCTCTACAATCTCTAAATCAATTGAATTCATCAGTGTGTTTAAAGGCGATTATTCCATCAACACTCATCCTAAACACCGAATCACTTGCTTCGTTAACGCTTGTCTACGAAAGACGGATACCTAAAAATGCTTTGCGTATCGGCTCAATTTGTTGATTATCACCCTAAACGCGTGTCAGATACAGGAAATGCACGGAAATGCGTATACGAAAACACGGAAACGTAATTTTTAAATAAAAAAGAAATTAATTTTGGAACCGTGCAATTCCCGTGGCTTATTTATTTCATTTCACGCGGCCTATACATTTCACGCGGCGTTTAGGTTTACAAAAGGAACTTTTGTGCTTCCCAAAGGTCTCCCGCAACACGCCGCCGAAGCACTCTGCGTCGAAGTTCTTCGGCATCTCTACATCGAAGCTCTCCAGCCTCTCTGCGTCGAAAGCCTCCAGCATCTCCCGCATCACGCCCGTCCCGAAGTTCTCCTCTCTTTGCGTCGAAAGCCACTTACATCTCCCACACCCGCCGCAACCCTCCTCTCGAGTTCTCCGCATTTTATTTCTTCTTTTGTTGCATAATATCTACTGCTGGTTGAGTGATTTTTGCCACATTTGTTACTATTTTCTTGTCATTGTTTGGGATGTTTTTCTTGTTACTAATTGGGTTTAATATTGATTGATGTCCTAATGATTACAACCATCTATATTGTTGTTTTCCTATTACTGTTTGGGTTACGTATTGATGCTGACCTGATGATTTTTATTTGAGTTCTTATGTTTTCATTGGATCTTCCATTCACGGTTTGTTGATTTGAATATTTATGAGGCTTAACTCTGAGTAATTTTTCTTTTACTTAAATCTATGAATGAGTTAAGATTATTTGAGTATGAGGTTTTTTTTAATATGGTATTATTCCTTTGACCTACTATTTACTTACATCCCAAAATAGTTTAGTAGTTGTCTTATATTTATATTATTTAATACTTATATTAAAATAATTTAAAAAATTAAAAAACATTTCACATATCCTTATTTTTTAAAAAAACATGTTTCTCATATCTGTTTTGTACTGTATCATGTATCCCGTTTCAATCTCCATGATACATAGACACCTGTGCCTCGGTCTTGCAGATGAATGTGCATCAAATAGCCAATTTCATTGATCTACGCAGCCCTTAGAAACAAATAGAGAAAGAACCAAAATCATTGTAACAAAGTAGCATCTCTCTACAAAATCTAAATCAATTGAATTCATTAGTGTGTTTAAAGGCCGTATAATGTGGCCAGAGACAATCGTGGCAATTTGTAATTTTTGTGTGAGCGCAGCTTGTCAAGGCAAGCCACAAGACCACACCGCAACTAAAAGGGGGCTTCCCTAAAATTCACATTCTTTAGATATTATGGTACCATGGAAACCGAACAAATTAAACATGATTGCAGATACTCATGTTCTTCATCAGTTGGAGGACAATCAAGCAGCTCGCTCCTCCCAGATTTTCTTTACATAACACTAATGTTAGGAATTGTGTGCTCGAATCCTTGCCACCTAATGGACAGTTTATCCAGCTACACAGTAAAGAGAACTCCCTCTCCACGCCAGAACATAAAGTGCATGGTCAGGTATTTTGGCCCATATTTTCACCACCCAGGATATGCACAACATTGCAAACTTCAAAAGCAGTGCTAAACATTTAAGTTCAATCATTATTACTACAACATGCAACAACATTTTTTGGAAATTACATTCTTACCTCCAATACAACCGCAAAATGAAGAAACATCCAATTCATTTAAAGCAAGTTTAGAGGAGCATAAACAAGGCAAGAGAGCGAACCTTAAATATGTTCTCATTTTCAAAGCACCAACAACATCGGAACGTATGATCTGGCCATTTGTATTGACAAGAATATTCACACTTTCTACCACATCCAGGAAAACCTAAGAAACAGAAGCAGCATGTTTTTCTCAAGACCAATACTTGAGGAAGCACAATAAAGATTTGTGTTTAAAAACAGCTAGGAGACAACCTACTTCATTTTTCTTGTACTTTATCCCCTCACTGCGCCATGATACTGCATTGGTTACAGCCATTGGAGGCCTCTGTGTAACTTCCATCCTGTAAGCATCTGTCTTTATAAACTCGCTAAGAATTTTTGCTTCTGTGTACTGAGGGTACCCAAAGTCCATCATTTCATCAAGCAACTCATACTGCAAAAACGACACAGTAGCTCATTAGTCCATCATTTCTAGCATGTTACATATTCCTGGAGTAAGGAAGGCAATAATAAGAACAATTACCAAAAACACGCATCTAACTTTGCATAATTGCAGGGACAACCCATCTATCTTTTAAAATTATCAAACCCTCTCCTCTAAGTTTACATTATTAACAGAGATCATCGAGGTGCTGCAGAAGAAAAAACTGCAAAATCCTCTAAGTTTACATCATTAACATACATCACCAAGGTAATTGATTAGTTCGCATGTTGGCTAACCTATTCTGAAACACGGACAAAAATCACTGGCCTATCACATTATCTATCGAGCCATGGAAAAGATTCATTATTTGTTTTACATTAAGTAATACGTGGAGTAATTAAAGGAGACCCCTCCACGTGGGTTTTTTAGGTGGATGTGTGGGCATACGAGACTGGATAAAATTAGAAATGAATGTATCAGGGATAAGACAGGAGTGGCACCAATTGCAGAGAAAATGCGAGAAGCTCGACTAAGATGGTTTGAACATGTACAAAGGAGACCATAAGAGGCACCTGTTAGGCGTTGTGAGAGTTTAGTCAGTAGGTATGTTAAACGGGGGAGGGGTAAACCATAAGACTTGGAATGAAACTGTAGAGAAGGAAAAAACCAACCTTGTATATGTGTTCACTTGTGTCAAATACAAAGAATGAGTACAAATATATAGATGAGAGAAAGAGAGAAGAAGGTCCTATACATGATGTGGGACTAAAGAGGGGAGAGAAAAACAATAAATGTTACATAATGGGCCTAGATTAAATGGGTTTTTCTAACACTCCCCCGCAAGCTGGAGCGTATAGGTCATATGCACCCAGCTTGGACAAACACTGGTAGAACAGGGCACTTGATAAAGCCTTTGTGAGAATGTCAGCAACTCGATCAGTTCCCGGAACATGCTTTAATTCAAGTTTATTCAATTGAACTTTCTCTTGAATAAAGTGACAGTCGACTTTGATATGTTTTGTGCGCTCGTGAAACACCTGATTCTTTGCTATGTGTATGGCGGCTTGACTATCACAGAATAGAACAGCAGATGAAGGAAGTTTTACTCCCAGGTCAGTAAGGAGACTTTCAAGCCATGTGAGTTCTGAGACAACCGAGGCCATCGATCGGTATTCAGCTTACGCAGAGGAACAAGCGACCACGGCTTGTTTCTTACTTTTCCATGTAATGAGATGACCACCAAAATAAGTACAGAACCCACTTGTTGACCTTCGATCGTCCAGGGAACTGGCATAATCGGCATCAAAATAAGCGACCAATGTGGGAGCCGAGTCGGAGGTTTTGTAAACCAGCCCTTGACCCGGAGCTCCCTTAAGGTATCGAAGAATCCGTTCAACCGCCTGGAGATGAGAAACCCGGGGGGCATGCATGAACCGACTGACAACCCCAACTGCAAACGATATATCAGGCCTCGTGACCGTTAGATAGATCAACTTTCCCACAAGGCGTCGATAGTATTCCGGATTCTGAAGAAGCAAATCGTAATCAGAAGCATGTGCACATAGTTTGTGATTTGCCTCCATCGGGGTACAAGCTGGCTTGCAACCAGACTGACCAGCGTCTTTGAGAAGATCGAGACAGTACTTCCGTTGGGAGAGGACAAGCCCGTCCGGCCGTCGTGCGATCTCGAGACCAAGGAAGTAGCAAAGATGCCCCAGGTCTTTAGTCTGAAACATAGTGCTCAGATGCTGTTTGACCTCTTGAATCCCCTTTGAGTCATCCTCAGTGAGTAGTATGTCATCAACATAAACCAACATAAGGACAGTTCCAGTGGCCCGGTGTCGGGTGAATAGGGAGAAATCTGCAGAACTCCGAGAGAACCCCATGTCCCGAACCACCTTGCTGAACTTGTCAAACCACGCCCGAGGGGACTGTTTGAGAGCATAAATGGATTTCTTGAGAAGACACACACGAGACTCTCCCGTGGTCTCAAACTCGGGCGGTTGGCGCATGTAGACGGTTTCCTGAAGGTCGTCATTCAAAAAGGCGTTCTTGATATCGATCTGATGAAGGGGCCAGTGTCGGTGCACCGCCACGGAGAGAAGAACACGGACGGTGTTGAGTTTAGCCACCGGAGAGAAGGTTTCCTCATAATCGAGGCCCTCCTGTTGCGTGAAGCCACGGGCCACAAGGCGGGCCTTCAGTCGGGCAATAGTGTCATCTGGAGCATGCTTGATGACGAAAACCCATTTACACCCAACCGGGTGCTGACCGGGAGGTAAGGGAACCAGGACCCAGGTCTGGTTGGCCCAAAGGGCCGTCATTTCTTCGTCCATGGCAGCCCGCCAGCATGGATGTTGAAGTGCCTCTTGCAGAGAGTTAGGGACAGAAACAGGGGATAATGATGTGGCAAAGTGACGAAGGGGGAGAAAGGCGATGGAGAGAGACGTAATTCGCCATCGGATGAGTGGTTGATGCGGGAGCCGGAGCAGAAGGTAGCGGAGCACCAGAGGTCGAAGCCGACTGCAGAGGGGCAACGGGATGAGGAGAGCGACGAGAATAGACCCGGATAACTGGTGGTGGTGGACGGACCGGAGGTATGGCAGGAGGAGTAGAGGATGAGGAGCGGGGAGCAGGAATGACAGGACGAACGACGGGGTCTGGAGCAGGAGAGATATCCAGAGCAGAGAAGAAGGGAAGATCTTCGCGGAAAGTGACATCCGAAGAGACAGTAACCTTGCGGGTAGCAGGCGAATAGCACACATAATCCTTTTGAGTGCGCGAGTAGCCCACAAAGATATGTTTGGCGGCACGGGGATCCAACTTGTCTGTGGAGGGACCAAGTTGGTGAACGTAGCAGGTACACCCAAAAATCCAGGGAGGAACGGGAAAAGGCGGAGTGGAGGGAAAGAGGAGGCTGAAGGGAGTAGCATACTGGAGGATGGAAGAAGGGAGACAGTTGATGAGAAAACAAGCCGTGGAGAGCGCGTAGTTCCAGTACGGTTTGGGAACCCGCATTTGAAGCATAAGGGAACAGGCGACATCAAGAAAGTGACGATTCTTGCGCTCGGCGACACCATTCTGTTGCGGAGTATACGGACACGAGGTTTGGTGAAGAATGTCGAACTCAGAGCAGAGAGTCGCGAAGGTATGACTGGTGTACTCAAGCGCATTGTCAGTACGAATAGTACGAATGGGTGCAAAGAATTGAGTGCGAGTCTCAAGAATGAAGGCCCGGAAGACGCGGGGAAGCTCAGAGTGATCCCGGAGGAGATACAACCACGTCATGCGAGAGTAATCATCAATAAAAGTAAGAAAATACCGGTAGCCAGAAATACTAGTGATTTTGTACGGACCCCATATATCGGAGTGTACCAAAATAAAAGGAGCGGAGCTCCGAGTACAATGAGAAGGAAAAGATGAACGGGGTTGTTTGCCCAAAATACATGTGTCACACTGAAATGCAGGAAGAGAGACATCTGGAAGAGCTTTCCGGAGGACTGGAAGAGGAGCATGACCAAGACGGCGATGCCAATCCGAAGAGGAGATAGATGCGAGGATAGTAGGAGAGTCGTCAAGAAGGTAGAGCCCATTCTGCAGCCGCCCCCTACCAATGATAGTCCGCGTCTGCTGATCCTGTATGAGAAAAGAAGAGGAAGTAAATGTCACGGAGTAATTAGAATCAGTAGTAAGGCGACCAACAGAAAGTAAATTGAAAGGAGAGCCCGGAATGTGAAGAGCTGAGCGCAGAAGGAGAGAAGAGGTGAGGGGAATATCAGCACATCCAGAGACAGGAACAAATGCCCCATTGGCCACAGTAATGTACTTCGGGTGAGGTGAAGACAAGTACTGAGGCGGCCGAACAGACGTGATGTGATGAGTGGCACCAGAATCGAGGATCCATCGCGGGCCAGAGGAGAGGCAGGCGATACCTTCATTGGAGATGGAGGCAGCGGAGGCAACCGAGGCAGGTGGGCGGCTAAGCAGTCCATGAAGATGCTGGAGCTGAAGACGAACCTCATCGAGGTCAGTACGAGTGGAAGAGGACTCGGTGGCAGCAACAAAGGCCTGCGGACGAGGAGGGCGACCATGTTTGCGATAGCACGTGGCTTCAAGATGCCCGTCTTTGCCGCAGAAGGAGCACTTAGGCCGAGGCCGGCCACCGTGACCCCGGCCGCGAGAATCAGAGCGGCCTCCACAAGCAGAAGATGGAAGAGGCAAAAAGGGAGCAGGGGCCTGCTGAACAAGGGCCGGAGAAGGAGGCCCGGGCACATCCGGAGTGGGGGATACTTTGAGAAGCATCGAGCACACATCGGAGAAAGATGGGATAACAGTAGAGGAGAGGATATGAGCCCGTACACTGTGAAGATGATGCGGGACCAGGTCCATCATCATGGTTATACCCACAGCTTCCTTTTGGGCACGTTGGGTAGCAAGATCCAGAGTAGGAGGCTGATGGTGGATCCAAGCCTCGATTAGAGACCGAGCCTGAGCAACAAATGACGTCAGATCGGTCGCGTCACTGCTATCAAGGGCCTGGAGAGCAGTGATAATGTCATACAGATGGTGGAGACTATCCTTGCCAGAGAAAAGGGTATGGAGCTCGTCCCACATGCCTTTGGCCGTCTCATGGTACATGGCCAGGCGATAAGATTCGCCATCAAGAGAATTAAGAAGCCAAGTCTGCACCCGACCATCATTGCGTACCCAATCATCAGTAGGAGTACCGGTCACGGCCTGAGTCAAGTGATGAAGGAACCCCTTGGATTGCAGAACACGGCAAACAGAGTGTGCCCATTGCACAAAATTTTTCTTGCCGGTCAAAGAGATTGTAGTAATACGAAGCTCATCGCGGACTTCCGGGAGAGAGGTCGGGCGGTCAGCAGGAGGAACCGCCGTGCCAACTGAATCAGCAGAGGAGGTCATGGAGAAGAGAGGCGGCTAGGAGAACAAACCGGTCAACAAAGGAGACCGCGCGACCAGAGCAGAGACCGCTCGGTCACGATGGGAAGACACCAACTGCGTGAGGAGTCCGCGACCAAAGGCGGAGGCCGGGATAGAGAGCAGGCCGCAGCAGACAGATAGAAGCCGCGAGGAAAGGAAAGAGGAGAAGACCGCGACCAAAATGCTGGAAGGCAAGAGTCCGCACGGTCTAGCTGAGCACAGCAGCGGTCCGAGAAACAGGAGGCCAGCGGTGGTCAGAGAGGAGAGACCGCGAGTAGGGAAGACTCGGGCGGAAAGAGAGAAGAAACCGCAACGACCAGGACCAAACCGCAGGAGAGGCAGGCCGCAGAAGAGGCAGGCCGCTGCGAGCTGCGAGCTGGAGCAGGCCGCAGAAGAGGCAGGCCGCTGCGAGCTGGAGCAGGCCGCAAGAGAGGTAGGCCGCAGTGAGGAGGATCAGGCCGCCGCGAGCTAGATAAAGCCGCAGCGAGCTAAAGCAGGCCTGGAGAGAAGTAGGTCGCAACGAGGTATAGCAGGACGCAGCGAACTGGAGCAGGCCGGAAGAGAGACAGGCCGCAGAGTGAGAGAACAGGCCGCAAGAGAGAGCGGTCTGGAGGAGAGAGAGGGAAGGTGGACCCGACGAGAGAGAGAGAGAAGGGGAAGGCTATAAAATGCCTGAGGGGAGGGGTGGAACCACGGAGAAGAAGAGGGAGCGAAAGAGGAGGAGCGGAGCGGACAGGAAGGCAGGCCGCAAGAAGCCGAGCGGGTAGCGGACAGAAGAAAGACCGCGCGGGTAAGAAAGGGGAAGCCGCTCAAGTAGAATCGGTGGCTCTGATACCATGTAGAGAAGGAAAAAGTCAACCTTGTATATATGTTCACTTGTGTCAAATACAAAGAATGAGTACAAATATATAGATGAGAGAAAGAGAGAAGAAGGTCTCATACATGATGTGGGACTAAAGAGGGGAGAGAAAAACAATAAATGTTACATAATGGGCCTAGATTAAGTGGGCTTTTCTAACAGAAACTATAAGGAAAGATGTGATGTACCTAGGCATTAGTGAGATTATGACTGTAAATAGGGCACATTGGCGACAAAGGATCCATGTACGAAGAAGACCCCACTATAGTGGGATATAGGCTTGAGTGTTGTTGTTGTTATGCTAATAATGTAAACTCAAATGTGAGGTTTTGGTAATTTTGAAAGACAGTGGAGAAGTTCATGCACTTATGCAAAGTTAGATGGAAGGTCCAGAAAATTATCCTAAAAAGTAAAAAAGATTTATTTTAAACGGTAATAAAATGATAATCATAACAATAAAGCTTAGTACCTTCTGAAGAAAAATAATAACCTGTCAAGTTGCATCATGCTCAATATCATTATAAATAGATTAACTTAAATAGGGACAATTTAACAACTTAAGTTTGTAGCATGCATTCTATATGTAATATAACCTTTGATATTGTCTATTTTTTACATTCACTATCATATTAGATCCATGTTCTCTTCTCCATCACCAGATATAGAGAGATCCAAACCTCTCTCCACAAACTCCTCTTTAACCTCAAGATTTCCTATCACTAGAACTTAAAGCTCTTGCTTTGCATATGCAAAAATAATTTCATCAGGATATCCTGTAAAAAATTGTATCAGGATGGGAGAACAAGTTTGCCAAACAAGAAAAGATTTGGTATGAAGTAGAAGATGTGTATATATAAACAGAAGAACACAAAATCTTTTTTTTAAGAAGAAAAATAAAAAGTCCTCCACATTACACCAAACATCCTCTTAGTTAGCCCAAATGTTCTTCTACGGTGCTACCCTGATACATACTTATCTCAGGAGATCGGATATATCTATCCCAATGCCAAATTATCATCCTAAAAATTAGCCCATCTTTAGAATTTGATATATCAGCACGCATATCACCAATCAAGCATATGCCTTCCTAACTTCCTAGCACCTTATAGCAAGGCGCACGCCTAAAAATCCCTTAGAAATGAAGCCCTTTCAGAGTGCAATTTCCTAATCCTCTTGCTAGAAAAGTACTCGACTCCTGTATAAAAATACTTGCAGGCAATAAATCCGCAATATCATAGATTTTTTCATAAAACAGGCTCAAAGAAGTGAATTTGAGAGGGAAAAAAGGGTGCAATGACTTTCTCACCACAACCACAAAATTATCTCTTAATGATTCCTCTTCCAGCTCTTCAAAATAATGCTTAAAAACCTGCAAGTAAAACAGAGGATCAAATAAAAACTCGTGATCATATTCCATGAAAAGAAGACGTATTTGTTGCTCAAACAGCCAATTCCAGGAGATTACTCACGTCTACGACCCGATGCAGAAAAAGAAATATGCTCGCAGCATTACAATTCTGCCTCGCAGCAGTCATCAAGAAAACGTTGTTGTGTTGGATGAACATGTAGGTAACTCCATTATCATACACCACGGGATCGTGCAAATCCGGATCCACCTACAACAAACCAATTCTACACATCATTCAAATCACGGAAATCTACAGAGAGTGAACGCGCGCACAACGGGATCTGATCAAGCTGGAGCAGCAAGAATTCGATCCGATCTCCGAGAACCTAATATGAAAGGGGTGACTGGGAAATTAAGGATTGACCTCCTGTTCTAATAGCTTGGTGAAGAAACGCTCGGCCTGGACGGCGGAGACGTCCCCGCGGTAGTCACGCCAGACAAGGACGCGGCCCTTGATGTCGAGGAGGAAAAGCGCCGAGACGGCGCCTGCCATGGCCGCGACGCCTCCGCCGGAAATTGGGTAGAGTTAGTAGCTATGAGATCAGATCTGGGATCTGGACTTCTCTGCGTTCATCATCGTCTCTCCTCTGGAGGTGATCGAGTTTACATGTTGCTCCTCTCTTCGCTCCTACTCTTCGGGTGCATTACAGCATCGTTTTTCAAACTTTATGCTATCCCCCATGGCATCGCAAAATTTTTGCATCCCGAGTCCGGACTCCGGATCGGCTAAGTAAGTGGGTTCACCAATTCCCAAGTTTTTTTAGTTTTTGATCATCATCGTCACCTCTTTCACACGGCAAATTGGTATGCCTCTCGGCCCGAGATTTAGGGACGGGCTCCGGACCTAAATATACAACTTCGGACTCGTGAGAGGCCCTCAAGGCGCGAATAGGAAGAAGCAGGTGAGAGGTGCGGATAGGCGAGTGGGACCACGTGGTCCACTCGCATGCAGCGAGTCGGGAGGTCTCTGCAGTAGGCGAGACGCCCCCTCTGGGACGCGAGTAGGCCTTTATAGGCGAGTGTCCCCTAGCAGAGGATACCCGCGAGACGAGCGGGAAGGCCCGTCTCGCCACCAGGTGCTCTCCCACTCGCAGTGTGGTAAAAGGCCATTTTTGGCAAATCTTTACTCAAGGGAAATTTTACTCTTCTACCCCGGGTAATTTTACTCTTTTGCCCTTGGTGGTCTGCGTATAACTCCTCAGAATAGCGGAGTTTGGCTGTTGGCAGACCCAACCAGGGGTACTCTGGTAATTTCAGGTCAACTCAGTATGGTTATTTGCAGATCCAACTCAGAAAACTATAAAAAGGCTCATAGGGGTTCTTCAGAAGCACACACGGACTTTGGCCCGGGACTTGAGAGGATTTTTCTGTGCTTTCTGAGGAGATCAAAGCCCAGCTTTTTGCTTTGGAGGGGAAGCTCTCAGAGATCTTCCAAGTAAGCGGTGGGACCTCCCTGCTGAGGCTTTGGGTCAGTTTATAGTCCTTCACGACCAGTCGGTGGTCAGAGCTTGGGACGAGTAGGTGTTGGCTACGCCCCTATTTTTCGAACTTTTGTCGAAGTCAAATTTTGGCTTCAACAGTTCTGGTGCGGTGAGCGTGGAAGGTAGCCGATACAAGAAAAGCTTGAGTTTAGTCCTATGGCAGGAGGTGAAGGCGAAGGATCTGGTTCAGGAGGTTCCCCCTCCCGGGGAGAGGAGGCAACAAGGAAGATGCTGGATGACTTCAGGCGAGAGGTCCTGCAGACCATCAGCTTGGCCTTCTCGGCCAGAAGCGAGTGGGCAACACCTCAGGTTCTGATAGAGGAGATCCCGCTCTTGGGCGAGAACGCCCCTGGACAGCCCCCGGGGAAGGAGGTCCCGGCGGAGGCTAGCGAGAGGGGCGTGGCGGCGGGAGAGCTTTTTCCAGGCCAGCGTCCCGGGAAGGAGATTCCGGCAGAAGTTGGCGAGAGGGAGGTAGCTGTGCGAGAGCTCTTCCCTGGGCATGGTCTCGCGGATCGGGCCAGCCAGCCGAGGTCGCGAGACGTGCCCTCTCGGCAGTCAGGTGGCGAGAGCCCATTCAGTAAGCTCATCATCTCGGCTCCGGTGCCGAAGGAGTTCCGGGAGCCCGACATGTCCTACTGCTCGGGGAAGGATGACCCCGTACAGCACGTGCAGTGGTTTGAATATGTCGTTTCGATAAGGCAGATGACGTATGCCTTCAAGTGTCAGTTGTTTGCCATCACGTTGAAGGAGAAGGCACGGGACTGGTTCCACCAGTTGCCAGCAAGGTCGATCTACAGTTTTGAGGATCTGCGTCGAGGTTTTCTGTTGAGGTTCTCAACATCGAAGAAGCCTAAGAAGGAGGTGGAGTGCCTGTTCTTAGTGAGGCAGAAGCAGGACGAGACGTTGGGACATTATGTGGTCGGTTTCAGGAAGAGGTCCTCCTGGTCCAGGAGGTCCCAGGGTATACGTTGATGTTCGCGTTTACTTTGGGACTGAGGCCAGGTTTCTTTAGCATGGAGTTGAAGAGAGTGCCCTCTCCCCTCTCTTTTGAGGAGCTCATGGAGAGGACGACAAAGGAGACAGACTTCGAGAGGGCCAATCCGGCGTTTGCAAGGAAGTTAGCCCGGTTGGCGGAGGATGATGTGAAAGAGCCGGAAGTAGGAAGACGGAGGGAGCAAAGAGAAGAGAGGAGAGAAGAGCCCCGAGGATAGGGGCAGCAGTGACTACATCAAGGACGGGAGGCCCGAGAGCCGAACAACCATTTAGGTTGGAGGCCTCAGGAGGGTCGCCCTAGGAGCTAGGAGGAGGCTTTCAGGGAAGAGATAACTTCTGCGAGCCGAGGAGGTACGATCAACCGGCATGGAGGCAGGGGGCGAGGGATCGCTTCCAGCAGCAGCAAGAGGAAATGGAGATCGGTCGAGGTAGAGGAGGAAGAAGAGCAGCTCGGGGAGGAGCTGGAAGAAGAGATGGTGGAGAAGGAAGAAGGGGCCGGGTGGCGTTGCCTTTCTGTGACTTCCATCAGGAGGAGGGTCACGCAACGGCCACCTGCCCAGAGTTCTTAGAAGTGAGAGAAGTCAGGAAGGTGAGGAGGCAGGAGCCGCCGGTAAGGATCGTGGAAGTGCAGCAGGGGGAGACGGAGGATAGATGCGAGGACCAGGTGGATGTAGGAACCCGGGGAGGGATCAGAGTGATCCACGGAGGAGTTGGGATCGAGGCAGCTCGTAAGGGGAGCCTCCAGACCATGTACCAAAGGGGGGTAGCCTCGGCCTTCCAGGCTCCGCCCCCGAAAGAAAAAATTACCTTTTCTTCAGAAGATATGCCGGATTATGAAGACCCGTTCTGCGACTCCTTGGTGATCCAGACGGCGGTAGAAAACTTCATGGTCTCCAAGATCCTAGTGGAGAACGGGAGCTCCGTAAATGTGATCTTCAAGAAGGCCTTCGATGAGATACAGGTAGAGACCAGGAGGGTCATAGCTTCGGATGGGCCGTTGTTCGGTTTCTCGGGAGAGAGGAAGGAAGTAGAAGGAGGAGTAGGGTTGTATGTGAAGTTAGGGGGCGTGTCACGGAACTGCAGGTTCATGATCGTGGACGCCCGAGCAGCTATAGCGCCATATTTGGGCGTCCCCTCATCAGCGTCTTTCGATGTGTTCCCTCCTCTTTTCATCAATGCCTCAAGTTCAACAATGGAGGGGTGCAGGTTAAGGTCAGAGGGGACCCGAAGGTGGCAAGGCAGTGCTACGTTACGGTAGTCAACATCATATCATGGATGGCAGAGGCGGAGGAGTTGTAGAAGGAGATGGCGGCGCATGAAGAGGTTGTCGGAGAGGAGGAGATGAGCCTAGAGGAGGCAAGGAAGGAGACTGAAGAGGTTATCGGGGAGGAGGAGATTGAGGAGGAGCAGAGGGGAAGAGATGTGCAGGAGGTCCAAGGGGACGGAAGGTTGGAACCGCAAGAAGGTCGTCAAGTGGAAGTGGAAGGAAGAAGAAGTGAGAGGGAGGCCCAGAGAGGAGTAGAGGTTGAGCAAGAGTAGAGGGAGAGCCTCGAGGAGGCGATGGAAGTTGAGGAAGAAGGAAGGGAGGAGGAGCTTGGACAAGAAGAGGAGGCAAGGGCCGGCTGGGAGTAGTCGCGACTGGAGCCGGCGGAGGAAGTGGTGGAGATGGAAGTCTTCACCAGCACCGGACATGTGCAAAAGGTGCGGATCAGCGGGGGGCTGAGCCCCGAGGACCAGGAGCGAGTGCGGGCTTGCATCTAGAGCAACATTGACATCTTCGCTTGGATCGCGGCTGACATGCTGGGCATCGATGCGGATGTGGCCTGCCACCGCCTGAACCTGGATCTCAGGATGCGCCCCATAGGCCAGAAGATGAGGACCATCACAACCAAGCTAGAAGAGCCAATCCGCGAGGAGGTCAAGAAGCTTCTGGAGGCCGGCATCATCTCGGAGATCCAGTATCCGGGCTGGGTCTCCAACGTGGTAATGGTGAAAAAAGGGGAAGGGAAGTGGCGCATGTGTATTGACTTTTCATTATTAAATAAATCATGCCCCAAAGATTGCTACCCCTGCCTCGAATTGACGTGTTGGTTGATTCAGTCGTTGGTTTTTCAATTATGAGTTTTTTGGATACTTTTTCAGGTTACCATCAGATCCGAATGCACCCTCCCGACGTCAAGGACGTCTCCTTCATCACAAGGGAGGGATGCTTCAGTTATAATATGATGCCCTTTGGGTTAAAAAATGCAGGGGCTACATACCAACGCATGATGGATCGAGTCTTCCAGGGCCAAAGCGGGAGGAACCTGGAGGTCTATGTTGATGACCTGATGGTCAAGAGTAAATGTGTGGACTCGCATGTCCGAGACCTGGAGGAGACGTTCGCCACCTTGCGAAAGTTCAAGATGAGGCTGAACCCTTAAAGTGCGTTTTTGGGGCAAGCCGTGGGAAGTTCCTCGGGCATCTTCTGACCCCGGAGGGGGTAGAACTCAACCCAGATAAGGTAAAGGTTATCTTAGAGCTGGAGTCACCACGCAATGCTAAGGAGGTCCAGCGCTTGATAGGCAAGCTGGACGGCCTAAGTAGATTCCTCTCTAGGTCAGGAGAGAAATTCTCATCATTATTCAAGGTGCTGCGGGGTAACCAAAGGTTCGAGTGGACCGTCGAATGCGAAAAAGCTTTTCAAGGGCTGAAGAAGCAGCTCTCCCTAGCTCCTCTACTTCAAAGCCCGAAAAAGGGGGAGGACTTGGCCTTGTATCTTGGAGTGGGAGCAGAGGCGGTGAGCTCTGTTCTAGTTAGGGAAGAAGGTATGAAGCAGCTGTCAATCTACTATGTAAGCAGGATCCTAAAGAAGGCGGAGCTTCGCTACCCTATCTTAGAAAAGCTGGCATACTCCTTGATCATTTCAGCCAGGAAGCTCAGGCCATATTTCCAAGCGCATTCCATCAGGGTGGTGACAGATCATCCCCTTCGTAAGATTTTTGAAGGAGTGGAGCACTCGGGTAGACTGGCCAAGTGGTCTATCGAGTTGAGTGAATTTAATATCTCGTTCGTACCAAGGCTTTCCATCAAGGCACAAGTAATGGTCGGCTTCTTGGCAGACTACGTTGTGGAGGTCGGGGCCGAGGAGTCGCGGCCGCAGGAGGCATGGAAGATGACGGTTGATGGAGCCTCGGGAAAGCACTCCCTCGGAGCGGGGTGGTATTGACAAGTCCTCAAGGGGTCACCATAGAGCGGGCAGTGGTCTTGCACTTTCCTGCAACTAACAACCAGGCAGAGTACGAGGCTGTGATAGCCGACCTTCGTTTGGCAAGAGAGCTTGAGATCCAGGATGTGAAGGCTTTCATGGACTCATTGGTGGTGGCATCGCAGATCCGAGGGGAGTTCGAAGCTCGGGAACCCACCCTTGTGAGGTACTTGTCCAAGGTGAGGGCGATCATCGGGGGGTTCCGGACGTTCTCCATCCAACACGTTCCAAGAGAAGAGAGTGCAGCAGCCGATCGGCTGGCTAAGTTTGGATCTCGGGGAGGAGGAACCTTGATGGATCTGTTCCATCCAGCGATCGAGGAAGGGGAGCTCATGGAAGTAGATCAGTGACCCTCATGGGTGGATCCCTTCGTGACCTTCTTCGTCACATGCAACCTCCCTAAGGGGATCAAGGAAGCAAAGAACTTTCGGCATAAGGCGGCCCACTATCTCATGCATGAAGGAAGTCTACATCGGAAGATGCTTTCGGGTCTTTTGGCGCGATGTGTGACGGAAGAGGAGACCCGATGGATTCTGGAGGAGGTGCACTCTAGGGAATGTGGAAGCCATTCCGGATGTAGGATGTTGGAAGCAAGGGTGGTCAGGCAGGGGTACTTCTGGCCCACCCTGAGGAAGGATGTTGTGGAGTTTGCGAGGAGGTGCCAAAAATGTCAGCTCTACGCCACCCTCCAGCTCCAGGCAGCTCAGAGGCTCCGAAGCATCATAGCACCGTAGCTGTTTGCTATCTGGGGGATGGATCTAGTTGGGCCTTTCCCTCCGGCTAGTGGGCAAAGGAGGTTCCTCCTAGTTATGATCGACTACTTCTCTAAGTGGCTGGAGGTTAACGCGCTTGCCAAAGTCACCTCCCAAGTCATCTGGAACTTGATTTGAGGAGAGATCATCTGCAGGCACAGGCTGCCTCAGGCCATTGTTGTAACGCCCCGAAAATTGTATTGGAGTCTGTCGTGTAAAAAGGGGTTTTTGGTGCCTGTATAGGGGTACACGACCTAGGACACGGGCGTGTCCAAGGCCGTGTCTGGCTGGTGATTTTTGGTCGTTTTCATCCCGAGAAGAACACGATCAGGAACACGGCTAGATGACACGAGCGTGTCATTGGACACGGGCGTGTGCCTACCCGTGTCAGTACCCGTGTGCAGTTGGGTCGTGTCGGTTGGCGTGGCGGTTATGCGTGACACGCCCCCGGACACGGTCGTGTCGAGAGACCCGACACTGGCGTGTCAGGTTGGACACGGTCGTTTCTGAGCCCGTGTGTCTTTTCTGTGGTCGACGATCGTGCCTGGATCGAGGCACACAGCTTGGGACACGGCCGTGTGCCAAGCCGTATTCGGCCCAGGTCTGGAGATTTTTGAACGGATCTGAGCCGTTCGTTTTCTTTAATTAAGATCCAACGACCCGGATGATTTCCTGCTCTGCTAAGGCCGGGAATAGGGGAGTTAATCCCTCATTACTCTCCAAGGCTTTCTCTTTCCAAGGTGTTAGAGAGAAGAGGAAGAAGAAGGAGGTTTCCGGCCGCCGGCGGAGCATCGGAGCACCATTTCGAAATCTGAGAGCGGATCCGTGGAGGAAAGTTCGTTGCGAAGAGTTCTGTCCGTGTAGTTTTTCCATGGCACCAAAACGGACTACAAGGGTAACGATTCTCTACTTGAGCATGTGAAGTTCTTTCTTTCTGCATAGGGAATCCCGCTCCCGCGAGAGTGTGGTGTGTGCGTGGTGTTCCTTGGGGTTGATGTGAATAGTACCCCTTGTGTTGCATATAGAATCCGGAATCGTAAGTAAGGGCATAGGCATTGTGTGTGAAGCCTACCCGGATGTGTACCGTCTGGATCGGTGATGTTGCATTTGATATGTTTTGCCGGATAAGACTCCGTGCTTTGGGTTTTTCGGGTTTCTACGCGGTAGATTGCAACAAGGATCCTTGGAGGTTAGCTTCAAGGCGCACCCGGAAAACTGAGCGGAAACGTGTTCTGCTAACTTAGCGGTCTGGGAACCGGCCTTGATCATAACTGGGTTATGAGATTGTTTGGAAAACTTTGGGATCCGAGAGAAGCTTGGCCTACGCGTAGGACTTAAATTGACTAGGCGGCGTGAGCAACGGGCAAGCGGAATCGGACCTAGGCTATGTGGTTCGATGCGAGAGACCCGAAGACGGGGACTGGCCGTTGGCATAGTCGGGAGCCTTAGACGGTGGTCAGAAAGGCTAAATGCTCCCTTGGTTGCCATCTTTGGGATGTTGGTGAAACCACGGAATTGACCGGATTCACCGTTAATGTGCCCTGAGTGCACGGGGTGTTTGGCCGTGCGAGCCTACACCTGTGGCGTAGTATAGTTGCACTTTATTATTTTATTGGGCTAATGATATGCAGGGAAAGAGCACCGCCGTCCCGAGTAAGGGGCGGGGTCGTTATAATTTGGTCGGCTTTTGGCTGACCGTTGCTTTGTTTGCCACCGTGCGGTGGAATGTGCTTGCAGGTGCTGCGGAGCCGAGTACCAAATAGCGGGCTGGAGCCCATGTTGTTGTGCTGGCCCTAGAAGGCCAAAGCGAATAGTTGTTTTTATTTTTATCATGTGTGGCCGGCCTGCGAGCCGATGTATGTAAGACATATTTTCATTAAGTGAACATTTGTAAGGCCATAAGGCCATGTACCCTTTTAGTGTATTTGAGTTTCATTCTGGTTTTGTGGAGGTGGACATTCATGTTTTATGGATTTAAGTTTTGGATTCTTTCAACTTTAAAAGCTTCCGCTAGAATGCTCTGTATAGGACGAGTAGTCTTAATTGGATAGTTTGAATATTCTTTTGTAACCCTTCCGACTGTCTGAGGTATATGGCGTCGGGTTCCAACTGGACCTTCTGTTATATGCCATGCGACGGATGGGGTGTTACAATTTAGTATCCGACTTCTGGTTAAGGTCAGGCTTGAATGAATTCATGGGCGAATTCTTTTAAGTGGTGGTGAGCACTTGTGTACGTCATCGTTATAACATCAAAAAGAACCCATGAATGCCCACTTATGAATGAAAAATACACTTGTTTTGAGGAACCTGCGTGTTCCTATAGTTGCTTTTTGCAATTTTGTTTAGTCACTTATTGGTATTTTGTACGAATATAGGTGACCGGGAGTGCCGCAGAGCCGACAGAACATCTGGTTTCTGAGGATTTTAGTGCACCCAGTGACGTGCTTGAGACCCCTCCATCGTTTGAAACCATAAGAAGGATCGTTGAAGTGGTGCTCGCTGTGACTAGTGCACAACAGGGAAGCAATGTGCAACCCTTTGTCCCTGTGATGACTTCAATGTCGGGTGGTGTGTTGGATCAAAGGACTTTAAGAAGGCTAGTAGGCTAGCAGTTGAACATGTCCTTAGTGCAGGGTACGCACTCAGTCGATGAGTATTTGCAGGCGTTCCTTTTCATAAGCCGCTACCCATGCTTTGAATTGGAGAACGAACAGTCTATAGTTGATAGATTCTATAATGGGTTGCGTGGTGAGCTGCAAATCCTACTGGTAGGACCAAAACTATTGGGATTCCGAGCCTTGGTGGAGTCGGCTAGATCGTTGGAAGTAGATTTGGGGAGGATTCACCCGATGCCAGTGAGTAGGGTATCGAACTCTGCAAATCCTAGGAGGACTGCATCCCGTAGAACGTCCAAAGAGGGGGCTAAGGCTGGGACTAGCAAAGTTATGTACAACTGTCGAGCTTGTGGCAAGAAAGGGCACTTTGCCCGAGAATGTTTGGATGGTGCTCAGAAGATTAAGGAAGCTATGTCAAGAGCAGGTGAGGACTCTAGTACTAAGAAACCACAGTTCAAAGAGCCAAGTTCAAAGTCGGATGTCCGCAGATGGAACAAGAAGCTGAAGACTTCGAACTCAGCCCCTTCGTCTGGTGCGTTGGGGCAACCACAAGTCGAGTCCCAGGAGCTTGCTATATCTGCGGAAAAGTGGGGCATTTTGCCCGTAGATGTTGGAGCGGACGCTTAATGTCCGAGAGGAAGCCTAATGTGTACAAGCTGGGTCAGCAAGAGGCCAGAAAGCACGCGGTCGTGGTGACATGTAAGGTTTAAAATTCTAGCATTTAGCTTTAGACACTTGTTGCCTTTGTGCATGTTAGCCTAGAACCACTTGTGCTAAGCTTTGTTCTGAATTTCATTTATCCGGTGGGAGCACCGTTCGTTTAAGGGGGCTTCGCGTTTCCGTTTACCCAAAGGAATTGTTTTGCACGTCGGAATATCTCTTTCGATGGCAAAAGACGTTTTGGAGGTGTTGTTGTCTTATGGTGCTCAATGCGTGTGGATAGGGTCTGCGTAGTGAAGATTCGGATTGGAGACCGGGAGTTTGTTTTGCGAGCGTTGATTCTACCGTTAGTGGAGTTCGACGTAATCTTCGGTATGGATTGGCTCTCGGAGTAGGGTGCCTGCATCGATTGCAACCGTAAGGAAGTTAAGTTGGGTCTGGACACTGATCGGGAGACGACTTTTGCGAGAATGAAGGGGTCGGGTAAGATTTTGATGTCAGCCTTCAAGTGATCAAGGCAGTTCGGTATGGGGCAGAGCTGTTTGTCACTCTAGTGCAGACTTCGACGCCTAAGCCAAGTCTTGACAATATTCCAGTCGTATCTGAGTACCCTGATGTGTTCCCAGATGATCTCCCAGGAGCCCCTCCTCAGCGGGAGATTGATTTTACCTTTGAGCTGGTACCGAGCGCCAAACCGGTGTCACGCTCTCCATATCGGATAGCGCCAAGAGAGATGGCGGAGTTGAAGGTGCAATTGCAAGAGTTGCTAGAGCAAGGTTATGTGCGTCCAAGTTCGTCGACTTGGAGCGCACCAGTTCTCTTTGTTAAGAAGAAAGATGGGAGCTTGCGGCTTTGTATCGATTATCGGGAATTGAACAAGCTTACGGAGAAGAATAAGTATCTGATTCCGAGGATTGACGATCTGTTTGATCAGTTGGTTGGGTCAACGGTATATTCGAAGTTAGATCTGAAATCCGGATACTACCAGTTGAGGATAAGGGAGAGCGACATCCCAAAGACAGCATTCAGTACGCGGTTTGGGCATTACGAGTTCACGGTCATGCCGTTTGGGTTGACGAATGCGCCATCCGTGTTTATGGATCTGATGAACAGGACGTTCAGAGAGTACCTGGATCGTTTCGTGATAGTATTCATCGATGATATCCTGGTGTACTCGCGGTGCGAGGAGGATCATTACAATCATCTTCACATGGTGTTGGAGACGTTGAGGAGGAATCAGTTGTATGCTAAGTTCTCCAAGTGTGAATTTTGGTTATCCTCGATAGCGTTCCTTGGTCATGTTGTCAGCGGAGAAGGAATAGTTGTGGATCCGGCGAAGATAGTGGCGATACGGGAGTGGCCTGCTTTGACTACAGTGGCAGAGGTCCGGAGTTTTTTAGGGCTTGCTGGCTACTACATGCGCTTCGTAGTGAACTTCTCGCGGATAGTGCTACCACTCACGACGTTGACTAGGAAAGATCAAAAGTTTGTGTGGTCTTCAGAGTGCGAACAGACTTTTCAAGAGTTGAAGAGGCGGTTGACCACGGCACCCATTTTATGTTCGCCAAGTGGAACCGAAGGGTTCGAGATCTATAGTGATGCTTCGGGCAGTGGTTTGGGCTGTGTTCTGCTACAGCATGGGAGAATGATAGCCTATGGTTCACGACAATTGAAGGTTCATGAGAGGAATTATCCGGTCCACGACTTAACGTTAGCGGCCGTGATATTTGCACTAAAACTTTGGAGGCACTACCTGTACGGTGTAAAGGTCGACATTTACACCGATCATAAGAGCTTGAAGTACCTGTTGGACCAAAAGGATCTGAACATGAGGCAACGGAGGTGGATGGACTTCTTAGGGGACTACACCTTCAAGATTCATTATATGCCTGGGAAGGGGCAATGCAGTGGCGGATGCGTTGACTCGTAAGATTCCCGCACAAGCCAACTGGTTATCGGTACATGATGAGAGATTGGTCCATGAGTTGGAGGCTTTGGAGATATCTTGCGTCGACAAGCAATCTAGTACTAAGGCAAAACTATTTTGGACAGAGGTGCAGTGTGACCTAGCTGATAGAGTTCGGCGGGCTTTGGTTCAAGATAACAACATGAAACAGATCTTGGAAGAATCTTTGGATGAGTCAAATTCCCAGTTTGTTGTTGAGGATGGGTTGCTAAGGAAGAACGGTCGCCTATGCATTCCTAGTGCGGATAATCTTCGGGAGGAGTTGATGTATGAGGCTCATCATACCAAGTACTCAATCCACCCGGAAAGCACGAAGATGTATAGAGACATGAAGAAATTATTCTGGTGGCCGGGTTTGAAGAAGGATGTAGCACTTTATGTGGTCAAGTGCCGTACTTGCGCATTGGTGAAGGCGGAATGCCAGAAGTCTGGAGGTTTCTTGAAATCTCTT
Organism: Platanthera guangdongensis; assembly: GCA_039583875.1. Taxonomy (NCBI): domain Eukaryota; kingdom Viridiplantae; phylum Streptophyta; class Magnoliopsida; order Asparagales; family Orchidaceae; genus Platanthera; species Platanthera guangdongensis. The sequence goes on along the minus strand of CM077167.1, from coordinate 57,422,036 downwards.
CCTATCCCAGAATGGAAATTTGATGACATATCTATGGATTTTGTGCATGGCTTGCCGAAGTCGCAGAAGGGAAACGACGCCATATGGGTGGTCGTAGATAGGTTGACAAAGGTGTCGCACTTTATTCCGAACAGGAAGGAAGATCCGGTGGAAAAGTTAGCCAAACTCTACGTGGATAATATTGTACGATTGCATGGTGTGCCCCGCAGTATTGTTAGTGATCGAGATGGACGCTTCACGTCGAATGATTGGAGGTTGGTGCATAGTCTATTGGGTACTAAGCTAAAGTTCAGTACATCCTTTCACCCGCAGACGGATGGCCAAACCGAGAGGGTCAACCGGACGTTGGAAGACATGCTTCGCATGTGCGTCCTAGATTTTGGAAAGCAGTGGGGAAGATCACCTGTACATGGTGGAGTTTGCGTACAACAACAGCTTTCAGGCAAGTATTGGAATGGCGCCTTTCGAGGCCTTGTACGGGAGGAAGTGTCGTACGACGTTGTCTTGGTTGGAGGCAGGCGAATCGAAGTTGTACAAACGTCAAGCGGTGGAAGACGCCACTTCAATGATACGGATAATTCAGGAAAGATTGAAGATCGCTCAGGACAGGCAGGCAAAGTATTTTAACGCCAAACATAGGAATGTGGAATTCAATGTTGGCGACCGGGTGTACTTAAAAATTAAGCCGTTCAAGGGTGTATCGCGGGTTCGACGCTTGAAGAAGTTGAGTCCGAGATACCTTGGACCATTCGAAATCCTGGAGTGTGTTGGTGAGGCGCCGTATAGATTGAAGCTGTCGGCGGAATTGAGTGGGCTGCATGACGTGTTCCACGTGTCGGTGTTGCGTAAGGCAGTGCAAGAGCCTTCACAGATCATTGCGGATAATCAAGTACCAGTTGATTATGAGTTGACCACAAGGGTCAAGCTAGTACGTATTGAAGATGTTGCAGTCAAACGACTCTGCAACAAGGAGGTCCGAATGGTTAAGTCCGTTGGGACAATTGCGGACGTGAGGAGCTTTCTTGGGAGCGAGAGCAAGCTATGTTGGAGGAATACCCCGAGTTATTCCACTCAGGTATCATTTAGATTTGTGTACCTTTACTTAATTTCGGGACGAAATTCCTTAAGTGGGGGAGATTTGTAATGCCCCAAAAATTGTATTGGAGTCCGTCGTGTAAAAAGGGGTTTTGGTGCCTGTATAGGGGTACACAGCCTTGGACACGCCCGTGTCCAAGGCCGTGTCTGGATAATGAGTTTTGGCCGTTTTCATCCCGAGAAGAACACGGCCAGGAACACGGCTAGATGACACGGGCGTGTCATTGGACATGGGCGTGTCATTGGACACGGGCGTGTGCCTACCCGTGTCAGTACTCGTGTGCAGTTGGGTCGTGTCGGTTGGCGGGGCGGTTATGCGTGACACGCCCCCGGACACGGGCGTGTCGAGAGACCCGACAAGGGCGTGTCAGGTTGGACACGGGCGTGTCTGAGCCCGTGTGTCTTTTCTGTGGTCGACGATCGTGCCTGGATCGAGGCACACGGCTTGGGACACAGCCGTGTGCCACGCCGTGTTCGGCCCAGGTCTGGAGATTTTTGAACGAATCTGAGCTGTTCGTTTTCTTTAATTAAGATCCAACAGCTCGGATGATTTCCTGCTCTGTTGAGGCCGGGAATAGGGGAGTTAATCCCTCATTTCTCTCCAAGGCTTTCTCTTTCCAAGGTGTTGGAGAGAAGAGGAAGAAGAAGGAGGTTTCCGGCCACCGGCGGAGCATCGGAGCACCGTTTCGAAATCTGAGAGCGGATCCGTGGAGGAAAGTTCGTTGCGAAGAGTTCTGTCCGTGTAGTTTTTCCATGGCACCAAAACGGACTACAAGGGTAACGATTCTCTACTTGAGCATGTGAAGCTCTTTATTTCTGCATAGGGAATCCCGCTCCCGCGAGTGTGTGGTGAGTGCGTGGTGTTCCTTGGGGTTGATGTGAATAGTCCCCCTTGTGTTGCATATAGAGTCAGGAATCGTAAGTATGGGCATATGCATTGTGTGTGAAGCCTACCCGGACGTGTACCGTCTGGATCGGTGATGTTGCATTTGATATGTTTTGCCGGAGAAGACTCAGTGCTTTGGGTTTTTCGGGTTTCTACGCGGTAGATTGCAGCAGGGATCCTTGGAGGTTAGCTTCAAGGCGCACCCGGAAAACTGAGCGGAAACGTGTTCTGCTAACTTGGCGGTCTGGGAACCGGCCTTGATCATAACTGGTTTATGAGATTGTTTGGAAAACTTTGGGATCCGAGAGAAGCTTGGCCCGCACGTAGGACTTAAATTGACTAGGCGACGTGAGCAACGGGCAAGTGGAATCGGACCTAGGCTATGTGGTTCGGTGCGAGAGACCCGAAGACGGGGACTGGCCGTTGGCATAGTCGGGAGCCTTAGACGGTGGTCAGAAAGGCTAAATGCTCACTTGGATGCCATCTTTGGGATGGTGGTGAAACCACGGAATTGACCGGATTCACCGTTAATGTGCCCTGAGTGCACGGGGTGTTTGGCCGTGCGAGCCTACACCTATGGCGTAGTATAGTTGCGCTTTATTATTTTATTGAGCTAATTATATGCAGGGAAAGTGCACCGCCGTCCCGAGTAAGGGGCGGGGTTGTTATAATTTGGTCGGCCTTTGGCTGACCGTTGCTTTGTTTGCCACCGTGCGGTTGAATGTGCTTGCAGGTGCTGCGGAGCCGAGTACCAAATAGCGGGCTGGAGCCCATGTTGCTGTGCTGGCCCTATAAGGCCAAAGCGAATAGTTGTTTTTATTTTTATCATGTGTGGCCGGCCTGCGAGCCGATGTATGCAAGACATATTTTCATTAAGTGAACATTTGTAAGGCCATAAGGCCATGTACCCTTTTAGTGTATTTGAGTTTCATTCCTGTTTTGTGGAGGTGGACATTCATGTTTTATGGATTTAAGTTTTGGGTTCTTTCAACTTTAAAAGCTTCCGCTAGAATGCTCTGTGTAGGACGAGTAGTCTTAATTGGATAGTTTGAATATTCGTTTGTAACCCTTCCGACTGTCTGAGGTATATGGCATCGGGTTCCAGCTGGACCTTCTATTATATGTCATGCGACGGATGGGGGTGTTACAATTGTCATGGACAATGGCCCTCAATTTGCAAGTGAGGAGTTTATAAGTTTCTGCACTCAGCTGGGCATCGACCTCAGATTTGCCTCCGTCCACCACTCTAGGAGCAACAACCATGTGGAGGCGGCTAACAAAATTATCGTGAACCTGCTCAAGAAGACGGTGGAGAACTTGAGGGGGAGCTGGGTGGAATAGCTCCTCTCAGTTTTGTAGGCCTTGCGGACAACCCCGAACACCGCCACCGGCGAGACCCCCTTCAAACTTTCCCATGGGTGTGAGGCGGTCCTGCCTGTAGAATTTGAGGTCCGATCCCCACGAGTTGTGGCTGCAGGTGATGGAGACGAGCCTTGGAGGCTGGAAAATGAAGGAGGCTTACGCCTCTCACTGGACATGATGGAAGAGTTGCGCGACGTAGCAGCTATTAGGCAGGAAGAGGTCAAACGACGGATGGCAAGATACTTCGACAAGCATATCAGAATCAAGCAATTTGAGGAAGGAGATCTGGTGCTAAAGAAAGTTGATGCTGCGGGAAGGTCCGCCCCCGTGGGCAAGCTCAACCCAAATTGGGATGGGCCTTATATTGTTGAGAAGGTCCTGAGAACAGGAGGTTACCACCTCCAGGATGTAGAGGGTAGGTCCATGAGCCACACCCGGAGTGGTGATTACTTGAAGCGCTTCTACTCATGAGAAGGGAGGGTAAAAGTTGTATATTCAAATCAAGTTCATTATAATAAATTTCTCAAATTACTTCGTCTTTATCTACTATGAAATTCTAATGGCAGGAAGATGTTTCCTTCTGCACTACCCCGAGCGCGGCTCGGCCCCAGGTAGACCCGCTGCGCAGGCTCTCATTAGCTGGCAGGTCTGAAGGCTTGTCTGTGGGGGAGAGGTCTGGTTCTTGGTCCTTGGTTATGCACTACCCCGAGCGCGGATCGGCCCTAGGTAGACCCGCTACACAGGCTCCCATTAGCTGGCAGGTCCGAAGGCTCGCCTGTGGGGGAGAGGTATAGTTCTTGGTCCTTGGTTCTGCACTACCCGAGCGCTGCTCGGCCCCAGGTAGACCCACTGCGCAGGCTCCCATTAGCTGGCAGGTCCGAAGGCTCGCCTGTGGGGGAGAGGTCTGGTTCTTGGTCCTTGGTTCTGCACTACCCCGAGCGCTGCTTGGCCCCAGGTAGACCCGCTGTGCAGGCTCCCATTAGCTGTCAGGTCCAAAGGCTCGCCTGTGGTAGAGAGGTCCGGTTCTTGGTCCTTGGTTCTGCACTACCCCGAGCGCGGCTCGGCCCCAGGTAGACCCGCTGCGCAGGCTCCCATTAGCTGGTAGGTCCGAAGGCTCGCCTGTGGGGGAGAGGTCTGGTTCTTGGTCCTTGGTTCTGCACTACCCCGAGCGCGGCTCGGCGCCAGGTAGACCCGTTGTGCAGGCTCTCATTAGCTGACAGGTCCGAAGGCTTGCCTATGGGGGAGAGGTCTGGTTCTAGGTCCTTGTTTCTGCACTACCCCAAGCACGGCTCGGCCCCAAGTAGACCCGCTACGCATGCTCTCATTAGCTGGCAGGTCCGAAGGCTCGCCTGTAGGGGAGAGGTCTGATTCTTGGTCCTTGGTTCTGCACTACCACGAGCGCGGCTCGGCCCCAAGTAGACCCGCTGCGCATGCTCTCATTAGCTGGCAGATCCGAAGGCTCGCCTGTGGGGGATAGGTATGGTCCTTGGTTCTGCACTACCCCGAGCGCGGCTCGGCCCCAGGTAGACCCGCTGTGCAGGCTCCCATTAGCTGGCAGGTCCGAAGGCTCGCCTGTAGGGGAGAGGTCTGGTTCTTGGTCCTTGGTTCTGCACGACCCCGAGCGCGGCTCGGCCCCAGGTAGACCTGTTGTGCAGGCTCTCATTAGCTGGCAGGTCTGAAGGCTCGCCTGTGGGGGAGAGTTCTGGTTCTTGGTCCTTGGTTCTGCACTACCCCGAGCGCGGCTCGGCCCTAGGTAGACCTGCTGCGCAGGCTCCCATTAGCTGATAGGTCTGAAGGCTCGCCTGTATGGGAGAGGTCTGGTCCTTGGTTCTGTACTACCCCGAGCGCGGCTCGGCCCCAGGTAGACCCGCTGCGTAGGCTCTCATTAGCTGGCAGGTCCGAAGGCTCGCCTATGGGGGAGAGGTCTGGTTCTTGAAGTTTTGGTTTTAGGTCCTTGGGAGTAGGTCTAGGCTCTAGGGAATTCAACACCACCTCGAGCCTGGCTCGGTCCCCGGTAGGCTCGTTGCCCATGCTCTCATCAAGCTAGCATGGCAAAAAACCCACTCGACGGCAGAATGGTTGGGAAAATCTCCTTAAACAACATCCCGGCTTAACCTTATGAAATGAAAAATAAACTAAGGCAAAGGCTTGAAGCAGTGCGAGTGGAGGCATTCGCAGCTGGCAGTCACGAGGATGGTCTCGCTTATGGCGGGTGAGCACTCGCGCGAGACGGAAGGCTCGCTCTAATGATAGGTGAGCAGGTTACGTCACTAAGAGTCACCCGCGCAGGGAGTACTTTAAGGCAAGGCGAGAAGGTTCTGTCGGTCCTCACGCATAAAAAAGACAAGGGAAGCGACGGCTCACGCTCGACAAAAAGCCAACTCTCCAACAAGGCCGCGAGACAAGGGGTAGCACCTTCTCGCGTGCGTGAGCTCATCAGAGTATCATCTCGCAGTAAGCAAAATAAAGCAAAGTGTAAGGAGTAAAGGCAAGGCGGCGAGACGGGCGGATAACACCGTCTCGCAGGCCCAAGCAGACTGGTAACTTATTTCGCAAAATAAAGAACAGAATAATAAGTAGGATGAGCATTTACATTTAATTATCACTGTCATATCACAAAATAGAGCTCAAAAAGATAGTTTTTAAGTTTTACATCAGCAGCAAAAGGAAGAGGAGAGAGGGATTCTGGATCTTGGGAGTTGACACATCATTTCTCCTCGCCGTAAGAAGAATCCTCGCTCTCCTCTCCATAGAGCTTGGGGACCAGGTCGCGGACGGTCACCGTTTCTGAATCATCCTTCACGACCCCCAGGTCCTTCATCATCTTCAGGACCAGCTCTGCCGCCCAGATGCCAGCATCTCGGCATTGCTCCTCAACTTCGTCAAAATAATAATGCGGCGGAGGTGTCTGAAAGGGTTTGCGGTGAGATGTCGACGCGACATCGGCCTGAAGGCGAGTATTCTGGGCTTTCAAGCCCTTGACCCCCTCCTCCAGGGCCGCTACTCGCGAGTGCAGCCGCTCCGCCGTCTCGGCATCCTGCGAGACGCCCGACCATTAGTTAAAAGTTAAAAGCTTTTTTGAAGGAAATGAGTAAGGATAGGGCTTTACCACGCCGCCTTGGGCTTTCGCAAGGAGGCCCTCGGCATCAAACAACCTTTTTGCGAGATCTTCTTACTTCTCCCGCTCCGCCACCAGGCTCGTCTCGCTCTCCCACCATTGTTTGTTGATATATATTAGACGGCGCGCGGCGCGGTGCGAGAACTCCAAGGTACGCATCTGGGCGTGGGAGGACTTCATGACGAGATCTCGCGTAGACTCACTCCCAGGAGAGACTGCGTCGAGACCACCATAAAGGCCATACCCCACGGCGAAAACATGACTAGTTGGCTCTTCCTGCTCCTTCCAAGGGGTAAGGAGAGTTGAGATGGACACGCGATTGACGTCCCGCCCCCACAGCAGAACAGGGTCGCCCTCGACATCTTGCACCACGGGGCCCAGGTTGAAGTTCATGTGGGAAGAAGGGGCGGGACGGCTGGAAGAAGAGCCTTCGCGAGAGGTGGTGGCAGCCTGTTGATTAGATGTGGCAGAAGGCTGGTCAGGTAGTGCCGTCTCGCGGGTAGGCGAGACGGCCTATTGAGTAGGCGAGCGGGGCGATTGAGACCCCTCCACAGAGATAGGGCTCAAAGACCCCGATATTTCCTTCTCCTTCGGGGTCATCCTCTTTTTCCCCTTGGAGACAACCACGGTTTTTTTCATTCTCTTTGGAGTGCCGGAGCGAGAAGGGGTCGTGTCGCCTGCATGCCTCTTCGGAGGGGCAGGAGCCAGGGACTCTCTCGCCACCTCAGTTACCGCGCTGGCGAGATCAAGGCCCTTGGAAGGGTGGATGTTGCTTTTGTATGGAGGGTGGACTGGGACGACTCGCTCCCCTAAAAACAAAACAAGAAAGTGAAAAGATGGAGAGACGGAAAAAACGAAGTGCGAGATATGAGAGCTAGAATAACTTCACCAGGGAGCACCGGAGGTAGCGAGTCGAGGCCTCGCCGCAAGTAGTTGACTTTGAAGTTTTTGCCGACGAAGTAATCATACAGCAGCTTGTCCGTGCCGCCGACCTGTGGGGTGGCATAGAAACTTTCTGGGGGAGACACGTCCCGAGTGGGATGCCCCCGAAGTAACCACGGTCGCCACGGATGAAGACAAACCGCGTGAGCCAATGGTGATTTTTGTTGGGCGTCTCGCACACCTTGAGCCCTTGACCGGTGAAGTACGAGACGCCATCAGCGTTGGCGTGATAAATGAAGAACTTGCAGAAGACCGTCAAGCTGAACTCAATGCGCTCCCGGTGCATGTAGCAGGCGAAGGCGATCAACACCGAAATGGCATTCGGGTTGAACTACACCGGGACGACGCCGAAGTACTTGAATACCTGTTTTACCTCAGGCCATAGAGACAACCTCAACCCCGCCTCAAAGTGCGAGACGGGGAAATCGAGCTCTCCTGGGTAATAGGTGCTGATGGACTCGCCAACTTTGGGGGGACGCGACTCGATCCCCTCTCCCAGGTACTCGCGGACAAAGCTGCGGTAATCTTCCTCAGAAAGCCGGCCGAGAGGGAAGTCATGGTCTGTGAACCGCTTCCCGCAGCGGCTGCGCCCCTCGCCTTCCTCAACTCTTTTCTTACCCATCCTTGGCGAGACGGTTTTAGGCGAGACGAAGGGAGAAAGGAGGAGTAAGAAGGAAGATCGGCGAGAGGGTCGTGGGAGAAAAAGCGCGAGAAGGCGCGGCGAGACGAAAGAAGCGAAGGGGCAAGAGCTTGGGTGCGGCAGGAGTGAAGAGGGCGGGTATCCTTCTGATCCAGGGACAGATGTATTTATAACGGATATAGGGCAATGATTAATGCGCGGGAAAAGGTACAGAGGGAGGGGAAGAGTCTGCCGGCGTTTTACTCTCTCTCTCCTAAAAAACCTCGATTAGCGTGGTCAGTCGCAATCATGAGACAATGATTAAAAGAAATTAAAGAGTATTTAAACCAGCAATAAAAATATATATTCAAATACCGTCCCGCAATCAGCGGATACCAAGTTTTCTGAAAATACCGGCGAGACAGCAACACACAACATTAATTATTACAAACATTCAAAGACAAAATGAGGAAGAATGGGCGAGACAGACGGCTTTCAGTACGGGTTCCATTGCCAGCGGCCACCGTGAGCTCCTGCACAGGGTGGCCTACTACGCGAGTGGAACGCGCGAACGGACTCCAGCCCACGGCGAGCGAGACGAAGCTGCATATCGACCTCGTTGATGATGGCGTCAGGATTGGTTCCATTGACATCTAACTCGGTATCTGCCTCAGAAGATAAGCGAGCACACTCGTTCTCTAGCCATTCGATGCGCCGATCCGCCGCCTGCTTATCCAGCATCAGCGAATGGATGAGGCGCGCATGTTTCTGGAACAAATCGGCAGTCTTGCGCCTCATTTCCGCCGGGTTCGCAGGGTCGCTAAGGTAATCTTTAATCCTGTCAAGGGGAGGAAGAGGCGAGACGGCAGGTTGCCCAGGATGCTCCTCAGCAGGCGAGTCGGTCTGGTCGGCTGCGGAAGGAGTAGAGGGGAAGGGTGAGAGAGGCTCCCGCAGGAGTGTGTGGGAGTAGTGAGTGGGATAGAGAAGCGAGAGGGAAGGTTTCTCACCAGGAGGACGGGAAGTCCCGGCGGACTGGGAGGGATCGTCTCTCCTCTCGCAGGGAGGAGTAGTTGGAGGAGTGGAAGGGGGTTGAGAGTCGGAATCTTCGCGGTGGACGGCGGAGTCATCTCACAAGCTTTTCGGTCGCTGTCTAGCCGCGGGAACTCCCTAAAGAGACGAACAATTAAGAAGACAGATACAAATATTGAAGAATAAAGATAGAAGCAAGAGCTCACCGCTTTCTCTTTGGGAGATGCGGGAGGAGGAGAAGGGCAGGTCTCCTGGACTGCGCGAGACGGATCCTCGGCAGAGGAGGGGTCACCTGTGTCTACCCTCTTTAGGCGAGACAAAGAGGATGGTACAGTGGGTAGAGGGCGAACTAGAGTTGAAGTATAAGCGGCCATGGCGGCCTTGTTCTGCCGACACACCTTTGCAAGGCGCTCGCGAAAGCTCTGGCTATGAGACATGATGAACAGTCTACCACAAGGAAGGAGGAAGTGTTTGAAGGGGCAACCTCTATTCGGGATAGGAATCCCATATTTATAGGTTTTGGTGGGGGCCTCATAGAAGATTCTCTCATAAATGCGTCCATAAATACGTTTTAATGGCGAGCCTCAGTTGGATGTTCTTTCCGAGCTTAGAATAATCTCGAAAAGAGCGGAGATTGTGTACAACCTCGGGCTCGCGAGAGGTCCTCAAGGCGCGAATAGTCGAAGCGGGCGAGACGAATTGATGGGCGAGTGGGACCATGGGGTCCACTCGCAGGTGGCGAGATAAGTGTCCTCTGCAGTAGGCGATACGCCCCTCTTAGTGGGGCGAGAAGACCTTTAACCGCGAGAAGACATCATAGCAAAGGATATCGGCGAGACGAACGGGAAGGCACGTCTCGCCGCCAGGTGTTCCCCCACTCACCGCACATAAAGGAGGCTGTTTTCACATTTCTACCCCCAAGGGGATTTTACTCTTCTACCCCGGGTAATTTTACCCTTTTGCCCTTGGTAGTCTGCGTATAGCTCCTCAGAACAACGGAGTTTGGTTGTTGGCAGACCCAACCAGGGGTACTCTGGTAATTTCATGATAGCTCAGTATGAATATTGGCAGTTCAAGCTCAGAAAACTATAAATAAGCTTATAGAGGTTCTTCAAAAACACACACAGACTTTGGCCCGGGACTTGAGAGGATTTTTCTGTGCTTTCTGAGGAGCTCCAAGCCCAGCTTTTGGCTTTGGAGGGGAAGCTCTCAGAGATCTTCCGGGTAAGCGATGAGACCTCCCTACTGAGGCTTTGGGTCGGTTTCTAGTCCTTTACGACCAGTCGGAGGTCAGAGCTTGGAACAAATAGGTGTTGGCTACGCCCCTATTTTTCGAACTCTTGTCGAAGTCAAATTTTGGCTTCAACACTAAAAATCTCTCCATTGCATGAGATCCAAAAAAAAATTTTAGGCAGGAGTAATCCAGGTAGAGGAAGGCAGGAAGTAATCGTGAGCCGCCTGATCTTATAAAATATGGATTTTTTAGATGATTTTTTTTCTTTTTTTAATAAATACTGCGGAATTTAATAAGCTGTAGGTTGGTTGATTGGACGACCCAAGATTCTTTCCTACCTTCTGTATGGATTATCCCTATCAAATTCAGTCTCAAGCTTGAAAGGGAAGATTTTTCATGTAACCCTGTTTAATAATTTTTAATAAAAAACAAACTAGTATTAGGATCTTTTGGGGAAGCTTAACTTGTATGGAGTCCTCACACGTCGCACTGGGTTGGAAAATCTTTCCCTGTGTGTAGCGTTTTTTGTGCTAGGAGCGCTATTAAATTGAAATTTCAAAAAAATGGGCCCACTGCTTTATTTGCTTTCCCAACTCCGTCGACTCTTCTTCCTTATCCTAGGCGACGGAAGTGAAGCGATCATCGGCACACTACCAGGAGAGGCGATCTCTGCAGTTTTCCTCTCTACTGACGGCCAACTCTTTCTCTCTGCGGACCCTCGGTCGGGCTCATCTCTTTGCATCTCTTTGCATTTGTTGGAAACATAGCCTATCTCTACAGTTTTCATTGAGAAGAAAAAGGTACGGCTTGGTGATTTCAAACCCTCACTTTACTTATTATGATCACCGCCTCAATTCCTAGACGCGGTTAGGGTTTTTAGCACATCATTACAAGCATATTGTAAGTTCAAGTTAGAACTGTATTTCAAGTTTGTGTTTCTGCAACTGTATTTGATGTTTAATATATGATTGTATTTGCAGTTAGTGAATGAAAATTGTATATAAAACTATTTCTTTTTTGGCCAACTGCATTTACATTAGTGGGGACCAATAGTGGTGAAATGGACGAAGAGATTGATGTAAGCATTTCTTTCTTGACTTGAGAAAGGGAGTCTTTCTTGACTTGAGAAAGGGAGTACAACTGTATTAACTTTTCTTTGTAAAAATTTGTGAATCACGGAAAACGAGAAACCAGACGCAGGAATACTCCAACCAAAAACAAGTCAAGTAAACAAGATGCAACTAGAGGAGCAAGAATCTTGTACTATCAAATATCTTTACAAGACGAGACATACATTGCGAGACATGATTCACCGATGTGCCGGATGGAAGCAAAAAATAAAAGACAAAAAAAAGTTGCGCAAACTCAGGGAGTAACCGCCGACCCTGCTGAGCTGCTTTACGGAGTCCGCTGAAGCGGCTAAGTCGCCAAATTGCAACATAGACGCACGGACAACCTGTTATTCCAATGCTGAAGAACTCTATCTGCTGATCTATAAGCCGTTTAACCGCAAGGTCACCTAGCCGCTAGATCGCCGCGAACAGCTGCTGCCGAACTGAACAAGCTGCCAGAAGCGGACAGCTTATTGAACTGGGAAAGGGTTGACAAAGAAAAGATCATATGCTCGCAAGTCGCGACCTGCTGCTAACCGTCGATTGTAAACCACAGAGTGCACACTAATCCCTGGCCGAAGTCAGAACCAAGTCCCTGGCTTCTCAGCGCTGTCCGCACAACCTTCACAACAAACACCGGTCAAATCTTCAAACATCGCAAACACAAAATCATTTCTGCAGCAACCACCTGAGCTCACTTACTGTTCATTCGGTTGTAATGTTGATGTGACAGGGGGTCTTATTTATAGGCGCGGAGAGGAGTGTAATCACCGCCTTAGCCGATAGGATCACCACCCTATCTCGCGGCGAGCATTAAGTGTATCCGTAAAGCCACAAGCGCAATGTTAGTCCGCCTTGTCGCCGCGACTAGCTAGACCGCCAGTTCGCCAAGGTCGCACCACCAAGGCCGGATAGAAATCCTATCTGCATTGCCGCCACAAGGCCAAGCCAGGACTTGTCCGCCACACCAGCAGACTCTGCGGATACCCCACCTGTCCGCACACACGTAGACACAGCTCTAGTTCGCATGCTCCTGCGGACACTACTCCAGTCCACACACTCCGAGCCCGCAACCAAAGCATAAGGATGATAATTGTCGAATTCGACGGACATGGAAATCAGTCTGTGCTAACTGCGCGATCTCCCAGACTGAGCACACCTGAACTTAGCACAAAGACAGACCAAGTCCATACCACCAGCCATCCCTGGTGTGAACACAGCACTAGCGGATACACGGGCCAGTCCGCATAAAATCGGCGGACTCCAGTTCTAGTTCGCACAACCAGCGAAATGAACAGATAACCATCCTATCTGTCTGGTTACCTCTGGGGAACAAGCTAACTGCAACACTCTTGCCGACCTGACTATCCGCCACTTCTGTCCACATAGTCTGCATGGACAAACTGCTCAGGCTGCCCAGGCCACCACTTTCATTTCAAAAAATTCAACACTCACCATTGAATTGAGAAGTGAAAACCAACCCTAGTAGTCCCCGTAACCGAGTAAATGGCCCCTTCGACAACGAAGTCGTGAAGATGCCCGCGATGTTGTCCTCACTTCACACATGTCCAACCACAAGAGACCCCTCCAACACCTTCTCCCGAATGAAATGGTACTCAATCTCAATGTGCTTGGTCTGCGCGTGACAAACTGGATTATTAACTAGTTTAAGGGCACTTTCGTTGTCACCATGTAGCAGAGTGGGACCCTGCACTTCTTCATGGACGTCCTCTACTAGACTCCTAAGCCAAATGTCTTCCCGGGATGCCAAGGCCGAAGCCTTGTACTCAGCTTTAGTAGTAAAGACGGACACAGAATCCTGCTTCTTGCTACACCACGAGATACCCGTTGATCCACATATGAAGACATAACCAGATGTCGACTTCCGGTTGTCTGAACCTCCTCCATAATCAACATCTGTATAACCATGCAGGTTGAAGCTCGTGTCTCTCCCATAAAGGAGACTCATATCAGAAGTGGACTTCACGTACTTCAGAATACTTTTCGCCGCCACTAGATGAGGCTTCTGAGGTTCCGCAATATACCGACTTACTCGGCCTACAACATAAGCAATGTTTGACATCGTAATCGTCAAGTAAATAAGGCTCCCAACAAGAGCCCGGAACACTAAATGTTCTGGAAGTATCCTCCCATCATCACGTTGAAGCTTGATGCCAACATCAAGTGGAGTAGAACTACTCTTTCCCTCCTGCATGTCGAACTGCTGAATGATCCGTTCCGCATAGCCCCTTTAGGAAATGAGTATGGCACTCTCTTTCCTCTCCACCCCGAGTCCAAAGAAGTGGTGGAGCTCACTCAAGTCCTTTATCTCGAACCAAATAGCTAGCTCTGTCTTGAGCCTAGCTACCTCCTTCTCGGAGTTCCCTGTAACGATCATGTCGTTCACATATAACAGTATCAAGACATGAAGCTCCCCTCTCTTCTTGATGAACAGGCTCGAATCTGAATCAGAGGCAAAATAACCGTAGAACTTGAGGTATTTTGTGATCTTATCATACCATGCCCATGGAGCCTGCTTTAACCTATAAAGGGCCTTCTGGAGATTGCAGACGTATCCTGGATAATCTTCAGACACGTATCCCAGTGGCTGAACCATGAAAATGTCCTAATTAATTTCCCCGTAAAGAAAAACATTCTTTACATCCAGCTGCCACATCTTCCAAACTTGGCAAGCTGTCAAGGCCATCACCACTTGTACTGAAGTCATTTTTGCAACAGGACTAAACGTCTTTTCGTACTCTTCTTCATACCGTTGAGAGAACCCTCGAGCTACAAGGCGAGCCTTATACCGCTCGATGCTCCCATCCACCTTCTTCTTTAGCTTGTACACCCACTTGCATGTCTCAGGAGTAATGCCTTCGACCTTGGACACAAGGTCTCACGTCTTGTTTTTCATGAGGGCAGCCATCTCCTCATCTATTGTGTTATCCCACTCCTTGACTCCAGTGGCATCTTCAAAGCAAGAAGGCTCTCGCTCATCCAGAGGGCCTGCAAAGAAACAAGAGATGAAGCTCACCGCGTTTCCTTCTCTATAACTAGCTAGTGGTTTGACGGTCCTCTTCGATCTCTGAAGAGTCTGACCCTTACTGACCACCTCCACTGCTTCTTCTAAACCAGCTCCTTTTCTAGGCAAACTTGGAGCATCGCTCCCCCCTGCTTCCTGAATCTGAAGCCTCCGCCCCGGAGCTAGAAACACCTAGAGCTCCTGGTGACACACACAGCTCCACCAGAAGATCCTTAGTAGCCTCCTCCTGCCCGTTGTCCGACCTGATTTCCTGCAGCTCCACAGAAGAGCCACCTCCATATGACGTTAATTTGTCGAAGACCACATCTCTTGAGACGACGAACTTCTTCGTCACTGGATCCATACACTTCCATCCTTTCTTTCACTTGTAAAAGCCCATGAACATAAGCTTCCTCGCCTTCACATCTAGCTTTGTCCTGAGAGCATCCGGGATGTGTACGTAGTAGGTAGACACGAACACACGAAGGTTTCCAACTACATGCTTCTCCTTAAATATCATCTCATGAGTAGACTTCACGTTGATCGGACTTAGAGGCATCTGATTGATGACATAAGTTACGCATGCCATCCCTTCCGCCCCAAAAGACCTCGGAATGCCTTTGACATGAACCAACACTTGCAGGTCTCCGCCAGATGATGGAGTTTCCGCTCTGCTACTCCATTTGTTGTGGAGTATGAGCACAAGTGATCTCTCTCCGGATGTCGTGCTTCCTGCAAAAGTTAGAGAACTCATTTGAAACGAACTCATCTCCGTTGTCTGTTCTCAACTTATTAATCCGCAGGCCAAGCCGACCCTCCACTAGCTCCTTGAAATCCACAAACAAATGGAACACGTCTGACTACTCCTTCATAAAGTACACCCAAGTGTACATAGTGTAATCATCTATCAAGACCAACATGTATCTGCTGCCTCCAAGGCTGGCGGTGACGGTTGGTCCTATCAAATCACCATGGATACACTCTAATGGTGCTTTACTTCTAGTCTGTGAGTTGTCAAACAGAAGGTGATGAGCCTTTCTATATTGACACTCTGCGCAGACATGACCATCACCGAAGGATGACAACTTAAACATGCCTTTCACAAGGCTCTTCACTGATATAGCTTTCAATTTGTCCATCCCAACGTGTCCCAGTCGTTCATGCCAGATAGCTGCATTATCATTGTCTCTCATCCGATCAACATAGAAACTTATTGATAGCACAAATAGGTCTTTTACCCTTCTCCCTACATGAGCAACGTCAGCTTTTATTGCTGACACGTTTCGGAGAAACTTCACTTCTGTCGGGCCGAACAAAACGTGATAGTCTGCATCCACTGCATTGGTCATAAAAAAGAGGTTTTTCTTCATACCCAGTACGTGATAAACACTTTTCAAGGTGAGTGGATCATTATCTCTACTTAAAGAAATGACACCCTCCTTCTCAACTGTATGAACAGTATCATCAGCAATTATGATATCTTCGTTACCTGAGAACGTTCGCAGAGAGGAGAACTTCGACTCATCCCCGGTGAGGTGGTGACCACACCCCGAGTCCATTATCCAGTCATCTTTATAGTCGATAGTGGACAAGACGCGAACACACGTGCCTGACATGAACGCATTCCCCCATCCGGCTTCCTCAGCACTTGAACCAGCTTCCTCTTTATCTGCAACGTACCCCGGTTGCAGCTTGGCCTTGCATTCCTTCTTGAAGTGACCCAGCTGGTCGTACCTGTATCACCTCAGCCCTTTCTTCTTCTTACAATCACGCTTAGGAGCATAACTCCTCTCTTGCTGATATGAAGTTGAAGGGCCATCACCAACATCAGGCTTCTTCTTCTCTCATCTCTTCTTCTTCCCTAAGAAGAGTGTCTCACTACCTCCTTCAGAGATTGTGACTCCAGCCATCTGTCTAGCTAAGCTCTCCTACGAAGCCAGTAGGTTCTCCATCTCCAGCAAAGACGACCGAGTGGCCCAGCCTTGAATAGAAGTAACAAAGACTGCATATTCTTTCCGTAAATTGTGGATTATGTGTCTCTTCAGCTTCGCTTCTGAAATAGTCTCATCAAGATCTAATGCTGAAATCTCAGCGCACAAGTTCTACATCTTCAGGAAGAACATTGAGATGGACAGATCTCCTTGAGTGGCTCTCGCTAACTCATTATCCAGGAATTATAGTCATGCTACTTCTTCCTATTGAACAACCGATCGAGGGAAGTCCAAATCTCTACAGCTGACCGACATCCGATGATATGGTCGAAAAGTTCCGGTGAGATAGCCCACTTGAGAGTAAACTATGCTTTCACATTTGGCATCCTCCAAGCTCTCACCGCTTCAACATTGCCAGCTACAACAGTAACTTCTTGTTTGTCATCTCCACAGACGACCTCTGACAGGTCCTCGTGCAGAAGATAGCTTTCCATACACGACTTCCACTTCTTGAAGTTAGTGGATGTAAGAAGCTAAATTCCAAGACCTCTTGCAAGTCCACATTCCATTGCAATAACTCTGGTTACTTAGACTTCTAGAAGTAATAAAGCAAACTGTAAGTTGATCGCAGCTCAGGACTCTATTCCCTCTGATACCATGTAAAAATTTTTGCATCGCGAAAAACGGGAAATCAGACACAGGAACACTCCAACCAAAACCAAGCAAAGTAAACTAGATGCAACTAGAGGAACAAGAATATTATACTATCAAAAATATTTACAAAACGAGGCATACATGACGAGACATGATTCGTCGATGTACCTGATGGAAGCAAAAAATACAAGGCAAAAAACAAGCCATGCGGACTTAAGGAGTAACCGCTGACCCTGCTGGGCTGCTCTACGGAGTCTACTGAAGCCTCTAAGTCGCCAAACTGCAACCTAGCCGCACAGACAACCCGTCATTCCAATGCTGAAGAACACTGTCGGCTGATCTGCAAGCCTCCTAACCGCGAGGTCGCATAGCCGCCAGATCGCCGCGAACATCTGCTGTCGAACTAAACAAGCCGCTAGAAGCGGACAGCTTATTGAACCGGGAAAGGGTTGTCAAAGAAAATACCGCCTGGTCAGAAGCCATGACCTGCTGCTAACCGACAATTATAAACTACAGTGTCCACATTGATCCATGACTGAAGTCATAACCAAGTCCCTGGCTTCTCAGCACTATCCGCACATCCTGCACAACAAACACCGGTTAAAGCCACAGATACAAAATCTTCAAACAGCGCGATCACAAAATCCTGTCCGCAGCAACCACCCGAGCTCACTTACTTTTCATTTGGTTGTAATGTTGATGTGACAGGGGGTCCTATTTATAGGCACAAAGAGGAGTGTAATCACCGCCCTAGCTGATAGGATCACCACACTATCTCGCGGCGAGCACTGAGTGTATCCGCAAAGTCACGGACATAATGCCAGTTCTCCTTGTCGCTGCGACTAGATATGTAAGATCCTTTTTTTTAAAACACCGGGGTCTTATGCCCAGAACCGCTGCTTTGATGTGACACCAACACGCCCGGGAAGGTTGTTACTACAAAGCATCGATCCTGCCGGCCATACCGATCGCAGAAGAGAAGAGTAAAAGTATAATAGTACATGAGTAAAATGAAACTCAAAACTAGTCCACCAGAATCATATATATATAAATAATTCTCCACGAAGGGAGAGTCGACAGAAAAGATATAGCAAAGTACTAAAGAGGGCACCAGCCTAATACATCAAATCCTCACTACAAATCACTCAATTGCGAAAGCAAATCTAAATATCAACTAATGATCAGGACTCACTGTCCCTGCTGCCTGAACTCTAGTGCTAGACTATCCCATCTCCAAGCGCACCGACCTCTAGGGCTACATCTTCTGGTTTGGCTCCACGATCCCCTAAAATAATTTGGACAATGACCGTTAGTCTATAAGAAGTCCTATCATCCCCCACCCCTCCCCCATGGATCCTAGGCACCGAGCGGGGAGAAGGAAAGGGAAGGTAATGAAGGTGGAGAGTAACAAAGGTAAGCAGGTGGCAGCGGAACTAGTCTATCATGAGTTCATAAACAGAGCAAGTAAATGTAAGTAGTAGTAAGTAAGCAACATAAGTATACACATGAATAAGGTAAGCAAGTAAAAGTACAAGAAGATAAACTAAGTAAATAACCATGACCTATAGGAATGCCCATACAAACCTATAGACCAAGGGGTCGTTTTGCAAGGACTATTGTGTAAAATGTCTCATACCAATTTATACAATAGGTGTCAAGGGTTACCTTTAGTTCCCCCTTTCTCGAGCCTAACCTCTCAGGATACCTCCGTAGTGGCAAATTGAAGCGGTGGGTTGGGCCTCGCCCACCTCTAAACTGGTATCAGCACTACCAGTCAGACCTATTGTATGCATCAACGCTGGTGCACTAAGAGGAGCTCCTGCATACTCTTGCCGGCTGGCACACCAGACTTTATTTGGCTAAGTGCTAAACCACACTTGTTGAGTCAACGTATTGGTGTCGGTGCTACGACTCTCCTATACTGAGGAACCACTACCTTATATTTTATGCACATGCAACATTAATTTATTTTCCCACCGAGCCAAAGCTCCCAGGATTATCCCGTCCGCCACAAAACCATCCGAGCCATCGGCTCGCCGGGATAACCTGCTCATCACCAAAACCACCGAGCCTACCGCTCGTGAGACCCAACCTAACTCCCACCACACCGGGGAGTGTGAGTGTAAGTGTAATCCTAGAGTATTTCTAATTACTCTTGTATTCCATTTAATCTTACGGTTTACGTTAACCTTGGACTGCCCAGGGCATTCCCTGTGAAGGGATCTCGAGGGCACTAGGAACTATGATGGGCTGAAGCCCAAAGCTCCTTTTCACAAGGTACTTATTATTGTTGGTTAATACCCATAACAAATCCCATTTTAAGTTAACTTAATCTAACACTAGTGTGTTTGACTCCTCTCCACAGGAAAGACGATCTTCTGTCGATCCCGAGCACCTCTTAACACTAGTCAATCCAACATTCCCCTCATCATGACTCTTAATGAAACTCACTTTTTCATCTTACCAAATCAGCATGCAATATTCTCTACTTCCTATGACCATTCCACATGCTATCACAATTTCCGCAGTTTTACTAAATACAGTCTCACCCAAGCTATATGATGTACATGATAGGAGGTACTCCAAATATTTATCCAAATGCCCTAAGATAATTATTGTGAGCCTATTATGACATATTTAGCCTAAATTCAGAGACTTGTAATTTTCCTAATTAATTTAGCATTTATTAGATTTTCCCAAAAGTTAGGTCAGGGGTAATTTTGAACATGAAGTACTAGATTTACTTAAGTTATGGCCACCCAAGAATTATAATCACTATATGATGCTAAAATAATAGATAATACTAAGTTTTCCAAACTTTCATAAAAAGTATCAAACCCTAAATAATAAATTCAATGCAAATACAAAAAATAGAATAAAAGAGAGAAGTATCTCAAAATATTATCCAAAAATTACACAAAAATTACCAGGGCTTCAATATGATCATAAATCATCGTTGAATAAGTTTCACAACATTCTAATTTAGTTTAACCATGATTTTATCAAAATCATCCTTATGGACAACATAAAGGTTATAACTACAAGTATGAGCTAATGTCTTCCACACATCCTACAATAATTTTTAGAGATCAATATCACTATAAAATTACTTTTACCAAAATTTCATAAGAATCCAAGGTCATAAGACCCTTTATTTATTCTTTAAGGTGTATAGACCTAAATAATTTCCAAGTGATTTAAGTGGAGTGCATATGTCCAAATACTACCAAATTCCTTCCTATGGCATTTCACCACCCTAAGATCACATGGACTAAACACCAAGTCCATACAAGGACATATCACTCCATGTCCTTCACAAACCCCCAAAGTTCAACCTTAGGGTTTGAACTAGGGTTCTAGGGCAAATCCACCATAATCAACCCTAATCCACCCTAAACTCCATGTGAGGGTGTCTAAACTAACCATGGGGCTATGGCCAAAGTCCCAACCCCTTTGGCTGAGAATTGGCCCCTCCATGCCCCAAGCTCACTCTGGTCCTAGTTAACCCTTAAAGGGCCACACTTTGGTCTCATCAAAACTCATTCAAATCTAATTCAATTGGGCTGAGATTTTTATCATTGTCATTCCATGACCCTAAGAGTTAGATACCAAAATTTTGGTGGGTTTAGAGGTCATTAGACCCTTTAAATAATCCATAAATGGATTATTATATTTCTATAGAAACTTTAGGGAAATGTTTTCCAAAAATTCCCATTTTTTGATATATTATAGGTATAGGTAAGAATGACCTCCATCCAACATTTCAAGTCATTTGGATGGCTTGATTGATGGGGGCACTCAAACCAACCTCTGATCTAGCCTAGGTATAGACCTCACCAAAATGAGTGTTGTGGTCTAACCTGAACTTCAAATTGGTCAAACTAATATTAAAATAAACTAGACTTACTAATCTACAGGTTTCATGTTGACCACTTTTTCATAAAGTGTCTCTAAGTATTTTTAATAATTAAAACCAAACACTACTAAAACTGTGACAGAAAAGAATACACAAATGAAATGATAATTACCTGCCAACACAAATCTTAAAGCAGATTTGACGGAATCCTTTCATCTTCTAGCTTGAGTCGATGGTCCAGATTGTCCCGTCCTGGAGCAAACTCTAAGCCTATTTCTCGGCCACCCGACCACCTCCCTGGCCGGCCACCACCACCACCTCCGTTGAGGTGGTGGCTATCGCCGGGCGGCGGCACAGCCGCTGGAGGGGACATTTCCGGCGAACCCGACACTTCGTTTTTCTCGAAAAAACCAGGGGAAAATCTCCACCCGATCGGGCTCCGATTATTATCCCTAACGATGCCTAAGATCTATCCATAGAAGGAGTAGAGGAGGACCTGTTTTGCGGCCTGAAGACGTACGCTTTGCCTCTTCACCATTCCGGCCACTGAGCTTTTGGCTCTTCTGCAACTTCTGCACCAACCTCAATGGAATTGAAAAGCAAACGGGAGAAACACTTGACCTTGCTCTGGTGAAGGTCCTTAAAGAGGGAATTTGGGAGAGGAGGCTTGTAACTCCTGAATTTCATTAAACTCCATTAATGGTCATTAACTCCACCCCTTCGGTTTCAACCAAATTGAGGGGCTGAACCAAATTAATGGCCGACCACCTCCAAAAACTCCTCCTCTCCCTCAGAGGAATAAAAGCCCCATAAAAGTGGGAGTTATGGAGCCTCCATGGCCATGATGACCATTAATCTCAAGCTTTTCTCCCTCCTCCAATTCACCAATTCCAGAAGCTTAGTCCGACGAATTTGTTCTATTCGTCGAACTCCGCTCGAAGAATTGGTTGTATTCGTCGAAGTCCGCTCGATGAATTTGCGATATTCAACGAACTCCGCTCGATGAATTTGCGATATTCAACGAACTCCGCTCGACGCATTGGTTGTATTCGTCGAACTCCGCTCAGCCTTGCTCGACGATTTCGTCGAGCTCTGCTCATCCTTGCTCGATGATTTAGTCGAGATCTGCTCGACGATTTCGTCTGGCGCTGCTCGACGATTTCGTCAGGCGCTGCTCGACGATTTCGTCCGACGCTGCTCGACGATTTCATCCGGCGCTGCTCGACGATTTCGTCCGATTCTGCTCGACGATTTCGTCCGGCTCTGCTTGATGTTTCGTCCAGCTCTGCTCGACAATTTCCGTCTAGCTCAAGTTTCCTTAGCCTGTATTTTTTTTTGGTGTTATATTGGACGCTTTAGTGCTTCCCAGGGTTTTGTCATGACTCAGTCATGACAAAACCATACTAGGGGTCTAGAAGTCTGAGAGATGTTACAAGCTAGACAACCAGTTCGCCAAGGTCGCACCACCAAGGCCGGATAGAAATCATATTCGCCTTACCGCCACAAGGACAAGCTAGGAGTTGTCCTCCACACCAGCAGACTCTGTGGATACCCCACCAGTCTGTACACATGTGGACATAGCTCCAGTCCGCACACTCCTGTGGATACTACTCCAAACCGCACACTCCGAGCCCGCAACCAAAGCACAAGGCTGACAGTTACCGAACTTGGCAGACATGGAAATCAGTCCGTGCTAACCGCACAATCTCCCAGACTGAGCACGCCTAGACTTGGTACAAAACCAGACCAAGTCCACACCACCAGCCATCCCTAGTGTGAACCCGGCACCAGCGGATATATGGGTCAGTCCGCACAAAACTGGTGGACTCCTGTTCCCATTCACACAACCCAGCGAACTGCATGGATAACCATCCTATCTACCCGGTTACCTCCAGGAAACAAGCTGACTGCAACATTCTTGCCGACCTGACTATCCGCCACTTCTATCCGCATAGTCCGCGCGGACAGACTGCCCAGACCGCTACTTTCACTTCAAAAAATTCAACATTTTTAACCTGCAGATTAAAAAAGAACATCCTCGTTTCCATGTTGTCCATTCGGAGGAAGAGGCATATGTTTTGTATTGCCAGTACACTCACAAAACCAGAATTAGTGTTCGTAAGTAACACGTTATTTATTACACACATGCCAGAATTATCAAATTACGTGAATACAGTTGCTCAAAGGCAGGAAAGAAACACACAAACCCGTCACCGATTAAATATCGCAAATTAGATACTCGGTCTGGTTATCTTGCATGTTGTCATTTTAAAACAGATACAAATGGTAAGAACTGGACGGTTGCAAAGTTTGTGGAGGGGCACAATTATCCCCTTGCATCTGAGAAAGAACAATTTTTGTTGAGGTTGCATCAAAAGGTATTAGATATGCAGAGCAATCTATTTAAAAATATGTCAGAGGATGCTATAAAAGCAATGCATGCATACAATTTTCTCACTGAAGAAGTTAGAGGTGTTCAAAACCCATTTCACCACGGGCGTTGCCTAAAATTATGTCCAACGTGGTAAAAAAGCTTTGATTGAAAGTGGCGATTCGATTAGTTTATTGAAGATACTACAGGCAAGGCAACTTGAGGATAATATGTTCTCATATGAAGTCCAGATAGATGAACTAAATATGTTGACCGAGTTTTTTTTGGATCGATGGGCATAATAAGATTGATTATGATTATTACGGTGATGCTATTATTTTTGATACAACCTACAAATTAAATAAATATAATTTGGTGTGCGCTCCATTTATTGGTGTGAACAATCATTGGCAGAGTGTTTTTGTTGGTTGCACTTTCATTACAGAAGAAATCATAGATTCTTTTTGTTGGGTTTTTGACATATTTCTTATGTTCGTTGGTGGTAAAAAAAACCTACAACTATTTTTACTGACCAAGATCAGGCTATGACAGTTGCTATTGAGCGCGTTCTCACCACCAACCGACATCGATTGTGTCAATGACACATCTCAAAGAAAGCTCCTTTTAAAGTCCATTGTTTTAACCATGACAAAGGTGTTCGAGGTTTATTCCACCAATGCATGAGCAAGTGTGGCTGTGAGTACAAGTTTGATCGTTATTGGAATGAGATGATGTTGAAATGAATCTTACAAGACAACAAATGGTTGAGAGATATATATGCAGTTTGGAGGAAGTGGTCAACTATATACAACAAGGATGTGTTGAATCTCGACATTTTGTAGGCTTAAAGGAGTGAATCGACAAATCATGGATTGCATGGTTGTTCTAAGACAACCAGTTATATTGTAAAGTGTTTAGTTGGGTTGGAGAAACTTGTTTCAACATGGCGGAGAGCTGAGTTTGATGAAGATTTTAAGTGCACGCAGGGTACTATTGACTTAAAATATAAAAGTTCCATGCTACTAAAGCAGGCTTCAAAGGTTTACACCAGGAAAGTGTTTTCTATCTTCTAGAAATCATTCACGGAGGGGGATGTTGGGGTTAGCATAGTCGATGGGACGAGATACGAGGATAATAGTATTTCATATGTGACCTCATAGTGTGACGAAGATGTTGACGGTAAACGTTGGTTTGTAAACTTCAATGTATTACTGGCGAAGTAGAATGTTCTTGTCAAGGATTTGAAATAAAAGGTATTCTATGCAAGCACGTTTTGCGATATTCATTCATAGAAATGTAAAACAGATTCTCGGCCAATATTTGCTTAAACGATTTAGTTTGCATGCTAAGAAAGGTATTTACCTTCCCTACTCACCTTCAATGGCCCAATCCGATTCAAATGCGGTTTTCAGGAACCATTTAATGAGGTTTACATATGAATTAGCCCTCCAAATTGAGAGCTGCCAACCGACAAAGGAACTTGTTATGACTTCCATGAATGATTTGACTCAAAAGATTCACGTTATGGTCATTGGGGGTGGGGGGTGTCAATCAGAATGGGAGAGATGAAACATTATTAAGGGACCCGCCGACAAGCGGCCAAAAGGTGTTTCTAACGCACGACTAAAAGGACATTAAGAGAAAAATAATAGAGTGCCAAGTACTACTTTTTTATCTTAATAGTTCAAAAACAAGTTCTGTACTACTAATGATTCTTATGTTTCCAAAAACAACTTCATAACTACAAGTATAATGATACTTATATTTTCCAATGTAGGAAAGAGAGCTGAATTGAAGAGAAGAGCAGTCCATGTGAATGATAATCCATCAAAAAAAGGTCTACAACTTCTTCGATTCTCCATAACATGTGCACCAGTCAACCCCACAGGCTACTCCTGCAGATATCGATTCTTAAGAGCACTTTGTCTTAGATTTGTCTTTTAATTTTTCGAGTATCCCAGATGATTTCAAAACTTAAAGTGAATCATGTGCCTTAATAGTTTAAGTATTTACCATTTTCGGTACATTCTTGTTCTTGCAAATGAATATTTACTAGTAGTAAAGGATCTGTGAACTTGCGGTGAATTGCATGTACATTCTTGTTCTTGTATTTCTGTGGACTTGTTGTGAACTGTGAACTTAGTATAGGAGTGCATTCTTGCTGTGTACTTGTGCATTGTGAGGTTGTAGTTGGCTTGAATTGATGAGAAGAAAATAAATTTCCAAGAAAATGACAGTTTTTTAACAAAATCTCAGTTTTTAACTGTCAACATATTTAATTGTGAACCAAAACACCATAACAATTAACATGCATGAGCAGGCAAAACAAATTTGATCAGCAGTTAATTAACAAAATCTCAGTTTTCCCCCACTATATTCAGGCCACAAAATCCATCCAGTTCAGAACATCATAGTAATTAACTGTTCAATATTTCCTCTCTCAAACCCTTATAACAACAAAATCACTAGTCGTTAGTACTAATTATGTTATAAAATGCCCGAAAAATGTCCAATGCAATTTCTGCACGAAATCGTGGCATCTCTTTATACCAATTCTTTTTTACTTGCCATGAAATAGTCTTGATCGACAACACCTCCTCCATGAATTTCATCACGAACACGCCGCAATCATCCCCATTATCTTGTTGCGGCAAATTAGGAACCTCGTTAATAGGCCAGCTGATAATATCATTTGGCAATACTTCACTAACCTCCCCGTATAAAATCTTAACCTGCATGATACCTTAATTGTCAGAAAGCATGTAAACTCAACTTTCATATGGGTGTGTAATGCTCACTAGTGTGAAATTGTACCAAGTTAGAAAGGTTGGAACAATGATGGCCACTTTTAAACTAGTCGTAGAACTCCCAGCATTGTTCCTTCTGGCGACAAACAAGCAGTGTCCAATGGCTTGACACATGATAGGGCATAAGCATGATATCAGATGCCTTCAAACTGGCCAATGTTATATGGCTCAATAAGATCCTGTTATTTGGCACCTTATTGCTCTTATAATATTGCACAATGAATTGTTAGATATTAATAATTTCAAGGTTAAACATATCGAAGCGCAAATGAGCACAAAATGAAGCATGTACTGCATGATTTGACAAAACGTATAAAAAAGACTTCAGTCTACCAAATGATCTCTTCTGCTTTGAACCAATGAACACTGCATACACATCTAGGCGAGCGTCCGTTATCCAAGCCGTTCCCAATAGATCATCTATATTCCCTCGAGTCATCTCAATGTTACCACTCGAGAAAATAATCTTGGATCTGTAGTAATAGTTAAAATAATTGTAAGAATGATAAGCAATTATCTGTATGAAAATACTTGCATGACAAGTAATAATTAACTCTCCATGAACTGATTAAGGATGAAGTCCATGTTATCTCAAATTCGAGGTTTATATGGGGTCTACCGGGATAGCTAGGAACCAAAACAAGATCCTTCCTCCTATTAGCCTTCTTCGGGTCTCGAACGAAACATGCTTCTTTGGCTGGGCTTTTAAGTGTAATGATCTGAGTGTTAGGGACAAGTGCGACTTCAGGGCTACCTTGGGTGGAAAATGGTGCGGTGGGAGAGACCTTAGTCTGGGGTGTGGATGATGTGGGTGATGCGGGTGATGTGGGTCATGGTGCATGGTGATGGGATTGGGACATCCTATCTTGTAACTTCTTAAACCAACTTTCACAAAAAGTTCCCAATGAGACTTCAACCTTAGCAACTTCTTCCCGTACATAAACACGGAGCAGAGATTCCATTGTGTTCCAATCTTCACCTTCTTTTTCTCCTTCTCCATCCTCCTAAGCAATCTTCTTTCACTCTTCATAACAATCTTTTTCCTAACCTCCTCAAGCTTCATTTTCTCCTTCTCATTCTCGATATCCTCAAAATTTGAGTCCACTTCAAACTTCACCTTATTCCCAACAACCTTCACCCCTCTTCCCTTTCTCTTAGTTGGCTTCACATCTTCAAAATCGGACTCGGCCTCCTCTGGTCCTAACAACTTCTTCTCATCCTCCTTCATACTTCCAAACTTGTATCTAAGCTACAAGATATAACAAAACCTATTGAAAGTATCTAACGTCTAACTAAATCACTTAGAGGGGGGGTGAATATGTGATGTATGTGTCTTTTCGCGAAATAAATAAAAATACTTAAAAACATTAAGCACACAAACACCAAGATTTTATAGTGGTTCCCCGAGTTGGGTACGTCCACTTTCCTGCCTCGCCTATCTACCACGAAGGGCTAGATTCACCTACTTCACCAAACTCAGATTTCGACAAATCTTACACCTCAGAGCCGTAACTCCTACAACTCGGATACGACGCTCCTACCACTCCAAGAACAACCTCTCCTACAACTCGATCCACAACCGGATCTACGACTCGATCCACAAATGAATCTACAACTCGATCCACAAACGGGTCGATGAATCTTGAATCGTGCAACATTCACAGTTGTCGGCCGATCGGAGATGTCGTGTATCACACAGGAGGCCGACCGGTCGTTCTTTTTGGAAAGTTTCTCAATTTGAAAATTAGAACAATTTGCAAGATTAGGGTTGAAGAAAAATCCACCCTAAGTACTTATAGGCAACATCAAATTCAACAATTATACAATAAATTCCAAAAATAAACTTGCGAAAGTTACTGTGCATGGTCGCCGCAACCCAAGCATGGAAAAAACATTGTCGGAAAAATGACCTAAGTCATATTCGTCGAGTATCGTCAAGTATCGCTAGTATACTCACCGAATAGTCATTGATATACAATGAATTTGACTTAGAGAAATCCAGCTCAAGCTAGTAAGCCACTCAACGCCAAGGCTGAAACCATACTAGACGAATTCATCGATTATCAGCTAGTATACTCGACGAATTGGTCGAGTATAGGCTAGCAGACTCAACGCTCTCGACGCCAAGATGCACTTAACGCACTTGACGCCATCAACACACTCGACGCACTTGACGCCATCGACCCAGCAATATTCGATGAACTTGCCTTAAGAAAATCCAGAGAAGTAGTGTCGAGATGATTCGACAAATTTGGTGTGTATCGTCATGTATATTTGACAAATTCAGCGAGTATCGTTAGATATATTCGACGAATTCGACGAGCATACTTGATGATACTCGACGAATTTTTCTTAACTATTTTTCCAATCTTTACGGATATTTCACCACAAGTATATAAGATGAATTCAATGAGTGATAGTAAGTATATACGACAAATTTGACGAATATGAATGATACTCGATGAATTCGACGATTATCCTTTACGATACTCCATGAATTTTACTTGGGTAAAATTCTGTTCTATTGAATTTGAGATTTTCTTCTTCCTTGAACCTCCTCATGTACTTGGAATAGAAGTACACTCCAATAGAGAAATTATACATGAGTCAACATAATAGCATATGCAATGAAGGATTACATTGAAAGATATGGTACCTAAACACCTAGAGGGGGGGGGGTGAATAGGTGACCTAAACCTTTTTAAAACTTTGTTGGCAGCACAACAGTTATTTCACAGATTACTACAGCTAACAGCAATTACAGAAAACAAACAGTCAATCCACAGCACAGCTCAGCACACCACAGCAGACACACTAATTTATAGTGGTTCCCCAATCTTTGGGTACATCCACTTTCCCCCTTCGCCTATCTAGCAGTGTACTAGATTCGGCCAAACTTCTCCACTATCTCAGAACCCAACTAGGTTCCTACACCTCAGGCCCAAAGCCTTACACTCAGCCACAAAGGCCTACACTCAGCCACCCAGGCCTACACTCAGCCAATTAAGGCCTACACTCAGAGTTCTTCAACTCCTACACTCAGGCAACCAAGCCCTACCCTCAGCCTTTATAATATAGGCTTACAATTCTCTCAGATCCAATGGATCCTACAAATAGAAATATAATAGCTAACTCTACAACTCAGAAAATAAGAGAGGAGTTGAGAGTTTCTTGAAGAGTTCTTGGAAGAACTCAGTTAGATCCAAACTGACTTAGCTTCCTTCAAAGCTTCTTGAGTTAGAACTGAATTAGTCTGAATCTTCTGCAGTTGTTCCTTGACCTCTGCTTCTTGAGATCCAGTTGTTTCTGAATCCTTCTTCTCAGCCTTAGTTCCAAAGACTGAATTCTTGATTGGAGCTCTCTCTCTCCAACTTCTTAGATCTGCAGTTGGACTGACAGATCTTCTTGTGTTGATCCTCTGTGTATCACTTCTTGATTTAATCTGATCAACTACTTAAAATATTCTCTCAAGCTGTAACTCTTGTTTCCCAATCACAACAACTGTTTCTGTAAACTAAGGATGCCTATTTATAGGCTTCCTTCATGGTAACCGGCTGGTCCGGTTCATAACAAACTTCTGATTTCTCTGACAGTTGCTGTAGACCGGCTGGATCGGCAGCTGTCATGTCAACCAGTCACTTCTTGAAATTCTCTAACTGTCAGATAGTGTCGAGACTTTCTGTTCTTAAGTGTCGACACTTATAGACTAAGTGTCGACACATGTTGTGTAAGTGTCAACACAAGTCTACAAGGTGTCGACACAATTCCTTGTATGTCTCGACACAGATTCTTCTGCATGTGTCGACACTGAAATTGAGTGTCGACACAAATACTTGTACTTCATTCTTTAACTGTATTCTTCTAAGTGTCGACACATGTTCTTTGTGTCGACACATCTTCATGTGTTGAAACTGTCCAGTGTCGACACTGCTTCTTGGTGTCGACACAAGTCTTCACTTTTGTTTCTTCAGCTGAGTGTCGACACATTCTTTTAGTGTCGACACTTGTACTTAGAATATTTTGTAACTTTCCTGTTCTTTGCTAAGTGTCGACACAGCTCCTTGTGTCGACACTTTCTTCAAGTGTAGAGTCTTCAATTAAGTGTTGATACATTGTGCTGAGTGTCGACACTTTCTTCAAGTGTTGACTCTCCTGGTTGTGTGTCGACACATTGTGCTGAGTGTCGACACTTTCTTCAAATACTGACTCTTCAGCATAGTGTCGACACATTGTGTTGAGTGTCGACACTTTTACTTAGACTCTGCAGACTTTTGCTGAGTGTCGACACAGCTCCAAGTGTCGACACTTTCTGGTGTAGACACAGCTCTTCTAGGTGTCGACACTTCTGCTAAGTGTCGACACAGCTTTTCTGCATACTTATTCACTGAGTGTCGACACAGCTCCAAGTGTCGACACTTTCTGTCTGGTGTTGACTCTTCATTCCAGGTGTCGACACAATGACTCCAAGTGTCGACACTGCTTGTCTGGGTGTCGACACAAGCTTTCTCAAGTGTCGACACTTTTCCTCTGGGTGTCGACACATGGACTTAGAAACTTTTAGCTTCAGTCCAGTGTATACCTAACCTGCACAAGTAACTCAAACAAACATCAAATACATTATGATGCATATCATTGAGTTAGGGAAGGCTTCTTCAAATCAGGTACATTTGACCAATGTACCCAACAATCTCCCCCTATTTGGAGAAGTCATAACCCTTAGTCAATGATATACATCACTCATAATTAAAAATTAGAGAATGATGTAAAGCAGGTATATATCAACAGGGTATACTTAAACATGTAATAAAGCACACATGTATACTCATTCAGCATTACAGAACAACCAAGAATTAGACACATTCTACTGAATCAATCATGAAATATATTTATCAAAAACTGTCCAAACATTGTGTTCAATACATTGTCAATGATTTACAAAGATATTTAGATGTAACAAATTACAACATTCTTCAGTCTAATCTTAATCTAATTCTGCTCTGGTTCTTTTATAACTATGCCTTTCCCAGCTTGTATTTTGGCTTTTACAGCAGCAGCAGCAGCAGGCTCAGCATCAGCAGGCTTCTTGCCTTTGGAGTCCTTCTTCTTTAGTTCTTCAGCCTTGATTTTTTGTCTCTCAAAATAATGATAGGGCTTAGGAAAGTACTTGCTAGGCTCCACAGCTGTAGGAGGTAGCTTTCCTAACTTAGCCTTCCTTCTATACTGGACAATGGCTTCCTGCCTACTCTCATGCTTCCTCCATTCTGCTTCTGAGAACCACTTGTTCCTATCATGTGCATTGTCCTTGGCTGCTTTCCAGGCTGTGAGAATGATGTTCCTAGAAGTAGTGCTCCACTGTTCAAAATCTGGTTTTTGCTCAGCCAGTTCCCTGAACTTCTTCTTTGACAGCCTTGTTTCTTCTTCTTTGTCCATAGCCTCTTGCATAGCTGCTGTAATAGGTTGAGTAACCTTTTCTAAATGGACATTGTCCTTGCCCCCAGATGGGCTATACATAGTGCTCACCTCTGCATGAATCATTTCAAAATCTGGAGGTGGATAAATGACTTGAGCTACTTCTTGTGGCTCACCTCCAAAATAGGCACTTTGAATACCAGATTCAGCTACATTGTCATCATCACACAGGGGAGGATAGCCCAGTGTAGCTCTGATGGAATTAGAAATCCATTTGGCATGGTCAGAGCTAGCTTTGACTAACACCCTCTCCCCCTTTATGACTTCTTGTGCTACATGATCTCTCACATCATCTTTCTGGAACCTGATTTGGCTGTCCAAATACCTTATGCCATCCTTAAAGAAAGGTCTAAGCTTGGTAAGCTGTTCAGAAATGACCTTCTGGGAATCCTTGATTGCAGTCATGACAGCAGCAAGTTCTTCTTGAAAAGCTTTATCAAATTCAGCCTTGGCAGCATCAGCAGAAGTAGATGGTTCAGCAGACTTATTCTTTAATTCAGTCACTATAGCATTGTGGGATGCAGTCAAATTATCATTCATCCTCAATTGATTTTCCAGCACATATCCCTGCTTCAATGCTATATCATCTACTTTGTCTTTGATCTGTTCTTGATGTTTAGCCAAGAATACCACTGCATTTCCACCCTTGTGGAAGCAATCATTCATTTCCTTCTTATTCAGGTTCATCTCAAACCTGATTGACTTGATATCTTGAGCTAAATCAAACTGTAAAGACTTGTGGCCTTCATCAATATATGTCTCTATAGCCCTCCTTTGCTCATCCAGCTTAACTTGCATTGCTACCATTAAGCTGCTGTAATCTGTTGATGGAGCTTGTTGGACTAGGGAGTGTTGAGCAACAGTTTGTAGAGCTTTCTTATAGCTCTGACTCCTTCTTTTGAATACAAAGAACTGCTTCTTCTTAGCTTGCTCAGCTTCATCATCCTCAGACTCTGAAGTACTTGCTATATTTACCCTATCCTTAGGGCTTGAGGGTTTGTCAGCTTGCACATCTAGTGCCTTCTCAGTATCTAGCTTTATAGGCTCTTCCTGAACTTCCAGATTCTCCCCCTCAACAGCAGCATCCTTCTCTTCAGTAGCAGCATTCTTCCCTTCATCAGCAGCAGTCTTGTCCATGTCAAAGTCCTCTTGATCTAAATTCAGAAAGAGATCTTCCATTGTATATTCTGGGGGTGACTGAGCAGGAAATGTACTGGGTACATTAACTACAGCAGATGTGTCTTGGAGAACAACATCTGGTTCTTGAGTTGCTTGCTGATTTTGCTGATGGACATCAGACAAATCAGAATTTATTATAGAAAAATCTAGAGTATTGAGGTCAGATAGTACCTCTTGGATAATTATTGTAGCTTGCTCACTCTCCAGTGTAGATGGTTCTTCTACACCTGGAAGCTCCCCCTGGCTTAGATCCCTAGGGATGAGACTAGTGTGAGGCAGCTCCCCCTGAGTCTCAGCCACATCTTTAGCAGCAGGGGTCTTTTCTACTATCTCCTCCTCTTGATCATCAGGTGTGAACACCACCTGTTCTTCACTTCCAGAACTGCTTGAGGACACTTGGGCCACAACAGCAGTTTTTCTCTTCTTCCTTGGAGGGGAATCCTTCTTAGAAACTGGCTTCTCTGGAGTAGGAACTTCCTTAGACAGTACTCTTTCCCATCTTGAAAGTATTCTCATATCCATCCTCCTCATATGATTGATTTTAGCTCCAGCAGCATTGCTCATGACCTCTGGTATTGTACCAGCCAGGTAGAGACTTAGTATCCTGCCCAGATTGGGCTTCTTCAGACTCTCCTTAATTTTCTCAAATACTACCATTGACCAATCTGTTTTGAGGTTGAAGATGATTCTGGTCATAACACTGAACATGGAGGCTGACACCCTGTCATGCCCTCCAGGTTTACTGAGGATAACTTTACCCACAACTTCTGACAGAAACTTTCCTTGGGTATTCATTCCTCTCCTGTTGAATACTGA
Source organism: Platanthera guangdongensis (assembly GCA_039583875.1). Taxonomy (NCBI): domain Eukaryota; kingdom Viridiplantae; phylum Streptophyta; class Magnoliopsida; order Asparagales; family Orchidaceae; genus Platanthera; species Platanthera guangdongensis. Next base: position 57,388,531 of record CM077167.1, on the reverse strand, counting down.
TCCTATCTTCAGCTTAGGATCTAGACCACACCAGGTAAGTGCTTCTCTGGTCTTAGATGTAGTCACTTCCTCTTCATCTTGAACTTTAGGTAGCTGAAGTACCTTACTCAAGACTTGGGTGAAATCTTGACCTTGGTGCCATGCACCCTTGACTTGATTCTGTAGCCTGAGTCATCTACAGACGCTCCAGTAAGAAATTCAATAACTTCCTTCTTCCAAATTTTGGTTGGTTCTGAAACCAAGAACTCCAATCCTGAATCGGTGACTAGGGTTACCACCGATTTTATTTCTTGATCGCCATCGTCGAATGCGCCTCGCACGAGCTCATAGCCTTCGTTAACGTTCTCTTCTAGCTTGGGAGCCATTAGGGTTTGGAGAATTAGTCTTTAGAGAAGAGAAATGTCGACACAAGAGTTTTGGTCTCGAAACTTTTGAAAGCGTGTCGACAAACAAAGACAGAACCCTATTTATACCTTTCTTGTTTGAAGACGAACAGGCGGGATGAATTTCTAAAGATGTGTCGACACTGTCAATAAGTGTCGACACTGACTTATAATGTCTCGACACACATGTGTCGACACAAGTTTAGTCAACAGATTTTAAGTGTCGACACTTGGTTAAGTGTCGACACCACACTACTCGACATGTAGTCGAGACTTTACTTAGAAAATTCTGAGTAAAACTTAAGTGTCGACACCTTATTGGATGTGTCGACACCTACTCGACATGTGTCGACACTAACATTCTGAAGTGTCGACACCAGCTTCCTAGATGTGTCGACACCATTTTCCTGAAGTGTCGACACTTACTATTCTGTGTCGACATAGACTTGTCTATGTGTCGACACCTTTTTACTTAGCCAATTTTTAGTTCTGTAAACTTAGTCTAAGTTTATCATTCCTAGTTCAATTTTGAACCTATTGAACTTAGCTTCTTCTAAGGGCTTAGTAAACATATCAGCTATCTGATTATCAGTTTTAACATATTCAAGTGCAATATCATTTCTTTCTACATGCTCTCTAAGAAAGTGATATTTAATCTCAATATGTTTAGTTCTACTATGTGATACAGGATTATTAGCTATTGAAATAGCACTTGTAGAATCACAGTAAAGTGGAGTTCTACTTACCTGAAATCCATAGTCTTCTAACTGATGTTGAATCCACAGAAGTTGAGCACAGCAACTTCCTGCAGCTACATATTCTGACTCAGCTGTGGAAATAGCCACACTAGTCTGTTTTTTGCTGCTCCATGAAATTATTCTACCACCTAGGAATTGACAGGTTCCAGTTGTGCTTTTCCTATCTTCTTTGCATCCTGCAAAGTCTGCATCTGTATAACCTGTTAGATCAAAATCTCCATTCCTAGGGTACCAGAGGCCTAGATAAGGAGTGCCCTTTAGATATCTCAAGATTCTCTTGACTGCAGTCAAGTGAGACTCTTTAGGGCAGGCTTGATACCTGGCACAAACACATGTAGCATACATAATATCAGGCCTACTTGCAGTCAAGTATAGTAGGGAGCCAACTATCCCTCTATACAAGGTTTCATCTACAGGTTTCCCTGCATCATCCTTGCTTAGAGACATACTTGACCCCATAGGAGTCTTCATGGTACTGGAGGAATCCATACCATATTTCCTTATGAGTTCTAGGGTGAACTTGGACTGACATATGGATAAACCATTTTCAGTCTGTTTAACTTGGAGACCCAAGAAAAACTTCAGTTCTCCCATACTACTCATCTCAAATTGACTTTGCATAAGCTTTGCAAACTTTTTGCAAAGGCTACTTTCAGTAGACCCAAATATAATGTCATCTACATATATTTGGACAAGTATTACTTTGCCTCTAGATTCCCTAAGGAATAGAGTCTTATCTATTTTCCCCCTTGAGAACTTGTTCTCAATGAGGAAACTAGATAGGGTTTCATACCAAGCTCTAGGTGCTTGTTTTAACCCATATAATGCTTTCCTAAGTCTATACACATAATGAGGTAAAGTTGGATCAACAAAACCTGCAGGCTGCTCCACATAGACTTCTTCTTTCAAATTACCATTTAGGAATGCTGACTTGACATCCATTTGGTATACCTTGAATCCTTGATAGGTTGCATAGGCCAAGAACATCCTTATGGCTTCCAGTCTAGCTACTGGAGCAAAGGTTTGATCAAAATCAATACCTTCTTCTTGCCTATATCCTTTTGCAACCAGTCTTGCTTTATTCTTGATGATAACTCCCTGTTCATCTAACTTATTCCTATAGATCCACTTTGTTCCTATCACATTGTGATCTTTAGGTTTAGGAACCAGGTCCCAAACCTTGCACCTTTTGAACTGGTTAAGCTCTTCCTGCATTGCTTCAGTCCACTGTGGATCTTGTATAGCTTCTTCAAATTTCTTTGGTTCTATTTGAGACAGAAAACTTGAATATACTACAGCATTCTGATTTCTGCTCCTTGTCTGAACACCTTGTCTTGGATCTCCAATAATTAGCTCTACTGGATGATCTCTTAGATGCCTGTTGGCTGGAGGCATCCTTACTTCTGGTTGAACATCTTCAGCATCTTCATCAAGCTGAGTTCCTTGTACTTCTACAGCTCCTTGTACATGTAGTTCTCCCCCTGGACATAAGCCATCTTCTTCAACTTGCTGTCTTGCAGCAGGTACATCTTCTATGGTTAGCTTGTCCATCTTCTTAGTAAGACCTGTGGGGCTGCACACACTACTAGACAACTCATTGTTAATTAGTTGTGTTTCATCAAAAACTACATGCACAGACTCCTCTACAACTTGTGTAGTCAAGTTGTAGACTCTATAAGCCTTACTATTATTGCTGTACCCAACAAATACTCCCTCTTGGGATTTGGCAGCAAACTTAGTTAAGTAAGACTTTCCATTGTTAAGTATGAAGCATTTGCAACCAAAAATCCTGAAATAGGATAGGTTTGGTTTCCTGCCTTTCACAACTTCATAGGGGGTCTTGTTTAACCTTTTAGTGATGGTAGCCCTATTTATCACATGGCATGCAGTGTTAACTGCTTCAGCCCAGAAATATTCTGGCAGTGATGAATCACTTAATAGGGTTCTACCAGCCTCTATCAAGGTCCTATTTTTCCTTTCAGCAATGCCATTTTGCTGAGGTGTTCTAGGTGAAGAGAATTCTTGAAATATCCCATAGTCTTCACACAGCTTTGTCATGCTTTCAGACTGAAACTCAGTACCATGGTCACTTCTAATTTTGACCACTGTACAGTTCAATTCATTCTGAATTTGCTTAACAAAACTATAGAAGACACTAGGTGTTTCAGATTTCTGCTTTAAGAAGAACACCCAGGAAAACCTTGAGTAGTCATCAACAACTACAAAGGTATAGACCTTCCTACCTAAGCTGTGAACTGGCATTGGACCAAATAGATCCATATGCAAGAGGTATAAACACCTCACAGCATCTTTGTTGTCTAAGCTTCTAAAGGTGGATTTAGTCTGCTTGCCCTTTTGACAAGCTGAGCAAATGCCATCTTTAACACACTTAACTTGAGGACCATTCCTCACTAACTCTTTGCTAAAGAGTTTGCTAATAGTCTTGTAGTTAAGATGAGCTAGCCTCTTGTGCCACTTGACACAATGAGAGATTGTCTCATTAGCTACAAGACAGACAGGAGAACCATTGTTCTCAATCATAATGTCTAAACAATAGACATTTCTCTTTCTATATCCTGTCAAAATGATCTCTTGATCACTTGACCTCTTGATATGACAACCATTTTTAACAAATGAGATGTCATACCCTACATCACTTAACTGACTTATACTAATGAGGTTGTGTTTCAACCCTTTAACATAAGCCACTTGAGTAATGGTAACAAGGTTTGAAGAGATGTTACCAAACCCTTTGATGATTCCTTTTTCAGAACCACCAAAGGTCACTTTAGGACCATTTTTGATTGGAATGTAGTCCTTCAGTAGTCCCCTTGTTCCAGTCATATGTCTGGAACATCCACTATCCAAGTACCATGTTGGGGTATGGCCACTTGGATTCACCTGCAAAACAAATTAATGAACCTTAGAACCCAAAGTAAACTTGGGTCCTTGGTGATTGTTAGTTTGCAACTTGACATAGCTACCTGCTAGCTTTCCACCAGGTAACTTGCTACTCAACTTGGCACTGGCATTGTGCCAACAATCCAAGGCAAAGTGGCCAACCTTGCCACAACACCAGCATTCAAACTTATTGTACCTTTGCTTAGGTACAACCTTTGCTGTTTTGATTACAGCAGGCTTGTTGAATGTTGGGGCTTTGCCCTTGGACTTGGACTGATCCTGAACAGTCCTAGCTGGTTTAATAAAACCCAATCCAGCCTTTCCTTTATGATGAACAAATTCATCAATCAAGGGTAGCACTGATTTAGGTTTTGAAAACCTAGCAACTAGCTCTCTTTCCTTCTGGAGATTGATCTCCAGTAACTTAATTTGATCATTTTTATAAGTGATAGTTCCCATCTGAATCACAGTAATGTGTTTCAGCCTGGCTACCTCATTGAGCTTTTGATCAAATTCCTTCTCAAAGTCTGTTGCAGCTGCCTTTAGATCAGCAATTTCCTTTGCCTGACTTTTGGCAAGGGACTTGCTTTTCTTATAGGCTTGCAACAGAACTTTATATTCATCTAGGAGCTGATGAATATCTCCCTCAGATTCAGAAACACTTCCATCACTTGATGAAGATGAATCTGACTCTGAACAAGAACTAAAATCTGAACTTTGAGTTGGACTTTGTACCTGACTAGGTCCTGGCTGCTCCAGGATTTTGGTACTTTCAGTCAATGCCATCAGTCCTTGGCACTGACACTCTTCTTGTTCATATATTGATTCCATGATCTGCATAAACTCCTCTTCTTCTTCAGCAAATAGCCCTATGTAGGCTTCAGCATCTGTCTCAGTGTCTGAAGAAGAAATGTCTGAAAGAGTCTTCTCATTCTTTGCAACAAAGGACTTCTCCTTCTTTCCTTTGAAGTGAGTCTTCTTTTTGTCACTGGATTCTTTTCTTCTTTCAGGACAATCTGCAATAACATGCCCCTGTCTATTGCAGCAGTAACATACTATCTTAGACCCAGTTACCTTGCTAGTCTTTGTCTTTTTCTTGTCCTTCTTTGAAGGCTTCTTCTCCTGATACTGAACTTCTTTCCCTTTGGAAAATGAAGGTCTGGACCTCCATTGTTTCTTCTTCAGGAATTTCTGAAAATGTCTGGTGAATGCAGCAAAGTCTTCATCACTTTCACTGCTTGTAGACTTTGTGCCCACAGACTCATCTGATTCTGATTCAACTACCTCTGGGGGAGGAGTTGATGACTTAGTCCTTCCCTTTCTAGGTACTTCTGTCTTGAAGGCAACAGTCCTTTCCTTGTGCTCAGTCCTTGTTGACTTTTCCTCCTCTTTTCTCACAGACAACTGCATTTCATAAGATAACAATTTGCCAAACAGTGTGGGAGGAGGAATTTCTCCCAACTTTGCCATTTCCCTTATGGCACAGATCTTGGTGTCCCAATCTTTAGTTAGGGACCTTAAGAACTTATCATTCAATTCATAGTTTGTGAACTCTCTTCCATAGGACATGAGTTCATTAACAATTCTGTAGAACTTTTTGTAGCATTCAGTGATGCTATCTCCTCTTCCTTGCCTAAAGCTCTCATACTCTTGATTAAGCAAGGACTTCCTATCTTGCCTAACTTCTTCAGAACCTTCCATATAGACAATGAGGGTATCCCACATTTCTTTGGCTGTTTTACAGTGAATTAGGTTCTGAAAAGTTGCATCATCAATGGCACTTACTATTATGTTTTGTGCCCTTTTGTCCATAGTGGCTAGGACAATTTCATCCTTGGTCATCTCAGAGAAATCCTTTGGAGTCCTCTGATTTGCATCCAATACTGAGATCTTCATGGGCACATATGACCCCTCTTTGACTGTGATGTAGATTCTAGGGTCAGAGGCTTCCATGAATAGCCTTACCCTTTCTTTCCAGATTCCAAAAATCTCTTTTCTGCATATGGGCAGTTTCATTGAACCCAATTCCTTGTGATTCTCTGAAGAACCCATGTTTCTTGAAGTGCTTGAATTTCTTGAATCTGTTTTCTGACTTAGACTGTTTCTGCCAAACAGGATCTCCTTAGACTGTTAGTCCTTGTTTTGAGGAACCTGGCTCTGATACCACTTGAAAGATATGGTACCTAAACACCTAGAGGGGGGGGGGTGAATAGGTGACCTAAACCTTTTTAAAACTTTGTTGGCAGCACAACAGTTATTTCACAGATTACTACAGCTAACAGTAATTACAGAAAACAAACAGTCAATCCACAGCACAGCTCAGCACACCACAGCAGACACACTAATTTATAGTGGTTCCCCAATCTTTGGGTACATCCACTTTCCCCCTTCGCCTATCTAGCAGTGTACTAGATTCGGCCAAACTTCTCCACTATCTCAGAACCCAACTAGGTTCCTACACCTCAGGCCCAAAGCCTTACACTCAGCCACAAAGGCCTACACTCAGCCACCCAGGCCTACACTCAGCCAATTAAGGCCTACACTCAGAGTTCTTCAACTCCTACACTCAGGCAACCAAGCCCTACCCTCAGCCTTTATAATATAGGCTTACAATTCTCTCAGATCCAATGGATCCTACAAATAGAAATACAATAGCTAACTCTACAACTCAGAAAATAAGAGAGGAGTTGAGAGTTTCTTGAAGAGTTCTTGGAAGAACTCAGTTAGATCCAAACTGACTTAGCTTCCTTCAAAGCTTCTTGAGTTAGAACTGAATTAGTCTGAATCTTCTGCAGTTGTTCCTTGACCTCTGCTTCTTGAGATCCAGTTGTTTCTGAATCCTTCTTCTCAGCCTTAGTTCCAAAGACTGAATTCTTGATTGGAGCTCTCTCTCTCCAACTTCTTAGATCTGCAGTTGGACTGACAGATCTTCTTGTGTTGATCCTCTGTGTATCACTTCTTGATTTAATCTGATCAACTACTTAAAATATTCTCTCAAGCTGTAACTCTTGTTTCCCAATCACAACAACTGTTTCTGTAAACTAAGGATGCCTATTTATAGGCTTCCTTCATGGTAACCGGCTGGTCCGGTTCATAACAAACTTCTGATTTCTCTGACAGTTGCTGTAGACCGGCTGGATCGGCAGCTGTCATGTCAACCAGTCACTTCTTGAAATTCTCTAACTGTCAGATAGTGTCGAGACTTTCTGTTCTTAAGTGTCGACACTTATAGACTAAGTGTCGACACATGTTGTGTAAGTGTCGACACAAGTCTACAAGGTGTCGACACAATTCCTTGTATGTCTCGACACAGATTCTTCTGCATGTGTCGACACTGAAATTGAGTGTCGACACAAATACTTGTACTTCATTCTTTAACTGTATTCTTCTAAGTGTCGACACATGTTCTTTGTGTCGACACATCTTCATGTGTTGAAACTGTCCAGTGTCGACACTGCTTCTTGGTGTCGACACAAGTCTTCACTTTTGTTTCTTCAGCTGAGTGTCGACACATTCTTTTAGTGTCGACACTTGTACTTAGAATATTTTGTAACTTTTCTGTTCTTTGCTAAGTGTCGACACAGCTCCTTGTGTCGACACTTTCTTCAAGTGTAGAGTCTTCAATTAAGTGTTGACACATTGTGCTGAGTGTCGACACTTTCTTCAAGTGTTGACTCTCCTGGTTGTGTGTCGACACATTGTGCTGAGTGTCGACACTTTCTTCAAATACTGACTCTTCAGCATAGTGTCGACACATTGTGTTGAGTGTCGACACTTTTACTTAGACTCTGCAGACTTTTGCTGAGTGTCGACACAGCTCCAAGTGTCGACACTTTCTGGTGTAGACACAGCTCTTCTAGGTGTCGACACTTCTGCTAAGTGTCGACACAGCTTTTCTGCATACTTATTCACTGAGTGTCGACACAGCTCCAAGTGTCGACACTTTCTATCTGGTGTTGACTCTTCATTCCAGGTGTCGACACAATGACTCCAAGTGTCGACACTGCTTGTCTGGGTGTCGACACAAGCTTTCTCAAGTGTCGACACTTTTCCTCTGGGTGTCGACACATGGACTTAGAAACTTTTAGCTTCAGTCCAGTGTATACCTAACCTGCACAAGTAACTCAAACAAACATCAAATACATTATGATGCATATCATTGAGTTAGGGAAGGCTTCTTCAAATCAGGTACATTTGACCAATGTACCCAACATACATTGTATAGTCCTTTGTTTGCCGACCCACTGTAACCTGACATTGGTGTGTACTTAGTATTGTAAACCTGCAAGTACATAACTAAAAATACACTATCAAATACAGTCATAATTCATCTTTGCTTAACTGGACCCTTGTTCAAATCAAGGTTATTGTGGATACAATACCCAACAATCTCCCCATATTTGTTGAAGTCAAAATCCTATAAGCTAAGGTGAATTGCACATAACAAATATAATTATAGTGCATAAAATTAACAAGATAAGTAAATAAAGAAAATTAAAATAACATCGCACATTCCAGCCAAGACATATAAATCATATATATATATTAATAAGAGTTCAAAGTTTTCAGGGTAACCATATTCACATCTCAATCACACCAAAAAAACATGAACATTAGGTCTACCTGCCTTGATCCTTCTGACGCTGCCTAACAAAATAAGCCCTTGGCTTAAAATAATACTTTGAAGGGGCTGGAGGCGCGGACTCATCATTCTTGTGATTTTTGAAATGTATTCTTCTCTTGGCAGAGGCCAATTCATACTTATGCCATTCATCTTGATCATAATGGTTCCATCTGTTCTCATTTCCAAGATCAACTAGGGTGATGGTGTCTAGAATAATTCCTTTAGACGTAGGACTCCACACTTCACCAATTTCTCTGTCTCTGGCTGGTAGATCTCTAACAGGTTCTGATCTTGTGGTAGAAGGGCCTTCACCATACTTTCTTCACTTGTAAACTAGAGCATGGGGAATATCTTCAATAGCTTGAACTTTTGATACATCAGCAGCAGCAACTGGTCTGTCCTAAGAGAGATCCTGTGTATCTGTCCAATAATGAGAGTAATCCTTAGCAGGATGAACTTCATCATGAGCGGGCACAACAGGTACTTGAGAGCTAAATATCTGACCATCCATCCACAAAAAGTTGTTATAACAATAGTCATTTGTTTTTTGAAATTTTCTATCATAGAAACTTCAACTACAACAACCTTAGCTTTCATAGCCTCCTCCCCCTTTCAGACTTCTTCAATAACAACATTAGAATAAGCAGGAATAGTGTTGTCAAAGTGAGCCATCGATCGGTTGTGGGCATCAATCATTGTCTTTGCATTCATATCAACATTATTAAGAACTTCTAAAGCATACCTGAGTCCTTGCATGTTAAGCGTGATAGCTTTGCCACCCTCGACATACAGTGAATCAAGCTTGGTAGCAAGCTTGTCAATTTGAATTTTAACTTCTGCAAGGCTGTTATTAACATCTTGCTCAATTTCCTTGAACTTGTCCAGAACCTTCTGTATGCAGGCTTCAAATTACACTTGCTGTCATGCCAACATAAGCTCTATTGTCTTCAAAATGGAACTATCGTCACTGGAGGTGGAACATCTTCAGGAGGAATATTTGGGAGAGAGGGCAGATCTTCACTGGGAGACTCATAGATCGGAGATAATCTAGCTTTAGAAATCAGCATCAGCTCTTCAGCAGTTAGGGCAGGAGGATGCTCCTCTACATCTCCTTCCTCATTAGAAACATCTACTACCTCCTCTGGAATAACTGGAGGAGTACCTGTCGCCTTGGCAACTCTTTTTTCCAGATTGCGGATAAACCTGTCAACCTTAGTAGCAACCAATATCGAGGGCCTAGTCACCTCCCCCTCAGAAGATGAAGCATGAATAATCTTTGGGAGAGAGACAATCAGATTCTCTACTGAAATGAGCTCAGACCCATCATTAGCATTATCAACAGCTTTGGGTTCATCAACAACAATCATTTCCTCATTAACATCTATCTCATAGTCATCCACAGTTAAATCATCCTCAGCAGTAGCAGATACATCATCCTCAGCAGCACCCAAAACATCATCAATCTCTTGTTCAGAAGGAGCTGGAACCTCATCATCAGCATCCTCATCCACAACCTCAACATGCACTATCTCCTCAACAGCAGTTTGAGCAAAATGAACAAACTCTGTCAGAAGATTCTCTGTCTCGGGAACTATTTCAACTAGCCCCCCTCTGCTCTTTCACTCAATCTCTCAGGAGTTTCCCTGGGGGTTGGAGTCGGAATCCTGTCCACAAGAACTTATTCTTCCTCCTCCTCAGGCACATCAGGGGCTCCCCCTGGCCTTAAGAACCTCCTATCCCACCTTGAGAATATTGATGAGTCGATTTTCTTCAGGTGATGTATAAGCACACCTTTGGTCATATCGAACTTGTTACCGTCCATTTGATCCAGGTACAAGCTGATAATCCTTCCAAAGTTGGGTGTGTGGAGACTGTCCTTGATTTTCTCAAACGACATCGCACCCCAGTCCATTCTCTTTCTGCAGATGATTGTCACTAGAATCTTGAACATTTCTTATGAGAGGTAATCGTGTGAACCAGTCTTGCATATCAGTACTTTTCCAATAATGTCTGATAGTAGCTTCCCTTCATCGTTCATCCCTTTCCACAGAACAACAATGCCCTTGAGAGGTCTTCCTATTCGAGGTGATCTGCTTCTTCACAGGATGGAAGCCTTAAGAGTCGGTTGAGATTCAAGGCCTTCACTTTAACTGAAGTGTTACGAACCCTAATTTTGATGACGGTATCTTCATGCCTGAGCTTTGCATTCGACAAGAATTCAAGGACATCTTTGTCCAAAATTTTGCAATGGTGTACCAGTACAAAAGAGAGGTCGGTTGTCTCCAACTTCAGGATCACATTCATGAACTCATCAGAAGCTGAAGCTGAACCTGTACGAACTAGTTCTCCTCCTCCTAGCAAACCACTTGTGCTGCAAGGGGCCATGGAGAATCAAAAATTTGTAGAAATTCAGAAAAGGCCTCTGGACTGAGATTGCTGTCACAGAAGGAGTTGACAAGAACATGCCATCGGAATCACACCACTGAGTGAAGTCGCGTCTAGAAATTGGAAAGCTTTGCTGGAAACCCTTGTTCTGACCTAATCAAAGAGAACAAGAGTAGGACCACAGGATGGAGACGACGAAACTTGCGCTGGAGCCAAAGGGTTAGGAGGGCAGTTCGACGAATTTCGCTATTATGGTTTTGACGAAATGTGTCGCGGTTGCCCCGACTCTTGATTATATATATATAATTTTAAATTTGACCTAGAAGGCGTGTACCTGATGTTCGGCGGCTCTTCGGATCCAATATAGAAAGAGAAATTTTGACCTAAGTTAAATTTGGCGAGTTTCACCGGATGCAAGGTCAGATTCGTCGAGTATAGATGTGTATTTCCGACGAATCGCTGAAATTTCCGTCCGATATTCGACGAATTTCCCTTGGGAAAATTTTCTTCCTTGTTGAATTTCCCGAGAAACTTCCTGTATTTTTTTCCATCTTCACGAATCTTTGTTCAGCATGCCTAGTTCCATTTTGAAGAACGAAAACTTGGCCTCGTCCAATGGCTTCGTAAAAATGTGTACGACCTGCTTATTCATTGGTACATAGCTGAGGGTTATATCTTTGCTCTCCACATGCTCCTAGATGAAGTGATATCACACTTCAATGTGCTTTGTCCGGCTGTGAGAAACTGGATTATGCATGATCGTTATTGTGCTGGATGAGTCGCAATACATTGGAATCTCTCTAAACTTTAGGTTGTAGTCTTCGAGTTGATTCCTGATCCATAGAAGCTATGCGCAACAACTACCGGCAGAGATGTACTCTGACTCGACAGTAGAGGTTGTCATACAATTCTGCTTCTTACTGCTCCATGAAATAAGCCGTCTTCCGAGGAATTGGCACGTCCCAGAAGTGCTTTTCCTGTCATCCCTGCTTTCTGCAAAATCTGCATCTGAAAACCTAATTAGCTCGACACCATTACTTCTCGGGTACCATAAGCCAAGATTGGGTGTACCCTTAATGTTGAAGCCAAAATTGACCTCTGTGGAGTTCGGGGTCCCTAGAAAGGGGTGACCTCACACCTACTACACCCGGAGGAACGTCACAGACCAAAGATCAAGAAGCTAGGAATAGACCCTCGGCTCTAGCGCGGAGGTCCCACCTCACACCCGGAAGGCTACCTGAGCACTTCCCCTCCCTAGCCAATGCTCGAGCTAGGGTGCCTTGGAGGAGCTCTCTCTACTCTACCCAGAAGAAGCTAAGGGAGGAGGAAACAAGAAAAAAAGTCCTCCCCAAAGGCACCCAAGGGGGTCTATTTATAGTTTTCCAAATCCCAATGGGCCAAAATGCCCGAAATACCCTTACGCCCAATACACCTTGGGCCAATAGGAAACGCCCACACTGCGGGGCAGAGGGGTAAAAACACCCCCAGTGGCACAGCGGTAAAAGCACGCCGCCAACACCCGCCCCAAACATCCGAGGCAGTTCCAGGCCACCGGGCAGGCCGCGTGGGCGAGACCAGGCGGCCCGGGTGAGAGCCAGGCCGCGGCCGTCTCGCCCGCGAGCAGGCCGCCCGGGCGAGAGCCAGGCCGCGACCGTCTCACCCGTGAGCAGGCCGCCCGGGCGAGAGCCAGGCCGCGTCCGTCTCGCCCGCGAGCAGGCCGCCCGGGCGAGAGCCAGGCCGCGGCCGTCTCGCCCGCGAGCAGGCCGCCCGGGAGAGAGCCAGGCCGCGACCGTCTCGCCTGCCCCTACCTCGGATTCAACAGGCCTGGGCAGGTGCTAGCCAACTTGCCGCACCCGCCCCCAACAAAGGAGCCATCGGGGGAGGCCAATTTTTCCTCCCCCTAATAGTATATTTCCAAGCTAGAGCCAAAATTGGCCACCGAGAGTGCAAAATCTCCAAAAAGCTTAAAAATGCATTTGCCTTGTTTGGGGCCCACTCTTCGCGAATACGGGGTTGTACACAATCCCCTCTCTTTTCGAGGTTGGCACAAGCTCGGAAAGAAACATCCAACCCGACGTATTCGCGGAGTGTAACTTCCCCGCGGGGTCAACCTGCTATGCCAGCTATGGGAGCCGAGGTGGCGAGACCTCCTCTGGGTGAAAACACTTAGCCTCCCCGAGGGGTCAACCTGTCACGCCAGCTAATGGGAGCCTGGATAACAAGACGACCTCGGGGTGAAAACACTTAGCCTCCCCGAGGGGTCAACCTGTCACACCAGCTAATGGGAGCCTGGGTGACAAGATGGCCTCGGGGTGAAAACACTTAGCTTCCCCGAGGGGTCAACCTATCACACCAGCTAATGGGAGCCTGGGTGACGAGACGGCCTCGGGGTGAAAACACTTAGCCTCCCCGAGGGGTCAACCTGTCACGCCAGCTAATGGGAGCCTGGATGACGAGACGACCTCGGGGTCATCATCAGAGCAAAGGGACTTTGGCTCCCATGAGAGGTACCACCGGCCCTGCCAGCCAGTGAGAGCCTGGCAGCGGGACCGTCTCGGAGTGAAGGGGGACTTCGACTCCCACGAGAGGTGCCACCGACCCTGCCAGCTAGTGAGATCCTGACAGCGGGACCGTCTCGGAGCAAAGGGGACTTACTCTCCCCGAGGCACATTCGACCCAACCAGCTAGTGGGAGCCTGGCTGAGGAGATCCTCTCGGGGGTGGGACTTGATCTCCCCGAGGCACATTCGACCCAACCAGCTAGTGAGAGCCTGGTTGAGGAGATCCTCTCGGGGGTGGGGACTTGATCTCCCTGAGGCACATTCGACCCAACCAGCTAGTCGGAGCCTGACTGAGGAGATCCTCTCGGGGGTGGGGACTTGATCTCCCCGAGGCACATTCGACCCAACCAGCTAGTGGGAGCCTGGCTGAGGAGATCCTCTCGGGGGTGGGGCTTGATCTCCCCGAGGCACATTCGACCCAACCAGCTAGTGGGAGCCTGGCTGAGGAGATCCTCTCGGGGGTGGGGCTTGATCTTCCCGAGCCACATTCGACCCAACCAGCTAGTGAGAGCCTGGCTGAGGAGATCCTCTCGGGGGTGGAGACTTGATCTCCTCGAGGCACATTCGACCCAACCAACTAGTGGGAGCCTGACTGAGGAGATCCTCTCGGGGTTGGGGACTTGATCTCCCCGAGGCACATTCGACCCAACCAGCTAGTGGGAGCCTGGCTGAGGAGATCCTCTCGGTGGTGGGGACTTGATCTCCCCGAGGCACATTCGACCCAACCAGCTAGTGGGAGCCTGGCTGAGGAGATCCTCTCGGGGGTGGGGCTTGATCTTCCCGAGGCACATTCGACCCAACCAGCTAGTGGGAGCCTGGCTGAGGAGATCCTCTCGGGGGTGGGGCTTGATCTACCCGAGGCACATTCGACCCAACCAGCTAGTGGGAGCCTGACTGAGGAGATCCTCTCGGGGGTGGGGACTTGATCTCCCCGAGGCACATTCGACCCAACCAGCTAGTGGGAGCCTGGCTGAGGAGATCCTCTCAGGGGTGGGGAACCAGGCGTGTCACTTGAACTCTACCAAATCCAACATCCTCAAACGAGGAAAAAGATGGGTTACATGACCCCCCCCGACTCAACTGGTCAGGGGCTGGACTCATTACAACATAAGGAACATACATGACTTAGCCGGGGCGAGGTTTCCTTAGGGGGTCTGGGCATGATCGTTGTCATCCCTCCCCTCGGAGACCTCGATCTTGCTCAAGCTCTCCATGATCCTCTCCATCTCCTCCGCCCTCGCCAACCAAGAGATGGTGTTGACGGCCGTGACGTAGCACTACCTTGCCATCCTGGAGTCTCCCTTGACTCTGACCTGGATCCCTCCTGAGCTGAAATTGAGGCATTAGTGGAAAGAATACGTCAAGCAACGGAAGTCACTAATAAGGGGCCTTCCGAAGATGCCATTGTAGCTGCTTGGAGCGTCAACAATGACGAACCGACAGTTCATTGAGACTCCCCCCAATTTAACTTGGAGTCTCACTCCACCTTCAACCTCCTTCCTCTCCCCTGAAAATCCGAATAGGGGTCCGTCCGAGGCCAACACCCTTCTTGACTCTACCTTCATCTCATCAAACGCCTTCTTGAAAATGACGTTGACAGAGCTCCTGTTGTCAACCAAGATCCGGGAGACGGTGTAGCCCTCGATGGCCGTCTGGATGACCAGCACATCGCAGAACGGATCCTCATGATCCGGAAGGTCCTTCACTGAGAAGGTGATCTTCTCCTCCTGGGGCGGGGTCTGGGATGTTGAGGCGACGCTCCGTCGGTACATCACATGGAGACTTGCCTTTCGAGTGGCTTCGATCCCTACCCCACCATGGATCATAGCTATTCCACCTCGGGGTCCGACATCGACCCGACCCTCGCACACATCATCCCCCCCTTCTCTGGGTAGATCCCCCACAACCTGCACCGGCGGCTGCGGCTGGGTAGGGCCTCTCGCCCCCCTCACTTCCAGAAACTCGGGGCAGGTAGCCGTGGCGTGACCGTCCACCTGGTGGAAGTCACAGTACGGTAGCCCTCCTCTCCTCCTTCGGCGGGCTGGGTGTTCTCTCCCGTTTCCTCTTCCCCCTCCACCTATCGCCAAGGCTTGCTGCGGCGGGGGGAGGAGCTGTCTTGGGGCTTGCCTCTGGAAGTTGAACCTCCCTTGGCCCCCATGGAAGTTTCCCCCATCTTGGGCGTAACCTCTTTCCGGGCCCTGAACGGGTCCTCCCTGCTGCCTCCAACCTGGTTCCAGACCCTCCTGAGCTCTCCGCTCCTCTCACCTTCTTCCTTCCTGAGGTCTCGAGTCACCTTGCTCCTTCGACTCCATCTCTATCAGCTTTGCCAACTTCTTGATGAATGCCGGGTTGGCCGCCTCCATGGCAATCTCCTCCGCTGCCCTTTTTATCAGCTCCTCGAAGGAAAGGGGGGCCTTCCGGGTCAAGCTCATCTTGAAGAAGCCCTCCTTCAGCCCAACGGTGAAGGCCATCTAGAGAGCATACCCTGACATATCCTGAACCTCCAGGATCTCCTCTTGGAACCTGTCTACGTAACGGGCCAGCGACTCCTCGGCCCCCTGCCTTATCAGGAAGATGGACTCGGGACTCCTCTTCTGCTTCTTGGAGGTGGAGAAGCGAAGCTGGAAGATCCGGCTCAAGTCCTCGAACCCGTAGATCGACCTTGGAGGGAGTTGATGGAACCAGTCCCTTGCCTTCTCCTTCAACGTGATCACAAAGAGACGACACTTGAAGGCATCCGTCATTGGCCTGATGGAGACGACATCCTCGAACCACTACAGATGCTGGACGGGGTCATCCTTCCCGGTATAGTAAGCCATGTCTGGCTCTCTGAACCCCTCGGGAACAGGAGCTGAGATGATCATCTCGCTGAAGGGTGACCCCCTGAGGGGGGGTCTCGCCTGGTCCACTCGCGCGACCTGCTCGCCTGGGAGGTTGGCACTCGCCGGGCTGGAGAACAACTCCCGGCCGGTGAGGTCTCGCTCGACCCCATCTCCCATCCTCTCCTTCCCTGTCCTTCTTCCTGGTGCACTTCCTTCTCCCCCTGCTGGAGTCGTCTCGCCTAGACCCCTGGGAGTCGACTCGTCGAGGGGGGGAGCTAGCTCCTGGGGGGTCGGGGTGGAGCTGCCACCCTGAGTAGCAATGCTTCGCAGCATCTCCATGATGCCTTGGATGGAGGCCATGAACTCTTGCCTCCCAACAAAGGGTCCTGGGCTGGGGAGCTCGCCGAGATCATCACTACCTCCTTGACCTCCTGTCATGACACTCTCCCGAGATCTTCTGTGCTGGTCACTCTCCACGCTCACCGCACCAAAGTGTTGAAGCCAAAATTGACCTCTATGGAGTTTGGGGTCCCTAGAAAGGGGTGACCTCACACCTACTACACCCGGAGGAACGTCACAGACCCAAGAGCAAGAAGCTAGGAATAGACCCTCGGCTCTAGCGCGGAGGTTCCACCTCACACCCGGAAGGCTACCTGAGCACTTCCCCTCCCTAGCCAATGCTCGAGCTAGGGTGCCTTGGAGGAGCTCTCTCTACTCTACCCAGAAGAAGCTAAGGGAGGAGGAAGCAAGGAAAAAAGTCCTCCCAAAGGCACCCAAGGGGGTCTATTTATAGTTTTCCAAATCCCAATGTGCCAAAATGCTCGAAATACCCTTACGCCCAATACACCTTGGGCCAATAGGAAACACCCACACCGAGGGGCAGAGGGGTAAAAATACCCCCAGTGGCACAGCGGTAAAAGCACGCCGCCAACATCCGCACCAAACACCTGAGGCGGTTCCAGGCCGCCGGGCAGGCCGCTTGGGCGAGACCAGGCCGCCCGGGCGAGAACCAGGCCACGGCCGTCTCGCCCGCGAGCAGGCCGCCCGGGCGAGAGCTAGGCCGCGGCCGTCTCGCCCTCGAGCAGGCCGCCCGGGCGAGAGCCAGGCTGCGGCCGTCTCGCCCGCGAGCAGGCCGCCCGGGCGAGAGCCAGGACGCGTCCGTCTCGCCCGCGAGCAGGCCGCCCGGGCGAGACCCAGGCCGCGGCCGTCTCGCCCGCGAGCAGGCCGCCCGGGCGAGAGCCAGGCCGCGGCCGTCTCGCTCGCGAGCAGGCCGCCCGGGCGAGAGCCAGGCCGCAGCCATCTCGCCTGCCCCTACCTCGGATTCAACAGGCCGGGGCGGGTGCTAGCCAACTTGCCGCACCCGCCCCCAACAAAGGAGCCATCGGGAGAGGCCAATTTTTCCTCCCCCTAATAGTATATTTCCAAGCTAGAGCCAAAATTGGCCACCGAGAGTGCAAAATCTCCGAAAAGCTTAAAAATGCATTTGCCTTGTTTGGGGCCCACTCTCCGCGAATACGGGGTTGTACACTTAAGGTATCTTAAAATTCGCTTTGTAGTGATGTAATGACATTCCTTTGAGTTCACCTGAAATCTAGCGCAGAAGCATGTTAAAAACAATATGTCGGGTCTACTGGTAGTGAGGTAGAGCAGGGATCCAATTATGCTTCTATACTTTGTTTCATCAAAAGGTTTCCCTTTCTCATCCTTGTCCAGAGACATAGTTGAACCCATTGGAGTTCTCATCGAGGTTGCGTTCTCCATTCCAAATTTCTTAAGAAGCTCCTTGGTGAACATCGTCTGAGAGATGAAAATTCCATCTTCATATTTCTTTACCTGAAGTCCTAAGAAATACTTCAGCTCTCTCATACTGCTCATTTCAAACTTCCCTTGCATAAGTTTGGAAAACTTTTTGCAAAGGTTGTCTTCCGTAGAGCAAAATATAATGTTGCCGATATAAATTTGCACTAGTAGAATTTTGTCTTTTACTTCCCTAAGAAATAATGTATTGTCTATCTTTGCTCTTGTGAACTTGTTCTCAAGGAGAAAGCTAGACAACGTCTCATACCAAGCTCGGGGAGCTTGCTTTAAGCCGTATAAAGCTTTATTTAAAAAATACACATGTTCAGGTTGTTTCTGAAAACCCACTTGGTGCCGATCACATTCCGTCCCTCGGGTCTGAGCACCAACTCCCAGACTTTGCATCGTTCGAACTGGTTGAGCTCCTCTTGCATTGCCATGATCTAAGAGGCATCCTTGTTTGCTTCTTCAAAATTCTTCGGCTTAACGTGAGACAGAAAACTAAGATGCAATAACTTGTTAGTTGTACCTCTTCTGGGTCTAACTCCGTCGTCTAGCTCTCCAATGATTTTATCAACTGGGTGATCTCTTAGGTGTCTGAACACTAGGTTTCTTACTCTCCCTCCAACAAGTTCTGCAACATCTGGTACATCCTCTATAAGTTGAAGAAATTCTGTCTCTAGAAGTTCTTCATCCACCAAGCCTAGATCGACGACCTTGACTGAACATGGAGCATCTTCTTTGACTGCTTCATCCAAGCTTAGTTCCTTGAACCTGGTACCTACATCTGCACCAATGATACTAGAAGAGCTACTTTGAAGCATGTTTGTCTCATCAAATACAACATTAATAGACTCTTCTACCACCAGAGTTTTCTTGTTAAAATCCTATGTCTTACTATGGCTACTATATCCTACGAAAATACCTTCAAAATATTTTTCACTAAACTTTGTGCGGTAATACTTCCCATTATTAAGTGCGAAACATTTACTTCCAAAGATTCTAAAGTAGGACATAGTCAGTTTTCTGCCCTTCAATAGTTCATAAGGAGTTATACGATGGTTCTTATTGACTAGAGCTCTGTTTTGCACGTGACAAGCTGTGTTGACTGCTTCAGCCCAAAAGTACTCTGGAATTGAAGCATCATTCAACATAGTCATACATGCTTTAATTAGGGATCTATTCCTTCTCTCAGCAACTCCATTTTGTTGTGGTGTACATGGGGAGGAAAACTCATGAAAGATACCTTGGCTTTCACAGAATTTTGTCATGGCACCAGACTCAAATTTTATTCCGTGATCACTTCTGATTTTGACCATTGAGCAGTTCAATTCGTTCTGAATTTGCCGGACAAAATTAGTGAAATAATCAAAGGTGTCTGACTTGTGTTTCAGAAAGAACACTCAAGTAAAATGAGATTAGTCATCAACAATAACTAACTTATATACTTTACCTCCTAAATTGTGAATTAGCATGGGACTGAATAAGTCCATATGAAGTAAATACAAACTTCTCGAAGAATCTTTTTCAGCAATACCCTTGAAGGTAGCCGTTGTCTGCTTACCCATTTGACATGAGTGACAGGGACTCTCTTTAAGACACTTAATGTTGGGGGCATCGTGCACTAGGTTGTGAGAAAATAATATATTTATCTTTTTGAAATTAGTATGTGCTAATCTCTTGTGTCATTGGTCACAAAGAGACACTACTTTTAGCCAAAAAGCACACTGGTGTTGAATTGTCTAAACATAAAAAATCTAAACAAAATATATTTCTACTCCGAGTGCCTGTTAAGATCGTCTCCAAATTAGCAGATGACTTTATTAGACACTTGTCCTTGTAGAACACAACAATATAGCCTTTGTCATATAGTTGACTTATGCTTATCAGATTATGTTGTAATACTTCAACATAAGCCACGTCTGTGAAAGAAACTATGCTTTTGGAAATCATACTGTAGCCTTTAGTAGTTCCCCTGTCTAACCCTCCAAAGATAACTTTTGGTATGTCTTTGACTGGGGTATAATCAAGCAATAGGCTTCTTGTCTCGGTCATATGCCGAGAGCATCCACTGTCCAAATACCATATCAGAGTATTGTTGGCCTTTGGACATACCTGCAACTATAAATCATTTTACCATAGGAACCCAAACATATTTGGGTCATTGGTTCCTTGTCAGCTTAACACCACTAGGAACATTAACCCGGTGAGTGGTCGGTCTCGCACGGTTAACTCGTGGAGTTTCAAAATTTGTAGGGTTAAACCAACAATCTGCGCCAAAATGACCAATTTTGCCGCAGCACCAACAATCAAACCTATTGTATCTTCTCTTGTACTCCTGCTTTACCCTTTGAATCTGAGGTCTAGCAGGGGCAACATACTTGGAGGTGGAAGCCTCCTGCTTGCAATAGACACAGGGCTTCTCCATCTTCTTTACCTTAGGTACAAAAGTCTTGGCTTTTGTTGCCTTCTTATAGTTATGTCCATGAACAAATGGATCATAATTCTGAAGTTGAATCTCTTCATAAGGTGCATTGAAAACACTAGCACCATAGTCTTGGGGATGGGTCCATCCCTGGTATCGCTTCTTGGGCTCTACATAAGTAGGCCTAACAAGATGACCGTAGGATGACTCAAGGTCAAATTAGTTCGTCGGGAAGATTACCTTCTTAAACTAGGATTGACCTAGTGGCTCCTTCCCCTTTTCTTTGGCACTGGCTTTCTGGGCAGCCTTACCTTTACCAGCTATGTGACAAAGACCACTACCATTCTTCAGAGATGAAAACTCATCGATGAGGGGAAGAATAATCTTCGGATTGGAGTAACTTTCCTCAAGTTTTCTCTCCACCAAGAGATTTTCCTTTAGCTCACCAAGGTATTTCTCCTTCAGACTCAATGTTTCAGCAGAGCATTTGAGTTCCTCTTTCAAGAAGTGGACTTCCTCTCCAAGAGGAAGTAATTTTGCAATTTCCTCCTTCAGACTGGTTTCCACTTCCTTGAGGGAGGCAATCTCTTTTAACTGCATTTTTTCTACCTTGCGGCATTTGTCAAACGCTTTCAAAAGGTTCTCATTCTGAACCATTAATTCAGAATCCTCTTCCTCAGAAGAATAGCCTTCAAGATAATTAGTTGACATTTCTGACTCATAGAGGATAGTGTGCGAGTTTACCTTCCCATGATACTCTGAGTCGCCAACTTCCTCGTCTGATCGAGTCATAAGCTCGAAGTAAGCTTCTTCGTTCTGTGAACTGGATTCACTAGAGTCGTTGTCACTAAGAGTCTTAGACTTCTTGGCGACAAAGCTTTTCTCTTCTTTCCTCTTGCCCTTGAAGGATCTCTTCTCCTTTCTCTTGGATCCTTTCTTCTCCTTTTAGGGACACTTCACAATCATGTGGTCTGACTTATTACAATAGTAGCAAACAATGTAAGAGGAAAACTGTTTACTTGGTTTAGATTTATACCTTTCCTCCATATTGTAGCTTTTCTTGGAGCGATCAACATCACGACGTGATCTTCTGAAGTCTGTTGAGGATGACTGATTCATCTTATGTCTCCTCTTGCTGAGCAGTTTCTTGAACTGCTTAGAGATGAGGGAGAACTTCTCATCAGATAGCTCAGATCCTGATGTGCTTGGCTCAGAGTCTTCTAGGGTGTCTGGAGCATGTGTCCTTACTGGTGACACAGCTTTAGACTTCCTCGAACCTTTAGTCTTCAGGGCAACTGACTTATCTCTACTTAAAGTCCTACTGCTTTGCTCCTTCTTTCTGGTGTTCATTTGAAGCTCGTAGGAGAGCAACATTCCAAACAGGTTCTGAGGGTCAATCTTAGATAGCTTCCCAAACTCCCTAATGGATACCACTTTAGTGTCCCAGTACTTTGTCAAGGATCTGAGGAATTTGTCGTTTAATTCACCATTAGTGAAGGTGCGACCGTAGTTTCTAAGATCGTTGACAATCTTGAAGAATTTCTCGAAGATGTCTGCAATGGTGTCATTTGGTCAAGCTTAAATGCTTCGTACTCTTGATTCAATAATGATCTGCGATCATCTCTAACTTCTTCTATTCCTTCCATCAAAACTATAAGGCAGTCCCACATCTCCTTGGTCGATTTGCATTGGAATAAATTTTGTAACATCGAATCGTCCACGACACTCTCTATAATGTTCTTTGCCTTTTGTCCAAGGAGACTAGGGCAATTTCATCTTTAGGGAGATCCATCATCTTCTTGGGGATCATGATATTTGGGTTCAGAGCTGAGGCTTGTGTAGGTATATGCGGCCCTTATTCCACAATCTGAAATATTCTCGGATCTGCTGCTTCCATGAAGAACCTGACTCGTTCTTTCCACATGGGAAAGTTCTCTTTAGTGAACACTGGTAATTTCATAGAAGACATATCTTTGCTTATGTCCATGGCTACTAAGCGGAATCTCTTGACGTTAGATCTGGGATCTTGTTCAAGGTGTTAACCTTATATCGAACAAAATGCCCCTATGATACCAATTGAAAGTATCTAACATCTACCTAAATCACCTAGAGGGGGTGAATGTGTGATGTTTGTGTCTTTTCGCGGAATAAAAATACTTGAAAAATTAAGCATACAAACACCGAGATTTTATAGTGGTTCTCCGAGTTGGGTACGTCCACTTTTCCACCTCGCCTATCTACCACGAAGGGCTAGATTCAGATACTTCACCAAACTCAGATTTTAACAAATCTTACATCTCGGAGCCACAGATCCTACAACTCGGAGACGACACTCCTACCACTCGGGGAACAACCTCTCCTACAACTCGATCCACAACCAGATCTACGACTCGATCCACAAACGGATCTACAACTCGATCCACAAATGGATCTACAAATCAGAGAAAAATCTCCTACAAAAGTAAAGGAATATTACAAAGTAATAAAGATTACAAGTCATCACTCAGACGTTCTTCGATTATGTAGATCTTGAAATTTTGGAGAACTCAGAAAATAGAAGTCTTTGAGGACCTTGAATCTTGAATCTTCAATCAACTAGATCTAGAGGAATAGAGATCTTCAGAGAGTAGCAATCCAGTTGTACGGGTCGATGAAGATTGAATCGTGCAACGTTCGCAGTTGTCGGCCGATCGGAGATGTCGCGTATCGCACAGGAGGCCGACGGGTCATTCTTTTTTGAAAGTTTCTCGATTTGAAAATTAGAACAATTTGCAAGATTAGGGTTGAAGAAAAATCCACCCTAAGTACTTGTAGGCAACATCAAATTCAACGGTTATAAAATAAATTCGAAAAATAAACTTGCGAAAGTTACTGTGCATGGCCTCCGCAACCCGAGCCTGGAAAAAAAAACTGTCGGAAAAATTATACATGTCATATCCGTCGAGTATCGTCGAGTATCGCTAGTATATGCGACGAATAGTCATTGATACACGACGAATTTGACTTGGAAAAATCCAGCTCAAGCTAGCAAACCACTCAACGCTAAGGCTGAAACCATACTCGACGAATTCGTCGAGTATCAACTAGTATACTCGACGAATTCATCGAGTATAGGCTAGCAGACTCAACGCTCTCGACGCCAAGATGCACTCGATGCACTCGACGCTATCGACGCACTCGATGCCATCGACCCAGCGATATTCGATGAACTCGCCTTAAGAAAATCTAGAGAAGTAGCGTTGAGATGATTCAAGAATTCGGCATGTATTGTCATGTATATTCGATGAATTCGACGAGTATCGTTAAATACATTCGACGAGTATACTTGATGATACTCGACGAATTTTACTTAACTGTTTTTCCAATCTTTCCAGATATTTCACCACAAGTATATAAGATGAATTCGACGAGTGATAGTAAGTATATACGACTAATTCGACGAATATCAATGATACTCGACGAATTCGACGAATATCCCTTACGATACTCGATGAATTTTACTTGAGTAAAATTCTGTTCTATTGAATTTAAGATCTTCTTCTTCCTTGAACCTCCTCATGTACTTGGAATAGGAGTACACTCCAATAAAGAGATTACACGTGAGTCAACACAATGATGTATACATTGAAGGATTACATTGTATAGTCTCATGTTTACTGACCCACTGTAACCTGACATTGATATGTACTTAGCATTGTAAACCTGCAAGTACATAACAAAATATACACTATCAAATACAGTTACAATTCATCTTAGCTTAACTGGACCCTTCTTCAAATCAGGGTTATTGTGGATATAATACCCAACACGTATTATAGTTATATACACACAAAACTTGGTATGAATTAAGAAGTTCATTAAAAATACCTGCTTGGGTTTCATGAGCTCACTCTGCAAATCCAAGCAAAACTTTGCATTATATCTCAATTTGTCTGACCATTGAAAAATTTAAGGCCGAGCCAGGAAATGCACTACTTTTTGTACATTGGTGTGGTCAAAGAACCACACTTAAAAAACATATGTTAGTTTGAATAATTAATAAACCATTAACTCAAATATAAACACATTTCTTATCAACAAAACTGTCGAGCAGCCTTCAAAGTAACCTAAGCAGGTGTCAACATCTCGAACTGCATTGGCCCGACTCAGGCAATCTAGTTGTGAATGCAAGAATGCATGAATGGTCTTGTCCCAATTATACTCTCTCAAAGCACCTAAACCATCCTCCAACACGCCCAGACACATTGGAATCTTTAGATTCTTCATGGGGAAAAAACGATCAACAAATACCTAATGAGTGTATTTACTCATCTTGGCTCGAGATCGGGGGACAATTCATCATTCACAAGAAGACGCATTTCGTTGATCAAGTCCTTATGAGATAACTCCAAACAGGGGAGTGTAGAAAAAATAAAATCCCGACCACAG
The DNA here is from genome assembly GCA_039583875.1 of Platanthera guangdongensis. Lineage (NCBI taxonomy): Eukaryota > Viridiplantae > Streptophyta > Magnoliopsida > Asparagales > Orchidaceae > Platanthera > Platanthera guangdongensis. Next base: position 57,363,448 of record CM077167.1, on the reverse strand, counting down.
TTTGGAAGCCCAAGAATCATGGACACTTCATTAACTATAAGTTTGAGGTAATGATTTTCTAAAAGGAAACACTAGTATCCATTCTATATAGCTTCACAAGGACATACAAGAGAGGCGACAATGTTGGTATGGAGAATAAAGGCAAAACATTTGCTTCCCTTAGAACACTCTTTGAGTGATTCAAAATGACCTCGAGGAGAGGACGAGCATTTTCCACGAATGTTGAGATTGCGCACTAATAACTCAAATATTTGCTGTCAGGCATCTGAGTAAGCCAAAAGAAATACAGTGGCTCAAACTAATGTATATGCAGTTGGTCAAAAAAGAAGTAGTTTTATATATAGTTTTACATTCACTAACTGCAAATACAGTCGTACATTAAACATCAAATACATTTGCACAAACACAAACTTGAAATACAGTTCTAACTTGAACTTACAATATGGTTGTAATGATGTGCTAAAAAACCAAACCACGTCTATGAATTCAGGCAGTGATCATAATAAGTAAAGTGAGGGTTTGAAATCACCCAGCCATACCTTGTTATTCTCAATGAAAACTGCAGAGATAGGCTATGTTTCCAACAAATGCAAAGAGATGCAAAGAGATGAGCCCGTCCAGGGGTCCGCAGAGAGGAAGAGTAGGCTGTCGGCAGAGAGGAAAATTGCAGAGATTGCCTCGCCTAGTAATGTGTCGGTGATCACGTCACTTTCATCACCTAGGGTAAGGAAGAAGAGTCAACGTAGTTGGGAAAACAAATAAAGAAGTGGGTCCAATTTTTTTTTTGAAATTTCTATTTAACAATGCTCCTAGCACAGGGAACGCTACACACAGGGAAATTTTTTTCCCTCTGAGTGGGTTGATGCCAGTAGGTACTACCATCATGGGATGGTCTTTCTTGCTGATGTTGTTTGACTTAGATGTCTCTTCGTACAGATGGTGAAGCTCCAGGATGCCTATGTACGCCAGGAGGTGTCTAGCATGCTATTCAAGTTTGAGGTGATCAACGTCTTCATAGACATCCAATGGCTTAACGGGTAAACTCTTTGCCTTAATACTCATACAGATCATTTTTTCGATGTGTTGTCTTGGGCTTTCTATGTAGATCACAATATTATGTGTGCAACCTCGTATTTGTTGAGTGGGTCAACCAGGTAGGGTACAAGTAGCAGGCGCCTAGCTTCACCAGGAACCCACAATCCTGACCAGTGAGTGAGGTGTGAGTGGAGCCAGCAAGCTCACACTCGTCCCTTGGTTAGTGGCAAATGGCAAATGTTGAGGCTTCACCGGGCACTCGCCGCATGTGTGAGATCTCGCATCACGCTCGGCTTGTCAGCCCAAGGAGATCTTTTATTTCTAGTGACATCTTATTTTTGTCCTGTCATTAGCCATTCCAAATAACATAGTTTCGTTGTTGGCAAACCAATTTGAGCCGTGTTTAGTTAAATGTAAGGCGTGATCTCGTTATTCGATGATCACTACCAGAAACTATAAATAGACTCCCAAGGGCACCTTTGGAGAGGAATCTTGATCTGGGCTTCCTTCTTCATTTGTTATCTTTGGAAGGCAAGAGCTTCAGCTCACTATTCACTCTGGTTTCCAGGTGGGTAGTCAGGAGCTCTCCTATACCTCCGAAGGTGCCTCATCTAGCATTGAATTGGGAGGGGAAGCAATCTAAGATCTTCTGGGTGTGTGGCAGGACCGCCTCGTTGCGACTCGAGGTCTGTTTGAGGTTCTGGTGGGGCAGTCTCTGAACTCTAAGTCCTCATCCTAGTGCATTCGTACGAGAGAAGTAGGAGTGAGCTACACCTTCGGTTCGAACTCTTCGATGGGCCGTGGTTTCTGGGTTCAACACTTTGGTTCAATGAGTGTGGACCTGAGCTTGCCTAAAAAATCATTGTGAATACCATGGCTGGAGATGAGGGGCAAGGAACTGACCCAGAGGACTTGCCGCTCGCGAGTGGCTTTGTGACACAAATGCAGTTTGAAGATTTCACGAAAGTCATCATGAAGACCCTACATTCTGGCCTCATGATGCGAGCTGGCGAGTACTCAACTCCCACAATCACAGTACTTGCCCAACCAACATTGGGTGAGGAGGCGCCGAGTAGGCTAGATGGGAAGGAGATAGTGGTAGAGGGGGGGGGGAGAGGTTGCTTCAGGGGCGCGAGTTGTTCCCCGTCTCGCCAGTGGTTCCCCAGTTGGGCGAGCAGGTTCGGCGAGATCCAACGGCTTGCCAAGAAGGCTCAGGGGGTCCCTTTTGCGAGCACATCCTCTCAGCCCCGATGCTAGAAGGCTTTAAAGAGCCAGTCATGTATTTTTATACGGGCAAGGATGATCCAGTTCAACATATGCATTTGTTCGAGGATGCGGTATCTATCAGGCAGATGACATATGCCTTCAAGTGCAAGTTGTTCTCCATTGCTTTCAAAGACAGGGCAAGGGACTGGTTCCACCAACTCCCCTCAAGAACCATATACAACTTCGAGGAGTTTCATCGTGTCTTCTTGGAGCGCTTATCAATGTCAAAGAAAAGGAAGAAGGGGGTCGAGGCCATCTTCTTGATAAATCAGGGGGCGCAAGAGATGTTGGTAGATTGTAACAATCGCTTCTAGGAAGAAATTCTTCTGATCAAGGAGGTCTCAGGGCACCTCCTACAGATGGCCTACACGTTGGGGTTGCGATAGGGAATGTTCAGGATGGAACTGACCAGGGACCCCATGTGATCTTTTGAATAGTTAATAGATCGAGCTACAAGGGACATCGAGTGCGAAGCAACCAATCCCGACTTCGTCTCGGGATTGGCCTAGAATAGAGGTGGTGGAGTGAAGTCGTAGGGAGGTGGTCCGCAAGAAGAATGGAGAAGAAGAGAAGAGCCGAAGAGACAAGAGCTTCAGGAGTAGGGGTGGGCGATTCAGCCGCCAGCTTATCGGTCAGTCTAGAGGACGGCGGGAGGGCCGACAAATGTATGAGGAAGATGAGCCCAAGACGGGGGATCATTGGGCAGGACGGGGATAGTTCAAACCTCCGGGATGGAGAGCGGGCCCGAGGCCACTACCACCCCCTCCCCAGCAGGCCATGACGATAGTCCGAGGAAAAGGAAGATAAAGAAGAAACCAATCTATAAGAGGATGAAATGGGGGATGGTGTTGCTCTTTTGTGACTTCTACCAGGAGGAGGGACACATGACGACCACCTGCCCTGAGTTTGTGTAGTTCATGGAGTGGTAGGGGTCGAAGGGATACAACCATTGTGGATCGAAAAAGCAGGATTCAGGGTGGAGGAGGAGTTGAGGTGGAGGATCAGTGCAAAGACCAGACCGACGTGGGTACTGGAGGAAGGATCAAGGTGATCCATGGAGGAGTGGAGATTGAGGCCACCCGAAAGGGGAGCCTCTAAACTATTTTTCGTCAGAGCATCTCTTCGACCTCTATGACCCCACCCTTGGTGGAAAAGATCACCTTTTCATCAAAGGACATGCCGGAGTATGAATGTACAATCCTGTATCTGGCGAGCGGGGTGAACCAGGAACCAGGCCGGCCGGCTCAGATTACCAAGGCCGCAGGCGAGCTCAGTAGAGAAACCCGAGCCCGAGCTCGGCGTTCGTCGACCGCGAGCTCGGCATTCGCCGAGCTAAGCCGAGAATCGTCGAGCTGAGGTTGACTAACGGAGGCCGACCGATAGACGAGCTCGCTGTCCCAACTCGCACTCGCACAAAGAAGCTCAGCAACAGCAGGCGTGTAGGATCCGCCGAGGTGGCCAGGCTCCCCAGCTCACCCAGATCTATGAGGTACTTTTTACTGTTTAGCCCCCGCTGGTCTGCCCATAGCCCTTCAAAACAGCGGAGTTTGGATGTTGGCAGACCCAACCAAGGGCATTTTGGTAATTTCAGGTCATTTTAGTTTGGTTATTGGTAGTTCATATCCTGAAAACTATAAATAGGACCCAAGGGGTACCCCAGAAGGCAGGCTTCCTGTACTCACTTGCTCCAGCTTTCAAGTGCTTTTTGAGGGTACCTTAGCTCGGCCCTTGGCTAAGGAGGGAAAGCGCTCTCAGATCTTCCAGGTGTGTGGTGGGTCCTCCCTGCCGAGCCCTTGGGTCAGTCCTCCCTTGTTTCTTTTTTTGTTTTGTTTGCAGGAGTGAAGTAGGTGCGCGATTACCCCTTCCCCAAAGGTGAACTCCATAGGAGACTGTTTCTCATTTTCAACAACGAAGATCCGTTCTATGACACTTTAGTGATCCAGAAGGCCATTGAAAACTTTACGGTCTCAAGGATCTTGGTTAATAATCTAATTTCAGTGAATGTTATCTTCAAGAAGGCGAGATAAAGATAGAGGCAAGGATAGTGCTGACCTCGGATGGACCCTTGTTTAGGTTTTATGGAGAAAGGTGTAACGACTCCATCCGTTCATATAGCATATACTAGAAGGTCTGGCCGGGGCCCTACAACATATACCACAAAACATGCGGCGAAGTCATGGAGTGATACCAGAGTTGCATCCTAACTCATTGCATTCTAGCGAAAGCCTATAACACAAAACGGAACTCTAAACATGAATGTCCACAACAAAAATATCCACATTGATCTATAAACAGGAATATTCAGCAAATACAAAGTCAGTTGGCCTTATGGCCTTACAAGTCCTTTTACAATAGTGGCTTCCAAATATTGGCGCGCAGGCCAGCCACATATAAACAAAACCTAATATTTAAGCTTATCCTTCGAGGGCTAGCAGCAGCAGCAGCAACAGTAACAACAGTGAATTCAGCCCTTATACGTCCCGCTTGGTTCTCCAGCACCTGCACAGGGACAGCCCACCCAATGGTGGCAAACAAGGCAACGGTCAGCATTCAGCTGACCAAATTATAATGACTCTACCCCTTTCCCGGGGCAGTGGCATTTCTTCCCTGCAGGCATAGCAATTCATATGCATATATATATATATATATTCATCACATATTGTGCGCTCACGCACAAACATTCCATCACAATCATCCACCACGCAGCCCGAAAATCCGTGCACTCAGGGCACATTCTTGGTGCACTGACGAACCAGGGTCCCACCACCGTATCAGGGTCGCAACCCAACGGTAAAACAATTGAGCATTTACTCCATGGCGTGCAACCAGAGATTTTAGTCTTAATGACCCGGGATTGGCCCGTAGCCCCCCATGGTGTCGTGGTGCACAGACCTAAGACTCTCGCTATGCGCTCCAACAGACCGCACTTTCAGGTCTCACATCAGACAGACATAACGCATGTCAGATCAGCCACCCCCCGTTGTTCAAGTCGCCTTGCCATCACCGAGTACGGCGTACTCGCGGCTATCAAAAAGGCGCGGGTCGGTTTCACCTTACCTATTTGGCATCAAGCCGTAAGAGCTCTTCCAGCCCATACATAGCCATCATGTCCTCGCAGGACTGGCTTCACAATCACAGGTTCGCTAGGTGCTACGCTTAGCGGTAGCGACAGAACTCATTTTCCATCCCTAGTGCGAACCAGCATTTGCGGGTATTTCCTGGACGTTCACGCCAATACTTCCTGCTACTACCCTTCACAGACACAACCCACCAAGCATCATAAATATCAAGGGCATTTTCCTGACTTACCATACTAGTACTTCATGCTACTACCCTTCACAGGTACCACCCATGAACATCAAGCATTACAAGAGTATTTCCTGGACTTCCAATCCAGTACTTCCTGTCACTACCCTTCACAGGTACAACCCATTTAGCACAAACATTCTACAGGTATTTTCCTGGACTACCACTCCAGTACTTCCTGCTACGGCCCTTCACAGGTCAACCCGTCGACTCCTAAAACTACACGTTTCATCGCGGAGTCTTCTCCGGTGCGTATATGCAACATCACCAATCCAGACCAACCTGTCATGATGGGCTTCACACAACATGCCTATTCCGTACTCCATTTCCGGATCTATATGCCAAATGATTGGGGATTCCATGAATTAACCTAAGGGACTCCTGTAACAAGCCACCCTCTCGTGGGGGAATCCTATGTATATACCAAAAAGGAAGCCTTCACATGGCTAGGAAGAAAGATCGTTACCCTTGAAGATTGCTTTGGAGTCATGGACTCCTAGTCGGCTGAACAGCACTGCAGCGGCCTTACCTCCACAACGCTAGCCTCGGATCTCGAACCGGAACTCCGCAGCTCCACCGGTGGCCAGCTCCTCTCCTCTTCCACCTTCTTCCTCTCTCTAGGATTGTAGAAAGATGAAGGCCCAAATCAAATGAGGATATCTTTCTCATCCTCGGACTTAAGGAAGCAGGGAGGCCTCTCAGCCATTGCATCCTAGCTAAGAAAATGGACGGCCATGATTTTGACACAAAAGGCTATTTTTTGCCTGACACGGTCTGTGACACGCCTGTATCACAGGCCGTGTACCTTAAGCGGCACACAACTGACTCAACCAGACCAGTACACGACCATATGACATGCTCGTATCACGGGCCGTGTCACCTGACACGCCTTCAGACATGCCCGTGTCTGTGGCCGTGTACATCAGACTCCACAAAACCAACTTGAAAGTGAGGGATAGATACAGTTTACTCTAGATGGGGGGTGAATAGAGTATAAAAATGTTTAGATTTATCGCGGAATTAAAATATTGATACTTATGTGAAAGAGGTAAAAGCAAGAAACTATCACAGCACAATGCACAAAGAAAACACAAGGCAATCCAGACGACACAAGAAATTTTCTAGTGGTTCCCCAAATCTGGGTACATCCACTCTTCTACCACCCTGGTAGGAATCCACTTAGGTTTTTGATCAGGTGCCCTATCACCACAAGATCTACTTCAGGTAGATCTAGAAACCCTTCAGGATTTTGATCAGGTGCCTAAAAACCAATAGGTTTTTGGTCAGGTGCCCTATCATCAAGGAGTTTACTTTTGAAGGGAGTAAGAACCCTGTACACGAGAGGTTAAATAAAAAATAGATGACAGTCTTCTCTTTCTCAAACATAATGAGAAGACTATGTGGATTTGATGATGTCAAAGATCCCCCTGAGATATTGAGTAGTTTCAGGAAGAAGGAAGCTTTGTCCAAGGTATAGGTCTTCAGATTGATGTTGATTCAAGCTCTCTGTAGATTGTTGAAGCCCGATGAAGGAAGAAGACTAGAGAGATTTGTGTGTTCAGCAAGTTCTTCTTCTTCCTTGTATTTTGCAAAAACAGGAGGCCTTCAGTGCAAAAAAAGATTGATTTTCTGACTGACTGTTCACTGTGATTCTTGTTGTCTCTGTCTTTTTAAGTTCTCTGTATATTTGGAATGACTAACGACCTGAATTTGAATTCCCAGACAGTACTTAATTCTCTGCAAGAATTTAGGAGCCCAAACGGGTAGAATGACTGGCAATCATAAATGCACTTCCATAACTGTCTTGATAAAATATTCTGTGAATACCATAATCAATGCTTCATGAGATACGGCTATCAGCCTTGAGAATGTCAGCATTAATTATCAGAATATATTTGCCTGACTGAGAGAATTGATAACTGAAGGCAGTAAAACAATCTTAGAGCTTGACTTAGAGATCGTTGAACTGGGTTAAGAGATCGTCGACCTGTGAGCAACTATCGTAGATCTGAGATAACTGCGGAGAAGCACAAGATCGTCGACCTGAGCTCGTAGATCGTCGAGCTCAGTTCAGAGTAGAAGACTCTGAGATCGTCGATGGGAGATCGACGATCGTCGATGGGAGATCGACGATCGTCGAGCTGAGAATTGTTTCTGGACTTAGAATATTTTCTGGAATGTCATACTAAAGAAGCCAGAAATCGTCGTCCTGAGAATTTGACTTGTCCTTCTGAAACAGCTTCTGTGAACTGTGTCAACAGATGGTTCTGGGTGTCGACACAAGTCCTTCTGGTGTCGACTGATACTGTCGACTAATAACCTGTGAACTGTGTCGACACAAATCCTTCTTTTGTCGACTGAGCTAGCGTCGACTAATATTATCTGTGTCGACTGATAGTCTGTGTGTTGACACAAATCTTTTGGGTGTCGACACAACCTTTCTATGTGTCGACACAATTCTTCTGGGTGTCGACACAACCTTTCTGTGTGTGTCGACACAATTCTTCTGGGTGTCGACACAACTTTTCTGTGTGTCGACACAATTCTTTTGGGTGTCGACACAACCTTTCTGTGTGTCGACACAATTCTTCTGTGTCGACACAACTACTTAAGTCTCTGACAAGCTGTTGTAGGCTGATCCATGTGATGTTTACTCTTGGCCTAGACTAAGGAAATAAACCTATGACCCTGACTATATATTTTGGGTCAGTCTAAGCAAACCTAATAGTGATACTTACCCAAATCAGAACTAGGGTTCCAACAATCTCCCCCTATTTGGGTGAGGACACTATTTACATAACCCAACGAAAATACAAAGCAATAAGCTGGAGCATTTGCTTCTGCTGTTGCTATTGCTGATGTTGTTGTTGATGTTGAACCTTGCCCAAACCTGTGTCATTACAATCTGTATTATCTTAATCTGCTTCTGCTATTTCTGGAATTGCTGCTGCTGCTGGAACTGCTGCAGCTTCATTGGTCATCTATATCTGCACAAAATTTCTGAAACACTTCTTCTTCCTGTACTACTGGAGGAGACTGAGCTTGAAGGTTTGCTGAGGCTGAACCTGCTGCATCTTCATTGGACACCTCCCTCTGCCTGGTTTCAGTGAAAACTGGAAGCAGGCCCCTAGATGAAGAAGGGACAGAGGAAGCAGAAAGGGAATAGTCATTTGTTGAGGAAGAGTAAACCCATTCTTTGATCTCAGCAACAGATAGTATGATCCGTTTAGACATGAACTTCTTCAGACCCTGATCATCACATAGCTGTAACATTTCGTGAAAAATAAGATCACAATGACTGATACCAATTGAAAGATAGGATCACAGTGAACTTCATCTTTGAAAGAGCCGCTGTAGAAATCACCATGGAAGATCTGTAGACTCAAGAGAGAAGAGATCAAGGGCAAAGAGAAAATAGAATATGAAAACGCGAGACAAAGATCGAAGAGAAATCTACATATAGGTTTTTGGAATAGAAAAGACGATCTTTATTCGACGATAAAAACAAAAACGTCGATCTTAGGTCAAAGATTAATTTATAAACAAATAATATCTTTGGTCTCTGATCTCAGTCGGAAATTGATAGTCGAGCATAGCTTGACGATCAATTAACTGAAGCAAAGTTATCGATCTCTGGTCGACGATTTTTGTCTTCACACAGAGCTGTCGTCAAACGTAGTTCGACGATTTAGCTCAAGAGCTGTTCGAAGATCGTCGATCTTCGTTCGACGATTTAGGAACAGATCCAAAAACAGAAGACAAAAATTAAATTAATCCTTCCCATTGATCATTCCAAGCTGATTCAGGAAGAACAGGTGCTTCTTTTCATCAAGTGATTTGGTGAAAATATCTGCTCTTTGAAAATCAGTGGAGATAAAGTCTAGATTAATTTTCTTTTTGTCTACATTATCTCTAATGAAATGATGTCTTATATCTATATGCTTTATTTTAGAATGATGCACTGGATTATGTGCTATAGATATAACACTAGTATTATCACATAAGATGGTTGAATTATTTAGATTGAAACCATAATCTAAGAGTTGGTTTTGTATCCAAAAAATCTGTGAACAGCAACTGCCAGCAACCATATATTCAGCTTCAGTAGTAGATGTTGATACAAAGGTTTGCTTCTTGCAAAACCATGACACAAGTCTATCACCCAAGAACTGACAAGTTCCTGAAGTGCTCTTTCTATCCACTCTGCATCCAGTATAGTCAGCATCTGAAAATCCAGTCAACTCAAATGCTGACTCTGTTGGATACCAGAGTCCTAGATTAGGACAACCCTTTATATATCTTAAAATCCTTTTTATGAAAATAAGATGAGATTCTTTAGGGTTCACCTAGAACCTAGCACATAAACATGTAGCAAACATGATATCTGGTCTGCTTGCTGTTAGATATAGTAGGGATCCAACAATGGCCCTATACTTTGTCTGATCAACAAGTTTTCTATGTTCATCAGTGTCTAATACAACATTGGTAGCCATGGGAGTCTTCATAGAAGATGCATCAACCATCCCAAACTTCTTAATAAGCTCATTAACATATTTAGATTGGGAAATTAAGATACCATCAGGAGATTATTTCACTTGGAGACCAAGGAAATAAGATAACTCTCTCATGCTGCTCATCTCAAATTTAGAATGCATTAGATTAGAAAATCTCTTGCACAATTTGGGATCAGTAGAACCAAATATAATGTCACCTACATATATTTGTACTAATAAGATTTTATCATGATGCAATTTTGTAAAAAGGGTTTTATCTACCATGCCTCTAGAAAAACCATGCCCTAAAAGAAAACTGGCTAAGGTCTCATACCAAGCTCTAGGAGCTTGCTTTAAACCATAGAGAGTCTTATGCAGTTTAAAAACATGAGAGGGGGAAGTTGGAGAAACAAAACCTGGAGGTTGTTTTACATAAACCTCTTCTTGTAATACTCCATTTAGGAATGCACCCTTGACATCCATCTGATAAACTGTGAACTTTTTGAAGGCAGCATAGGCCAGAAAAATCCTTATAGCTTCTAGCCTGGCAACTGGAGCAAAGGTCTGATCATAGTCAATTCCTTCCACTTGCCTATATCCTTGAGCAACAAGCCTAGCCTTGTTCCTCACAATCACATCTTGGGCATCAAGCTTATTCTTGAAAACCCACTTAGTTCCAATTACTGGATAGCCTTTAGGCCTTGGAACCAAGTCTCAAACTCTACATCTTTCAAATTGATTTAGTTCCTCTTGCATTGCAATGATCCAATGGGGATCTTGCTCAGCATCAGTTATGGATTGAGGTTCAATTTGAGAGACAAAACAGGCATGCATCACATCATGGTTGAGTTGATGCCTTGTCTGTACACCTGCTGTTATGTCTCCAATTACTTGGGATCTAGGGTGATCCCTAAGTGTGACAAAATCAGATGGTGGAGTTGGTTCAGCAACATCAATTGGAGTGAATTCCTCTTGTGGAATTACTTCTGCTGTTAGAGGAAGTTTAGTTTCTTCCATAGAGTCTTCTTCACTGTCTTCATTTGCTTGTGGTGAGGGATGAGATATCACCTTCTGGGTGAGATTTAAGTCATCCAGCTTTTTACATAGACTTGGTACCTGCAGATGATCACTAGTAGAAGCTTCCTTCTCCTTGTAAAACATATTAGCTTCATCAAATGTAACATGTATTGACTCTTTAATTTTCAAGGATGATTTATTGAGAACCCTATATGCCTTGCTAACTTGGGAATATCCTAGAAAGATTCCCATTGTAGCTTTGGCTTCAAACTTTCTAAGATAATCTTTGTTGTTATTATGTATATAACTGATACAACCAAAAATTCTAAAGTAGTCTATTTTAGGTTTCTTCTCTTTGAGTAATTCATAGGGAGTCTTGCCTTTAAGTTTGTGTATCAAACTTCTATTCAGGACATAATTTGCTGTGCTTACAGCTTCTGCCCAGTAGGATAGAGGCATGTGAGCATCAGCAAGCAATGTGCCTGCAGTTTCAATGAGTGTTCTGTTTTTCCTTTCAACTACCCAATTTTTTGAGGAGTTCTAGGAGCAGAGAAACAGTGCCTGATACCTTCCTTCTCACAGAATTCTTGCATAGGAAGAGATTCAAACTCAGTGCCATGATCACTTCTGATCAATGCAACTGGAGTAGAGTACTCATTCTTTATGCATTTTAGAAAGTCTGTAAGAACTTTGAAATTATCAGACTTGTTTCTCAAGAAGAAAACCCAAGAAAACCTAGAGAAGTCATCTACAATAACTAAAGTATAGGACTTCCCTCCCAGGCTTTGTACAGCAATTGGTCCAAAAAGATCCAAATGAAGCAGATACAAAATCCTAGGTGAATCACTCTTATTAACTGATTTAAAACTATTTTTAGTTTGCTTGCCTACTTGACAAGCCTTGCAAAGGCTTTCCTTCTTGTAGGGGGTAAGAGGGCAATCCTTTAACAAGGTTGTCCTTAGATAACCTAGCAATGTTTCTTAGATTTACATGTCCTAGCCTTTTATGCCACAAAGTATTATTATTGCTAACCTGATTAAATAAACAGATTTCTGAACAGACAGAATTAAAATCAACTAAATAGATATTGCCTAACCTAATACCTGATAACACAGTAATGCTGTTTAGAGAAATATTGCATTTAGATTCAGTAAAACATACCTCATAACCTGCATCACATAGCAGTCCTATGGATATCAAGTTATGTTTCAGCCCACTTACATATGCCATTTTCCTGAAAGTGACATCTCCAAGTGTAAATTCTCCATAGCCTTCTGTCTGACCAAAGCTTGAGTCTCCAAATATAACCTTTGGACCTAGCTTTGCCTTATAGTTACTTAGATTGACCTTGTTTCCTGTCATGTGCTTGGAACACCCACTATCCAAATACCACTTATCCTGTATGGTAGGATAGGTCTTTATCTGCAAGGAAAAAAATAGCTAATTGTTTTTGACCCAGGTAATCTTGGGTCCTTGTTGATTTACATAACTGTAACTGGAAATGCAAGAATATTCAGGTTGATTCTTGTAACCTTTAGGATGATATCTTCTTGGTGGTATTATCCATTGATTAAAGGGATTGAAAGGTTTAGGGTTAGAATTCTTATTGAAATTTCTGTTGAAATTATAGTTTTGATAGAACTGTTTTGGGTTCGACGATTTTAGTTCAGATCGTCGATCTGCGTTCGACGACCAGCATTGATATCGTCGATCTTGGTTCTCAGAATAATAGTGTCTATTATCTGGGTTCCACAATCGTCGATCTCTGTTCGACGATACATAATGATATCGTCGATCCCCGTTTGTAGAGTGTTTAGGCTCAAGCTCTGCGTTCTGAGATCGTCGATCTTGGTTCGATGATTTTTGTTCAGACTTAGCCTTTTGTTTTTCTTTATTTATCTCAACTTGTTTTAAAACTTTGTTAACTGTTTTAATTTGTTCTGTATTCTTCTTTCCTTCATCTGAAATAAACTTTATAGGTTGTGAAAGGTGGTTTTTCTTAAAAATTGATGGTTCATTGGATGATGCACCTAATCCTAACTTACTTCTATTAAGTCTAGCATTAAGTGTGCTGGTAATTTCTACTAGATGTTTGCTTCTTCCATTCAGTGATTCCTCTAGCTATTTTGCTTTACTTAATTCAACTTTCAGAAAGGTTATTTGTTCACTATACATGTCTATTTCATTTTTCAATTTGATGTTTTCTGATACTAAGCTATCATAATTAAATTGTTTATCCCTGAGAAGTTTGATTTCCTTCTCAGATCTAATCAGATCACTACACATAGATTTAAAGTCATTTTTAAAATCTTCAGAGGTAAAGTCGAATTCTTCCAATACCTAATCACAATCTGAACATTCTTCAGATTCTTCTTCTTCTGAGACATGACCTGAAGCATTGATGGCCATTAAGCAGATTTCTTTGGCCTATGCTTCCTCTTCATCTTCACTAGAGCTGGAGGAAGATGATTCTTCAGTGTCACTCCATGTTTCTACAACAAACCCTCTCTTCTTCTTCTTGTGCTTGTAGGAAGATGGTTCGCTGGAGTGCTTCTTGGAGTCTTTCTCCTTTCTCCTTTCCTTATACTTGTTTTCTGGACATTCTGGAAGAATATGTCCAGATTTCCTGCAACCAAAACATATAATCTCTTTAGAAGTGGTTTTATCATACCTTGGTTTATCATCACTACTTGATGATTTCCTTCTGAATTCTTTTCTCCCCATCTTGAAGAATCTCTTTGCAAAGAGACTCATCAACTCTTTATTTGATGGAGAAGTTTCTGATTCTTCTGAAGCTTTGAAGGCTATATTCTGCTCCTTCCTAGTGGGTGTAGCAGTCTTGTGTTGCTCAGCCTCTCTTGTCTTCAGCAGCTGTTCATAGGATTTTAGTTTTCCTAAGACTGATTCTGTAGTCATCTTATATGTGTTTCTGGTCTCTCTGATAGGCCAGATTCTAGAGTCCCAAGAGCTGGGGAAGCGCATGAGAATCTTGTCATTTATTTCTGTGACTGAGATGTATTTGTCAAGAGTTTTCAGCTTATTAACAATGAGAGTGAGTCTATTATACATCTCAGAAACTTGCTCAGTTTCTTCCTTTTTAAAGTTCTCATACTGGGAGATGAGATGAGCTTTCCTGTCCTTCCTTTCATCTGCTGATCCTGCAACCATCTGGTTTAAGGAATCCTAGATGGCCTTGGCTGATTCACATTCAACTACTTTCTGAAATATGTCATCAGACCTTGTTTGTGCCAGTATGTTCATGGCTCTTGCATCAGCAATCTTTGCTTTCTTGTATGCATCATTGTAGTCTGGAAGAGGTACTGCAGTCATGTTTGAGGAAGTACTTGCAGGGGCAGCTGGTGGTGGAGGTACTCCTGTTAATATAGAAGCAAAAATGTCTTTATCAATAGAATTCATATAAAGCTTGATTCTTGCCTTCCAGATTCCAAACTTTTGCAAGTTGCAAACTGGAGGTCTGGTGCTTGCAAATTCCTTGTACTGTGCCATGGTATAACAAAGAATAGAGTAAACAGATATCTATCAGAGATCTTAGGTTCAGGTGTTAGCCTGTACAACCTTAAAAACACACCCTCTAATACCAATTGAAAGTGAGGGATAGATACAGTTTACTCTAGAGGGGAGGTGAATGGAGTATAAAAATGTTTAGATTTATCGCGAAATTAAAATATTGATACTTATGAAAGTGAGGGACTCTAGAGGGGGGGGGGGGATGAATAGAGTATATTTAAAATTTGTTAGGTCCCTATAATAGTGCTGTTACAGCTTTTGCTGTAAACTGAAAGGGTGCAGTAATTAATAAACTGGAAAGCAGAAAATAATAAACCTAATCACAACAACACAGCAAGAACAAAAAGAAAAAGATAGGAAACCAGACGATACAAGAAATTTATAGTGGTTCCCCAAATCTGGGTAGTCCACTCTTCTACCACCCTTGGTAGGAATCCACTCAGGTTTTTGATCAGGTGCCTGACACCAATGGGTTTTGATCAGGTCCCCAAAAACTAACTCAAGTCTTTTGGTTAGGAGACTTGCAACCAGGAATCACTTTTGAAGGGAGATGACAACCCTTTATACAGGAGGGGGTGAGAGAGTGATTTAGTCTTCTCTTTCTCAATAAACTGAGAAAACTTATGTGGATTGATGTTTAGCAAAAGCTCCCCCTGAATTATTGAATGGTTCAGGAAGATTTGGAAGCTTTGCTGTAGGGTGATAGGTCTTCAATCAGAGTTCTTGACAAGCAGTGATGCAGGGACTTCTTGACTGATTTGATATTTGTTGTCCTTGGAAGTCCTGGAGAGAATGTGGAAGAAGAAGACTCTTGATATTGGGTGATTGTTCTTCTTCTTCTGAATGATGATCACTACCTGTCACTGGAAGCTTCAGTATAATTCTTGTGTAAAGCTTTTCTGCTTCTATGAGTATTCTTCCAGTCAGTCTGTGTATGCCACTTTTTGTTTCTTGACTGAGTGTGTTCTCATTCTCCTTGCTTATTCTCGATCTTATTTTCTTCAATATCTTTTCAAAAATTTGAATCCTCTATAATTAATGCTGACGGCCTGAGAATAATCGACATTAATGTATTTCCCCAACTGTCTTGTGGAAAATCAGCAAGTAATATTCCTGAGGAAGACTGTAATTAATGCTCCCTCTAACGGATACATTCAGAGAATGTTTGAGCATTAATCTGTCAGGAATTATTGCATTTGAGTGAGGATTGAATGCCGGAAATGGCTAATTCTGGAATCGTCAAATAGTTGGCAGGATTTGTCGAACTGAATTACCAATTCGTCGAGCTGAGTTTGTAACTTCGTCAACTGGAGTTCAGCAACTTCCTGTTCATCGAGCTGAGTTCCAAGATCGTCGAGCTGATAACAGAGCTGCATGCTTCAGAGCCTTTGCCTTTTCTGTCTGAAGTTCGTCGAGCTGAGTTTGTAACTTCGTCGACTGGAGTTTAGCAACAATTCTGGACTTAGTCAAGTATTTTGTGTTGACTGATATTCTGTGTGTCGATATGAATCTTCTTGTGTCGACACAGGTGGATGTCGACTGATTAGTCTTGGTGTCGACACAAGTCTTCTGGTATCGACATAAGTTTTCTGGTGTCGTCATAAGTTGGTGTCGACACATGCCCTAAGTGTCGACACAAATCTTCTGATTCCAGAATTCGTCGAGTAGAGTACTGAGTTCGTCAACCTGAGAAGTTGACTTCGTCGACCTGAGAAGTTGTAAACTTGAGATCCAAGTTCGTCGAGCTTAGAATCTTGTTTGTCGTCCAAAGTCTGAAGTTGGACTTAGAATAATCTGAAGTTATCCTGACTTTAGTTTGTTGAAGTATCCCAACTTTCGTCGACCAAAGAATGAAGATCGTCGAGCTCAGCTCAGAGAAATGTCTCAAGATCGTTGAGCTGAGAACGTCTTTCGTCGACCTGAGTTCGACGAACGTCGAACTCATTTTTACTTAGTCTTGAAATCTTCTAAATCTTGAGTCTCTGGCAGTCTTGATGATAGCTGGTCCATCTGATGTCGACTCAAAGGACTTGGCCTAGACTCTAGGACACAGCTTTGACCCTGGCTATACATGTTGGGTCACATCCTAAGTTAGTGAACCTAGCCCAAATCAACTAGGGATCCAACAACTTATGTGAAAGAGGTAAAAGCAAGAAACTATCACAACATAATACACAAAGAAAACACAAGGCAATCCAGACGACACAAGAAATTTTATAGTGGTTCCCCAAATCTGGGTACATCCACTCTTCTACCACCCTGGTAGGAATCCACTTAGGTTTTTGATTAGGTGCCCTATCACCACAAGATCTGCTTCAGGTAGATCTAGAAACCCTTCAGGCTTTTGATCAGGTGCCTAAAAACCAATAGGTTTTTGATCAGGTGCCCTATCACCAAGGAGTTTACTTTTGAAGGGAGTAAGAACCCTGTACACGAGAGGTTAAAGAAAAAATAGATGACAGTCTTCTCTTTCTCAAACACAATGAGAAGACTATGTGGATTTGATGATGCCAAAGCTCCCCCTGAGATATTGAGTAGTTTCAGGAAGAAGGAAGCTTTGTCCAGGGTGTAGGTCTTCAGATTGATGTTGATTCAAGCTCTCTGTAGATTGTTGAAGCCTGATGAAGGAAGAAGACTAGAGAGATTTGTGTGTTCAGCAAGTTCTTCTTCTTTCTTGTATTTTGCAAAAACAGGAGGCCTTCAGAGCAAAAAAAAGATTGATTTTCTGACTGACTGTTCACTGTGATTCTTGTTGTCCATGTCTTTTTAAATTCTCTGTATATTTGGAATGACTAACGACCTGAATTTGAATTCCCAGACAGTACTTAATTCTCTACAAGAATTTAGGAGCCCAAACGGGTAGAATGGCTGGCAATCATAAATGCACTTCCATAACTGTCTTGATAAAATATTTTGTGAATACCATAATCAATGTTTCATGAGATACGACTATCAGCCTTGAGAATGTCAGCATTAATTATCAGAATATATTTGCCTGACTGAGAGAAATGATAACTGAAGGCAGTAAAACAATCTTAGAGCTTGACTCAGAGATCGTCGAACTGGGTTAAGAGATCGTCGACCTGTGAGCAACTATCGTAGATCTAAGATAACTGCGGAGAAGCACAAGATCGTCGACCTGAGCTCGTAGATCGTCGAGCTCAGTTCAGAGTAGAAGACTCTGAGATCGTCGATGGGAGATCGACGATCGTCGAGCTGAGAATTGTTTCTGGACTTAGAATATTTTCTGGAATGTCATACTGAAGAAGCTAGAAATTGTCGTCCTGAGAATTTGACTTGTCCTTCTGAAACAGCTTCTGTGAACTGTGTTGACAAATGGTTCTGGGTGTCGACACAAGTCCTTCTGGTGTCGACTGATACTGTCGACTAATAACCTGTGAACTGTGTCGACACAAATCCTTCTTGTGTCGACTGAGCTAGTGTCGACTAATATTATCTGTGTCGAATGATAGTCTGTGTGTCGACACAAATCTTTTGGGTGTCGACACAGCCTTTCTGTGTGTCGACACAATTCTTCTGGGTGTCGACACAACCTTTCTGTGTGTGTCGACACAATTCTTCTGGGTGTCAACACAACCTTTCTGTATGTCGACACAATTCTTCTGTGTCAACACAACTGCTTAAGTCTCTGACAAGCTGTTGTAGGCTGATCCATGTGATGTTGACTCTTGGCCTAGACTAAGGAAATAAACCTATGACCCTGACTATACATTTTGGGTTAGTCTAAGCAAACCTAATAGTGATCCTTACCCAAATCAGAACTAGGGTTCCAACACAACTTCAACCCGAGCGGGACACGGCCAGTGACACGCCCGTGTCATAGGCCGTGTACCCCAAGAAACGACCGTGTCACACCCATGTTCACCAGGCCTCAAATGCCCTGGGCACGTCCAATAAAGGACACGACCTGTGACACGCCCGTGTCACAGGCTGTGTGCCCATACACGGTAGCAGACACGCCTCCAGCCTAACTTCGTCGAACTGAAGTTCGACGACCAGAGGAGGACATGGCCTCTAACACGCCCGTGTTAGAGGGCGTGTGCCCTCATTTCTCGGAAAACGGATTTTTTTCGAACACTCGCCGGCTGCTCACCCGAGCAGGACACGCCTTGGGACACGCTCGTGTCCCAGGCCGTGTCACCCAACTTTTTCCCAATCCTGGGATTTGGGGTGTTACAACCCTCCCCTCCTTACAAAAATTTCATCCCCGAAATTTGCACACAGGAAGGAAAGTAAACATAAGATGTTTTATTCCATAACCGTTCAATACAACTCAATACACACTGCATACCAGTTACACAAAGAGCTCGAGAAACTCAGCTCGCATGGTCTGCTCTCGCTCCCATGTTAGTTATTCACAACTGCAATTGTCCCACCGGACTTTGGCCATCCCGATCGTCTTGTTCCGCAACTGTTTATCGGCACGATCCTCGACCGAATGGGCCGAACCTTCGTCGTTAGCCCATACTCCACCGGCACACGATCAGTCTCGATCACTTGAGCTGGATCTTTGATGGCTTTTCGAAGTACCGAGATGTGAAACACATCATGTAATCCACCCAAGTCTGCCGAAAGAGCTAGCCGATATGCAGCTTCCCCAATTCGCTCCACCACTTCAAATGGACCAAGATATCTCGGGCTCAACCTTTTCAGTCGCCGAATCCTGGACACGCCTTTGAAGGGTTTGATCTTCAAATATACCCAGTCTCCCACCGCGAACTCCACGTTCCGGTGCTTGGCATTGTAGTATTTTGCTTGTCGATCCTGGGCTATCAATAGCCTCTCTCGGATAGTGCGTATCGTCGAGTTAGCTTCCTCGATTTCGTTACGCCTATACACTTTATATTCGCCTGCTTCTGCCCAAGCTAACGGCGTACGACACTTCCGACCATACAGAGCTTCAAGCGGTGTTGTACCGATGCTCGCTTGGTAGCTGTTGTTGTAGGAAAACTCCACCAGATAGAGATGATCTTCCCATCTCTTCCTAAAATCCAAGGCGCACATTCAGAGCATATCTTTCATGGTCATGTTGGTCCTCTCAGTCTGGCCATCCATTTGGGGGTGAAAGGCCGTACTGAACGTCAATTTAGTGCCCAACAGTTGATGGATTAGCCTCCAATCAGTCGAAGTAAAGCGCCCATCTCGATCGCTCACGATGCTACGAGGAACACCATGTAGCAGTACAATCTGTTCAACATATAGCTTTGTCAAACTATCCACGGAATCGTCCCGTTTATTCGGAAGAAAGTGTGCCACTTTTGTCAGCCGGTCTACAATCACCCAGATTGCATCATTCCCGCGCTGCGATCTCGGCAACCCGTGCATGAAATCCATGGAAATATCATCGAACTTCCATTCCGGAATCGGTAACGACTTCAAGAAACCGCCATGCTTCTAGCATTCCGCCTTCACCAAAGCACAAGTTTGGCATTTGGCCATATAATGAGCGACATCTTTCTTCAGTCCTGGCCACCAGAATAGCTTCTTCATGTCTCTGAACATCTTTGTGCTCTCAGGGTGAATTAAGTACTTCATATAGTGAGCTTCGTACATCAGTTCTTCCCGCAATTTACCCATACTCAGGACGCACAATCGACCCTCTTTCCGCAAAAGGCCATCACCCCAGGAGAATTTGCCCTCTGGCCCATCCTTTGCATAGCGTTGGAGACTCTCATCCAGCTCCGTTGCTCGTCGAATCCTGTCTATAAGGTCATATTGCACCTCCGTCCAGTTCAAACATGCATCGGTCGTGGAATTCTTGTAAACACAAGAAATCTCTAATGCTTCCAACTCCTGGATTAGACGTTCATCGTGCCTCTGCAACCAATTGGCCCTCGACGGAGCCCTCCGACTCAAGGCATCAACGACTACATTTCCCTTACCGGGAGTGTAATGAATCGCAAAGGTGTAGTCCCCAAGGAACTCCAGCTACCTTCATTGTCGCATATTCAGGTCCTTCTGCTCCAACAAATACTTTAGGCTCTTGTGGTCCGTATAGATATCCACTTTCACGCCATACAGATAATTCTGCCATAACTTTAGTGCATAGATTACCGCCGCCAACTCTAAGTCATGGACGGGATAATTTTGCTCGTGCACCTTCAACTGGCGTGAGTCATAAGCAATCACTTTCTCATTTTGCAGAAGAACGCAGCCTAAGCCGTATCCTGAAGCATCACTATAGATTTAGAATCCTTCGGTACCACATGGCGATGTCAACACAGGTGCCGTAGTCAACCGACTCTTCAGCTTTTCAAAAGCTCGCGCGCACTCCGACATCCAAACGAACTTCTGATCCTTTCACGTCAGTGTGGTTAGAGGCAAATCAATCTGCGAGAAGTTTACAAAAAACCATCTGTAGTAGCCTGCCAGTCCAAGGAAGCTCCTGACCTCGGCCACCGAAGACAACACCGGCCACTCCTGTATGACCCTTATCTTCGACGGATCCACTGCGATGCCCTCTCCACTTACCACATGGCCAAGGAAAGCCACCGACGATAGCCAAAACTCGCACTTCGAGAACTTGGCATAGAGCTTACTACTTCGCAAAGTATGCAACACCAATCGCAAGTTGTCTGCGTGATCAGCTTCAGATTTCGAGTACACTAGGATGTCGTCAATGAACACAATCAAGAACAAGTCCAGGTACTCTCGGAACGTTCGGTGCAACAGATCCATAAATACCGATGGCGCATTGCACAGTACAAACGACATGACCGTGAACTCATAATGCCTGTAACATGTTCCAAATGCGGTCTTGGGAATGTCACCTTCCCAAATCCTCAACTGGTAATAACCAGACTTTAAATCCAACTTGGAGTAGACGGTTGAGCCCACCAGCTGATCGAACAACTCATCAATCCGGGGAATCGAATACTTATTCTTCTCGATCAGCTTATTCAGTTCGCGGTAGTCAATACATAACCGTAAGCCGTCGTCTTTCTTTTTCACAAACAGAACAGGTGCGCTCCAAGGTGACATGCTTGGGCATATATATCCATGCTCCAGCAACTCTTGCAATTAGATTTTCAACTCCGCCATTTCCTTTGGCGCGACGTGATATGGCGATCGGGCCACAGGTTTCGCACCTGGCACCAACTCGATCGTGAAGTCAATCTCTCGCTGGGGTGGTAGCCTAGGGAGATCCTTGGGAAACACATCTGAAAATTCCGATACAACTGGAACAGCGCTCACACCGGCCTTGGGCTCAACAGCCTGAATCAGCGTGAAGTATAACCCCGCACCCTTCTGAACAGCCTTGACAACTTGGAGTGCAGACATCAACGTCCCGCCCACTCCTCGCATCCCTGCGAACTTCGTCTCCTGCTCGGTATTCTGGCCCAATGTGATCTCTTTGGCATTACAATCAATCAAGGCATGTTGCTCCGTGAGCTAGTCCATACCAAAGATCACGTCGAATTCCGATATCGGCAATACAAATGCAATCAAACAGAAATCCCGACTTCTGATTTGCACAACCGCATCGCAAGCCTTATCAACAAGCATCAAACAACCATGCGGTAACACCACCCTAACGCTATCTGTCTTCACCCGACTAGGTATCCCAAGTCGAGCTATAAAATCTTTAGACAGAAAAGAATGCAAAGCACCCGTATTAAATAGTGCTCGCGCCAGCGTGTTCCGAATCATCACAAATCCTGTGGCAATTGTATCTCACACAAGCCATATACCAAGCATACAAGAACCAAAGCATGCAATAAGCAAAACAATGCAATAACTGAACTCGTACCTGTGACGATGTCACTCTGATTAATGGCTTCCTGCAGGCCAAGGTTGTAGACTCAGGGCTGCGTCTCGGATGTAGAGGACTGCACCACTGCCTTTCCCTTCTCAATATAGGATGCTCCCGCCTTCTTTTCTCCTTTCGACGGAACAACCCGACAGTCACGGGCTATATGCCCCACTCGTCCACAAGTAAAGCACGTACGAGTATCTGGCCTTGACGTGGCCCCCGACGTTGCACCTGAGGCAACTAAAGAAGCAGCTTGTCCCGCCGATTTGGACCTCTTGTCCCATTTCTTCTTATAAAATGATTTCCTAGGTCGGCGCACTTTGAACTCTGGCTTTGTTACAGCCAAGGCCTGCTTCCCTTGCACCCTCTTCATATCTTTTTCCAGCGTGCACGCAGTGCCAACCAACACTTGGAATCCTTGGTTCACTGAACTGGAAAGTAGGAATCGCAATTCATCCCGCAATCCTTCATAGAACATGTTCGTTTTCCGGTGCTCGTCGGCGAAGATTGAACCCGCATACTGTCCCAACCTCGTGAACTCATGCAGGTAGGTTTCAACACTGCCTTCTCCTTGATACAACCTTTGGAACTCGTTTTCCATGGCAATGCGCTGTGCCGCTAGGAGGTGCTTTGCCAGGAAGAGTCGGGAGAATTCCTCAATCGACACTTGTGTTAACGGCCTCCCAGCTAAGTGGTGTAGTTCCATCTCGTCCCACCATAAACGCGCCTCTCCTTCCAGTAAGAAGGTGTCAAAAGTGACCTTCTGATATTCCTCCGTCCCGATCGCCGTCATTATCAGCTTGATGCGCGACAACCAATCCTCAGCTTGCGTAGGAGATCCCACTCCCGAAAATGTAGGCGGGTTAAAGCTCATGAACTGCTTCAACTGCCTCTCAGCTGCTCGAGGTGCCATAGCCGCAGTAGGTTCTGGCCTAGCCGCAACCTATTATAGCCTCAATGCCGGCTGCGCCTGCCCTTGCACTTGCCCAGTAGGCTGTGCTTGAATCATCGTAAATAGGGCCTCAACAACTAATCACACAGTTTCCGCAAAAGGGGGAGGTGTAGGCACCTTAGCTGGTGTCGTACTCTCATCCGAACGCTGGGGCTCCGACTGCCCAGCACCATTTCGAATCACCTAAAGGTGGACAAGATACACACATTAGCGACCTCACACAAGCAATCACAACAAAATAGGAACGCGCAAGTTCCTCAAACACATGTATTTGCATTCCTAAAGTGGACATTCAAGAGTTCATTAGTGTTAACGCGGTTCGCACGTACACGTGCTCGCCACCCCACAAAAAAATTTGACCACAAATTCGAAAGGAAAAGACCTAGACAGCTAATACCAAAAATGTAACTACTCCATCCGTTCATATAGCATATACTAGAAGGTCCGGCTGGGGCCCTACAACATATACCACAAAACAGGCGGCAAAGTCACAAAGTGATACCGGAGTTGCACGTCCAAACTCATTGCATTCTAGCGGAAGCCTATAACACGAAACGAGACTCTAAACATGAATGTCCTCCACAAAAATATCCGCATTTATCTATAAACAGGAATTTTCAGTAAATATAAAGTCAGTTGGCCTTATGGCTTTACAAGTCCTTTTACAAAAGTGGCTGCCAAATATTGGCGCGCAGGCCAGCCACATATAAACAAAACCTAATATTTAAGCTTAGCCTTCGAGGGCTAGCAGCAGCAGCAACAATAGCAGGGACTTCAGCCCTTATGCATCCCGCTTGGTTCTCCAGCACCTGTACAGGGACAGCCTACCCAACGGTGGCAAACAAGGCAACAGTCAGCATTCAGCAGACCAAATTATAACGACCCTACCCCTTTCCCGGGGCAGTGGAATTTCTTCCCTGCAGGCATAGCAATTCATATGCATATATATATATATATATATATATTCATCAAATATTGTGCGCTCACGCAAAAACATTCCATCACAATCGTCTGCCACGCGGCCCGACGATCCGTGCAATCAGGGCACATTCTTGGTGTACCGACGAACCAGGGTCCCACCACCGTATCAGGGTCGCAACCCAACGGTAAAACAGTTGAGCATTTACTCCATGGCGTGCAACCAGAGATTTTAGTCTTAATGACTCGGGATTGGCCCATAGCCCCCCATGGTGTCGTGGCACGCAGGCTTACGACTCTCGCTATGCGCTCCAACAGACCGCACTTTCAGGTCTCA
Source organism: Platanthera guangdongensis (assembly GCA_039583875.1). NCBI lineage: Eukaryota > Viridiplantae > Streptophyta > Magnoliopsida > Asparagales > Orchidaceae > Platanthera > Platanthera guangdongensis. The sequence continues at coordinate 57,338,822 of CM077167.1, read as the reverse complement.
CGTCGGACGGAAAAAACCCAGGTCGGATCAACCACCCTTCGTTACTCAAGTCGCCTTGCCATCACCGAGTACATCGTGTTCGCGGCTATCAAAAAGGCGCGGGTCAGTTTCACCTTACCTGTTTGGCATCAAGCCGTAAGAGCTCTTCCAGCTCATACATAGCCATCATGTCCTCGCAGGACTGGCTTCACAATCACATGTTCGCTAGGTGCCACGCTCAGCGGTAGCGACATAACTCATTTTCCATCCCTAGCGGGAATCAGTATTTCCGGGTATTTCCTGGGCGTTCACGCCAGTACTTCTTGCTACTACCCTTCACAGGAACAACCCACCAAGCATCACAAATATCAAGGGCATTTTCCTGACTTACCATGCCAGTACTTCCTGCTAGTACCCTTCACAGGTACCACCCATGAACATCAAGCATTACAAGGGTATTTCCTGGACTTCCAATCTAGTACTTCCTATTACTACCCTTCACAGGTACAACCCATTCAGCACAAACATTCTACGGGTATTTTCCTGGACTACCACTCCAGTACTTCCTGCTACTGCCCTTCACAGGTCAACCCGTCAACTCCTAAAACTACACGTTTCATCGCGGAGTCTTCTCCGGTGCGTATATGCAACATCACCAATCCAGACCAACCTGTACAGATGGGTTTCACACAGCATGCCTATTCCGTACTCCATTTCCGGATCTATATGCCAAATGATTGGGGATTCCATGAATCAACCCAAGGGATTCCCGTAACAAGCCACCCTCTGGCGGGGGAGTCCTATGCATTTGCCAAAAAGAAAGCCTTCACATGGCTAGGAAGAAAGATCGTTACCCTTGAAGATCGCTTCGGAGCCAAGGACTCCTAGTCGGCTGAATAGAACCGCAGCGGCCTTGCCTCCACAACGCTAGCCTCAGATCTCGAACCGGAACTCCGCAGCTCCATCGGTGGCCAGCTCCTCTCCTCTTCCTCCTTCCTCTCTCTAGGATTGTAGAAAGATGAAGGCCTAAATCAAATGAGGATTTCTTTCTCATCCTCGGCCTTAAGGAAGTAGGGAGGGCTCTCAGCCATTGGATCCCAGCTGAGAAAATGGACGGCCACGATTTTGCCACAAAAGTCTATTTTTTTCCTAACACAGCCTGTGACACACCCGTGTCACAGGTCGTGTACCTTAAGCGACACACAACCGAATTAACCAGACCAGTACACGTCCATATGACACGCCCGTGTCACGGGCCGTGTCACCTGACACGCCTTCATACACGCCCGTGTCTATGGCCGTGTACATCAGGCTCCACAAAACCAACTTCAACCCGAGCGGGAAACGGCCAGTGACACGCCCGTGTCACAGGCCATGTACCCAAAGACACGACCATGTCACACCCGTGTTCACCAGGCCTCAAATGCCCTGGGCACGTCCAGTAAAGGACACGGCCTGTGACACGCCCGTGTCACAGGCTATGTGCCCATACACGACAGCAGACACGCCTCCAGCCTAACATCGTCGAACTGAAGTTCGACGACCAGAGGAGGACACAGCCTCTGACACGCCCGTGTTAGAGGGCGTGTGCCCTCATTTCTTGCAAAACGGATTTTCATCGAACGCTCGCCGACTGCTCACCCAAGCAGGACACGCCCTGGGACACGCCCGTGTCGAAAGCCATGTCACCCAACTTTTTCCCAATCATGGGATTTGGGGTGTTATAAAAGGAAGAAGATATAGGGTGGAGTCAGACTCCATGTGACGTTAGGGGGAACTTCAAGAAACTGTATGTTCGTCATTATGGATGATTCGAGCAGTTACAATGCCATCTTCGGGCGCCCCCTCATCAATTCTTTCCGCTGTGTACCCTCTTATTTTCAGCAGTACCTCAAATTAAACACTAGAGGAGTCCAGGTCCAGATCTAGGGAGACCCCAAAGTGGCGAGGCAGTGCTACAATACGGCCGTCAATACCATCTCTTGGCAGGAAGGAGCAAAGGAGATGAAGAAGAAGAAGACATAGGAGTTGTCTAGGCAGGAGGCTGTGGAAGGAGCGGAGGAGAGGGAGGTTTACGCCCAGGTTGGGGGGACGGAGGAACTGCTGGAGAAGCAAGCCGAGTTGATGGAGGTAGAGGAGATGGAGGAAGAAGAATTTCTCATCCAAGGGGACAAGACGGGGGTGGGGGGGGGGGGGGGGGTGGGTGGGGGGGGGGGTGGGTGGGGGGGTGGGTGCGAGGAAAGTCGAAGGAGCAGTCCCAGCTTGAGACGGTGGAAGAGGTGGTGGATATGGAAGTACTTACCCAGGAAGGGAGGATTGAGAAGGTGCAGGTAGATGGAGGTCTAAGCCCAAAAGACTAGGGAAAGATATTGGTGTGCATCCAGAAGAGCGTGAACATCTTCATATGGAGAGCGGCGGACATGTCAGGCATTGATACGGGTGTGGCGTGCTAACATCTCAACCTCGACCGGAGAGCCCCTCCCATCCGCCAGAAGAGGAGGACCACCGCCGAAATGCTGGAGGAGGACATCCTGGAGGAGGTGGAGAAGTTCCTCAAAGCGGCATTTATAAATCTTTAATTAGTATAGTTAGATTATAACTGCAGACCCTCATCATATAAATTAATATGAGCTCTTTTATATGACGAGTTACTTTGAAAATCTTAACTTAAAAGTTTATATGGGCATTCATATAAATTAAGGTATGTTGTGTGATGGTAGTGTAGCTCGTTTACTTTACTGTTTTATACATTACTGCACTGCTCTTACTTTTCTGTTTCTATATTTTAGTGTTTCTCTTTATACATTTATACTCCTGCTAGAATAGTTCCTTGTCACCCATTTTACTTTTGATACTGTCTTTGTTGTCATCCGTTTTCTTCCTCCCGCTCAGTGCCTGGGAGTCGTGGGGGTGAGGCGCGAACAAAATTAATTAGTCTTTATGACTAATGGTCGGTTGTGATTGTATGAGTTCGGGGAGACGCACCAGTAGCACGAGGAGACACACCAGTCGCACGAGGAGACGCACCAGTCGCACTAGGAGGCAGGACACGAGGAGCAGTTGCTGCGAGCTACCGTTACTACACGACAACATGTTGATGTTAGATTTTTGTAGCTTCCGCTTGTAGTGAGTTTAGAGAGAGATTTTGTATTGGACATGTACGGGACATAAGACCTTTTATACTCTCTTTTATTATATTTACTCATTGTGGATTATTGCACTTTTCTTTAATATATTTTGAGTTGTTATTGTGGACTATGTTTTAGCAAATACTTTTATTTGACCAACTTATAAAATGATCGTATTAGCCGGCAGGATCAGCATCGCGCAGTGGCGACTAACTTGATAGTTGGTGTCACCTTAAGGAGGCAGTCTTAGGCATAAGACCTGGGTAACTCCCTGGTTTTGGGAGGGTTTTTACAACTCTATCCATGGAGGAATGGGATTTGAGGCCTTATACAAAGGTAGTCTCCACAATATCTGTAGGGGGAGTGTCGCTTCAATGTCTCAAGGCCCACCTCTCGTCGAAGATATCACATTCTTGACAGAGTATATATAAGAAAATGAGGAGTCTTTTCATGACGCCCTCGCCATCTAAGCGGCATTTGAGAACTTTACAGTTGCTTGGATTCGGATGGATAATGGGACCTTCGACAATGTCATCTTCAATAAGTCATTCAGCGTTGTGGCGGCGCAAGCCAAGAGGGTGAAGGCCTCGAATATTCCTCTATTCAGCTTCTCTAGAGAGTAGAAAGAGGTCGAATGAGTGGAGCTGCTGGTTACTCTTGGAGGCACCTCAAGTAACTGTCTGTTCATCATCGTAAATGCTTCAAGAAGTTACAATGCATTTTTTTGGAGGCCGCTAATCAGTGCTTTCAAATTTTTGCCCTCCCCTTCCAACGGTGCTTGAAATACAACCAGGGAGGAGCAGATCCAGGTCCAGTTGCGATCCAAAGGTGCACTAGGAGTGTTATATACTCGTCACAAACACCAATGGGTAGAATAATAATGCAAAAGAGGAGGATAGGGTGTTGGAATGGATGGAACACGTAGAAGCAACAAAGCAGGTGGAGATGGTAGTGGTTATTACTGTGGACGGGAGACCTAGAATCTTAAAGGTCAGTATGGAGCCGATAAAGGAAGATCAACTGAAGATAATGACATGCATGTAAGCAAAGATGGACTTCTTTTCTCAGAGCACAACAAACACACCTGACATTAAAGCCAAGGTGGCATATCGTCACCTCAGTCTCTACCTGGAGGACTGCCCAATCCTCTATAAAAAGAGGGTGATCACCACCTCTTTGGCTCAACCCATCAGGGAGGAGGTATAAAAGCTACTACATATAAGGCTTGTGTTGGAGGTCCATTACTCGGGTTGGGTCTCTAGTGTTTTAATGGAAAGAAAATTAGAGGAAAATGGAGAATGTGTATCAACTTTTTGTTATTGAATAAAGCTTGACTAAAAGATTGTCACCCCTTACTTCAGATTGATGCTCTAATTGACTAAGTCGCAAGTTTTTCTTTGATGGGTTTTCTTGATGCATTTTTAGGATTTTACCAGATCTAGATGCATCCCCTGACGTCAAAAATGTCTCTTTCATAACCAATGATGGATTCTACTCAAACAAAATGATGTTATCTGGTATGAAAAATTCAGGAGTAACTTATCAGATAATGATGGATCGGGTTGGATGGTTCTTTCCATGCTCTGAGTGAGCTCGTAAAGAGCAGAGATTGTAGACAACCCATATTTGGTTACGTATACCCCCACAAATTTGAATGTTGGGCCCCAAAACTGCCAAGATATGTCCCACTGGCCTGAAAGTGAAGCTAAAAGAAACGATAAAAGCCTGGTTGGATCTCGCCAATATAATGATCAAAACTCCAACGAGTGAGGTTCACTGTCGGGTCGGCGGAGTCCCAATCCACAAGAACTATGATAGACGAGCTCCTCCAAAGCCCTCCATCAAGCTCACCACGTGGGTATTAGACCCACTGCAAGCTCTACTAGCAGTCACCCCAACACAAGTCAGGCTCGCCAAGGACTTCCAACTAGGTGACTTCGCCTAAGGATACACTAGTCATCTCGCCTCCCTCGGAGGCCTCCAACAAACAAGTCATGAGGTTGCTAGGTATTTTGTATTTCCAATAGGAAGGGCGGCTATTCGAAGGCCACCACATGGATTGCCTATAAATAGGACCCTAAAGTATAAGAGAATGACACGTTGACCCCCACCCCTAAGGTTTCCAAAAAGCAGTCTGTGTCTCCTTTGTTTTGAGCTCAGTCCTTAGCTTTGGAGGGGATGTTCATATATAATTTCGGGTAAGACGTGAAACCTCCAAGATGCAGTTTGAGGTCCTATTTATAGACAATTCAGAGACTCTTCAACTCCACTTAGTCTATTTCAGCTTGAGTTGAGCTCTAGACAAGTATCGTTCAGACTCTTTTGGTCCTAATATTTTGGATCAAGATTTTCTTAGTTCCGACACACATCCAGAAAAGTTAAATTTTTTTCTCACATTTTCATGTTTCTCACATCGTTGATCAATATCTCCCTTCTCCTCCTATTTTCCTTACCACAATTTTACCTAACAAATCTAGTCTCACTATTATTTTTCTTACAACCACACATCCCAAATAAAGTCGTATAGATGTGTCTAGAGAGTAAAGGGAGAACATTGATGGTTTTAATGCGGTAGTTAAAACTCGAAATATTGTTTGAACAGTTGTAGTGATTAAGAATCCAATTTCCCTAAAAAGGAGCTTCTGTTCTAAACACAACAACAATCATGCATGTGTAGTCAAGTTTTAGCTTTCATATACATTAATATCCCAAAAAAATGAGGCTTAGACATAAATTATTATACTATAAGTTTCAAATGCAGATAAAATACCTGTTTAATATCATAATTTCACATATTCCACTGCTCAAACATCACAGATGTCTCAAACAAACCATGCAGTGTAACATCCACAAAAGCCTAAAATGATAATAATGATAACAGAAATAACTAACTGACCACACTAGAGTTTGATTATATCATAAACGAGGAATGAAAAAAAACTACAAGTACACGGTTGTCTGGCCTTAAGGCCTTACATGCTTTCACTACAAATGTTTTGTTTGCTACAGAACTTATATACATCGACACGCGGACCAGCAAAAATGAAAGCTATACAAAAGTTTGGCCTTCGAGGGCCAGCACAACATGACGACACCTTAACCTGTATAATCCACAGAGGCGTGGCAAACACAAAATAGCGGTCAGCTTAGCTAACCAAAATTGGTGTAACGATCCCATCCCATCCATGGGGTTGTGGTACCTCTTCCCTATTATAAAAAGGAAAGTGTGGTTACCAAAAAGCCATACACAATCAATATATACACAAACCATCACAAATGTTGGAATGCACGACCATAACTTTCATGCTTTCACGACATGCTCTTAATTTGTGTACTCTTTCCCTAGTCCCACCTAGAATACATGGCACACAAGGTATCCCTGTAACCTTGTCATTAAAAACACGGTAAGAACACTCAGAGTCATACAACCCATGACGAGAGGCATGTGTTCGCCTTTAGAACTGAAAGTCTTTGATTTCAAGGATAACTAAATCACCTAGAGGGGGGGGGGGGGGGGGGTGAATAGGTTTCTTAGTCCTCAACGACTTATCTTTTATTTTATTTTCTTTAGGTGCTTTATTAGTTGGTTGGACTTTGCTTTCAATAAATGTAACCTGCAACACAATAAACACACAGAGCACACACAAGATTTATAGTGGTTCCCCTAACAAGGGTACATCCACTTCCCTCCCACATATCCAACTATCTTGTTGGACTAGGCACTTCTCCAAAACCCTGCACCTAAGAGCTTACACATTAGATCTGTCAGGACCTCTCAGTCTCCTCCAAGACTTACAACTCAGCCATAAGGACCTATAACTCAGTGATCAGCAGATCACCTACCTCAGGCCAAAGGCCCTACACTCAAGCTGGGAGGACAACCCTACCTCAGATCCACTAGGGATCCTACCTCAGAGAGAATGACTCTCATACTGCTCAGGTTTTTAAGCCCTACCTCAGATCCACTAGGGATCCTACAACTCAGGCACAAGTGCCCTACAACTCAGTGAGAATGACTCACCTACCGCAGACTTGAAACCAAGTCCTACCCTCAGATTCTCAACAGAATCCTACTTCAGAGCAAATTTGCTCCTACCACTTGGATCCAAAAGGATCCTACAAGATTGAGGTGGGTTGTGTGGTTAATATTAACACAAAAAATGTTTTTCTGTGCTAAGGTTCTAGACAGAGATAAACTCAGCCCCACTATGACTCCAAGAATATATTTCCTGAGTCTACTTTTATCTAAACTGAGATATACTCAGTCTTAGCTTCTTCTTCACATCACCAGGGATTTTTCCTACTGGGACTGAGAAGTGACTGCAGCAAAACTTGCTGCTACCTTAGCTGAGAGAATCCCAGCCCAACTTCTTCTCAGTAACAAGGATGTAGATCTTGATTTGGCTTGTGTTGGAAGCAGCTTGCAGACAACTGTTATGCTTCTTCTTTCTTTCCCGGGTTGAGGAGATTCTACCCTAACTTCTTCTTCACAGCCTCCAGTAAATGTTCTTCTGGGTCGTACAGCTGGATTTGTGAAGAACTTGCTGGTGCAGATGGAAAAATTGCTCAAGCTATCCTGCTTTCTTCCTTCAGAGATTTTCTCTGATCTTGCTGATGTCGATGGAGAAGACAATCAATTAACTTGCTTAGCCTTTATACTTGATATCTTGAGCTTCCTGTTCTTCAGTCACAGCAATAATGGCGATAAAGAAGAACAACACCAACATCTCCTTTTTCTATAAAAAGGCTTCTCCTTTTATTGATTGCAACCCAACGACTCTTTTAGCAGTGGTCCCCACACCATTGATGGGCAGCTGCAACCTTGCTTTAACGCCAACTGTCGTACAGTAGCTCTGCGATGCTTTTTATTATGTATTGTAGCTTTCCCGCTATCAGTTTGAATAATGTTGACTTGTTGACTTGCTGACGTCAGCGCCTGTGGACTTAGCCAAAGTCAAGCATTAGTATAATAGGCGTTGAGTGAATGAGCATCACTCAATGCCAAAGCACTTAGATAGAATTCTGTCTATCTTGGCATTGACAACATTGAGTGAGCAAGCCTCACTCAACGCTTTTTGCCTTAGCATATTCTTCAGCCTTTTCTGCATGCTTGGTGTTGAGAGCGTTGAGTGACCACACCTCACTCAACGCTTTATTCCTTAGCCATGCTTTCTGTATTTTAGGCGTTGAGAGCATTGAGTGAGCACTCCTCACTCAATGCTTTCTGCCTTAATCAATTTCCTGCTTCTTCAGCATCTTAAACATTGAGAGCGTTGAGTGAGCATGCCTCACTCAACGCTTTTTTGCTTTAGCCAGATTTTCTGAATCATGGCATTGAGAGCGTTGAGTGAACATATCTCACTCAACGCTTTTTGCCTTAGCCAGATTTTTCAGCTCCTTGGCATTGAGGGAGTATGCTCCACTCAACGCATTCAGACTTAGCCAAATTTCTGCGTCTAAAAACATAGGTTCTGACTAAATGATGGTCAGTCAACGCTTTATCATATGGTGTTGAGTGAGCTTTCCTCACTCAACGCCTGTGGACTTAGTCAAATATCAGCACAAATTTTCTGTGGCTTTGACTTACAAGACAATACTCAATAAATATAGAGTATGGTGTTGAGTGAGTGATACTCACTCAACCCTTGTGGACTTAGCCACTTTTTTGACCATTTCTTCTTAGGATTTTATTGCATTAGCCTGTCTCACAGCCTTTTGTTGTATGGCGTTGAGTGAGTTGACTTCACTTAACGCCTGTGTACTTAGCCACTTTCTCAGCTTTCCACTACTTTGGCTTTGACTCTATAGGCTCCACTCAGCGCTATAAGTCATCTAGCGTTGAGTGAGTGACCTTCACTCAACGCCTGTGGACTTAGACAGATTTCTGTCTATCCACATGTTTGCCTATATTGTACCTATTTTGTCCACTTGGACAACCTGTCCAATGAATGTATAGTAGACATCATGCAATCACTAAACTTGAGCATAAGTTAGATCACCACATATATATACATTGTTTGCTAGGCCTTCTTCAAATCCAGGACATTGGGATCAATGGACCAAACAATTTCTCCCTATTTGAAGAAGTCAAATCTATGACGATGTATACACTAATATAATTATGCAACATATATAGTAGACAATAATCTGCATAATTCAGAAATAATGATTATCAACAAAATGATTTGCATTTATCTTTTAATGAATAACTGTTCTTGTGCATTTAATAAAACAACACACATTCCTTAAGCCCCTTAAGCAGAACCTGAAACTTTTCAAGTTTCAGGTTCCCTTATCACAATCCCACTGCCCTTTGGCTTCTTAACTGCTTTCTCTTCAGCAACTGCCTTCTTCTTTCCTTTGTTATCCTTCTTGTCTGCTTTAGCTACTTTAGCTTCTGCGTTATCTTTTTGCCTGTGAAAGTAGATGAAGGGCTTGGGGAAGTACTTGGAGGGTTCAACTACACCAGGAAGCAAAGTGTTAGCATTCTTGTACTTCCAGTAAATTCTCCTTTCAGTGTCCCTCTTTTCCATCTGAAAGAATTGGTTTCAAGATGTCCTAAACACCTAGAGGGGGGTGGGGTGTGAATAGGTTCAATTCTTTTTCCTTAAGGCAGACAATACTTTTACTGCTAACACAGATTATTCAGAATATTTATCACAACACAGCATAAAAAAAACACAGCCAACACAAAATACACATAGTTTTATAGTGGTTCCCCAAGTGATGGGTACATCCACTTTTCCTCTTCGCCTATATAGCAGTATACTAGATTCGGCCCAACTTCCTTCTTCTTCCTCAGATCCGTAGATCTTACAACTCAGAACCTTGAAAGGTCCCTACAGCTCAAACTTCAGCAAGTCCTACAACTCAGATCCTCCCAGAGAATCCTACCTCAGAGTGAGTCCACACTCCTATAACTCAGGCAATTAAGCCCTACTTCAGCCTTTTCCCAGACCTACAACTCAGGCAATCAAGCCCTACCTCAGCCTCTTCCACAAGGCCTACAACTTAGGCAACCAAGCCCTACCTCAGCCTCTTCCACAAGGCCTACAACTCAGAGAGAAAACTCTCTTACCTCAGGCACTCAGCCCTACCTCAGCCTTTATAGATTTAGGCTTACAACTCAGAGAGATAACTCTCCTACACTCAGATCTTTTTAAGATCCCACAGAGAAATTGATTATAACAAGAGTAAATCCTTCACCCAGGTAGAAAGAGAAAGGGTAGAAGGTTTCTTGGTCAGTTCTTGATTGATTTGACATCTTTAGGATCAACCTGTCTTAGCTTCTTCAAAACTTCTTGAATCTGAACAAAGTAAGGTTGATCTTCTTGAAGTTGGAGATGATCATCAATCCATCTTCCTTCTTCTATTCAGAATTTAATCTGAATTCTTCTTGCAAACTTGTTCAGGATCTGCCCTTGTTGAATTCTGGATGAAGACTTCTCTTCTTCTTCTTAGTTCTTTATTGCTTCAATCCTTCTATCTGATGATAGGACATGTCTTTATATAGGCTTCATCCGAGGTTACCGGCTGATCCGGTTCCTAACGGCCTTCTGACAGCTCTGACAGATGCAACATCATTGTCAGTTATGACAGCTGTCAAGTCTTCAGTCGTGATACTTGATCCTTCATTGAACTTTAACTCAGCAGCAAAGTGTCGAGACAATTCTTCATAGGTGTCGACACAAATAGATCATGTGTCGACACAACTCTTGATGATGTCGACACAACTCTCATAATGTCGACACAGCTCTCACAATGTCGGCACAGCTTCTCTTTAACTTCTTGACACAGCTTCAGTGGCATGTGTCGACACAAGTCATGTGTGTCGACACAACTGCTTCTAGTCTCGACAAAGTTGGTGTCGATAAAATTCTGGTGTGTGTCGACACAAGTCCTGTGTGTCGACACAGTTGTTGTCGACAGAATTCTGGAATGTGTCAACACAAGTCCTGTGTGTCGACACAAGTGTTGTCGACAGATTTTCTGTGTGTCGACAAAAGTCCTGTGTGTCGACACAATCTGACTTCTGGTGTCGACACAGCTGTTGTCGACAGATTTTCTGTGCATCGACACAAGTCCTGTGTGTCAACACAATCTGGCTCCTGGTGTCGACACAGCTTTTCCCATGTGTCGACACAATTCTTCTCAAGTGTCGACACTTGTACTTAGAAACTTTTTCTGCATTTCCTTAACCTGCACATTCAAACTCAACACAACATCAAATACACCTTGATGAATATCATTGAGTTCGGTGAGACTTCTCCAAATCTGGTACACATTTTCCAATGTACCCAATAATCTCCCCCCTATTTGGAGAAGTCATAACCCTTAGTCAATGATATACATCACTTTATAATAAAACACAGAATATGATGTATAAGAGCATTATTTGACATGGTAATACATAAACAAAACCAACATATTATATCATCACAAAATATGATAAAATATAATGAACATGAACCAATGTTTTGTTGAAGTACAAGAAGTTTTTGACAAACAGATTACATAGATTTTAAAAAGATTACATATTTCTAAAATCTAGTCAATCTAAACTAAGACTGATCAGGCTCCTTGATAACTATTCCTTTTCCAGACTGAACTTTAGCTTGTACACTAGCTTCAGTGTCTTCAGCTGGCTTCTTCTTTCTTCTTGAGCACTTCAGCCTTGACTTTTTGTCTTTCAAAATAATGATAAGGCTTCTTTGGAAAGTACTTGCTCCATTCTTGTTCAGAGTACCACTTGCCTCTATCATGTATGTTATCTTTGACAGCTTGCCAGGCAACTCCATCTTTCAAAATCAGGCTTCAATTCAGCCTGCTCTCTAAACCTTATCTTAGAAAGTTGAGCTTCAGACATCTCAACCTTCTCAATAACCACATTCTGAACCTCTTGTGAAGGACTGTACATTTTTTGTACTGCAGATTGAATTCCTTCAAAATCAGCAGTTGTCATCATCACATAGGGGTGGATAACCAAGAGTTGCTCTGATAGCATTAGTTATCCATTTAACATGTTCAGGGCCTGCATTGACTAACACACTCTCCCCCTTTATGACTTCTCTTTCAATATGGTCTCTGAGATCATCTTTTTGAAATCTAACTTGATTAGCTAGGTAATTATTTCCTTCCTTATAGAATGATCTGAATAATTCTCTCCCCCTTTATGAAAGCACTCAGTCATTTCCATTTCATGCAAATTCACTTCAAATCTGATGGACTTGATATCTTGGGCCAATGTAGATTGGAGTTCCTTATGACTTTCATCCCCATACTTCTCAAGAGCTATTCTTTGCTCATCTATCGTAACTTGCAGTGCCACTAACAGTGAGCTGAAGTAAACTGCTGGAGCTGGTGGTTGGGTGACAGTCTGCAAGGCTTTCTTATAGCCTAAGCTCTTCTTTCTGAGGACCATCAGTTTCCTCTTCTTGGACCTGGAAACTTCTTCATTTTCAGAAGAATCAGATGAACTTACTATGTCCATTGTGTCCTTTGGACTAGAGGGCAACTCCTTCTCAGTCCTTGGCTGCTCCCCCTTAGTCCTTGGCTGTTCCCCCTTAGTCCTTGCATCTTGTATGTCAGGAATTAACTCTTCTAGAGTGAACTCTTGCTGCATTTGAATAGGAGGAATATATTTCTCTTGTGCAGTAGATGGAGTGTCATCAAATGCAAAAGTGTCCTCCATTGTAGTGTCATGTGCTGGGAAACTTTCTTGGTTAGTCTGGTCAACATCATTCATATGTACAGTCAGTGTAGTATTTTCTGAATTGAGAGCAGCTTGATTTATATCCAGTAGTACCTCAAGTATAGATTATGTAGCTGCTTCACTGTCCAATGCAACTGTGTTGATAGGTGGCTCTTGTTCATGAGCTCCCCCTGAAGGTAATGCTCCTTATTGAGCTGAAACTGGAGAAAGCTCATTGGCTCCCCCTTGATTAAGCTCTTCCTGGACTTGAGCCAGTTGGATGTTGATTGCAGGAATCTACTCCCCCTGCATGTGAATATCAATCTCAGGTCCTTGAGCAGGAGATTTGTTAGTCCTTTCAACTCCTTCTTCATCTGAGCTGAAAACAACCATTTCTTCTGAATCACTGGAAGATTCAGTGGTCTTAGAAGATGTTTTCTTCTTTTTTGAATCTACTGTGATTGTTTCTGAGGGGCAGAAACATCTTTGGTCAGAACTCTATCCCATCTTGATAGTATTCTCAAATACATATTCTCAGCCAGATATTAACTCAGGATTCTACCCAGATTGGGTTTTACTTCCACCTATTTATAGACAGAGTCTTAGCCTGCTCCCCCGCATTCTTTATAGTAGACAGGGTTTTACTTCCACCTATTTATATGTTTCTAATCAAAGATGGTCAAAAGGCGGGTAGAAATACTCCTATTGTGTCGACACTGTTGGGATTGTGTCGACACAGACTACTAAAATCTCGACAGATAATTACTATTCTATGTGTCGACACCAATTGTGAGGTGTCGACACAAATAATCTTAAGTGCTTACACTAATATCTGCGTGTCAACACAGACTACTGTATGTGTCGACACCAACATTTAAGTGTCAGGATAGCTATGTGTCGACACTAAATTCTGAGTGTCGACATAATCTTCTGGATGTGTCGACAGAATTTTGTTTATGTGTCGACACCATCTACTAAGTGTCGACACCTTTGTCTTTATGTGTCGACACACATTTACTTAGTTAAATTTGTCATTCTTAGTCTAAGTTCAGCATGCCTAATTCAATTTTTAAATAATTGAATTTAGTTTCATCCAGTAGTTTGGTGAACATGTCAGCAATTTGAAAATTAGTATTGACAAATTATAAACTTATATCTTCCTTTTCTACATGATCTCTAAGGAAATGAAATCTTATTTCTATATGCTTAGTTTTGCTATGAGAAACAGGATTTCTAGCAATAGAAATAGCACTAGTAGAATCACAAAATAGTGGAGTTCTACTTACCTGGATTCCATAATCTTCAAGTTAATGTTGAATCCAAAATAGCTGAGCACAGCAGCTGCCTGCAGTAACATATTCAGATTCAGCAGTGGAAATAGCCACACTTGTCTGCTTTTTGCTGCTCCAAGACACCAATCTTCCACCTAAAAACTGGCATGTGTCAGTTGTACTTTTCCTGTCTTCTTTGCATCATGCAAAGTCTGCATCTGAATACCCAGTTAGTAGAAAATCTCTATTCTTAGGGTACCAAAGTCCAAGATTTGGTGTCCCCTTAAGATATCTCAAAATTCTTTTGACTGCAGTATAATGAGATTCTTTAGGGCAGACTTGATACCTAGCATAGACCAATGTAGCATACATGATGTCTGGTCTACTAGCAGTTAAGTATAAAAGGGAATCAATTATCCCTCTATAAAAAGACTCATCTACAGGTTTCCCTGCATCATCTTTGCCTATAGGCATACTTGACCCATACTGCTTGGTGAACTTAGACTGGGATATGGACAAGCCATCATCAGTCTGTCTAACTTGGAGTCCCAAGAAGAATTTCAGCTCACCCATACTGCTCATCTCAAACTTCCCTTGCATAAGTTTGGCAAACTTTCTACAAAAGTTGTTTTCTGTTGATCCAAAGATAATGTCATCAACATATATCTGGACTAGGATCATCTTGCCTTTTGATTCCCTAAGGAATATAGTTTTGTCTATTTTCCCCCTTGAGAATTTGTTCTCAATGAGGAATGTAGACAATATTTCATACCAAGCCCTAGGGGCTTGTTTCAAACTATATAGTGCTTTCTTAAGCCTATACACATAATTAGGATAGAGAGAATCTACAAAACCTGAGGGTTGTTCAACATAAACTTCCTTTTTAAGTCACCATTTAAAAATGCTGACTTGACATTCATCTGGAATACCTTGAACCCTTGGTATGCTGCATAGGCAAGAAATAGCCTTATTGCTTCCAACCTTGCCACTGGAGCAAATGTCTGATCAAAGTCTATTCCCTCTTCCTGCCTGTAGCCTTTTGCTACCAGTCTGGCTTTATTTTTGACTATAATGCCATTTTCATCTAGCTTGTTCCTGTAGATCCACTTAGTCCCTATGACATTGTGATTCTTTGGATTAGGAACCAGCTTCCAGACTTTGCATCTTCTGAATTGATTCAGCTCTTCCTGCATGGCATCAATCCAGTTTGGGTCTTGTATGGCTTCTTTAAATTTCTTGGGTTCCATTTGGGACAGTAAACCTGAGCAAAGAACTGTGTTCGTGTTCTTGCTCCTTGTCTGAACACCATAACTTGGATCACAATTAATTTGGTGTGTTGGATGATCCTTTAGATGTCTTGTTACTGGAGGCAATCTATCTACACCTTGATTTTCTCCAATCATCTCACCATGCTGTACTTCATTATACTCTTCATCACCTTGTGAGTCTTGTACTCCCCCTGGACAACATCCATCATTTTCTTCATCATGCCTTGCAGGTTGGTCTTCATTAATGGTTAGCTTGTCCATCTTTTCCTTAAAACCTGTAGAGCTACAAGATACACTAGACTGCTCACAATTGATTAGTTCAGTTTCATCAAAGACTATATGAACAGATTCTTCTACAACTTGAGTAGTCAAGTTATAGACCCTGTAAGCTCTACTGTTGTTGTTGTTGTACCCAACAAATATCCCTTCTTGGGATTTGACAGCAAACTTATTTAAATAAAACGTGCTATTATTAAGTACATAACACTTGCTACCAAAGATCCTAAAATAGGATATGTTTGGTTTTCTGCCTTTCATAATCTCATAGGGTGTCTTTTTGTGACTTTTAGTGATGGATGCTATATTGAGAACATGACATGCAGTGTTTACTGCCTCAGCTCAGAAATATTCTTAGAGAGAAGTGTCACTTAGTAGTGTTCTACCATCCTCAATAAGAGTCATATTCTTTCTTTCAGCAATACCATTTTGCTGGGGAGTTCTAGGTGAGGAGAACTCTTGATGAATCCCTAGTTCTTTACAAAATCTTGTCATGCATTCAGACTGAAATTCAGTCCCATGGTCACTTCTGATTTTGACCACTGAACTGTTAAGTTCATTCTGAATTTTCCTAACAAAATTGTGGAAGACAGTAGGGGTTTCAGATTTCTGCCTCAGGAAGAAAATCCAAGTAAATCTAGATTAGTCATCCACAACCACAAGTGTATAGACTTTCCTACCTAGACTATGATCTGACATAGGACCAAAAAGATCCATATGCAGGAGGTACAAACACCTTACAGAATCTTTGGTATCATGTTCATGAAAAGAGATCTTGGTCTGTTTGCCCTTTTGGCAAGTCGAACATACACCCTCTTTTATGCACTTGAATTGAGGACCATTCCTCACTAACTCCATGCTATAGAGTTGGCTTATAGTCTTATAGTTAAGGTTAGCTAGCCTCTTGTGCCATTTGACACAATGAGATGCTTTCTCATCAGCAACTAAACATATAGGAGAGTTCTTATTCTCACAATCAAAACTGAGACAATAAACATTTCCTTTTCTATAACATGACAAGATGACCTTTTGATCACTTGTCCTTCTAATCTGGCACTCATTCTTAATAAAAGAAGTGTCATAACCAAGATCACTCAGTTGGCTTATGCTTATTAGGTTATGTTTCAGACCTTTCACATAAGCCACTTGGGTGATAGTGATTGAACTATTGGAAATGTTACCAAACCCTTTGATGACCCCTTTTTCAGATCCACCAAAGATCACTTTGGGTACATTCTCTATAGGAGTGTAATCCTTCAACATCCTTCTTGTTCCAGTCATGTGCCTGGAATATCCACTGTCCAAGTACCATATTGGGGTATGACCACTTGGACTCACCTTCATCAAATAAAATTACTTAACCTTAGAACCCCAATAAGTATTGGGTTCTAGGTTCAGGTTAGTCTGAAACTTGTCTGATTTCCCTACAGTCTTTCTAACAGGTAAGCTGACATTTTTCCTGACACTGGTGTTGTGCCAACAATCTATGGCATAATGCCCAACCTTGCCACAACAACAACACTCATATCTATTGTATCTTATTTTAGATACCGTCTTAACAGCCTTGCTGTCAGCTATCCTTTTGTTTAGTGCTGGGGCCGGTGCATCAAATACCAATGATTCCTGAAGAACATGGTGTGTTTGTACATGGGCTGCCCTATTGACATTGGCACCCTTGTCATTCAGAATACCAGCATTACAGTGATCATGTGTAATGTAACTGTCATACCTGTTAGTAAGCTGCACCACTTTTCTGAAAGAAATAGGGGGTTTGAAGGCTAGTGGCTAAATTGGGGTTTTGCCTTTTCTTTTGAAATTAGCTGCCCTAGTTCTTCCCTTGAAACCTAATCCTGTCTTACCGTTTTAGTGAATGAAGTCATCAATCAAAGGTAAGACAGACTTTGGCTTTGAGAATTTAGCCATAAGTTCCTTTTCTCTTTGTAGTCTGACTTCCAGACCCTTGATCTGATCATTTTTGAATGTAATTGTTCCCATCTGAATAAAAGTTATATTTTTCAGTTTGGCATTTTCATTCAACTTCAAATCCAGCATTTTTGCTGAATCTGATGCAGCCAGTTTAAGAGATGCAATTTCCTTAGCCTGTTCCTTGTTAAGAATTTTGCTTCTCTTAAGAGCTTGCAACAAATCACCATACTCATCAATAAGTTGATGAACATCCCCTTCAGATTCAGAACCATCCACATCTCTTGATACTGATGCTTCTGATTCTGATCCAGTATAATAATCAGAAACTGTAGATAGATTGTTTACCTTACTTGGACCAGGCTGATCCTGGCATTGATCTTCATCAGTCAAAGCCATCAGCCCTTTGCAGTGATGATCTTCAACCCTATTTATTGAGTCCAACATTTACAAGAACTCAGATTCTACTGAATCCTCTTCAGCAGTAAACAATCATATGTAGGCTTCAGCTTCTGTCTCTTCTCCTGAATCTGATGATGAGGAATCAGTCCAGCTTTTCTGTTTCTTTGCAACCAAGGATCTCTCCTTCTTGTCCTTATTTTGCTGCTTCTTTTTATCTCTAGATTCCTTTCTTGTATCAGGACAATCAACTATGACATACCCTGACCTTTGAAACTGCCTTGTGAAGGCAGTAAAATCTTTATCAGAATTATGACTGTCTGAAGTGTTGATGTCAGTATTTTCTGATTCAACTTCAGTCATTCTCCTGGGAGGAGATGGTGACTTTCTCCTGCCCTTTCTTGTAGCTTCAGCCTTAAAGGCAACTGACTTTTCTCTATATTCAGACTTATTGCTTTTCTCCTATTCCTTTCTGGCAGTGAGCTGCATCACATAGGATAGCAGTTTTCCAAATAAGGTTGGTGGAGGTGTATCTGCAAGCCTGGACACCTCTCTGATGGCACATATTTTAGTATCCCAATCCTTAGTTAGGGATCTAAGTAAATTGTCATTTAATTCATAAGTGCTAAAGACTCTTCCATAGGTCATTAGCTCATTGACAATTCTACAGAATTTCTTATAGCACTCAGCTATGCTATCTGACTTAGCTTGTATAAAGCTTTCATATTCTTGATTTAGCATGGACTTCCTATACTCTCTCACTTCTTCTGTTCCCTCTATGTAGACAATCAAAGTGTCCCACATCTCCTTGGAGGTTTTGCAATGAACCAGATTCTGGAATGTAGAGTCATCTATGACATTCACAATTATGTTCTGCGCCCTCTTGTCCAAGGTTGCTAGGATGATCTCTTCCTTAGTCATTTCTGAATAACTTTTAGGAGTCTTGAGATTAGCATCAAGAACTGATATATTCATAGGAATAAATGTCCATTCTAGCACTGTGATATAAATTCTTGAATCAGATGCTTGCATGAACAATCTGACGCTCTCTTTCCAAATGCCAAAGTTTTCTTTCCTACAGATAGGAAGCTTCATGGATCCAAGTTCCTTTTGATTCTCACTTGAACCCATTCTTTTTAACTTATAACTACCTTTTAGATCAACTCAGACTGTTAAGTCAAATCTTGGGTAACCTCCCTCTGATACCACTTGAAAGAATTGGTTTCAAGATGTCCTAAACACCTGGGGGGGGGGGGTAAATAGGTTCAATTCTTTTTCCTTAAGGCAGACAATACTTTTACTGCTAACACAGATTATTCAGAATATTTATCACAGCACAGTATAAAAGAAAACACAGCCAACACAGAATACACACAGTTTTATAGTGGTTCTCCAAGTGACGGGTACATCCACTTTCCCTCTTCGCCTATCTAGCAGTATACTTGATTCGGCCCAACTTCCTTCTTCTTCCTCAGGTCCACAGATCTTACAACTCAGAACCTTGAAAGGTCCCTACAGCTCAGACTTCAGCAAGTCCTACAACTCAGATCCTCCCAGAGAATCCTACCTCAGAGTGAGTCCACACTCCTACAACTCAGGTAATTACGCCCTACCTCAGCCTTTTCCCAGGCCTACAACTCAGGTAATCAAGCCCTACCTCAGCCTTTTCCACAAGGCCTACAACTCAGGCAATCTAGCCCTACCTCAGCCTCTTCCACAAGGCCTACAACTTAGAGAGAAAACTCTCCTACCTCAGGCACTCAGCCTTACCTCAGCCTTTATAGATATATGCTTACAACTCAGAGAGATAACTCTCCTACACTCAGATCTTTTTAAGATCCTACAGAGAAATTGATTATAACAAGAGTAAATCCTTCACCCAGGTAGAAAGAGAATGGGTAGAAGGTTTCTTGGTCAGTTATTGACAGATCTGACAACTTTAGGATCAACCTGTCTTAGCTTCTTCAAAGCTTCTTGAATCTGAACAAAGTAAGGTTGATCTTCTTGAAGTTGGAGATGATCCTCAATCCATCTTCCTTCTATTCAGAACTTAATCTGAATTCTTCTTGCAGACCTATTCAGGATCTGCCCTTGTTGAATTCTGGATGAAGACTTCTCTTCTTCTTCTTAGTTCTTTATTGCTTCAATCCTTCTATCTGATGATATGACATGTCTTTATATAGGCTTAATCCGAGGTTACCGGCTGATCTGGTTCCTAACGGCCTTCTGACAACTCTGACAGATGCAACAACATTGTCAGTTATGGCAGTTGTCAAGTCTTCAGTCGTGATACTTGATCCTTCATTGAACTTCAACTCAGTTGCAAAGTGTCGAGACAATTCTTCAAATGTGTCGACACAAATAGATCATGTGTCGACATAACTCTTGATGATGTCGACACAGCTCTCACAATGTCGACACAGCTTCTCTTTAACTTCTTGACACAGCTTCAGTGGCATGTGTCGACACAAGTCCTGTGTGTTGACACAACTGCTTCTAGTCTCGACAAAGTTGGTGTCGACAGAATTCTGGTGTGTGTCGACACAAGTCTTGTGTGTCGACACAGTTGTTGTCGACAGAATTTTGGAATGTGTCAACACAAGTCCTGTGTGTTGACACAAGTGTTGTCGACAGATTTTTTGTTTGTCGACACAAGTCTTGTGTGTCGACACAATCTAGCTCCTGGTGTCGACACAGCTGTTGTCGACAGATTTTCTGTGTGTCGACACAAGTCCTGTGTGTCGACACTGAAAGTGCAGGTTAGATCTGAAATACTCTAGAGGGGGGGGGGGGGGGTGAATAGAGTATTGTGCTCACTAAAAACTTTTTACAACTTTTGTTGTAAGCCTAGGTGAACAGGTCAGTAAGTAAATAAAACTAAGCACAACAAACTAAGCAATCACAAAGCACAACCAAAACACAAAGAAAAGGGCAATCAGACGACACAAAAATTTTTATAGTGGTTCCCCAACCTGGGTACATCCACTCTTCTACCACCCTGGTAGGAATCCACTCAGGTTTTTGATCAGGTGCCTGACACCAATGAGCTTTTGTTCAGGTGCTCAAAAACCAAAACCTCAAGTCTTTTGGAAGGAGACTTGCAACCAGAATAATTTTGAAGGGATTTAAAACCCTGTACAGGAATTGGAAGTAAAGAGATGGTGTCTTCTCTGTCAACAGTCAGAGAGAAGACTTGTGGATTGATGGTAGCAGATGTAGCTCCCCCTGAGATCTTGAATTAATCAGGAATGCTGGAGCACTGCTTCAGGGTGATAGGTCTTCAAAGACCTAGAATGCCTGGACCAGAATTAGCTTTAGGAACTTCTTTGACAGATTGAATAATTGTTGTCCTTTGAAGTAGTCCTGTAGAATTGAAGGAAAGAAGAAGACTCTTGATTGAATTTGATTGTTCTTCTTCTTCTTCTTGAAAATGTTCTCTAGTCAGGCTGATTGCAGTAGAACTTTTGATTTGAGTATGATTGTTCTTCTGTGCAATCTGAGTGTGTCAATCTGATTGTCTGTATTGCTTGTTGTTTATGTGACTGTATAACTGACTGTGTTGTTCTTTTTTTTTTCTTATCTATCTCTTTTTGACTGACTGAGAACATTCAAAATTCGAATGTTGATCAGTAATTGCAGTCGGCCTTGGAAGGAAGCAACAATCAATAATTTCCCCAACTGTCCCATGGAAAAACGGCATGTAATCGTCCATAGTCAATGCGCGTTCTAACAGTAACATTCCGAGAAGATCTGACATTAATAACTCCGGAATCATCGCCAAGAAACGGGACGGGAAACTGAAGATGACCTAGTCTGGATTCGTCGAACGAAGAACGCAATTCGTCGAGCTGAGTTTGAGTTCGTCGAGCTGAGCTTGAGAGAGTTCGTCGACCAGACAATCTTCATTAGTCGAACAGACAATCTCACTGTAAGACAGTATTCGTCGAGCTGAGATCCAAATTCGTCGAGCGAAGAACGGTTGTGGACTTAGCCAAATATTCTCCATCTGCTGATATTTAATGTCGACATAAGCTGGAGTCGACTGATTGATCTTGGTGTCGACTCAAATCTTCTGGTGTCGACATAAATTGGTGTTGACTGAAATCCTGGTGTCGACTCAAATCTTCTGGTGTCGACATAAATTGGTGTTGACTGAAATCCTGGTGTCGACTCAAATCTTCTGTTGTCGACATAAATTGGTGTTGACTGAAATCCTGGTGTCGACTCAAATCTTCTGGTGTCGACATAAATTGTCTGGTGTCGACACAAGTCCTAAGTGTCGACACAAATACTCTGAGTTCAGAAATCGTCGAGTAGAGTACTACATTCGTCGACCTGAGAGGCTGACTTCGTCGACCTGAGAAGCTGAGAACTTGAGGTCCAAGTTCGTCGAGCTCAGAATCTAATTCGTCAACCAAAGCTTGAAGCTGGACTTAGAAAAATTCTGAGATTATCCTGACTTTGGCTTGATGTAGAAACTCAGTCTTCGTTGAACAGAGAACCAAGATCGTCGAGCTCAGCACTAAGAAATGTCTCACGATCGTCGAGCGCAGAGCTCCTTTCGTCGAGCTGAGTTCGACGAACGTCGAACTCATTTTACTTGGTCTTGAAAACTTCTAAGTCTGGAGTCTCTGATGGTCTTGATGATAGCTGGTCCTTCTGAAGTTGAACCTAAGGACTTGACCTAGACTCTAAGACACAAACTTGACCCTGGCTATACATGATGGGTCACATCCTAAGTCAGTGAACCTAGCCCAAATCAACTAGGGATCCAACAATCTCGCCCTATTTGGGTGAGGTCACTAACAGAGACTCAAAATAGAAACAAACAGAGGAAACAAAGCAAGAAAAGAGATATATCTGGCAGAGAATTACCAACACATGCAGCAGATATATATATATACACAACTTTGTTTAAACAGATAGCATAGTTGAAAAACAAAAACAAAAACAGACAGAAATAGAAACAACAAGAAGATTACTTCTTTTGCTTCTTCTGCTTGGATTTGTCTTCAGATGTCTGCTCTCCTGGCTTCTTAAAGATGATTTCTCTCTTAGGATCTTGAGCTTGAGCTTTTGTCATAGTCATATCAGCTGCCCCAATAATATTCAATGAAGTTGCTCTGGGGACAACTGCTTCTGAATGAAGTTTCATGTAGTCATCAACATTGAATAGCTTGTTTCCTTTGTCAAATCTTTTCAGCTCTTCTTTTCTGTACTTAGACATAGTTGTAAGACCTGATGTATCTTTGCCTTCAGCCTTGGCTTTATTGATCAGAGATAGTCCAATTAACTCCTAATATCTGGCCATTCTTGCAGTATTTGCAGTTTCAGGATCTTCAAATGGGATTGGAGGAGAGAGAGAGAGGCCTTTTTGGACTTTCAGCTTTTTGTACTTCAGAGGTTTGTTGCTGTTGTTGCTGATGCTATTGATGTTGATGTCCTGAAGAGGATGGCTGCCTCTGCTGGCTGCTTCCAGAAGATCTCCCTGATTGTCTCTGATATTTTTGCATCGGGGCAGATCTCTGGGAGCTAGAGGAGCCAGAGGCACCAGCTGCTGGAGGAAGAGGAGGAGGATCCTTCCTGTATCTGTGCACTGGAGGAGGGGAATATCTCCTGCTTCTTTCTTTCCTTCTGCTGGTTCTTGGATAGCCACATACATCCAAGCATTCCCTTGTATGGAGTAACATTGTGCAGAATATAATAGGGGGTGTCTACAGTGGGATTAGGCTTAGGAGCTGGAGGAGGAGGAGCCTTCCTTTTCTTTGCTAGCATCTTCTTTTTCTTACTGACAGTATCTTCATCTGAGTCATCATCATCATCTTCTTCTGAATCAGAATCCTGAGGGATGTCATAAAGAGCATCCAAAGCTTTCAAAGCTTTATCAGAAAGAGTAGCTTTTTCTATAGAGGCAGGGGCAGAAGTTGAGGATTCTGGAACTGGAGTATCATCCACAGTAGAAGAAGTAACTGTACAGGAATCAGAAATGATAGAGGCAGAGCTTTCAGCTGCTGCCTTGGTCTCTTCTTCAATATCAGCCTGAATAAGCTCATCCAAATCAGGCATAGAAGAGTCATCCATGACAAAACTTGGGGCTGAAATAACTTCTGGAATGACCTCTGGACTAGAAGCTGAGATAGAAGCTGGAGCTGAGATAGCAAAATTGTCACAGAGTTGCTTAGCAACTGCTGGACTAACTGGAGAGGTGTATGGTACAATATCCAAACTTGGCTTTGTAAAATCAGCTGGAAGAAACTGCATAAAAGCTATATTAAAACTGCTCAATAAAACAGACAAATTAACTGTGGGATTTAAATGGAAATCACCAACAGGTTTTATTTGTTCAACTGACTCATCTAGATCATTGTCAGTATCCATAAACTGAATTAATTCAATCATTTCAGAATCAAAATCTGTCAAAATTTCTGTATCCTCATCTAAATCTGCATCTGCTGGAGAGAGAACTGCTGCTGTGACTGCTGCTGCTGATGTATCTACATCTGCTGCAACTTCATCACTGAGCATCTCCCCCTGCCTGGGTTCAGGAGAACCTGGAGCCAGGCCCCTAGATGAAGAGGGGACAGCAGATAGGGTAGAAATCTGGGCTGATAAAGAATTGATGGAGGTCACAAGAGGTGTAATGGCCTCTTGGATTAGGGATTTGATGAGGGGAGTGAGCAAGGATATGATGGTAGATGGATCAAATGGGGAAGGGGAAGATGATGGAATGGAGGATGGAATAACATGAGTGTGATGAGTGGATGGAGATGTAATGGGGGCATCTGGCATGACAACATCTGTGGGTATGGTGTAGGATGGAATGGAGGATAAGTGGGGGGGGGAAGAGGAGACTGAGGAGGTGTAGGGATATGTGTCTCATGAGGTGAAGCTGGAGGTGTAGGAATGTTGGTAAGGTCCAGTGGTGGAGATGGGGGAGGAGTAGGCACATGAGTATGTCGTGGAGATTTAGGTGTGGTAGCAGGAATGGAAGAGGAGGGGAGTTGTTTGGCTGGAAGTGCAGGAAGAGGTGATAGAGATGGAAGGACCTCTTATGCAGGGTGGGGAGCGGCTTTTACAGCCCTGGTGCTCTCAGAAGCCGGGGTGGAAGAGGAGGAAGCCTTGGAGGGCTTGGAGATTGTCCTCTCCCACCTGCCAAACAGAGCGCATGTGAGGTGCTTGCTGGCGTTTATGAAGATGGTCGGGGAGACCATGCATTCAGCAGCCTTCTCTTGGAGGAAGATTCCCAAAATTCTGCCGAAGCAGACTTCCTTCTTACTATTCTTTTTCTTTATCAATTCAAAGAAAATGGTGCCCCAGTTAACCTGTCTCTTGTTCACCACGGCGCACATAACCAGAAATTGGTAGCGGGTTATATAATCATGCGCTGAGTGCTTTCCCATCAGCACTTTCCTACAATGTCCCCCAGAAACTGATACGCGGCAGACAGTTGCTTCTTCAACAGCTTATTAGGGTTGCTTCCTGAAAAACCCATTAGTTTCAGCATATCACCAAACTCTTCAGAATCCATTTCCATGTTATCTTCTCCATTGATTAGTCCAAAAATCTCAGATAGAATTGCGGGAGATAGCGAAACAGCAGTACTCCCGATGTTGCCTGTCAGAACATCTTCATCAGAGGCAGTAGATGTATATACCCATTCTCTTATTTCAGTCGCATGTAGTTTAATTCTCCGGGTCATAAAGTCCTTTAGATTCAATTCCTCTAGCAGTTCCAAGATGTAGAGGAAAATGGGGTCCGAATGTTGAAAAGAATCGAAGTCCATATCGAAACCAGTATCAAACTTCATTGCGGCAAGGGTGCTTGCTGGAATCGCCATTGATGACCTGCAAGAAAGACACAGAGAAAAATGGTGATCAAGAGCAAAAGAACTGAAAGCGCGGGACGGAGATCGAAGAAAACCTAGATATAAGATTTCCAAATATGAATCGACAATCTCCGTTCCACGAAAAAGAAAAATTCTTCGAATTGAGGTCGACGAAATAAATTATAGACAGATAATTTGTCGATCTCATCCAGAAGAATCGAACACAGTTCGTCAAACGTCGTTCGACGAAACGTCTTTTGAAGTAAAGTTCGTCGATCTCCGGTCGACGAAAATTGTTTCCACACAGAGAATTCGTCGATCTCTGGTCGACGAGAATCTCTCAAACTTTCCCTAATTCGTCGAACTCCGTTCGACGAACTCTGGAAAATTCGTCGAATGCAGACAGAAGTTAGGTTAACTCTTCTCCATTAATCATTCCCAGTTGATTTATAAAGAACAGATGAGTTTTCTCATCCAATGGCTTGGTGAAAATGTCTGCTCTCTGTAAATCAGTAGGAATATGGATAAAGTTAATTTTCTTTTTATCTACATTATCTCTAATGAAATGATGTCTTATTTCAATATGTTTAGTCCTAAAATGGTGAACTGGATTCTGTGCTATAGCAATAGCACTAGTATTATCACAAAATAGTGTTGAATTATTTTAGTTGACACCATAGTCTAGGAGTTGGTTTTGTATCCATAGCATTTGTGAACAGCAGCTGCCAGCAGCCATGTATTCTGCTTCTGCAGTTGATGTTGACACAAATGTCTGCTTTTTACAAAACCAGGAGACAAGTCTCATACCAATGAACTGACAAGTTCCAGAGGTACTTTTCATGTCCACTCTACATCCAGCATAGTCAGCATCTGAGTATCCAGTTAACTCAAATTCTGACTCTGCAGGATACCAGAGTCCTAGATTAGGGCAACTCTTTATATATCTCAAAATTCTTTTTAGGAAAATAAGGTGAGATTCTTTAGGGTTCACTTGAAACCTAGCACAAAAGCATGTGACAAACATTATATCAGGCCTGCTAGCTGTTAGGTATAATAGGGATCCAACAATTGCCCTATAATTTTTCTGATCTACAGGTTTCCCTGCTGCATCAGAATCCACAACAGCATTTATAGCCATAGGGGTTTACATTCCTGAAGCATCACCCATCCCAAACTTCTTAATAAGCTCTTTAGCATACTTAGCTTGGGAGAGGAAGATACCATCAGGGAGCTGCTTCACTTGGAGACCAAGGAAGTAGGAAAGCTCACCCATGCTACTCATCTCAAATTTAGAATGCATGAGGTCAGCAAACCTCTTGCACAATTTGGGATCAGTAGACCCAAAAATAATGTCATCCACATATATTTGTACTAACAATATTTGGTCCTTATGATGTCTAGTGAAAAGAGTTTTATCTATGGTTCCTCTTGTAAATTTATGCTCTAAAAGAAAGCTTGCTAGGGTCTCATACCAAGCTCTTGGAGCTTGCTTTAAACCATAGAGAGCTTTATGCAATTTAAAAACAAAAGATGGTTGAGTTGGAGAGATAAAACCTGGAGGTTGTTCTACATAAACCTCTTCTTGAAGTACTCCATTCAGAAATGCACTCTTGACATCCATTTGGTAGACTTTGAATCTCTTGTGAGCTGCATAAGCAAGGAATATTCTTATGACCTCTAACCTTGCAACAGGGGCAAAGGTTTGGTCATAATCAATTCCTTCCTCTTACCTGTAGCCTTGAGCAACAAGCCTAGCCTTGTTCCTCACTATGTTGCCTTGAGCATCCAACTTGTTCCTGTAGACCCATTTGGTTCAAATAACTGGGTAGTTGTGGGATCTTGGAACCAAATCTCAAACTCTACATCTCTCAAACTGATTTAGTTCCTCTTGCATTGCAATGATCCAGTGGGGATCTTGCTCTGTTTCATGGATGGTGAGAGGTTCAAGTTGAGAGAGAAAACAGGCATGCATCAAGTCTTGGTAGAGTTGATGCCTTGTCTGTACACCTGCTGAAATGTCTCCAATCACTTGAGATCTGGGGTGATCTCTAAGTGTGACAAGATCAGTTGGTGGAGTTGGTTGAGAAATAGCTTCTGTATTTAATTCCTCTTGGGGAATGGTACTAGCTGTTGAGGGAAGTTCAACCACTTCCTCTTGAATTTCCTCTTCACTTTCTTCAGCAACTTGTGGAGTAGGATGGTTTGATACCTCTTGGGTAAGGTTTAGTCCATCCTGTTGGAACACCCTATTACTAATTTGGGTCAGGATCACTATGTCTCTAGGAATCAATGCTTGACCTCCTGTATAGCTCAATAGGTCAATTAGAATTGAGTCTAAGGGTTAGAAGTCTAGGTTTGGAAGCTGCCCTGAAACCCAGGATTTTCTGTCTGGAGACTAAGTCTTATCGTCGAGCTCAGCACGACGATTCGTCGAACTCCGATCGACGATCGTCTAGCTCAACTTCGACAGATCGTCGAACTCCATTCGACGATCGCTGAGCTCAACTTCATCATATCGTCGAACTCAGTTCGACGATCGGTGAGCTCAGGTCGACGATTTTGACTCTGCTTTGGATCTTTATCTCTGAGCTCAGTTCGACGATAGCAGAGCTCAGTTCGACGATTTCAGATAACTTCAAGGATGTTTCTAGATTCAAATTCAAATCAGTTAAGGAGTTATTCTGCAATTAATTCAGAGATTTCCTAGCCGTTTTCATTCATTTCTGGACCAAGTTTCAAGGAATATTTCTATGGACTTTCCTCTTGAAGAGATTCTGCAATTAAGGATGCCATTAATGCTGGCCAACGGCTATTCTTCTCAGAGAATGTTATTCTATTCTGTACCAGAGAATAAAAGAGAGATTTTCTTTTTTGAATTACTAAGAGATACACAGACACACAGACAAACATCAATAATCTTCAACAAAATCTTCTGTCTCAAAGAATTCTCAAGAACACTTATCCAAGGAGATCAATCTTTTCAGAAATCTTCAGATCTCTTTAGTTTCAAAGTGTTCAAGGCCAACATATTTCAAGACTCCAGACATTCAACATTTCAGCTATTGCTGAAATCATCTATTGCTGGAGTTCAATCTTTGAAGGCCTATCACCCTCAGCAAAGCTTTTCTTCCTAAAGATTTCAAGGATTCAGGGGGAGCTTTGACATCAACAATCCACATAGTCTTCTCAGTTGTTTGAGAAAGAGAACACTTCCATCACTCTCTCTCCCCCCTCTCTGTAAAGGGTTTCTCAAGCTCCCTTCAAAAGTTTGAACTTGGTTTTTGAGCACCTTGTCAAAAGCTCATTGGTGGCAAGACACCTGATCAAAAAATCTGATTTGGTTTTTGAGCACCTTATCAAAAGCTCATTGGTGCCCAGGACACCTGATCAACTCATCCTGCAGTGGATTCCTACCTAGGGTGGTAGAAGAGTGGATGTACCCAAGTTTAGGGGAACCACTATATTTCCTTGTGTCTTCTGGTTTTGCTTATCTTTATTTTTGTTTCTGGCCTTGATTATTCTGTGATTAGTTTTTGTATAGTTTAGTTCTGTGATTAGATTTTCAACTACTTCCATGCTCACTCTTATTACAACAATTGTTGTAAAAAGTTTCAAAGCACCATATACTATATTCACCCCCCTCTAGAGTATATCAGATCTAGCTGCACTTTCAATTGGTATCAGAGGCAGGTTGGTTAAACATACCATAACTGATTGGTTGTACAGGCTAACACCTGAACCCAAAGATCCCAAGTTAGATCTGTTTTTCTTTTGTATTTTATTATTAGATTTTGCTTTCACAAATCATGGCCCAAAACAAAGATTATGTTAGCACCAGACCTCTAATGTGAAATCTATCCAAGTTTGCACTTTGGAAAGCAAGGATCATACTGTACATGAATTCTATTGACGAAGATATTTTTAACTCTGTTTTGACAGTGTGTCCAAGACCCCCAGAGAACACAAGTACAAATGCTGTTCCACCTCCATCAGGAACAGATGCTGATATCAAGAGATGGAAGGTAGCTGATGCCAAGGCTATGAATATCTTGGCCCAGACAATGTCTGATGACATATTTCAAAAGGTGGCTGAATGCAATTCAGCAAAGGAAATTTTGGACAAACTCTCAGAAATAGTCTCAGGCTCAGCTGATGAGAGAAAGGATAGGAGATCCCATCTCATCTCTCAATATGATAATTTCAAAAAGGGAGAAACTGAGTCAGTGGGAGACATGTACAAAAGGCTAAGTCTAATTGTCAGTGAACTCAGGACATTGGACAAAGAGATCTCTCTAACTGAACTCAATGACAAGATCCTAATGTGCTTCCCTAGCACTTGGGATTCAAGAATCTGACCAATTAAAGATGTCAGAAGTCTGAATGAGATCACTACTGAAGCTCTATTGGGTAAGCTCAAATCTTATGAGCTACTCATCAAAAATAGAGAGGAAGAACAGAAGGCTGCCTCACCAGCCACAAGAAAAGAGAAGACCATAGCCTTCAAGGCAACTGAAGATCTGCCTGAAGACAAAGCCACAGGCAATGATGAACTACTCAGTTTGTTGGCCAAAAGATTTTATAAGATGGCCAAAAAGGACTTCAGAAGGAGATCATACAACGAACATGATAAGCCAAGGTATGACAAGTCCATTAATAATAATAATAAAGACATTATTTGCTTTGGTTGCAGGAAACCAGGGCACATAGTTCCTGACTGTCCAGAGAACAAAAACAAGGACAAAAGGGACAGGAAAGAAAGAAGAAAGGAGAAAGACTCCAAGAGGAATGACAATGTAAAACCCTCATCAAGCAAAAACAAACATACAAGGAAGGGGTTTGTTGCTGAATCCTGGAGTGAGACTGAAGAGGAGTCAGAAGCCTCATCCAGTTCCAGTGATGATGAGGATGATGCAGAAGAAAAAGAGTTCTGCATGATGGCAATCAATGCCTCACAGCATAATTTAGAAGAAGAGGAGTCAGAGTCAGACTCAGAGACTCAACCTGAAGAAGATCAGGTAATTGGTTCTTTTGATTTTAATTCAGAGGACTTTAAATCTGAATTTAAAGCACTGTATTTAGACCTGCTAAAGTCTGAGAAAGAAATTATCTCTCTCAGAAATCAATTATCTGAACACAATACTTTAAAGTCAGAAAACCTCAAACTCCCTCAGGAGTTGAAGTGCTGTAGGGAGCAGATAGCTTCACTGAAGAGTGAGCTGTCTGAGGCCAAGAAGCTTGAAGAATCTCTTAATGGGAGAAACATCAAGCTGATGGACATCACAAGTACAGTGAACTCTAGATTTAATAGTACACTGGGCTTGGGTGCTTCATCCAGCCAACCTATAGTTCTAACAACTCCAATCAAATTCATTTCTGACAAAAGAAAGGGAGTTGTAGAGGTTGCTAGGAAAAATTCTGATCTGCCTAAGAAAACCAAGTCCCAGCAGAAATCGTCGAACGGAGATCGACGATCGCCAAACGGAGATCGACGATCGTCGAACGCAGCTCGACGATCTCAGCCAAAATCGTCGAATGCAGCTCGACGATCTCAAGTACTTGATGTCAGCCGTAGTCGACCGTCGAACGGAGCTCGACGATCTGACCCAAGATCGTCAAACGCAGCTCCAAGATCGTCGAACAGAGGTCAGAGCTTTGGAAAATTTTTCAAAGGCAAATCAAAATTGAATCCTAAGGGTCCTTCATCCCAAATCTTTAACCCTTATACTGAATGAATTATACCTCCAAGGAGATATCATCCTGAAGGATATAAGAGTCAACCTGGGATGTCTTTCATTTCAGAATTTAAAGGTTATCAACCTAGGCCCAAGGTAAACTGGGTCAAAAACAAATGAATTGTCTTATGTGCAGGAGAAGACCTATCCAACATCTAACCAGCAATGGTACTTGGATAGTGGGTGCTCTAAGCACATGACAGGGAATAAGGACAACCTCACATCCTTCAGAGCCAAGCTTGGACCCAAAGTTATCTTTGGTGATTCAAACTTTGGACAGACTAAAGGATATGGTGCAGTCCAGATTGGATCAGTAACTTTCAAGAAGGTAGCTTATGTGGAAGGACTGAAGCACAACCTAATTAGCATCAGTCAGCTGTGTGATGAAGGCTACCAGGTGACCTTCAGCAAAGCCTTATGCAAAATCAAGTCAGAGGACAACACAACTGTGTTAACAGGTAAAAGGAAAGGTAACATCTATCTAGTAGATTTTCTTTCAACTGATGTAGATATCTGCTTGTTTAATTCTGTCTGTATACCAAATATCTTATGTCATAAGAGATTAGGACACCTAAACCTTAGAACTATTGCTAGGCTATCCAAGGACAACCTTGTTAGAGGACTACCTTCTGGCCCCTACAAGAAGGAAGGACTCTGCAAGGCTTGTCAATTAGGCAAGCAAACTAAAAACAGCTTTAAGTCACTTAATAAGAGTGCTTCACCTAGGATATTGTATCTGTTACACATGGACCTTTTTGGACCCATCACAGTACAAAGCCTAGGAGGGAAATCCTACACTTTAGTAGTTGTAGATGACTTCTCTAGATTCACTTGGGTGTTCTTTCTAAGGAAGAAGTCTGATAACTTTAAGTGTCTGACAGAGTTTCTCAAATGTATACAGATTGAGTTCAATACTCACATTGCCCTGATCAGAAGTGATCATGGGACAGAGTTTGATTCTCTTCTTATGCAAGAGTTCTGTCAGAGTGAAGGGATCAGGCATACTTTCTCAGCTCCTATAACTCCTCAACAAAATGGGGTAGCTGAAAGGAAAAATAGAACCCTTATTGAATCTGCCACTACATTGTTGTCAGATGCTCACCTTCCTCTATCCTTTTGGGCAGAGGCAGTGAACACCTCCAACTATGTGCTGAATAGAAGTTTGATACATAAACTAAAGGGAAAGACTCCCTATGAACTACTCAAAGGGAAGAAACCTAAAGTTGATTATTTTAGAGTCTTTGGTTGTATTTGCTACATTCATAACAATGACAAGAAATATTTAGCAAAATTTCAAGCTAAAACTGATGAAGGAGTGTTTCTGGGATACTCCATGATCAGCAAGACTTATAGGGTTTATAACAAATCATCTTTAAAAATTGAGGAATCTGTTCATATATCATTTGATGAATCTAACATGTCTTTCAAGGAGAAGATTTCTTCTACCATAGAACCCTTGCAGGAACATTCTCTAGTTGAAGACATGAACAAGCTACATGTTACTCAAGGGGATACAAGCAGTGAAGATGAAGAAAATGCTCAATATATTGAAGAACAACTTGAAGAGCCAGTTGTTGTACCACAAGAGGAAACAACAACACAGGTTGATGAACAATCAACACCCCCTGTTGATTTAGTAACATCAAGAGACCATCCAATTTCCCAAATAATTGGAGACATCTCAGCTGGTGTGCAAACCAGAAATCAGGTCAACCAAAACCTGTTGCACACCTGCTTCCTATCTCAAATTGAACCTCAATCCATTCAAGGTGCAGAGCAAGATCCACAATGGATCATTGCAATGCAAGAGGAGTTGCATCAATTTGAGAGAAACAAAGTATGGGAACTAGTGCCAAAGCCTAAGGATCACTCCATTGTTGGAACAAAATGGGTATTCAAAAACAAATTGGATGATCAAGGAGTAATTGTAAGAAACAAGGCAAGGCTAGTTGCTCAGGGATACTCTCAAGAAGAAGGAATAGACTACGACCAGACTTTTGCACCTGTTGCAAGATTAGAAGCCATCAGAATATTTCTAGCTTATGCAGCACACAAATGCTTCAAGGTATATCAGATGGATGTCAAAAGTGCATTTCTAAATGGAGACATCAAAGAGAAAGTTTATGTCAGAGAACCTCCAGGTTTTATCTCTCCAACTTTTCCTGATTATGTTTTTAGATTGAATAAAGCATTATATGGTCTCAAGCAAGCTCCTAGAACATGGTATGAGACCCTAGCATGCTTTCTCTTGGAAAATGGTTTTATAAGGGGTAGAGTAGACCAAACTCTTTTCATTAGAACCCATAAGTCCCATACCCTACTAGTACAAATTTATGTAGATGATATTATTTTTGGTTCTACTGACTCCAAATTGTGCAGAAGGTTTTCCAACCTGATGCATTCTAAATTTGAGATGAGTAGCATTGGTGAGCTATCCTTCTTCCTAGGATTGCAAGTCAAGCAGCATGCTGAAGGCATCTTTATTTCTCAAACCAAATATGCAAATGAACTGGTTAAGAAATTTGGCATGTCTGAAGCATCTTGTATGAAAACACCCATGCCTACTAATGCTGTATTGGATGCTGATGAACATGGGAAACCTGTTGATCAGACAACATATAGAGCAATGATTGACTCTTTACTGTATCTTACAGCTAGTAGACCAGATATAATGTTTGCCACATGTATATGTGCTAAGTTCCAAGTAAGCCCTAGAGAGTCCCACCTAATACTAGTAAAGAGGATTCTCAGGTATATTAAAAGTTGTCCAAATCTAGGTCTCTGGTATCCAAAAGATTCAGCATTTGATTTAACTGGATTCTCTGATGCTGATTATGCTGGATGCAGAATTGACAGGAAAAGCACCAGTGGAACTTGTCAGTTCCTTGGTGACAGACTTGTCTCTTGGTTTTGTAAGAAACAAACATCTGTGTCAACTTCAACTGCTGAAGCTGAATATATGGCTGCAGGCAGTTGTTGTTCACAAATCTTGTGGATTCAAAACCAACTCCTAGACTATGGCTACAACTTAGAGAAGTCTAAAATCTTTTGTGACAACACCAGTGCTATTTCTATAGCTCAAAATCCAGTCCTCCATAGTAGGACAAAACACATATAGATTAGACATCATTTCTTAAGGGATAATGTTGAAAAGAATAAAATTGAACTACACTATATCCCAACTGATTTACAAAGGGGAGATATTTTCACCAAGCCATTGGATGAAAAGAAACACACATTCTTCCTAAATCAGTTAGGAATGTTAGATGGAGGAAGTCTTAAATAATATCCAAGATTTTGAAAGCTTAAAAATTGACCAAGACTAGGCAAACATTCTGATTTTTCTTAGTGTCTAGAGTGTATTTCTGGTCTCTGAACTGCGCTCGACGATTTGCCCCAAGATCGTCGAACGGAGATCGACGATTTCCGAACTCGTCGAACTGAGTTCAGCGTCTCTCAGATAGTATGAACTATCTCTTTCGGTCAACGATCGTCGAACAGCGCTCGACGATTTTGTTCTCTGAACGATCGTCGAACGGAGCTCGACGCTCTCCAATATCGTCGAACGGAGATCGACGATGTTGAAGACTCTTCAGATTCCTTTAGAAGCCTCGATCGTCGAACTGAGTTCAACGATCTTTCCAATTCTGCATCGAACCCTAATATAAAATTCATTTTTCGTCGTCGTTCTCCTTTGCGCTTTCTATTTCTCTGCAAGAATTTTCTTTCCCTCCAAACAGTTCTGCACTCGGTCGTTTTGTTTGTTGAACGTTTGCAGGTACCCATGGCTGTGTCTACTGCTGTTCTCGCCGCAATGAAGTTTGATGCTGGCTTCGACATTGACATGGAATCTTTCAGCACAACCGACCAGGTTTTTCAAAATATTTTGGGATTGTTCAAAGATCAGAACCTGACTGCCCTTATGACCACAAGGATCAAGCTGGCATCTGATGAGATAAAGGAATGGGTTTATACTGCCCATAATCAAGATAACAACATCATTGTTGGGTCTATATCTGGCACCCAGGTACCCTTAACCCTAGCAATTTTAACAGAAGTTTTTGAGTTGAAGAATGGTGAAGATACTGCTGACTTATCTGGAGAAGAGTATTCTGAACTGCTTGCCAGAATGGGTCATTCAGAGGGCAACCCTAGCAAGCTCTTCAAAAGGAACCTATCTGTGGAATACAGATTTATGGCAGATGTTGTTGGGAAAGTGCTACTGGCTAAGCACTCTGCCCTTGATACAATTTCAAGGTATCAGCTCTGCCTCATGGGAGCTCTTGTAGACAAGAAAAATCTGAATTGGGGAGAAGTCTTCTTTGACCTTATCAAGAAGAAAATCAACAAAAGTTTTGTCAACTTTGGAAGGATTATTGGGGTGTTTCTGCAGCACAGGTGCCCTGCTTTGCTGGTCTCCTCTGGAATCCATATCAATGCTTCCAAGAGACTGTCTTGTGCCCTCTTTGGAAAGTGGGACAGACAAATCAGCAAGCCCAGCAGGCCCTCCTCCAGCACTCCTTCAGGCACAAGGACTCTCAGAGTCACTTCCTCACAGGTCTCTGCCCCTGCAGATGACCTGCCTGCTGTTGTTGCCTCTCCTCCTCCTCCTCCAATTCCATCCCTTCCCATACCATCTACCATTCCAGCTCCATCCACCATCATCATATCCAGCCCCTCTCCAACATCCACACCATCTCCAGTACATATTCTTCCAACATCAGAAGATCAATTCCATCCCTTATTCTCCTACCCTCCACCAGATGTCACTTCATCACCCTCCCATCCATCCTTCACCCTCATTGATGATTACTTTATTGATGATTCCCCATCCTCTTCTCCTGAGCTACCCTACTCCTCCACTTCATATCAAGACCTTCTACAGGAAATTATTGACCAACCCACATTCACCCCATCTATCTCCATCCCCCTGTCCTCCATATCCACCTTACCCACACCTCAGCCATCCCTTCCACCATTCACCAGCTCTCCTCTACCAGAACCCTCAGCTGCTCCTACATCTTCTACCTCTACTCCAGTCACCCTTGACCAAATAGACCTTCCAGCCTTTGCTGACAGGTTGTATGAGTTGCTTGCCCCCAGGCTCTCTCTTCTATTGGAGACCTCCTTGGCTCCACTACACCTGTCAGTGGCAGCTCTCTCTGCCAGGCTCTCTTCCCTATTCCCTCAGGCAGCCCCTACAGCAGGGTGCCTTGATCCAGACTTGTCTGAATCCAGGCAGGGGGAGGTGCCCTATGAAGTGAGCCTTCATGCTGCTGCTGCTGCTGTTTCTGTAAGCCTGTCTGCTGCTACTGCTGCTGTTAGTGCTGCTTCTTCAGCTTCTGCTCTTGCTGCTGTTGCTGTGCCTCAAGCACAAAGTTCTCCTGCTGCAGTCCTTGCAATAGACCTCAGGTCTTTGCTATCAAATTTTGATCAGTTTTACTTCAGCTGTCTGCCAGAGGTCAATGCTGTCCAGCCTCCAGAGGATCTATCCAAGGCACTTGTGCCATTTTCTTGCTGTGACCCAAGCATTATCACCTCCTTTGTCAATTCAGTGTATGCTACTACTGAAAATGTTGATACTGCTGCTGAAGTTTCTGTCATTGCTATTGAGCCTATTTCCAAGGAAATTCTTATGTCAGAGGCACCTGAAATTGAGCCTTCTGCAGTTTCTGATGATATTCCTCCTGTTGATGATGCTGTTAGTGAAGCTGTTGCTACTGCTGTCACTTCTCCAGAGCCTATAGTTGTTGCTGCTGCTGTTACTGCTTCTACTGTATCTGCTGCTGTCAGTTCTGCTTCTGCTTCAACAACTGCTGCTACACCATCTGTTGCCTCATCTGCTTCTGTACAGCTCAAGAAGGATCTGATGAAGAAAATAGATGCCCTTTATGATGACCAGAGTTCTGAAAGTGATGAGTTTAGAACAGACTCTGATGACTCTTCTGCTATCATTGCTAAGAAAAGAAAGGCAAGGAGCAAAGCCATGAAGAGGGTACCTCCTGCCAAGGTTAAGGACAACAATGATATTCCATACTACATTCTACATGACTGCCCTATTACTGAGCACTGGATGCAATACTCTAAGAATCAGCTGAAGGCAATGAAAAAGAAGAGAAAATATGAGAAGGGTTCCTCCCAATTCCAACACTCTCATCCTCCTCCACCACCTCCTCCTGATGCAGGTGCAGGTGGAAGCTCTGCTGCTCAACCCCCAGCTAGAAGTCAGGCTCCCTATCAGCCTCATGCTAGATCTTATAATAGGGGAAGCCAATCCAGGGGATCTCAATCCAGGAGAGGAGGATACAGAGGAAATCAAAGAGATCTCCAAGTCTACTCCAAAGGGTACTCAAGGCAACACCCATATTCTAGGGGAGGACAAATTTCATCTGATACAACATCTGGTCCTTTTCCCTACAAATTAAAAGAAACTGTGTCTTCCAGGCCTCCTCAAGACAATCCCTCTAACAGATATGAGCCACCTGTACCTTTTGAGGATCCTGAGAACAATCCAGCTGCTTGGACTGCAAGATTAAAAGAACTAGCTGCACTGGATCAGATCAAAAAGGCTAGAGAGCAAGGAATAGATTCATCCAACATTTCAACAATGTCTGAACAGAGACAGAAAGAGCTAGAAAGATATGCATCAAGCAAGTTCTTTGATTCTGACAGGTATATGGAATTACATCCTGAAGCTGTAGTTCTCAGGCCTAAAAAGCAAACATATTTAGGTGCAGCAGATGATACCAGATCAAACAAGGAAGCCCTCAATCCTAACAGAGAAATCAAACTTGTTAAGGGCAAGGAAAAGAAATGATAATGTAAGGTGACATTCTCTGTGATTTCTGATTATCTGGATGTTATATATCTCTGTGGTTCTGCAATGTCTAGCTTGTTGTTTTTCTGTTTTGCTGCTTGTATGTTGTTATTAAATTTTTCCAAAGTTTGTAAATAGTAATCCTAACCCAAATAGGGGGAGATTGCTGGAACACCCTATTACTAATTTGGGTCAGGATCACTATGTCTCTAGGAATCAATGCTTGACCTCCTGTATAGCTCAATAAGTCAATTAGAATTGAGTCTAAGGGTTAGAAGTCTAGGTTTGGAAGCTGCCCTGAAGCCCAGGATTTTCTGTCTGGAGACTAAGTCTTATCGTCGAGCTCAGCACGACGATTCGTC
Source organism: Platanthera guangdongensis (assembly GCA_039583875.1). Taxonomy (NCBI): domain Eukaryota; kingdom Viridiplantae; phylum Streptophyta; class Magnoliopsida; order Asparagales; family Orchidaceae; genus Platanthera; species Platanthera guangdongensis. The sequence goes on along the minus strand of CM077167.1, from coordinate 57,300,151 downwards.
GAACTCCGATCGACGATCGTCTAGCTCAACTTCGACAGATCGTCGAACTCCATTCGACGATCGCTGAGCTCAACTTCATCATATCGTCGAACTCAGTTCGACGATCGGTGAGCTCAGGTCGACGATTTTGACTCTGCTTTGGATCTTTATCTCTGAGCTCAGTTCGACGATAGCAGAGCTCAGTTCGACGATTTCAGATAACTTCAAGGATGTTTCTAGATTCAAATTCAAATCAGTTAAGGAGTTATTCTGCAATTAATTCATAGATTTCCTAGCCGTTTTCATTCATTTTTGGACCAAGTTTCAAGGAATATTTCTATGGACTTTCCTCTTGAAGAGATTCTGCAATTAAGGATGCCATTAATGCTGGCCAACAGCTATTCTTCTCAGAGAATGTTATTCTATTCTGTACCAGAGAATAAAAGAGAGATTTTCTTTTTTGAATTACTAAGAGATACACAGACACACAGACAGACATCAATAATCTTCAACAAAATCTTCTGTCTCAAAGAATTCTCAAGAACACTTATCCAAGGAGATCAATCTTTTCAGAAATCTTCAGATCTCTTTAGTTTCAAAGTGTTCAAGGCCAACATATTTCAAGACTCCAGACATTCAACATTTCAGCTATTGCTGAAATCATCTATTGTTGGAGTTCAATCTTTGAAGGCCTATCACCCTCAGCAAAGCTTTTCTTCCTGAAGATCTCAAGGATTCAGGGGGAGCTTTGACATCAACAATCCACATAGTCTTCTCAGTTGTTTGAGAAAGAGAAGACTTCCATCACTCTCTCTCCCCCCTCTCTGTAAAGGGTTTATCAAGCTCCCTTCAAAAGTTTGAACTTGGTTTTTGAGCACCTTGTCAAAAGCTCATTGGTGGCAAGACACCTGATCAAAAAATCTGATTTGGTTTTTGAGCACCTTATCAAAAGCTAATTGGTGCCCAGGACACCTGATCAACTCATCCTGCAGTGGATTCCTACCTAGGGTGGTAGAAGAGTGGATGTACCCAAGTTTAGGGGAACCACTATATTTCCTTGTGTCTTCTGGTTTTGCTTATCTTTATTTTTATTTCTGGCCTTGATTATTCTGTGATTAGTTTTTGTATAATTTAGTTCTGTGATTAGATTTTCAACTGCTTCCCTGCTCACTCTTATTACAACAATTATTGTAAAAAGTTTCAAAGCACCATATACTCTATTCACCCCCCTCTAGAGTATATCAGATCTAGCTGCACTTTCAATATAGACTCACACGGTTGTGGAACCTGCAAGAAGCTATTGGTAGAAATTTCTTTCTCCTTATATGACATGTTAGCTTCATCTAAAGATACATGAATAGACTCTTCAATTTTAAGGGTGGATTTATTAAAAACCCTATAGGCCTTGCTTACTTGGGAATATCCTAGAAAAATCCCTTCTTCAGCCTTAGCCTCAAACTTCTAATGTATCTCTTGTTATTTGTGTGAATGTAACAAATACAACCAAAAACTTTGAAATATGTGATTTTAGGTTTCTTCCCTTTAAGTAATTCATAGGGGGTCTTATTTTTCAGTTTATGTATAAGACTTCTATTCAGGACATAGTTAGCAGTATTTATAGCTTCTGCCCAAAAGGATAGAGGCATGTAAGCATCTGCTAATAATGTACTTGCAGATTCAATGAGTGTCCTATTTTTCCTTTCAGCAACCCCATTTTGTTGGGGAGTTCTAGGAGCTGAGAAGCACTGTCTGATACCTTCCTTCTCACAGAACTCATGCATAAGAAGAGACTCAAACTCTGTGCCATGATCACTTCTGATCAATACAACATGAGTGGATAACTCAATCTGTATGGTCCTGAGAAAATATGTAAGAACCTTGAATGTATCTGACTTAGCTCTCAGAAAGGCTACCCAACTAAATCTAGATAAGTCATCAACAATCACTAAAGTATAGGACTTCCCTCCTAGGCTTTGTACTGCAATGGGTCCAAATAGATCAACATGAAGAAAATACAATATCCTAGGTGAATCACTCTTATTAATGGATTTAAAGCTAGTTTTGGTTTGCTTGCCTAATTGACAATCCCTGCATAGGCTTTCCTTCTTGTAGGGGCCAGAAGATAAACCTCTAACAAGGTTGTCGTTAGATAACCTAGATATATTCTTAAGATTTACATGTCCTAATCTTTTATGTCATAACTCATTTTGATTACTAGTAACATTCATTAAGCAGATATCAGTTGTGGCAGAAATAAAATCTACTAAGTATACGTTGCCTTGTCTAAGTCCAATTAAAACATTTTTGTTATCATTATCAATAATAGAACAGGAAGAAGAGTTAAAGTGTACCTGATAACCTTCATCACATAATTGAATTATGGATATAAGGTTATGTTTAAGTCCTCTTACATAAGTTACTTTCTTGAAAGTCACTGATACAATCTTCACTGTCCCATATCCTTCTGATTGACCACTGTTGGAATCTCCAAAAATCACCTTTGGTCCTAGCTTGGGCTTGTAATTGGATAGATTGACCTTGCTGCCTGTCATGTGTTTGGAGCAACCACTGTCCAAGTACCAAGTTTGACTTACCCTTGGACAGCTCTTCACCTGTACCTGCAATGAAAAACAAAACTCAATTTTTCTTGACCCAGGTTACCTTGGGTCCTTTATTTTGTTGAAAAGTAAAGCTGGAAATAACTGATAAAGCAGGTTGAGATTTATAACCTAAGGGGTGATATCTCCTAGGTGGAATTACCCAATCAGCTACTGGATTAAATGACTTATTAGCTGGTTTAAAGTTTCTGTAAGAGAAATAGTTTCTGTTTGGTCTTTCTGGGTTCGACGAATTGTTGTAAGTTCGTCGACCAGAGTTCGACGAATAGGGTTGAGATCGTCGATCTCTGCTCAGAGAATGACAGTAGTCATTTTCTGTGCCCCAAGTTCGTCGACCTCTTCTCGACGAACCATACACAGTTCATCGATCGCAGTTAGACGGATTGTTATATCTGAAGTTTGCGTTCAGCGTTCGTCGATCTGGGTTCGACGAACTGGCTACATTTAGTCGATCTGAGCTCGACGAATGCTGCTGAACTTTGTTTTTATTTGTTGTTTTCAAATTTTTGTTTCTCTTGTCTATGGGTCTTGGATTGCTTTTTGACATTGGTTTATCTATTACCTTTTCTTTTCCCTCTGCAGAAATAAACTTGATGGGGGTTGAAAGAATATTTTTCTTAACTGAGGGGTAAACTTGATGAAACACCCAAGCCCAGCTTGCCATTTAATCTGGCATTCACTGTGCTTGTAATGTCCATCAGCTTGAGGCATCTCCCATTGAGAGATTGCTCAAGTTGTTTGGCCTCACATAATTCAGATTTTAATTTAATTATTTGTTCATTAGCTAAGGTTAGTTGGTCTGTTAGCTTTATGTTCTCTGAATTTACAGATTCAAGACTCCCTAATCTTTCTCTAAGAGTTTTTTTTTCCTTTTCTGAATTGATTAGGTCTAAGCACATAGATTTGAATTCAGCTTTAAATAAATCAGAACTAAAGTCAAAGCTAGAGATAACCTGATCTGCCTCTGAGTCTGATGCAGCTTCATCTTCAGATTCTTCTTCTGATCCAGAATTGCTCCTGGAGGCATCAATTGTCATTAGGCACACCTCCTTGGATCTTGCTTCTTCCTCTTCTTCGCTTGAACTGGAGGAAGATGTTTCTTCCTCAATGTCACTCCAAGTCTCAGCAACAAATCCCTTGTCTTTCTTTTTATATTTGCTGGAGGAGGGTCTTCTGCTGTGCTTTCTCCTGGAGTCCTTTTCTCTGCTCTTATCCTTCTTCTGGTTTTCTGGACATTCTGATATGTAATGTCCAGGTTTTCTGCACCCAAAACACACAACCTCCTTGGTTGGTGTCTTGTCATACTTGGGCTTATCATCCTGTCTGGATGATTTCCTTCTGAAATCCTTCCTTGCCATCTTGTAGAACCTTTTGGCAAAGAGGCTCATGAGTTCTTCATTTAAAGTTGATGTCTTACTTTATTCAGATGATTTGAAGGCTATGTTGTGCTCCTTTCTAACTGGAGTTGTTGCCTTCTATTCTGCTGCTTCTCTTGATTTTATCAGCTGCTCATAGGACTTCAATTTGCCTAGTAGAGACTCAGTTGAGATATCATTGAGGCTTCTGGCTTCTTTGATTGGCCAGATTCTGGAATCCAAAGAGCTAGGGAAACACATCAGAATCTTATTATTCACCTCTGTCAAGGTGATGTCCTTGTCCAATGTTTTGAGCTCATTGATGATTGAACTCAGTCTGTTGTACATGTTAGCCACTGATTCTGTCTCATCCTTTTTGAAGTTTTCATACAGGAAAATGAGACTGGATCTCCTGTCTTTTCTCTCATCTGTTGAGCCAGCTACCATTTGGTTGAGGGAATCCCAAATGGCCTTGGCTGAGGTGCACTCAGCCACTTTCTGGAATATGTCATCTGACATAGTCTGAGCTAGGATATTCATTGCCTTAGCATCATCCATCTTGGCTTTCTTGTAGGCTTCATTGTTCTCTAGAGGGGGAACTGCAGTCATGTTGGTAGAAGTGCTGGTAGAAGCTGCAGGTGCTGGAGGTACACCTGTCAAGATAACAGAAAAAATATCCTCATCAATAGAATTCATGTATAATCTGATTCTTGCCTTCCAGATGGCAAACTTGTTGAGATTGCAAACTGGAGGTCTGATGCTTGCATAGTCTTTGTTTTGGGCCATGTCTGTGAAGAAATAAATCTAACAACAAACTTAAAACAAACCGATCTAACTAGAGGGATCTTTGTGGTTCAGGTGTTAGTCTGTGCAACCACTAAGGTGTGGTATTTTAACAAACCTGCCTCTGATACCAATTGAAAGTGCAGGTTAGATCTGAAATACTCTAGAGGGGGGGGGGTGAATAGAGTATTGTGCTCACTAAAAACTTTTTACAACTTTTGTTGTAAGCCTAGGTGAACAGGTCAGCAAGTAAATAAAACTAAGCACAGCAAACTAAGCAATCACAAAGCACAACCAAAACACAAAGAAAAGGGCAACCAGGCGACACAAGAATTTTTATAGTGGTTCCCCAACCTGGGTACATCCACTCTTCTACCACCCTGGTAGGAATCCACTCAGGTTTTTGATCAGGTGCCTGACACCAATGAGCTTTTGTTCAGGTGCTCAAAAACCAAAACCTCAAGTCTTTTGGAAGGAGACTTGCAACCAGAATAATTTTGAAGGGATTTAAAACCCTGTACAGGAATTGGAAGTAAAGAGATGGTGTCTTCTCTGTCAACAGTCAGAGAGAAGACTTGTGGATTGATGGTAGTAAATGTAGCTCCCCCTGAGATCTTGAATTAATCAGGAATGTTGGAGCACTGCTTCAGGGTGATAGGTCTTTAAAGACCTAGAATGCCTGGACCAGAATTAGCTTCAGGAACTTCTTTGACAGATTGAATAATTATTGTCCTTTGAAGTAGTCCTATAGAATTGAAGAAAAGAAGAAGACTCTTGATTGAATTTGATTGTTCTTCTTCTTCTTCTTGAAAATGTTCTCTGGTCAGGCTGATTGCAGTAGAACTTTTGATTTAAGTATGATTGTTCTTCTGTGCAATCTGAGTGTGTCAATCTGATTGTCTGTATTGCTTGTTGTCTGTGTGACTGTATGACTGACTGTGTTGTTCTTTTTTTTCTTGTCTATCTCTTTTTGACTGACTGAGAACATTCAAAATTCGAATGTTGAGCAGTAATTGCAGTCGGCCTTGGAAGGAAGCAACAATCAATAATTTCCCCAACTGTCCCATGGAAAAACGGCATGTAATCGTCCATAGTCAATGCCCGTTCTAACGGTAACATTCCGAGAAGATCTGGCATTAATAACTCCGGAATCATCGCCAAGAAACGCGACGGGAAACTGAAGATGACCTAGTCTGGATTCGTCGAACAAAGAACGCAATTCGTCGAGCTGAGTTTGAGTTCGTCGAGCTGAGCTTGAGAGAGTTCGTCGATCAGACAATCTTCATTAGTCGAACAGACAATCTCACTGTAAGATAGTATTCGTCGAGCTGAATTCCAAATTCGTCGAGGGAAGAACGGTTGTGGACTTAGCCAAATATTCTGCATCTGCTGATATTCAGTGTCGACATAAGCTGGTGTCGACTGATTGATCTTGGTGTCGACTCAAATCTTCTGGTGTCGACATAAATTGGTGTTGACTGAAATCCTGGTGTCGACTCAAATCTTCTGGTGTCGACATAAATTGGTGTTGACTGAAATCCTGGTGTCGACTCAAATCTTCTGGTGTCGACATAAATTGGTGTTGACTGAAATCCTGGTGTCGACTCAAATCTTCTGGTGTCGACATAAATTGTCTGGTGTCGACACAAGCCCTAAGTGTCGACACAAATACTCTGAGTTCAGAAATCGTCGAGTAGAGTACTACATTCGCCGACCTGAGAAGCTGACTTCGTCGACCTGAGAAGCTGAGAACTTGAGGTCCAAGTTCGTCGAGCTCAGAATCTAATTCATCGACCAAAGCGTGAAGCTGGACTTAGAAAAATTCTGAGACTATCCTGACTTTGGCTTGATGTAGAAACTCAGTCTTCGTCGAACAGAGAACCAAGATCGTCAAGCTCAGCACTAAGAAATGTCTCACGATCGTCGAGCGCAGAACTCCTTTCGTCGAGCTGAGTTCGACGAACGTCGAACTCATTTTACTTTGTCTTGAAAACTTCTAAGTCTGGAGTCTCTGATGGCCTTGATGATAGGTGATCCTTCAGAAGTTGAACCTAAGGACTTGACCTAGACTCTAAGACACAAACTTGACCCTGGCTATACATGATGGGTCACATCCCAAGTCAGTGAACCTAGCCCAAATCAACTAGGGATCCAACATACACAATGTGGCTCCTGGTGTCGACACAGCTTTTCCCATGTGTCAACACAATTCTTCTCAAGTGTCGACACTTGTACTTAGAAACTTTTTCTGCATTTCCTTAACCTGAACATTCAAACTCAACACAACATCAAATACACATTGATGAATATCATTGAGTTAGGTGAGGCTTCTCCAAATCTGGTACACATTTTCCAATGTACCCAACACCATCTTCTCCCATTCCATTTTATTATACCACTTTCCTGTCTGACCTCTTATTTTTGACCTGATCCCAAGCAAGCAGAATGATGGATCTGAACTCAGAGCTCCACTGTTCGAAATCAGGCCGCTTCTCCATTTCCTCCCCATATCTCTTTTTCCTTAGCCCGACTTCCTCTTCAGTTTTAACAGTTGTAGTCATTTCTTTGGTTTGTAATGCCTGGTCTACAGTGGGGATGAAAGAAGGAATCTCCGCAATAGTAGACTGTTCTCCCCACTAGGCACCAACACTATCACCTTCTTCTATGTACTGTGTATACCCCTGATTATCTTGTACATGATCAGCAGCAGACATTCTGTACAAGGCATCTTGCATTTGAGCAGACACCATTGGGATGTTATCATACTGAATTTACTCCATTCCCAAAGAGCCTCTCACCACATTGGTTGCCCAGACCATGTTTTCAGTATTAGTTCTTATTGCATCACTCTCCTCCTTTTTGACTTATTCAACTATTTGAATGGTTTGGGGGATGCAAACCTTGCTTCTTTATATTTCTAGATGGTTAACTCCAACAATAACATGATTCTTGAATTCTAGCATGTGGTCATCAAGCAGCTTAGTACAGGCATCCATCTTGGTAAAGATTGTTGTATTCTGTTGATCCCTCAGAACTTTATCAGCATTATGAATGGCCAGCATGTTCTGAGCCTGAATATTTTGATTCTCTATGACAGTGACAACATTCTGGCTTGCAACATCCAGCTTGTCCATGGTGTAGTCTACAGCTGGAGCAGCTCTTTTAAAAAAACTTGACAGTTTCTCCTTTTAGCAAGCTTACTTCAAATATGATCGATTTGATTTCTGTGGCTAGATCATTTCTGATATTTTTAAGGGCATCATCCACAAAATTTTCTAATGCCATCCTCTGCTCATCCAACATACCTTTCAGTTGGGCAAGGAAGATAGGTGAAATCTGGTCTGTTTGAATTGAGGTGCCTTCAACATGAGGTTCTAGATTTTGTCTGATCTCTTCCTTCTCACCAGAGTCAGTCTCATTTCCATCTATCTCTCTTTCTTAAGCATCTGTCTCTTCTTTTGACATTGAGGAATCAATGTTGTGAACTTCTATCTGAGGCAGAATTTAAGATTGAATCTCCCCCTCAACCTCTGTCATGCCTTCATTAGCATTCAGTATAACGGCAGCAACAACATTTGTATCACTTGCAGCAGTCTGAACTACTTTTGGAGGGACCTGTAGCTGCACCCCCATAATTAATGCATCCTGTATTATCTCTTCTGTCAGTTGCTCCCCCTCAACTGGTACATTCTTTTTCTCAGCAAATGCAACATCCATAACTTAAGCCAGGAGTTGCTCACCTTCAGATATTGCAATCTCCATTTCAGAAGTCAAATTGATCTCCCCCTCACTCTGAGGCCTGGGAACATCAGCATCATCAGGATTTGATAGGTGATCACCTGCATCATCGGACCTGAAATCCTCTCCTTCCATCCTAGTTGTAATCTTAGTGATAATAGTTTCAGCAATTTGCCCAGCAACTTCAACTGAAGGCAAGTCATCATCCCGGACAGGAGTTTCTTCAGACTGAGCACTACTCAATTGATTTCTGGCAGCACGATCAGAGGAAACTGATACCTGTGCACTTCTGTCCTTCCTTATCTCTTCATCAGACCCTATTGGACTTGAATATTGAGGCTCTCCCTTATCTTAACCAGAACTGCTCGAGCTGCTTGGCTCTGGAGCTGCAATCTTCTTTCCTTTCTTCTCTACTGCTGATGGTCCATGCGGCAGAAGAACTCTTTCCCATCGATCTACCATTTTGATGTCCATTCTCCGCATGTAATGTATTCTCGCCCCAAGCTTTAAGTTCAGGATTTCTGGGAAAGTTTGTCGCAAAAATAGGGATGGAATTCTCCCTAAGTTTGGTTCATTGATGCATTCAATAATCCTTTCAAATAGGATTCTTCCCCAGTCGGCCTTCTTGTACAGAATGGCCATTAACTCAAACATCTTCTTTGATATTTTGTCATGGGAGCCTGGTTTGTATATCAGAGCCTTTCCGATGATATCTGCCAGAAACTTTCCCCTTAGGTTCAGTTCCTTTCTCAAGATGGAGCTGGTGGCGTGCTTAGACAATCCACACCATTTTACTGCAGACTTTATGTAATCCTGCATTAGTTCATCTTCCTTATCAGCTTCAGTGAACCTAGGCAACTACGAGCCTTGCTTAATCTCCGCGGAGTGATTTTGATCTTCTTTCCACTAACCATAGACTTAAGTTTGCCTGCAGATGCATCTGCTTTAGCATTGGAGAATAATACTAAGACTTCTCATTTCCATAGTAAATAGGGCTCCGTCAAGATGAACCCTAGGTCAGACACAGGGAGAAGATGAAGAGCCTATTGCACTTCCTCTAGTGCATTTGTGAATCCATTTCGAACTACTTCTGATCCTTCGAAGAGGAAATCTTGTCCCTTGGGAGCCATTTCGCTTGCGAATTTCTGATACCTAGCGAGAACCGCTTTCCGTCAATTTGGCGAGTACGGGCGGGAAAGGGCAAGGAACAGTGACTTTGCTTCATGCACAAGCTCTACTATTTATAGTTATTTCTTAAGAGAAGGTGGAAAGTGTAACATCCCGACTTTTATTAGGCCACAAGAGCCCTAGTAGGCCCAATAAAAGTGACTCGAATCCTACCCATGACCTGGTAGAAGGATACCTTAAGCAGGAAATGGAGCTAGAGAACTCCGATTTGAGTTCTGTCAATTCATGTGGCATCGTATAGTTGATACAAACGCATCAGAACTCATTCCGTTGGACCCCGAGGTCATATGAAGGATATGACCATTCCTCGTAAAACGTCGCGAAGACAAAATTTTGAATATCAGTCTAGAGAACTCCGATTTGAGTTATGTCAGCTCTTATGGCCTTGTATAGACAATACGAGCACGTCAGAACTCATTGCATCACAATCCGAGGTCTAACGATGAATATGGACATTTTGATCGATTTAGTGCGTCGCGACGCGCAGATTTTGGACTTCTACCAAACGAACTCTGATTCAACCCCAGTCAGTGACTCTAGACTCGTATGATCAATACAAAGTCAATAGAAGTCATCGCGGACAATTTTGATGACAAATAGTCAACTCTAGGTCAAATCAAGCATATTCGTGCACCGAAAAAGAGTGCACACACAAATTGTAACATGACACCCCAATTTTGACCAGACCCCGATGTATTGGACCAACTTTGACTTTGACCAGCATGGGGGACCCACCCTAGGGTTGACTTCGGTCAACCCCCCTCCCGAAAAGTATTTTTTTAAAATTTCTCCCTCAAAGAAGAGCTCACTCCTCTTCATGGCTTGATAGGGCCTCATCACCCCTACTCTTGGGCCATCAAATCCAACTCACCCAAGAAAACTAAGTGGGCCATGGACCAAGGAAGGCCCACTACCTCCTTTCCCTCCCCTCTTCCTCACTCCAAGCCCACCTTTCCTTTCTGCTTAGACGGCTGCCACCTGGTGGACCCCACCCCTCCTGATGGTGACACCTGGCCAGAGGAAGTGGAGTGGAGGAGAGAAGCTTCTCTCTCTCTCTCTCTCTCTCTCTCTCTCTCTCTCTCTCTCTCTCTCTCTCTCTCTCTCGAGTTAATCCCACACCGCCGGTGGGGAGGAAGGGAACCCCCTCCCGGCCTATAAAAGGCCATCCCCTCCCCTGTCATCCTCCACACTAACCCACCCGAGCCTAGGGCAGCCTCACCGGAGTCCTAGCTCGCCGGAAAAAATTTTAACCACCCAGTCTTGCCGCCGCCACCAATGGAAACCCAGTCTGGGCCCTCCCAAGCTCTTCCAGGCCAGGTGGATGCTCTTCCCCTCCCCTTCTCTATCCCCCTGACATGTTGCATGCGCCTCCCGGAGGCTGGAGCGCCGCCGACACAACCCGAGCCAAGTTTCAGGTCTGGTGGTGATCGCAGCAGGCTAGCCCCTCCCAGTGTCTGTGGTGGCGCTGGATGGGGAATAAACCACTGGGGAGGGCATTCCCCGGTGGAGGAATGCTGGGGTGCCATCGAAAAACACCGCTCCGGCGGCACCCGAGAAAACAGAATTTTTATCTATTTTATCTCCGGCGGCGGCAGGTGGCGGTTGGCCGCCGGGCCACCACCGAAGAAGAGCCCTGGCCCCGGCGTGCCAGCCGGGAATGGTTTCGGGGTCGGGCTCAACCCCGGAGAGGCAGGGTGGCGCGGTGGCATTGGGAGCAGAACCACCGCCACCCTGCTCTCGGGTTGGCTAAATCAGGCGGTGGTCGGCGGCGGCATGCCGCCGGGCCACCACCCAGGGACTCGCCGGCCCCCGGCGAACTGACTGGGGGCGGCATTGACACCCAGCTGGCGGTGGCAGAAGGCCACCGCCTCTTCATACGCAGGGATGAAATTGCCGCCGTCCATCTCCGGTGATGAGATGGACAGCGGGGATTTTCTTAATTCCCCCCCCCCCCCCTCCATTTCTATGCCCCCACATCGGATCCGCGGCTAATCTGTCGTGGGGAATCAGCAGCACATTAAGCCGTCCGGCTCAATCTCAGCCGCAGAATTAATGGTTGATCTGCTAATTACAGACCAATTCTCATATCAGAATTTGGTGAATTTGTTTGGGCCAAATCAGAGCCCCAGGGGGCAAAGTGGTCAACATGAAAAATGTTCCCAATATTGAGGGATTCCTCCACAAAATTTTTGAATTTTTTGAAAATGTTTTAGTATTTTTAAAAGCTTATATAAAGTTTATTAGGCCAAATTAATGACCCAAAACTTTGGTAAAAATTATGAAATAATTTCTAGACCCTTAATAGGTTCTCCCAAGGGTTCTACCAAAATTTGGGGACATAGGGATAAGAAATGAATTTTCATTCAAATTCTAAGAGTGTAGGGCCGCGCTTGGGATTTATTTCGCTCACTTTCTCTGAAAATAAAAAAATTGGAACGCGCGACTATCCCACCTGATTTAAATATCAAGTTCAAAATTACACCATCAATGAGGGTGGCCGAGGCAAGTAGCAAAGCTCCGGTTGCCCCAAGATTTCATAAAACCGTCGAACGCCTCGACTCTTGGGAAATTTTGGGCACGCTCGAAAGACGAGAGCACGAATAGTGAGTCACAAAATTATTCTCGACGACTAAAAAGGCGTGACTGCTAATGACTCCACGATCCATTTAAACCGTGACCAATAAGGCACAACTAAATTAATATCGGATCTTAATAATGGATGTAATCCAAAGAATCCTTTAAATACTGAAATAGAATTGAATGTGCCTCCTGAAAACGGAGATGAACTGAAGCCTCCTAAATGGATTGATTGGACTACTAACCTTTTCCTTCTTTATGATTATTGCAGTCTCGTATTGGTCAAGTTCAATTCAGTACTTTCAATTCCAGTCTCGTACTGGTCAAGTTCAATATAGTACTTTCAATTCTAGTCTCGTACTGGTCAAGTTCTATTCAGTACTTTCAATTCCAGTCTCGTACTAGTCAAGTTCAATTCAGTGCTTTCAATTCCAGTCTAGTACTGGTCAAGTTCAATTCAGTACTTTCAATTCTAGTCTCGTACTGTTTAAGTTCTACTCAGTACTTTCAATTCCAGTCTCGTACTGGTCAAGTTCAATTAAGTACTTTCAATTCCAGTCTCATACTGGTCAAGTTCTATTCAGTACTTTCAATTCCAGTCTCGTAGTGGTCAAGTTAAATTTGGTACTTTCAAATCCAGTCTCATACTGGTCAAGTTCTATTCAGTACTTTCAATTCCAGTCTCATACTGGTCAAGTTCAATTCAGTACTTTCAATTCCAGTCTTGTACTAGTCAAGTTCTATTCAGTACTTTCAATTCCAGTCTCGTACTGGTCAAGTTCAATTTAGTGCTTTTAATTCCAGTCTCGTAAAGTTCAGTTCAGTACTTTCAATTCAACTCCAGTTTCGTACTAGTCTTTCCAGCACTTAAATTATACAGCTTTCATTATCAGTAGCTTTAATCGCCGCTTTTCATTTCTACAATTTACTATTTTGAGCCTGAGTCCTGCTCTGACGAGAAGTTGCCTGTTAAGGTCGAGCCTTAGATAGGGACAATCAGAGTTGAGGTATTCCTCTAGATTTTGCCCCAAATAAAGAGCTCCCACGCTCCTTGTCAAAAATTGAGCTGAGTGCTACCGCCCGAAGTTCAAAATGTAGTAAGGCAGGCATCCACAAACTCGGTATGTGCAAGCAAAAGTAACTGTTTAATTGGTTGTAAATTACTTGCGGTGAATTGTGGCGGGTCAGTCCCTTCCGCAGACTGTTTGTACCGCTGCGGGAAGGTTGACAGCTCAAGGAGACATAGGAGATGGGTACCACGGGTAACCGACCGTTATCTTTCCCCATTGGGTCTTTCCTCCACTGGTTAGCCAAAATGTTGTGTCGCCAGATGTCGCTCACATCCAATAGTACACGAGAATGTACGTTAGGGCCTGGGGCTGTGCAATATGACCACCCCCAGAAGTGGCATGACTGGCCATTGTCACCAACAACCACATCAGTGAGGCCCGCAGGGCTCGCTACCCTGTTAAAATAGAAGCGGTTCATACTATGTCGACATAGGATATGTGTGTGCGCGGCTGTGAATGCATGTGATAGGATATAGAAGGTGTAAATCTGGTGTGCTGGTATACTAGTAGAGCCCTTATCATAACTGATGTTAATATTGCTGCCATTTCAGTTATGCTACCTATCGTTTATTGCTCCTCCTAGATTAATTACTGTGCTAACTCTATCATGCTTCGACTATCTTATAATGCTGGGCATATGTGTGCACATCCCCAGGATATGGATTCGGGGAGGGGATTTGTTTCTACTTAGCCTTGTGACTAATGGTTATTTAAATGACCAATCACAGGAAACGGAGCACCGTAGCGACCCCATACCGCAGGAGAACACGCCAGTTGTTAGGACCACCTGAGCAGAAGCACCACTGATGTTTGAAGAGTTCCGAGACGTGAGTACCTGTGAGCAGGATAGAGAGTGAGAGAGAGATACTATAAGTAGAACTTGTACAACCTACGAGCTTATATAAGAACATAGGTTATGGCCTTGTGCACATGTAAATTTTTATGGAGTTGTATATATACTAGTGTTTTCCTGTTAATGCTTCCGCAAAAATCTCTGATTTGTTGTGAATGTTGTGATTCTTGCCCAGCAAGACGACACCCCAATGCTTAGTAGAGTGGGTTGCTACCCCTTAAAGGAGCATTGGGTGGACGCCTTGGGCACGTAAGATCCCCTCCGGCCCGACCCGGTCTAAGGTTTGGGGGGGGGTGACCTTACAAATGGATCAGAGCCATCCTGATTTGTCCTTGTGGAGCAGTCTCAAGATCCCCCCGTTCCTCGCTTCGTTCCTTGGTTTGGGACGAACCTTGCAACAGAAGCCTGGTGGACCCTAGTGTAGAGGCTTAGGGATTCTAGACTGTACGTTGGTATGCTCATACACCGATGTTTCCGCTTCGTTAGTCATTTTTGCAAATTTTCCCTACTTTTGCAAAGTATTGACACTATTTCCTGTTACTTCTCCAGATACCAGAGTATAGTAATGGGGGGTCCTCTTCTAGAGGATATGTTCCCGCCACCCACCTCCAGACCTGGTTGCCCCCGCGGCTGTACCGTTTGCCGAGACCGACTTGGGGCAGACACTAACGACCATCCTATCCACCTTTCAGACAGCCTTGGCACAACCACCACGAGAGATGATGGCACCTAATGATTTGCTGACGACTTTTAGAGGACTGAGGCCTCCCACTTTCAAAGGCACGAAGACTGCCATCCAGGCAGAGGAGTAGGTAGAGCATGTGGAGGAGCTGCTAGTAGGCATGATGTGCCAAGTAGTAGCTGCAGTCTCATTTGTAGTGACCTTGTTAGAAGGATATTCTAGGGATTGGTGGAAAGCGGCCAGTCGCACGACTTTTAGAGGATGACCGATGAGCGATATCCTATGGAGAGAATTCTCGGAGGCCCTGTTGGAGTTCTTTATTATAGACGCAGACCGAGCTGTTTTACAGGAGAGGTTCCTACACATCCGATAGGGCGATCAGACTGTGCCTGAGTACGAGAGGGAATTCATACACCTAGCATGCTTTGCCGGGAACTTGGCTACCTCTGAAAGGGATAGAGCTTCCCGATTCTAACGAGGCCTACGTGATGACTTGAGGCAGGCTCTGATTATGATCTCTCAGTCTACCTTCCACACCATAGCTACTCACGTAGTGATGCTAGAGTTGGACCAACGTATGGTAGCCCAGCAGCGTAGAGGATGGCCCAAAGACCCTAAAGGTCAGAGGTAAGACAGAGGATTAGCTCCCCACCGACAGGATAGAGAGCGCAGACAGAGACACCGCAGACAGCCTTATATGCGCCCACCAGCACCCCCAACACCCCCAGCACCCCCAGTATCCCCCAACACCACAGCAGGACGTCAGACCAGCTTCAACACTACAACCCGCGCTAGTAGTCCGACGTGACGTTCCCTTTGCAGGGAACTACTTCTTGTGTCAGCAGCCAGGACATATGAGGGCCTTCTGCCCACAAGCAGCAGGAAGGCCAGGACTTGGAGCTGTACAGGGTGGGAAGCTAGCATGGGGACGGGGTCAGAGAGGCCGCTGAGGAAGAGCTGTCAGGAGAGGCCAACAGGGCCGAGCAGCACCCCTGGAGGCCTATGCACTGGATCTACAGCACGGGCCAACCCCCGATGTAGTGATAGGTATATATATTAAGAGATAAAGATATACCACATACTGCTGCTTGTACTAAACTTGGATATATATGTATACCTACATCTTGTATATTATATATATATATATATATATATATATATATATATATATATATATATATATATATATATATATATATATAAGCTCCCTATTCTGTCAGGAATTTTGATGGTAGAAGGACACCCCGCCAAGACCCACATCAATACTGGAGCAACGCACTCCTTCGTATCCCAAGATTTTATTACGACTAAGGAGAATGTTGTCTACTCGTCCTGATTGTCTATACAAATCCGTCTACCAGATGGATCATACGACGTCAACAAAGAGATGCTCGTTCCAGGCTATACTATGGGAAGCCGAATTTGAGGTCTATTCGACAATCTTGGAAATAATCGGATTTGATATTATACTGGGAATGGACTAACTAGTCGAGCACAAGGCGCAAATAAATTGTTCAACACGAGAAGTCTGACTGCAGAACCAAAGTAGATAAGACATTACGTTGACAAGTGTACCCTCTGTCTCTCGTATTATTTTGACTTTTGCACAGATTATGAGATCGTTCTGGCAGAAGGATGAGGTGTACCTTATCTACTTCGAAATGGAGGGCAAAACCCAAGTGCTCGCCGAGGTCCCAGTAGCACGCGATTTCCCAGACGTCTTCCCCGAGTCTCTCCCATCATTGCCACCACAGCGAGAAGTTGACTTTCAGATAGAGCTCGTAACCGGGGCTCGACCAGTGTCCCGAGCACCCTACCGGATGGCCCCGAGAGAACTAGCTAAGTTAAAGATTCAACTACAGGAACTAATAGATGCTGGATTCATTCGCCCCAGTTCCTCGCCCTGGGGAGCACCAGTACTGTTCGTAAAGAAGAAGGACGAGACATTACGTCTGTGCATAGACTACCGGGAACTAAATAAGCTTACGATACGAAACTCATACCCCCTTCCTAGGATCGATGAACTGTTCGATCAGTTACAAGGTGCATCCGTTTTATCCAAGATGGACCTGAGATCGGGCTACTACCAGCTTCGAATCCGGGAGGAAGATATTCCCAAGACTGCCTTCAGCTCTTGTTACGGTCTCTACGAGTTCCTGGTAATTCCCTTTGGGCTTATCAACGCACCCTCCGCCTTTATGTCTTTAATGAATAAAGTTTTCGAGCCTATTCTAGATCACTTCGTGATCGTCTTCATTGACGATATTTTAATATATTCAAGAACCAAGGCAGATCATACTAGACACCTGCAGATAGTGCTATTAAAACTTTGAGAGCACTCCCTCTTCGCCAAATTCAGTAAGTGTGAGTTCTGGTTAGAAGAAGTCAGATTCTTGGGACACACTAGAAACAAAAAAGGAGTAGCAGTGGCTCAGGCCAAAATCTAGGCAGTACAAAACTAGCCACCGCTCAGGACCGCGACAGATATCTGAAGTTTCCTTGGTCTTTCCTGGTATTATCGGAAGTTCGTGAAAGGATTCTCCAAGATTGCTATACCCCTCACCGCCCTTACCATAAAGGATGTTACCTTCGAATGGACACCAGAATGCAAAATTGTGTTCGTCGAATTAAAGAAATGGCTGACTTCTACACCAGTCCTTACGATCCCCGCATGGACTGAGGGATTTCAGATCTACACTGATGCCTCCCTGAAGGGATTAGGAGCTGTTCTGATGCAGCACGGCAAGGTGGTAGCTTACGCATCTCGCCAGTTGAAATCACACGAGTTGAACTACACGGCTCATGATCTGGAAATAGGCGTTGTCGTCTTTGCCCTTAAAATCTAGAGGCATTACTTATACAAGGTAAGGTGCGAGATCTTCTCCGACCACAAAAGCCTTAAATACATCTTCACTCAGAAAGAGCTGAACCTTTGATAGTGTCGGTGGTTAGAATTCCTGTGCTATTATGACTTCGCTCTCCAATATCACCCCGGAAAGGCTAACAGAGTTGCTGACGCTCTAAGCCGCCAACCTTCGATAGTTGGGAGTTAGATGGAGCTAATCCCAAAAGGTTGTTCCAGTCTTTAATAAACTCAGAAATTACCTTGGTTACCCGAAGAGATCCAGAGGAATATCATGCCCAATTGTATTGGATGGAGATCCAATGTGACATTCAGGACCGGATACGAGAAGCCCAGAAGAATGATCCAGAGGTAGTTCCGATCATCCGATCTCTGCAAAGTGGGGCTCAGGAGGATTATAATATGCATATGAGATCTTGCAGTACAAGTATCGTATATTTATCCCCTCCACCAAAGGAATTCGTGAAGAGATTCTGCAAGAAGCACACCAGTCAAGGTACTCCATCCACCCTGGTGTGGTTAAAATGTATGTTGATCTGCGCAGGACCATATACTGGCCAAGAATTAAAAATGATGTTACCAACTTCGTGACCCAATGCCAAACCTGTCAAAGGGTTAAAGCTGAATGTCGCAGCCCAGGAGGTCTGATGCAGCCCCTGCCTATACCTGAATGGAAGTTTGAGGACATTTCCATGGACTTTGTCCACAGCCTACCTCGATCCCGTACTGGAAACAACTCCATATGGGTTGTTGTAGATCGACTCACCAAAGTAGCATGGTTCATTCCAAACCGACAGGGAGATGGTGTTGATATTATGGCCAGGATTTTCATAGAGTAAGTAGTTCGTTTCCACGGAGTGCCGAAGTCAATTGTGTCGGATCGTGATGGACGATTCACATCCAAGGAATGGAAACTAGTGCAGGCATACTTGGGTACCAAGTTAGCTTTTAGCACTTCCTTCCACCCACAGACAGATGGACAAAAAAAAGGACAAATCGAACGATGAAGGATCTACTTCAACTTTGCATAGTGGAACACAATGAGCCTTGGGAGCAGCTATTACCTCTAGTAGAGTGTTCTTACAATAACAGCTACCAAGATAGCATCAAAATGGCCCCATACGAAGCATTGTACGGGAGGCGTTACCGAACCCTATTGACATGGGCATAATAAGAAGACCCAGAAGCCTTAGGAGTGGCTTACATTGATGACACTACAGCAGCGATACAGCTAATCCAGGAACGGATGCGGGAGGTGCAAATTCGACATGCCAAATATTATGATGCGCGACACCGACCGGTGGAGTTCCGTATGGGGGAGATGGTGTTCCTAAAAATTAAGCCCATGCATGGTGTCTCCCGGTTGAGAAAGCAGAAGAAGCTAGATCCCCGCTATTTAAGCCCCTACCAGGTGATTGAGCGCGTTGGCCCTGTTGCCTATCGATTAGCCCTGCCTCCAGAATTGGGAAATCTTCATGATGTGTTTCATGTCTCATCCTTAAGACAAGTTCTCCGACAACCAGAGCAGCATCTACCTATACCACCAGTGGAACTATAGCCGGATAGATCTGTCCAACTTGAACCGATCATGGTCGTAGATCATAAAGTGAAGAATCTACGTAACAAGATCATCCCAATGATCAAGATATTGTGGTCGAATCACGGACGGGATGAGTATACTTGTGAACCGGAGGCACTCGTCCGCGAAAAACAGCCAGAGCTTTTTCCCCAGGTATGTCACTCCCTTTTCCCCCCAACTACAAGCAAATTTTTGGGGACGAAAATCATTTTATTTTTATTGGATTGTAACATCCCGACTTTTATTGGGCCACCAGAGCCCTAGTAGGCCCAATAAAAGTGACCTGAATCCTATCCATGACCTGGTAGAAGGTAACCTTAAGCGGGAAATGGAGCTAGAGAACTCCGATTTGAGTTCTGTCAATTCTTGTGGCATCGTATAGTTAATATGAACGCATCAGAACTCATTCCGTTGGACCCCGAGGTCATATGAAGGATATTACCATTCTTCGTAAAACGTCGCGAAGACAAGATTTTGAATATCAGTGCAGAGAAATCCGATTTGAGTTCTGTCATCTCTTATGGCCTTGTATAGACAATACGAGCACGTCAGAACTCATTGCATCACAATTCGATGTCTAATGATGAATATGGACATTTTGATCGATTTAGTGCGTCACGACACGTATATTTTGGACTTCTACCAAATGAACTCTGATTCAACCCCAGACAGTGACTCTAGACTCGTATGATCAATACAAAGTCAACAGAAGTCGTCGCGGACAATTTTGATGACAAATAGTAAACTCTAGGTCAAATCAAGCATATTCATGCACCGAAAAACGTGCGCACACAAATTGTAACACGACACCCCAACTTTGACCCGATTTCGATGTTTTGGACCCACTTTAACTTTGACCTGCATGGGGGACCCGCCCTAGGTTAGACTTTGGTCAACCCCCCCCCCCCCCCCCAAAAAAGTCTTTTTTTTAAAATTTCTCCCTCAAAGAAGAGCTCACTCCTCTTCATGGCTTGATAGGGCCTCATCACCCCTACTCTTGGTCCATCAAATCCAGCCCACACAAGAAAACTAAGTGGGACATGGACCAAGGAAGGCCCACTACCTCCTTTCCCTCCCCTCTTCCTCACTCCAAGCCCACCTTTTCTTTTTCCTTAGATGGCTGCCACCTAGTGGACCCCCACCTCTCCTGATGGTGACACCTGTCCAGAGGAAGTGGAGGGGAGGAGAGAAGCCTTTCTCTTTCTCTCTCAGGTTAATCCCACACTGTCGGTGGGGAGGAATGGAACCCCCTCCCAGCCTATAAAATGCCATCCCCTCCCCTGCCATCCTCCACACCAACCCACCCGAGCCCAGGGCACCCTCACTGGAGTCCCAACTCGACAGAAAAAATTTTCACCACCCAAGCTTTCCTCCGCCGCCAATGGCAACTCGGTCGAGGCCCTCCCAAGCTCTTCCAGGTCAGGTGGACGCTCTTCCCCTTCCCCTTCCCTATCCCCCTAACATGTTGCATGCGCCTCTTGGCGGTCGGAGCGCCGCAGGCACCACCCGAGCCAAGTTTCAGGTCGGGTGGTGGTCGCAGCAGGCTGGACCCTCCCAACGCCGGTGGTGGCGCTGGATGGGGGCTAAACCACCGGGGAGGACATTCCCCGGTGGAGGAAGGCCTGGGTGCCGTCGGAAAATGCCGCTCCGGCGACACCCGAGAAAATAGAATTTTTCTCTGTTTTATCTCCGGCGGCGGTTGGCCGCCGGGCCACCACCGGAGAAGAGCCCTGCCCCCGGCGCACCGGCCGGGGGTGGTTTTCGTGGTCGGGCTCAACACCGGAGAGGCAGGTTGACACGGTGGCGCTGGGAGTAGAACCACCGCCACCTTGCTCTCGGGTTGGCTAAATCAAGCGGTGGCCTACGGCGGCAGGCCGTCGGGCCACCGCCTAGGGACTCGCCGGCCGCCGACGAACCGACCGGGGGCGACGCCGGCACCTAGCGGCGGTCAGCTGGCGGTGGAAGAAGGCCCCCACCTCTTCATCCACAGGGATGAAATCGTAGTCATCCATCTCCGGTGATGAGATGGACGACGGGGATTTTCTCAAATCCCCCTCCCCCCCCCCCCCCCCCCCCCGCGCGCCTCTATTTATGTGTCAAATCAGAGCCCAGGGGGTAAAGTGGTCAACATGAAAAATGTTTCCCATATTGAGGGCATCCTCTGCAAAAATTTTGAATTTTTTTGAAAATATTTTACTATTTTTGAAAGCTTATATAATGTTTATTAGGTCAAATTAATGGCCCAAAACTTGGGTAAAATTTGTGAAATAATTTCTAGACCCTTAATAGGTTCTCCCAAGGGTTTTACCAAAATTTGGGGACATGAGGATAAGAAATGAATTTTCATTCAAATTCTAAGGCTTTATTTATTTAGGCGTTTCGCAACTTTGTTTTGGGCAAATGCCGCCGGAAGGAGGGTAAACAAATGAACCTCCGGCGGCGTTTCCTCCATTTCCACCCGCCCGCCTTGAGAAATGCTCCAAAAAGCTCCGTTTGGAACATCCACCTCCCCCCTGCGGTTCGAACTCTTCGTTTCCACCCACCGGATCGACCAGCCACCGCAGAACCAAATGGAGCCTAAGTGTGTAGGGTCACGCTTGGGATTTATTTCACTCACTTTCTTCGAAAATAAAAAATTGGAATGCGCGACTATCCCACATGATTTAAATATCAAGTTCAAAATTACACCATCAACGAGAGTGGTCAAGGCAAGTAGCAAAGCTCTGGTTGCCCCAAGATTTCATACAACCGTCGAACGCCTCGACTCTTGCGAAATTTTGGGCATGCTCGGAAGGCGAGAGCATGAATAGTGAGTCACAAAATTATTCTCGACGATTAAAAAGGGTGTGACTCCTAATGAGCCCTCGATCCGTTTAAACCATAATAGACAAGGCACAACTAAATTAATATCAGATCTTAATAATGGATGTAACCCAAAGAAGCCTTTAAAGACTGAAATAGAATTGAATCTGCCTCCTGAAAACGGAGATGAACTGAAGCCTCCTAAATAGAGTGATTGGACTACTAACCTTTTGCTTCATTATGATTATTCCAGTCTCGTACTGGTCAAGTTCAATTCAGTACTTTCAATTCTAGTCTCGTACTAGTCAAGTTCAATTCAGTAATTTCAATTCCTGTCTCGAAATGGTCAAGTTCTATTCAGTACTTTCAATTCCAGTCTCGTACTGGTCAAGTTCAATTCAGTGCTTTCAATTCCAGTCTCATACTGGTCAAGTTCAATTCAGTACTTTCAATTCCAGCCTCGTACTGGTCAAGTTCTATTCAGTACTTTCAATTCCAGTCTCATACTGGTCAAGTTCAATTCAGTACTTTCAATTCCAGTCTCATACTGGTCAAGTTCTATTCAGTACTTTCAATTCCAATCTCGTACTGGTCAAGTTCAATTCAGTACTTTCAATTCCAGTCTCGTACTGGTCAAGTTCAATTCAGTACTTTCAATTCCAGTCTCGTACTGGTCAAGTTCAATTCAGTACTTTCAATTCCAGTCTTATACTGGTCAAGTTCTATTCAGTGCTTTCAATTTCAGTCTCGTACTGGTCAAGTTGAATTCAGTGATTTTAATTCCAGTCTCGTACTAGTCAAGTTCAGTTCAGTACTTTCAATTCAACTCCAGTTTCGTACTAGTCTTTCCAGCACTTAAATTATGCAGCTTTCATTATCAGTAGCTTTAATCGCCGCTTTTCATTTATCCAATTTACTATTTTGAGCTCAGGTCCTACTCTGACAAGCAGTTGCCTATTAAGGTTGAGCCTTAGATGTGGATAATCAGAGTTGAGGTTTTCGTCCAGGTTTTTCCCCAAATAAAGAGCTCTCATGATCCTTGTCAAAAGTTGAGCTGAGCACCACCGCCCGAAGTTCAAAAGGTAGTAAGGCAGAACGCCACAGACCCGGTATGTGCTAGCAAAAGTAATTGTTTGATTACTTGTAAATTGCTTGTAGTGATTTGTGGCGGGTCAGTCCCTTTCGCAGACCGTTCGTACCGGTGTGGGAAGGTTGACGACTCAAGGAGACAGAGAAGATGGGTACCACGGGTAACCAACCGTTATCTTTCCCCGTTGGGTCTTTCCTCCATTGGTTAGCCAAAATGTCGTGTCGCTAGATGTCGCTCACATCCAATAGTACACGAGGATGTACGTTGGGGCCTGGGGCTGTGCAGTACGACCACCCCCAGAAGTGGAAGGACTGGCAACTATCACCGACATACACATCGGTGAGGCCCGTAGGGCTCG
Organism: Platanthera guangdongensis; assembly: GCA_039583875.1. NCBI lineage: Eukaryota > Viridiplantae > Streptophyta > Magnoliopsida > Asparagales > Orchidaceae > Platanthera > Platanthera guangdongensis. Next base: position 57,276,616 of record CM077167.1, on the reverse strand, counting down.
CTACCCTGCTGGAACAGAAGCGGTCCATACTATATCAACATAGAATATGTGTGTGCGCGGCTGTGAATGCATACGATAGGATACAGAAGGTGCATATCTAGTGTGCTAGTATACTGGTAGAGCCCTTATCATAACTGATGTTAATATTGTTTCCATTTCAGTTATGCTACCTATCTTTTATTGCTGCTCCTAGATTAATTACTGTGCTAACTCTCTCATGCTTCAGTTATCTTATACTGCTGGGTGCGTGTGTGCTCGTCCCCAAGATATGGATCCGGAGAGGGGATTTGTTTCTACTTAGTCCAGTGACTAATGGTTATTTAAATGACCAATCATAAGAAACTGAGCACCGTAGCGACCCCTTACCATAGGAGAATGTGCCAGTGGTTAGGACCACCCGAGCAGAAGCCCCACTGATGTCTGAAGAGTTCTGAGACGTGAGTACCTGTGAGCAGGATAGAGAGTGAGAGGGAGATACTATAAGTTGAACTTGTACAACCTACGAGCTTATATAAGAACATATGCTATGGTCTTGTGCACATGTAAATATTTATGGAGTTGTATATATACTAGTGTTTTCCTGTTAATGGTTCCGCAAAAATCTTGGATGTGTTGTGAATGTTGTGATTCTAACCCAGCAAGGCAGCACCCCAATGCTTAGTAGAGTGGGTCGCTACCCCTTAAAGGAGCATTGGGTGGACGCCTTGGGCACGTAAGATCCCCTCCGACCTAACCCGATCTAAGGTTTGAGGGGGACCTTACAGAAAGTCACTTACCTGATTTGGTGATCAAATTTTGATCAACGACCAGGATTAAGTCATGTTGCTTAGCTGCAAGCCGACTTCTCTATAGACTTTATTGAGTGACTTCATTTTGCTCAACCTTTGTATTCTTGGTCTTAATTGATTGACCATTTCTTTAACAATCGTCTTGCCTCTAGCTCCTTTAGTGTTGCAAGGTTGCTTTATCCTACAGGGATTAGGTTGACCTGCAATGTATATGTAATATGTGTCCTAGTGGAGTGCAACTAAATTTAACATCCCTATGTCAAGTTTGAGGATGTTGAGTATAGTAGCATCTAGTGGCATAGTGGGCATGAGAGTCACTAACATATTTATTGAGACAAGTTTGTAGACTTAAACTATCTCATCTCTTCAATGAATAGTTTTAGCAATTTAGTAAATATTTAGTAGAATTAAGAGCTAGGTGAATTCTACTTATCTCTGTCTAGTAGACTGGGAGCAGATGTTGGATTTACAGTCTCTTCAATCCTTTCTCCTTAGCTTTAGCCATTGATGTGCATCTGGCTTTCTTTTCCTAGCTCCCCCTCAACAATTTCACATGTCTTTGACATCTTGTGCATGATGGTCAGTTCATCCATTCCTTGTACCAAGACCTAGGTCAGGTACATCTCTGTCCAAGGACCATAAATGGGCATGGCCACTTGGGCTGACCTGCAAAACAAAAGTTACCTTACCTTAGGAACCTAATATGACTTGGGTCCTAGGTTCTTGTTAGCATGAATATGCATATGTCTACCTATAGGAGTCCTGTCAGGAAGATACTGCCTTGCCTTTGGCACACTGAGGTTGTGCCAACAATCTATGACAAAGTGGCCCACTTTGCCACAACACCAACATTCATGGATGTTGTATCTCCTTTTCTGAACAAACCTTGAAGTATGCAACCTACTTCTGGCTGCTTGTTTAGAGGGGAGAATTGTGGTCTTCTTCTTATTTCCTTCAGCAAGAGCTTGAACAAGAGTGAGTCTGCCAGTAGAGGAACTTGGCTTTCTCTGAGTTTCATTAGCAACAACCTTCTTATCAGTTGGCATGTTCTTAATGGCATCAGAGGCAGCCAAGTCAGCCATACTAACTGACTTACCATTGTTATGAGTTCTTGCTGGAAGAACTTTAGAATAGGCCATTGCCGCATCCATGAATGAGGGGGCTGGGGTACTAAATACAAAAGGTCCAGGATGGGCCTTTTGGGCTTTTTCATGAGGAGCCTTCTGTGCACTCAATACCATGACCTCTCTTCTTCCATTGTAAGGTACATTTGTAATCTTACAAGGAAGATTCACACACCTCCAGTGACCACACTTACAGTTTTGGCCATACCTGTTGGATGGGAGAATTACCTTGTGAGAGGTTGACTGAGGCCTAATAGGAGCTTACCATTTCCTCTGAGATTGGAAAACTTTAGAAATCCACTCAGATTCAGATTTTCTCTTGATAACATCTATCTTGGAGAAATTAGCCACAATCCTCTTCTTCCTTTCAAGTTTCTATTCAAGATCATTGATAATAGAGACCTTATATTTGATGGACTCAATATGGATATCTTCCATGGTCTTCAGATGGGCTACTTCCTTCACTTTTAGATATAACAAAGATGAAGTCTCATCTTGCTGGGAAGTAGCCAGCTGTAGGGAGGCAATTTGCTCTGCTTATTTCTTGACAAGCATCTTGCATTCTTTGAAAGTCTTCAGAAGTACACCATGATTTTCAATCAATTGATTGATATCTTTTGAAAGAGGACTCGCATCATCACTTAATGAGGATGCATCAGAGTCTGTACAGGATTCATATCCAGACTCCGAGAATGAGCTAAATGAGGAATATACCTGATTTTGTCCAGACTGATCCTGGCATGATTCTTCTTCTGGTGTAGCTATCAACCTATAGCATATGTATTCACCTTCCTCAGCTTCATCCACCTCTGAGTCACTATCTGAATGTGACAGAGGGGCCCTGATCTTTGCTCTTATATATGGATAGACTTTGTCTTCTGCAAGAGCTGTCAACAGCCCAATGCTGTTCTTATTCTCTCTGCAGACTTTGAGCTCCTTTGAGCTCCACACCTTATGGTTTACCCTTGAACTCATAAGTGCAAACCTTTTAGCTATCCTTCGAGGTCAACTCAGACTGTTAGGTCCTTTTTGAGCAACCTCTCTCTGATACCATTGAAAGTCTTTGATTTTAAGGATATCTAAATCACCTAGAGGGGGGGGGGGGGGTTGAATAAGTTTCTTAGTCCTTAGTAACCTATCTTTTATTTTATTTTCTTTAGGTGCTTTATTAGTTGGTTGGACTTTGCTTTCAAGATATGTAACCTACAACACAACAAACACACAGAGCACACACAAGATTTATAGTGGTTCCCTTAACAAGGGTACATCCATTTTCCCTCCCACCTATCTAACTATCTTGTTGGACTAGGAACTTCTTCAAAACTATGTTCCTAAGAGCTTACACCTCAGATCCCTCAAGACCTCTCAGTCTCCTACAAGACTTACAACTTAGCTACAAGGGCCTACAACTCAGTGATCAGCAGATCACCTACCTCAGGCCAAAGACCCTACACTCAGGCTGGAAGGACAACCCTACCTCAGATCCACTAGGGATCCTACCTCAAAGAGAGTGAATCTCCTACTACTCAGGCTGTTAAGCCCTACCTCAGATCCACTAGGGATCCTACAGCTCAGGCACAAGTGCTCTACAGCTCAGTGAGAATGACTCACCTACCTCAAACTTGAAACCAAGTCCTATAGCTCATACTCAAAGGTCCTACCCTCAGATTCTCAATAAAATCCTACTTCATAACAAATTTTCTCCTACCACTCGGATCCAAAAGGATCCTATAAGATGGAGGTGGGTTGTGTGGTTGATCTTGACATAAGAGATGTTTCTCTGTGCCAAGGTTCTGGACAGAGATAAACTCAGTCCCACTATGACTCCATGAATATATTTCTTGAGTCTACTTTTACCTGAACTGAGATATACTCAGTCCTAGCTTCTTCTTCACAGCACCAGGGATTTTTCCTACTGGTACTGAGAAGTGACTGCAACAAAACTTGCTGCTACCTGAGCTAAGAGAATCCCAACCCAACTTCTTCTCAGCAACAAGGATGTAGATCTTGCTTTGGCTTGTGCTGGAAGCAGTTTGCAGACAACTGTTCTGCTTCTTCTTTCTTTCCTGAGCTGAGGAGATTCGGCCCTAACTTCTCCTTCACAACCTCTAGTAAATGTTCTTCTGGGTTGTACAGCTGGATCTGTAAAGAACTTGCTGGTGCAGATGGTAAAATGGCTCCAGCTATCCTGCTTTCTTCCTTCAGAGATTTTATGTGATCTTGCTGATGTCGATGGAGAAGACAATCAACTAACTTCTTTAACCTTTACACTTACTATCTTGAGCTTCATGTTCTTCAATCACAGCGACAATGGCGATGAAGAAGAACAACACCAACAACTCTTTTTTCTGTAAAAAGGCTTCTCCTTTTTTTGATTGCAAGCCAACATCTCTTTTAGCAGTGGGCCCCACACCATTGATGGGCAGCTGCAATCTTGCTTTAACGCCACTGTCATGCAGTAGCTCTGCGATGCTTTTTGTCATGTACTGTAGCTTTCCCGCTATCAGTTTGAATAATGTTGACTTGTTGACTTGCTGACGTCATTGCCTGTAGACTTAGCCAAAGTCAAACACTAGTAGAATAGGCGTTGAGTGAATGAGCTTCACTCAATGGCAAGACACTTAGACAGAATTCTGTCTATCTAGGCATTGACAGCGTTGAGTGAGCAGGCCTCACTCAATGCTTTTTGCCTTAGCTTATTCTTCAGCCTTTTCTACATGCTTGGCGTTGAGAGTGTTGAGTGACCACACCTCACTCAACGCCTTATGCCTTAGCCATGCTTTATGTATTTTAGGCATTGAGAGCGTTGAGTGAGCACTCCTCACTCAACGCTTTCTGCCTTAATCAATTTCCTGCTTCTTCAGCATCTTAAGCGTTGAGAGCGTTGAGTGAGCACGCCTCACTCAACGCTTTTTTTGCTTTAGCCAGATTTTTTGAATCATGGCATTGAGAGCGTTGAGTGAGAATGTCTCACTCAATGCTTTCTGCCTTAGCCAGATTTTTCAGCTCCTTGGCGTTGAGTGAGTAAGCTCCACTCAATGCATTTGGACTTAGCCAAATTTTTGTGTCTGAAAACACAGGTTCTGACTAAATGATGGTCAGTCAACGCTTTATCATATGGTGTTGAGTGAGCTTGCCTCACTTAATGCTTGTGGACTTAGTCAAATATCAGCACAGATTTTCTGTGGCTTTGACTTATAAGGCAATACTCAACGAATATAGAGTATGATGTTGAGTGAGTGATACTCACTCAACGCTTGTGGACTTAGCCACTTTTGTGCCCATTTCTTCTTAGGCTTTTATTGCATTAGCCTGTCTCACAGCCTTTTGATGTATGACATTAAGTAAGTTGACTTCACTCAACGCTTGTGGACTTAGCCACTTTCTCAGCTTGCCACTACTTTGTCATTGACTGTATATGCTCCACTCATCACTATAAGTCATCTAGCGTTGAGTGAGTGACCTTCACTCAATGTCTGTGGACTTAGACAGATTTCTGTCTATCCACAGGTTTGCCTAGACAGTACCTGTTTTGGCCACTTGGACAACCTGTTCAATCAATGTGTTGGATCCCTAGTTTGATTTGGGCTAGGTTCACTAACTTAGGATGATGTGACCCAACATGTATGGCAAGGGTCAAAGTTGTGTCCTAGAATCTAGGTCAAGTCCTAAGAGTCAACATCACATGGACAAACCAACATCAGACTGCCAGAGACTCAAGACATAAAGTTTTCCTCAAGATTCAAAGAATTCTCAAGAGACTAAGTAAAATGAGTTCGACGTTCGTCGAACTCAGGTCGACGATAGTCGTTCTCAGCTCGACGATCTTAGATAAATATTCTCTGAGCTGAGCTCGACGAACTTCAATCCAGATCGACGATCCTTGGATTTCATCTTCAGAATTATAAGTCTAGACTGTTCTCTTGACTCAGGTCGACGAACCTAGTTCTCAGGTCGACGAACTCCATTCTTTGGTCGACGATCTCTGGACTCAGTCTTCAGCATTTCAAGTTCAATTGATTCTCCTGACTTAGGTCGATGAACTTAGTTCTCTGGTCGACGATCACTGGACTCTCTACTTCAACTTTCTGATTCCAGAAGTTATTAATTTGTCTAAGTCCAGAATCATTCTCAGCTCGACGAATTCAAGGTTCTCCAGACTTAGCTCGACGAACACCATTCTTCGGTCAACGAATCTTTGTACTATCACAGCATTCTATCGAGACCATGTTCTCCAGTCTCAGGTCGACGAACCATTGTTCTCTGCTCGATGAATTCTGGAACCAGAAAACTTATGTCGACACTAGAAGAGCTTGTGTCAACACCAAGATCATCGGTCGACATTGTGGAAAGGCTATGTCGACATCACACAAAAGATTTATGTCGACACACATGAGTAATTGTGTCGACACAGGATATTTGACAACTCCAGAATATTTGATGAACTTCGGTCGACGAACATATTTACCAGCTCGACGAATAGGCAAAGATCAAAAGAGACAGCACTTCAGTTCTCAGTTCGACGATCATGGAACTCAGCTCGACGAACAGAAGTTGTCTGGTCGACGAATACAATATCTCAGCTTGACGAACTATGAACTCAGTTCGACGAATTCTACTATCTGCTCAACGATTCCAGACTTAGTCATTTCCGGCCTTCTGTCCCCCACTCTAATGCTATAATTCCTGGGTAATTAATGCTCTAACATTCTCTGAATGTATCCGTTAGAATGAACATTAATTATGGTCATCTCGAGGATTATCACTTCTCGTTTTTCCACGGGACAGTTGGGGAAATAAATCAATGCCGATTATTCTCAAGGCTGTCAGCATTAATTACAAAGAAATTCAAATGTTTGAAAGATACAGAAGAAGATAATAACGGATACAAACAGATAGATAGACACACAGTGAATTAATCAAGAGACACAGAGAAAGCTTCACAGAGAATACTACTAACAAAGAGGCATACAGTAATTGGAAGAAGAAGCAAGAAGAACACATTTTTCAAATCAAGAGTCTTCCTGCTCTTCTTCTCCAGGACCTTGCTAAAGACATTCAAGCACTATCAGTCTAAAGCTCCTGGATCAAGTCTCTCAATTGAAGGCCTATCACCCTATGCAAAGCTCTAGTTCTCCTGTACCCTTTTTCATCTCAGGGGGAGCTTTGACAACATCATTGAATCCACATAGTCTTCTCATTGTGATTGAGAAAAGAAGACTTCCATCACTCTCTCACCCCCACCTCTGTAAAGGGTTGTCATCTCCCTTCAAAAGTGATTCTTTGGTTGCAAGTCTCCTGATCAAAAGACTTGGGTTGGTTTTTGAGCACCTGATCAAAAGCTCATTGGTGTCAGGCACCTGATCAAAAATCTGAGTGGATTCCTACCAAGGGTGGTAAAAGAGTGGATGTACCCAGGTTGGAGAACCACTATAAAATTCTTGTGTCGTCTGGTTGTCTCCTTTTCTTTTGTTCTTGTTGTGCTTGTGATTTAGATTTATTGTTTGCTAGGCTATTAATTTCTGCACTTTTGATGTACAACAAAAGTTGTAATAGTAGTTAAGAAATTTTAAGAATACTCTACTCACCCCCCCCCCTCTAGAGTATTTCTGATCTAACACTCACTTTCAATTGGTATCATAGCAGGTTCCTTTGGTTGTACAAGTTAAATTTTGAACCAAAAGATCCTTTGTTAGATCTACACAATATTTTATCTTCATTTAAATTATAAACACAGCATGCCACAGGACAAGGATTATGCAAGCATCAGACCTCCAGTTTGCAACCTTAATAAGTTTGTCATCTGGAAGGCAAGAATTAGGTTATATATGAATTCCATTGATGAAGACATCTATAATTCCATTTTGACAGGTCCCCCACAGGCATCCATAGCTACAACATCTTCCAGCAACAATACAGTCACACCACCTGAGTGGACTGAAGCTCAGAAGAAAGCAAAGATTGTTGATGCCAAAGCCATGAACATATTGGCTCAGACTATGTCAGATGACATCTTTCAGAAGGTGGCTGAGTGCACCTCTGCAAAAGTAATCTGGGATTCACTCAACCAAATGGTTGCTGGCTCAGCAGATGAGAGGAAAGATAGAAGATCACACCTCATCACACAATATGAAAACTTCAAGAAGGATGAGGCAGAGACAGTTGACGTGATGTACAACAGGCTTAGCTCCATCATCAGTGAGCTAAGGACCTTAAATAAAGAAATCACTTTGACTGAAGTTAATGACAAGATCCTAATGTGCTTCCCAAGCTCATGGGACACCAGGATCTGGCCCATCAAGGAGGCCAGATGCCTGAATGAGATTTCAACTGAATCTCTATTGGGAAAACTGAAGTCATATGGGCAGCTAATCAAGTCCAGAGAGGCAGTGGAACACAGGACTCCTCCCCCAGCAAGGAAAGAACAATCCATTGCATTCAAGGCTGCTGAAGAAACTGAAGCCCCAATAGTCAATGAAGAGCTGATGAGTCTCTTTGCCAAGAGATTTTTAAAACTGCCAAGGAAAGACTTCAGAAGGAAGTCATCCAGAAATGACAGCCGGCCAAGGCAAAGGAGGTGTGCCTCATGACAATTGGTGCAAGCAGCAGATCAGATACAGATGAATCTGATGATGAAGAAAATCTGTCAGCTGAAGATCATGTAATAACATCTTATGATTTTGAATCTGATGAATTTAAATTTGAATTTAAAAACTTATGCTTAGATTTGATAAGCTCTGAGAAGGAAATCAAACTTCTCAGAGATAAATTGAATGACCTAGATAAAATCACCCCTGAAAATGCAACTTTGTCTAGTGAACTAAAATATGCAAATGAACAAATCAGTTTTCTGAAATCAGAACTCAACAAAGTTAAGATGTTAGAAGAATCATTAAATGGCAGAAGTTTGAAATTGCTAGATATAACCAACACAGTTAATGCTAGAATAAATAACTGCAGATTAGGATTAGGAGCCACATCTAGTGAACCAACCCTAATCCAAAGGAATCATCTTTCAAAACCAGTAAATTTCATCTCTGATAAAGGAAAGAAAAAAACTGAACAAGTAAATAAAGTTAATAAAATTCTGGAACAAATTGAAGCTAAGGATAAAATTAAAAATCAGAAGAATGATAAAAATAGCAATGTTCAGCAGTTATCGTCGAACCCAGATCGACGATATCGGAACAAATCGTCGAACTCAGAACGACGATCTCTGAACGCAAACTACAATAATAGTCATTCGTCTAACTGCGATCGACGAACTTTGTATGGTTCGTCAAGCAGAGGTCGACGAACGTGGGGTACAGAGAATGAACCTGTTCATTCTCTGGGCAGAGATCGACAATCTCAACCCAATTCGTTGAACTCTGGTCGACGAACTTACAACAGTTCATCGAACCTAGGAAGACTTAATCAAAACTGTAACAGCAACTCACATGTTCCCAAGAAACCATTTAATCCACTAGCTGATTGGATCATCCCACCTAGGAGATATCACCCCATAGGATATAAGTCCCAACCTGAATTCTCTATCATTTCTAGTTTTTCTTATCAGCCATACAAAGGACCCAAGGTAACCTAGGTCAAAAACCATTAACTGTTTTTTATTGCAGGAGAAGAATTGTCCAGGGGTAAATCAAACTTGGTACCTGGACAGTGGCTGCTCCAAACACATGACTTGCAGCAAGGACATCTTAATCAACTACAAGTCCAAGCTGGGGCCAAAAGTTATCTTTGGTGACTCCAAATGTGGTCAGTCAGAAGGATTTGGAGAAGTGAGAATAGGAGCTGTCATATTCAAAAAGGTGACATATGTAAGTGGACTCAAGCATAATCTCATCTCCATAAGTCAGTTATGTGATGATGGTTATCAGGTATACTTTAACTCATCCACTTGTTATATTTTTGATAAAAACAACCAAACAGTTTTAACTGGAAGTAGACAAGGCAACATATACTTAGTAAATTTTCTTTCTGTCAAAACTAATATCTCTTTACTTAACTTAACTAGTAATCAGAATGACTTATGACACAAAAGACTAGGTCATGTAAATATGAAAAACATTGCTAGGCTATCTAAGCACAACCTTGTTAGAGGTCTACCTTCTGGTCCCTACAAGAAGGAAGGTCTCTGCAGGGCTTGTCAATTAGGCAAGCAAACTAAAAGTAGTTTTAAATCTGGTAATAAGAGTGATTCACCTTGGATTTTGTACTTGCTACATTTGGATCTCTTTGGACTCATTGCTGTACAAAGCCTAGGAGGGAAATCCTACATTTTAGTTATAGTGAATGACTTCTCCATGTTCAGTTGGGTATTCTTTCTGAGATCAAAGTCAGATACATTCAAGGTTCTTACAGATTTTCTCAGGACCATATAGATTGAGTTCTCTACTCATGTTGCATTGATCAGAAGTGATCATGACACAGAGTTTGAGTCTCTTCTTATGCATGAGTTCTGTGAGAAGGAAGGTATCAGACATTGCTTCTCAGCTCCTAGAACTCCCCAACAAAATGTGGTAGCTGAAAGGAAAAATAGGACACTCATTGAAGCTGCAGGTACATTGCTTGCAGATGCTTACATGGCCCTAACCTTTTGGGCAGAGGCTGTCAGCACAACAAACTATGTCCTGAACATGAGCTTAATTCACAAACTAAAGAACATGACTCCCTATGAATTGCTCAAAGGGAAGAAACCTAAAATAAACTATTTTAAAGTATTTGGTTGTACTTATTATATACACAATAATAACAAGAAATACATTAGAAAGTTTGAGGCTAAGGCTGAAGAGGGAGTTTTTCTAGGATACTCCCAAGTAAGCAAGACCTATAGGGTTTTTAACAAATCAACATTTAAAATTGAAGAGTCTATTCATGTTTCATTTGATGAGACTAATATGTATTGCTAGGAGAAAGAAGTTTCTACCAATAGCAACCTGCAGGTACCCCATTTGTGTGAGACCATGCATGGACTACACCTCACCCAAGAGGTGTCAATTCATCCCTCTCCACAAGTCATTGAGGAAAGTGAAGAAGAAGAAGAAGTTGAAGATAATGAATCTCTACCAACAGCACATACAATTCCACATGAGGAATTAATTCCAAATGCTGTTGCACAACCAACTCCACCCACTGATTTTGTCACACTTAGGGATCACCCCAGATCTCAAGTGATTGGAGACATATCAACAGGTGTACAGACAATGCATCAACTTACCCAAGATCTGATGCATGCCTATTTTCTCTCTCAGGTTGAACCTCTTTCTATTCATGATGCTGAGCAGGATCCCCACTGGATCCTTGCAATGTAGGAGGAACTAAATCAATTTGAGAGATGTAGAGTTTGAGATTTGGTTTCAAGACCCCAAAACTACCCAGTTATTGGAACCAAATGGTTTTACAGAAACAAGCTGGATTCCCAAGGAGTTATTGTGAGAAATAAGGCTAGGCTTGTTGCTCAAGGATACATGCAAGAAGAGGGAACTGATTATGATCAAACCTTTGCACTTGTTGCAAGGTTGGAAGCCATAAGAATATTCCTTGCATATGCAGCATACAAGAGGTTCAAGGTCTTTCAAATGGATGTGAAGAGTGCTTTTCTGAATGGAGTACTACAAGAAAAAATTTATGCAGAACAACCTCCAGGTTTTGTCTCTCCAACTTACCCTTCTCATGTTTTTTTAAATTGCATAAGGCTCTTTATGGTCTAAAGCAAGCTCCAAGAGCTTGGTATGAGACCTTGGCAAGTTTTTTATTAGAGCATAAATTTACAAGAGGAACTGTAAATAAAACTTTTTCACTAGACATCATAAGGACCAAATCTTGTTAGTACAAATCTATGTGGATGATATTATATTTAGCTCTACAGATTCCAAATTATGCAAGAGGTTCTCTGACTTCATGCATTCTAAATTTGAAATGAGTAGCATGTGTGAAATTCCCTACTTCCTTGGTCTCCAAGTGAAGCATCTCCCTGATGGCATCTTCATCTCTCAAGCAAAATATGTTAAAGAGAAGTTGGGATGGCTGATGCCTCAGCAAAGAAAACTCCCATGGCTATCAATGCTGTTGTGGACTCTGATGTACCAGGGAAACCTGTGGATCAGAAACTTTATAAGGGCATTGTTGGGTCCCTATTATACCTCACAGCAAGTAGGCCAGACATTATGTTTGTCACATGTCTTTGTGCTAGGTTCCAAGTGAACCCTAAAGAATCTCATCTAATTTTGCTAAAAAGGATTTTGAGATATATAAAGAGTTGTCCTAATCTAGGCCTATGATATCCTGCTGAATCAGAATTTGAGTTAACTGGATACTCTAATGCTGATTTTGCTGGATGCAGGGTAGATAAAAAAAGTACTTCAGGAACTTGCCAGTTCCTGGGTATGAGATTAGTATCTTGGTTTTGTAAAAAACAAACATCAGTGTCAACCTCAACTGCTGAAGCAGAATATATTGCAGCAGGCAGCTGTTGTTCACAGATGCTTTGGATACAAAATCAGCTACTCGATTATGGTTTCAACTTAAATAATTCAACTCTACTTTGTGATAATACAAGTGTTATAGCCATAGCCCAGAATCCAGTTCACCATAGTAGGACAAAACATATTGATATAAGACATCATTTCATTAGGGAGTGTGTAGACAAAAATAAAATCAAGCTTGTCTATATCTACACTGATTTACAAAGGGCTGATATATTCACCAAACCTCTGGATGAGAGAAATCATATGTTCTTTGTGAATCAACTTGGAATGATCAATGGAGAAGACTTTATTTGATTTCTGTCTACAGTCGACGAATTTTCTAGAGTTCGTCGAACAGAGTTCGACGAACCGTGGAAAGTTTGGGAGACATTCGTCGAACGAAGATCGACGAACTCTCTGTGAGTGAAACAATATTCGTTGAACGGAGTTCGACGAACTTGATTCAGAAGATATTCGCCGAACGGAGTTCGACGAACTATTTTCAATTCTTTAGGACAAGATCGACGAATTATTTCAGTCAAACTTATTTCGTCGATCTCAGCTCGAAGAATTAATTTCATTTTCGTGGAACGGAGTCTGTCGATTCATATTCTTGAAAACCTTATATCTAGGTTTTCTTCGACCTCCGTCCCGCGCTTTTTGTTCTCTTGCACTTGATCGTCGTTTCTCTCTTTTGCAGGTAATTCCATGGCGATTCCAGCAGGAGCTCTAGCCGCTATGAAGTTTGACACTGGCTTTGATGTCGACTTCGAATCGTTCCAGCACTCAGATCCAATCTTCCTGTATATTCTGGAACTTCTGGAAGAACAGAATCTGAAGAACCTGATGACTACACGGATAAAGCTGGCAGGAACAGAAAGCAGGGAATGGGTTTATACTTCATCCATTTCAGAGGACAATATTATGACAGGATCAATCGCCGGTAATACTATCTCCTTAACCCCGCGGTTTTAACTGAAATCTTTGGTTTAACAAATGGAGAGGACTTAGAAATTAATTCTGAAGAGTTTGATATGATGCTCAATCTGATGGGTTATGCTGGTGACAACCCAAACAAATTATTGAAGAAGCATTTGTCTGCAGCATACAAGTTTCTGGCAGACATTGTTGGAAAGGTCCTGCTTGGCAAGCATACTGCCCATGACTACATCACAAGACATCAGTTCTTGGTCATGTGTGCAGTAATAAATAAAAAGCAAGTTGACTGGGCTCAGATCCTCTTTGATCTGATAAAGAAGAAAAATACCAAGAAAGAAGTGTGTTTTGGAAGGATCCTAGGGATTTTCCTCAAGGAAAAGGTTGCTGAATCATTGGTCTCCCAGACCATATTCATCAATGCCAGTAAAAGGCTCACCTGTGTCTTATTTGGCAGGTGGGAGAGGACAATCACAAAGCCCACTAAGGCTTCTACCTCTTCAGCCCCAGCTTCTAAAGACACCAGGGCTGTTAAAGCCACTCCCCTACCTGCTGAAGAGCTTCATCCCACACCACCATATCTTCCAGCTTCCCTTCCAGCAACACAAATTTCTTCCTCTCCCATTATCTCTTCAACACCAGAACAACAACAACATCCTCATGTTCCTACTCCACCTCCATCTCCACATGCTTCCCCAGCTTCATCTCCACCTATTGACCTCCCTGACATTCCATCTTCCCCTCTTCAAGAAACACAACAACCAACATCTCTTGATTCCCCCCATAATACTTACATTCCTACACCACAATCTCCTCTTCCCCCACATCTATCTTCCATATCATCTTACCATCTACCAACAACAGACACCATCATGCAAGATGCCACCCATCCATCCACATCCACATCTACCATCCCTCCAGATGTTCAACTACCTGATGCTCCACTCTCTATCCCTCCCACAGTTCCCACTTTTACACCTTCTGCACCACAATCTACCCTTCCATCCTTGGATCCCTCCACCATATCTTCCATCCTTTCCATCATCACTCCCCTCCTCAAGTACCTTATAGCAGAGGCCATTACACCTCTTGCTACCACCATATCTTCTCTCTCTGACAAAATCTCTGCTCTTACTGCTACCCCCTCCTCAGTCAGGGGTATGGCTTCAGGTCCTACTGAAACCATGTAGGGGGAGATGTCTGATGATGAAGCAGCAGCTACAGCTCCAGCTCCAGCACCAGATGCCTCAGCTACAACAACAGCAGCAGCTTTAGACACGTCAAAAAAATGTACAGAATACATAGATACAGACTTGATTGATAAAGATTTGATTAATTTTATTGAGACTGATATGGATTTTGAATCAGACTCTGAAGAACCTAAGACTGTTGGTGATTTCATTCTTAATCCCACAGTTAATTTAGAACAATTGTTGAGAGTTTTTGATACTGTACATATGCATTATCTTCCAGCTAAGATCACTAAGCCATCCTTGGCTATTATACCATATACTGCCCCCATCTCTTCAAAAGTTGTTAAGCAAATTAAGGACAGTCTTGTTATTGCACAGTCAGAAATCTGTTGGGTACATTGGTTTAAATGTACCTAATTTGAAAAAGCCTCACCCAACTCAATGATATATATCAAAATGTATTTGATGTGTTTTGAGTTACTTGTGCAGGTTAAGTATTTGCAGGAATGAAGCAAAAAGTTTCTAAGTTCATGTGTCGACACCCAGAGGGAAAGTGTCGACACTTAAGAAGACTTGTGTCGACACCCAGACAAGCTGTGTCGACACTTGGAGTATTTGTGTCGACACCAGGGATGCTGAGTCGACACCAGACAGTAAGTGTCGACACAAGGAGCTGTGTCGACACTCAATGAAGAAAAGCCAATGAAGCTGTGTCGACACTTAACAGTTGTGTCGACACCCAGTGAAGTTGTGTCTACATCAGAAAGTGTCGATACTTGGAGCTGTGTCGACACTCAGCAAAAGCTAGCAGAGACTAAGTACAAGTGTCGACACCCAGAACAATGTGTCGACACACAGCAGAAGAGTCAACACTTGAAGTAAGTGTCGACACCCAGAACAATGTGTCGACACTTAGCTGAAGACTCAACACTTGAAGAAAGTATCGACACAAGGAGCTGTGTCGACACTTAGCAAAGAACAACAAAGTTCAAGAATATTCTAAGTACAAGTGTCGACACTAATGGAATGTGTCGACACTCAGCCAGAGTCTCGACAGAAGAAGAATGTGTCGACACAAAGAGCTGTGTCGACACTCAGCAAGTATCAACACTAAAGTCATGTGTCGACACCAAGAAGAAGTGTCGACACTCAGCGAGTTCAACACATGAAGATGTGTCGACACAAAGATGTTGTGTCGACACTTAGAAGAATTCAGCAAAATACTGAAGTACAAGTACTTGTGTCGACACTCAATTTCAGTGTCGACACATGAAGAAGAAGCAGTGTCGAGATATAAAATCTACAACACAAGGAGTTGTGTCGACACCTTGTAGACTAGTGTCGACACTTAGACAACATGTGTCGACACTTGGTCTATAAGTGTCGACACTTAAAGACAGATAGTCTCGACACTTTCAGACAGTTACAGAATTTTCAAGAACTGACTGGATGACTTGACAGCTGCCATTCCAGCCGGTCTACAGCACCTGTCAGAGTTGTCAGAATTCAGTTATGAACCGGACCAGCCGGTTACCATGAAGAAGGCCTATAAATAGGCTTATACAGTCTACAGAAATCAGTTGTTGTTGTTGAGATAGATTAAGTGGCTGTTCAGACAAGTAATACAAAGAAGATCTAGCTATCAAGTGAAGATCTAAGAAGTTGGAGAGAGAGAGCTCCATCCAAGAAATCAGTTGTTGGAACCAGACTGAGAAGAAGGGTTCAGATTTATTCTGAATCTTAAGTAGCAGATATCAAGGATCAACTGCAGAAGGAGTCAATCTTATTGAGTTCTATTTTCAAGAAGCTTTGAAGAAAGCTAAGTCAGATTGAGTCCAGCTGAGTTCTTCCAAGAACTCATCAAGAAACTCACATCTCTTCTCTCTCTTTTCTCTGAGTTGTTGAGTCATATTATTGTATTCAATTTTATCATGTAGGATCCTTTGGATCTGAGTATTGTAAGCCTGTAATTATAAAGGCTGAGGGTAGGAGAGTTAAATCTCTTAGTGTAGGCCTTGGTGGCTGAGTGTAGGCCTTGGTGGCTAAGTGTAGGCCTTGGTGGCTGAGTGTAGGCCTTTGTGGCTGAGTGTAGGCTTTGGGAAAAGCTGAGTTGTAGGGCCTTGGGCCTGAGGTGTAGGAGCCTGTTTTGGGTTCTGAGTTAGTGGAGGAGTTTGGCCGAATCTAGTACACTGCTAGATAGGCGAAGGGGGAAAGTGGATGTACCCAAAGCTTGGGAAACCACTATAAAACTCTGTGTCTACTGTGTTTGTGGTTTGCTGTGTATGCTGTGTGATTGCTGTGCAATAGTAGATTAAATTCTGTGTTAGAAACTGATTGCTGCCATAAAAAGTTAAAAAGAATTTGGTCACCTATTCACCCCCCCCCCCCTCTAGGTGTTTAGGTACTATATCTTTCAAGTGGTATCAGAGGGAGGTTCCTCAAAAAGGACTAACAGTCTGAGGAGATCCTGTTGGCAGATTCAGTCTAAGTCAAATTACAGATTCAAGAAAATCAAGAATCATGGGTTCCACTGAGAATCACAAGGAATTGGGATCCATGAAGCTACCCATATGTAGGAAGGAAATCTTTGGCATATGGAAGGAAAGGGTGAGGCTGTTTATGGAAGCCTCAGACCCTAGGATTTACATCACAGTAAAAGAAGGGTCATATGTGCCCATGAAGGTTTCAGTCTTGGATGCCAATCAGAGAACACCTAAGGATTTCTCTGAGATGACAAAGGATGAAATTGTTCTAGCTACTATGGATAAGAGGGCTCAGAACATTATAGTGAGTGTCATAGATGATGCAACTTTTCAGAATCTGATACACTGTAAGATAGCTAAAGAGATGTGGGAAACTCTTATTGTGTACATGGAGGGTTCTGAAGAAGTGAGGCAAGACAGAAAATCCTTGCTAAATCAAGAGTATGAAAGTTTTAGACAAGGAAAAGCTGATAGCATAACTGAGTGCTATAAGAAGTTCTACATGATTGTGAATGAACTCATGTCCTATGGCAGAGAGTTCAGTAATTATGAACTCAATGACAAGTTTCTAAGGTCCCTAACAAAAGATTGGGACACCAAGATCTGTGCCATTAGGGAAATGACTAAGTTGGCAGAAATTCCTCCACCTACACTGTTTGGCAAACTGCTGTCATATGAAATGCAGTTGACAGTGAGGAAAGAAGAGGAAAAATCCACAAGAAATGAACACAAGGAAAGAACAGTGACCTTTAAATCAGAAGCCCCCAGAAAGTACAGAAGTAAGTCACCAACTCCACCTCCAAAGGTAGTTGAATCTGAGTCAGATGTGTCAGTCAGCACAAAGTCTGAAAGCAGTGAAAGTGATGAGGACTTTGCTGCCTTCACAAGACATTTTCAGAAATTCTTAAAGAAGAAACAGTGGAGGTCAAGGCCATCTACTTCACAGGGAAAGGAAGACTCTTATCAGAAAAAGAAGTCTTCAAAGAAAGACAAGAAAAAGTCAAAGTCTAGCAAAGCTACACTATCAAAAATTGTGTGCTATTGCTGTAATAGATAAGGTCATGTGATAGCAGATTGTCCTGAGAAGAGAAAGGAGTCTAGTGACAAGAAAAGGACTCAATACAAGGGCAAGAAGGAGAAGTCCTTTGTTGCCAAAAAGGACAAGGGCCTGTCAGATATCTCTTCTTCAGAAACTGAGTCAGATGCTGAGGCATATATAGGGTTGTTTGCTGAAGAAGAAGAAGAAGAAGAAGAGTTCATGCAGATTATGGAGTCTATATATGAACAAGAAGACAGTCAATGCCAAGGGCTAATGGCATTGACAGAAAGTGACAAAATCCTGGAGCAGTCAGGACCTAGTAAGGTACAAAGTTCAACTTTAAGTTCAAATTCTTGTGCCAGTACAGAATCAGATTCATCATCATCAAATGATGAGAGTGCATCTGAGTCTGAAGAAGATATTCATCAGCTGATAGATGAATATAAAGTACTGTTGCAAGCTTATAAGAAGAGCAAGTCTCTAGCCAAAAGTCAGGCAAAGGAAATTGCTGATCTCAAAGCTGCTGCAACAGATTCTGAGAAATTGTTTGATCAAAAGCTAAATGAGATAGCCAGACTGAAGCACATAACTGTGATTCAGATGGGGACTATCACATATAAGAATGATCAAATCAAGAGTCTGGAGATTAATCTTCAGAAGGAGAAGGACTTAGTTGCTAGGTTTTCTAAACCTAAGTCAGTTTTACCCATAATTGATGAATTTGTTCATCACAAAGGTAAAGCTGGACTGGGATTTACTAGACCTGCAAGGACTGTTCAGTCCAAGTCCAAGTCCAAGGGCAAAGCCCCAACACTCAACAAGTCAGCTGTAGATAAGACAGCAAAGTCTGTACCTAAGCAAAGGTACAATAAGTTTGAGTGTTGGTGTTGTGGCAAGGTTGGCCACTTTGCAATGGACTGTTGGCACAATGCTAGTGCCAAAGTGAGTAACAAACTGCCTATTGGAAAACCAGTAGGTAGCTTTGTCAGGATGCAAACTAACAAGTACCAAGGACCCAAAAATTCTTTGGGTTCTAAGGTTCACTAATCTGTTTTGCAGGTGAGTCCAAGTTGACATGCCCCAATATGGTACTTGGACAGTGGATGTTCCAGACATATGACTGGAACTAGGGGACTACTAAGGGACTACATTCCAATCAAAGATGGTCCAAAAGTAACCTTTGGTGGTTCTGAAAAAGGAATCATCAAAGGGTTTGGTAACATTTCTAGTAACTTGGTTACCATTACTCAAGTGGCTTATGTTAAAGGGTTGAAACACAACCTAATAAGTATAAGTCAATTAAGTGATGTAGGGTATGACATCTCATTTGTTAAGAATGGTTGTCATATCAAGAGGTCAAGTGATCAAGAGATCATTTTGACAGGTTATAGGAAGAGGAATGTCTACTGCCTAGACATTATGTGTGAGACCAATGGTTCTTAAGTGTGTCTTGTAGCAGATGAGAAAGTCTCTCATTGTGTCAAATGGCACAAGAGGCTAGCTCATCTAAATTACAAGACAATTGACAAACTCTTTAGCAAAGAGTTAGTGAGGAATGGTCCTCAAGTTAAGTGTGTTAAAGATGGTATTTGCTCAGCTTGTCAAAAGGGCAAGCAGACTAGATCCACTTTTAGAAGCATAGAAAACAAAGATGCTGTGAGGTGTTTATACCTCTTGCATATGGATCTCTTTGGTCCAATGCCAGTTCACATCCTAGGTAGGAAGGTCTATACCTTTGTAGTTGTAGATGACTACTCAAGGTTTTCCTGGGTGTTCTTCTTAAGACAGAAATCTAAAACACCTAGTGTCTTCTATAGCTTTGTCAAGCAAATTCAGAATGAACTAGACAGTACAGTGGTCAAGATTAGAAGTGACCATGGTACTGAATTTCAGTCTGAAAGTATGTCAAATCTATGTGAAGACTTTGGGATCTTTCAAGAGTTTTATTCACCAAGAACACCTCAGCAAAATGGCATTGCTGAGAGGAAGAATAGAACCTTGATTGAGGCAGGTAGGACCCTATTAGGTGACACATCACTACCAGAATATTTCTGGGCTGAAGCAGTTAATACTGCATGTCATGTTATTAATAGGGCTATCATTACTAAAGGCCTCAACAAGACCCCCTATGAGGTTGTGAAAGGCAGGAAACCAAACCTATCCTACTTCAGGATCTTTGGTTGTAAGTGCTTCATACTTAACAATGGAAAGTCTTACTTGACTAAGTTTGCTGCCAAGTCCCAAGAGGGAATTTTTGTTGGGTACAGCAACAACAGTAAGGCTTATAGAGTCTACAACTTGTCTACACAAGTTGTAGAAGAATCTGTACATGTAGTATTTGATGAGACTAAACTTATTAACAATGAGTTGTCTAGTAGTGTATGCAGCCCCACAGGTTTAACAAAGAAGATGGACAAGCTCACTCTAGAAGAAGAATCTACTGCAAGACAGCAAGTAGAAGACAGTGGTTGTTGTCCAGGGGGAGTACTACATATACCAAATGCAGAAGAAGTACAAGGAGTACAGCAAGATGAAGGAACTGAAGAGGTTCAACCAGAAGTCAGGATGCCTCCAGCCAATAGGCATCTTAGAGATCATCCAGTAGAGCAGATTATTGGAGATCCAAGACAAGGGGTACAAACAAGGAGCAGAAATCTGAATGCAGCAATCTACTCCAGCTTTCTATCCCAAGTTGAACCTAAGAAGTTTGAAGAAGCCATTCTAGATCCACAATGGACTGAAGCAATGCAAGAAGAGCTGAATCAGTTCAAGAGGTGCAAGGTCTGGGAACTTGTTCCTAAACCTAAAGACCACAATATAATGGGAACCAAGTGGATCTACAGGAATAAGTTGGATGAACAAGGTGTCATCATTAAGAATAAAGCAAGATTGGTTGCTAAAGGATATAGGCAGGAAGAAGGTATTGACTTTGATCAAACCTTTGCTCCAGTAGCCAGACTGGAAGCCATAAGGATGTTCCTGGCCTATGCAACCTTTCAAGGATTCAAAGTTTACCAAATGGATGTCAAGTCAGCATTTCTGAATGGTAATCTAAAAGAGGAAGTCTATGTGGAACAGCCATCAGGTTTTGTTAATTCAACTCTACCTAATCATGTCTATAGACTTAGGAAAGCTTTATATGGTTAAAGCAAGCCCCTAGGGCTTGGTATGAAACCCTGTCTAGTTTCCTCATTGAGAACAAGTTCACAAGAGGGAAAATAGACAAGACTCTATTCCTTAAGGAATCTAGAGGCAAAGTTATACTAGTACAAATATATATAGATGACATTATATTTGGGTCTACTGAAAGTAGCCTTTGCAAAAGGTTTGCAAAACTTATGCAAGGTCAATTTGAGATGAGTAGTATGGGAGAGCTAAAGTTCTTCTTGGGTCTCCAAGTAAGACATACTGAGAATGGTTTATCCATTTGCCAGTCCAAGTTCACCCTAGAACTCATAAGGAAGTATGGTATGGATTCATCCAGTACCATGAAGACTCCTATGGGGTCAAGTATGTCTCTTAGCAAGGATGATGCAGGGAAACCTGTAGATGAAACCTTGTATAGAGGGATAGTTGGCTCCCTATTATACTTGACTGCAAGTAGACCAGATATCATGTATGCTATATGTGTCTGTGCAAGGTATCAAGCCTGCCTAAAGAGTCTCATTTGACAGCAATCAAAAGGATATTGAGATATCTAAAGGGCACTCCCTATCTAGGCCTCTGGTACCCTAGGAATGAGGATTTTGATCTAACAGGTTATTCAGATGCAGACTTTGCAGGATGCAAAGAAGATAGAAAAAGCACTACTGGAACCTGTCAATTCCTAGGTGGGAGACTAATTTTATGGAGTAGCAAAAAACAAACAAGTGTGGCTATCTCCACTGCAGAATCAGAATATGTGGCTGCTGGAAGTTGCTGTGCTCAACTTCTATGGATACAGCATCAGCTTGAGGACTATGGAATTCAGGTAAGTAGAACTCCACTCTTTTGTGATTCTACTAGTGCTATTTCAATAGCCAATAATCATGTATCCCATAGTAGAACAAAACATATTGAAATTAAATATCATTTTCTTAGGGAGCATGTAGAAAGAGAAGATATTTTACTTGAATATATTAGAACAGATAATCAACTAGCTGATATGTATACTAAACTCCTAGAAGAAGCTAAGTTCAATAGGTTTAAAATTGAACTAGGAATGATAAACTTAGAGTAAGTTTACAGAATTGGAAATGGCTAAGTAAAAAGGTGTCGACACATAGAGATTTCTGTGTCGACACAGAAAGTAGGTGTCGACACTTCAGGAAAAAGGTGTCGACATATCTAGGAAGTTGGTGTCGACACTACAGAATATTAGTGTCGACACATGTCAAGTAGGTGTCGACACATCCAAAGTGGTGTCGACACTTAAGTCTTACTCATAATTCTCTAAGTAAAGTCTCGACTAAATGTCGAGTTGAGTGGTGTCGACACATAAACAAGTGTCGACACATATATATGTTGACTAAAACTTGTGTCGACACATATGTGTCGAGACATTCTAAGTCAGTGTCGACACTTATTGTCAGTGTCGACACAATTTAAGTTGGCTACCTGCCTTTTCATCTTCAAAATTAGAAAGGTATAAATAGGGTTTTGCCTTAGTCTGTCGACACGCTTTCAAAAGTTTCGAGACCAAAACTTGTGTGTCGACATCTCTCTTCTCTCTAGTCAAATTCTTCAACCCTAATGGCGCCAAAGCTTGAGGAGAACGTCAACGAAGGATACGAACTGGTGCGCGACGCATTTGGGGATGCTGACCAGGAAATCAAGAACGTGATAACCCTAGTAGCAGACTCGGGGTTGGAATTCCTTGTTTCTGAACCTACAAAAATCTGGAAGAAAGAGGTACTGGAATTCCTCAATGGAGCTGAAGTGGACGAATCTGGATTGAAGATCAAATCCAGGGTTCATGGTGAGAAGGTTAAGGTCTCTTCAAAAACTCTGAGAAAAGTATTTCAGCTGCCTAGAACTAAGGAAGAAGAGGAGGTTATAGCTTCCAGGTCCAGAGATGCATTGGCATGGTGTGGACTGGATGCTAAGATGAAAATTGGCTCAATTTTCAATAGGAAAGACATGAATAGTCAAGGGAAATTCCTATCAGAAATTGTTGGAAATGTCATCTTAAGTAAGCCAGGAGGGCATGATAGGATATCTACCTCTATGTTCAGTATTATGACAAGGATCATCTTCAATCTAAAAACTGATTGGTCTGTTATAGTATTTGAGAAAATTAAAGAAAGCCTAAAGAAGCCCAACTTGGGCAGGATCATAAGTCTTTACCTTGCTGGTGTTATACCTGAAGTTATGGGTCAGGCTGCTGGAAGTAAAATAAATCATATGAGAAAAATGGATATGAGAATATTCTCCAGATGGGACAGGGTGTTGACTAAGGAGATGCCAACTCCAGAGAAGATCACTCCTGAAAAGGAAACCCCACTCAAGAAGAAGAGGAAAGCTGCTCTAGTGGCTCAGGTTCCTACTAGCAGCTCTGAAAGTGAAGAGCAAGTGGTTTTTACACCAGATGAGGATGAGGAAGGAACTGCTGTCAAGTCTCCCGCTCCTCAAGATGTTGCTGAGATCTAGGGGGAGCTACCTCAAGCTAGCCTCATACACAAGGATCAAATCCAGGGGGAGCCACTAGTTGTAGAAGAGCCCACTCCTCTTGAAAGTGAGCAAGCTACAACTACTATTCTAGAGGTAATTACTGAGCTTAATGCTTTGGTTTTTCCTATAGAAGATACTGATTTGTCTGATGTTTATCATCAACCACAGACTGCAAGTCAAGATCAAGATGTTGTCATGGAAGACACATCTGCTGCAGCTCAGTTTGTATCTAATCCAGTGGTAGATGAGCCCAGAATTTCTCCAGCTCATTCACCACAAGAGTATACAATGGAAGATTTATTCCTAAATCTGGATCAACAAGACTTTGACAAGGACACTGCTGCTGCTGAAAAGGAGAATGCTCCAATTGAAGGGGAGCAAGTAGTACATGTTGAAGAGCCTGCTAGGCAAGAAACTGAAAAGGCACCAGATGTGCAGACTGAGAGGCCCCCAAGCCCTAAGGAGAGGGTAGAAATTGTCAGTTCCTCAGCTTCTGAAGATGAGGATGCTGCAAGGGCAAAGAAAAAGAAATTTCAGGTATTTAGAAGAAGAAGCCAGAGTTACAAGAAGGCTCTCCAAACTATAGCACCACAGCCTATAGTTCAGCAAGCACCATCAGTTGATTATAGTGCACTAATGGTGGCAATGCAAATCAAGTTGGATGAGCAAAGGCAGGCCATAGAGAAATATGTGGATGAAGGGCAGAAGTCTCTCCAATTTGATCTAGCCCAGGACATAAAATCTATCAGATTTGAAATAAACCAAAATAAAAAGGAGATGACTGAATGTTTCCACAAGGGTGGAAATGCAGTGGTGTACTTGGCTACACACCAGGAGAAGATAAAAGCACAAGTGGATGACATAGCTGTGAAGCAAGGTTATGTACTTGAAAATCAGATAAGAATGAATGACAACCTTACTGCATCTCACAATGCAATAATCACAGAACTGAAGAATCTAGCTGCAGGGCAGACTCCAACTACTATTAAAGCAGAATTTGACAAAGCATTTCAAGAAGAAATAACTGATGTTAAGACTGCCATCCAAGACTCACAAAAGATTATCACTGACAAACTCCAAAGGTTAAAACCTTTCTTTAAGGATGGAGTCAATTATTTGGATAATCAAGTGAGATTTCAAAAAGATGATGTGAGAGATCATATAGAAAGCGAAGTCATAAAGGGGGAGAGGGTTTTAGTCAAAGCCAGCTCTGATCATGCCAAGTGGATATCAAATTCCATCAGAGCTACACTGGGTTATCCTCCTCTTTGTGATGATGACAATGTTGCTGAATCTGGAATTCATCCTGCATATCTAGGAGGGGAGCAACCTGAAGTGGCTCAAGTCATCTACCCTCCTCCAGATTTTGACATGATTCATGCTGACATACAGTCCATGTATAGCCCACCTGGGGGTAAGGACAATGTAATTCTTGAGAAAGTTATTCAGCCAATATCTGAAGCCATGCAAGAGGCACTGCAGAAAGAAGAAGAGACAAGATTGTCTAAGAAGAGGTTTAGGGAACAAGCTGAACAAAGACCAGACTTTGAGCAGTGGAGCCCTACCTCAAGGAACATTATATTGAATGCCTGGAAAGCTGCCAAAGATAACATTCAAGACAGGAATAAGTGGTTTTCTGAAACTGAATGGAGGAAACATGAATCAAGGAAGGAGGTCATAGTTCAATATAGAAGGAAGGCCAAGATGGGAAAGCTACCTCCTACTGCTCAGGAGCCTAGCAAGTACTTTTCTAAGCCTTACCATTACTTTGAAAGGCAAAAGATCAAAGCAGAAGATCAAAAGAAAAAGGACTTGAAAGGCAAGAAGCATGCTGATGATGAAGTTGCTGATGCTCCTGTTCAAGCCAAAGTTCAAGCTGGAAAAGGAATAGTGATTAAGGAGCCAGAACAGAAATAGAATTAGAATTTCTTAAGTTTACTATGTACTCTTTTGATATAAAATATTCTGTAAACTTTAGAATTTTGTATATGACAAAGTATTGAAACAATATTTTGTGTGATAAATTTGTTGTGTAATAAATTTGTTTCATAATTGTTCTGTGATGATGTCTATGTATACATGTGTGATTGATACATGTTTATGTTTTCCCTGCTATATATAATCCTGCTTTACATCATTTTGTAATTTAATTATAAATGGTGTATATCATTGACTAAGGGTTATGACTTCTCCAAATAGGGGGAGATTGTTGGGTACATTGGTTTAAATGTACCTGATTTGAAGAAGCCTCACCCAACTCAATGATATACATCAAAATGTATTTGATGTGTTTTGAGTTACTTGTGCAGGTTAAGTATTTGCAGGAATGAAACAAAAAGTTTCTAAGTCCATGTGTCGACACCGAGAGGGAAAGTGTCGACACTTAAGAAGACTTGTGTCGACACCCAGACAAGCAGTGTCGACACTTGGAGTATTTGTGTCGACACCAGGGATGCTGAGTCGACACCAGACAGTAAGTGTCGACACAAGGAGCTGTGTCGACACTCAATGAAGAAAAGCCAGTGAAGCTGTGTCGACACTTAACAGTTGTGTCGACACCCAGTGAAGCTGTGTCTACATCAGAAAGTGTCGACACTTGGAGCTGTGTCGACACTCAGCAAAAGCTAGCAGAGACTAAGTACAAGTGTCGACACCCAGAACAATGTGTCGACACACAGCAGAAGAGTCAACACTTGAAGTAAGTGTCGACACCCAGAACAATGTGTCGACACTTAGCTGAAGACTCAACACTTGAAGAAAGTGTCGACACAAGGAGGCTGTGTCGACACTTAGCAAAGAACAACAAAGTTCAAGAATATTCTAAGTACAAGTGTCGACACTAATGGAATGTGTCGACACTCAGCCAGAGTCTCGACAGAAGAAGAATGTGTCGACACAAGGAGCTGTGTCGACACTCAGCAAGTATCAACACTAAAGTCATGTGTCGACACCAAGAAGAAGTGTCGACACTCAGCGAGTTCAACACATGAAGATGTGTCGACACAAAGATGTTGTGTCGACACTTAGAAGAATTCAGCAAAATACTGAAGTACAAGTACTTGTGTCGACACTCAATTTCAGTGTCAACACATGAAGAAGAAGCAGTGTCGAGATATAAAATCTACAACACAAGGAGTTGTGTCGACACCTTGTAGACTAGTGTCGACACTTAGACAACATGTGCCGACACTTGGTCTATAAGTGTCGACACTTAAAGACAGATAGTCTCGACACTTCCAGACAGTTACAGAATTTTCAAGAACTGACTGGATGACTTGACAGCTGCCATTCCAGCCGGTCTACAGCACCTGTCAGAGTTGTCAGAATTCAGTTATGAACCGGACCAGCCGGTTACCATGAAGAAGGCCTATAAATAGGCTTATACAGTCTACAGAAATCAGTTATTGTTGAGACAGATTAAGTGGCTGTTCAGACAAGTAATACAAAGAAGATCTAGCTATCAAGTGAAGATCTAAGAAGTTGGAGAGAGAGAGCTCCATCCAAGAAATCAGTTGTTGGAACCAGACTGAGAAGAATGGTTCAGATTTATTCTGAATCTTAAGTAGCAGAGATCAAGGATCAACTGCAGAAGGAGTCAATCTTATTGAGTTCTATTTTCAAGAAGCTTTGAAGAAAGCTAAGTCAGATTGAGTCCAGCTGAGTTCTTCCAAGAACTCATCAAGAAACTCACAACTCTTCTCTCTCTTTTCTCTGAGTTGTTGAGTCACATTATTGTATTCAATTTTATCTTGTAGGATCCTTTGGATCTGAGTATTGTAAGCCTGTAATTATAAAGGCTGAGGGTAGGAGAGTTAAATCTCTGAGTGTAGGCCTTGGTGGCTGAGTGTAGGCCTTGGTGGCTGAGTGTAGGCCTTGGTGGCTGAGTGTAGGCCTTTGTGGCTGAGTGTAGGCTTTGGGAAAAGCTGAGTTGTAGGACCTTGGGCCTGAGGTGTAGGAGCCTGTTTTGGGTTCTGAGTTAGTGGAGGAGTTTGGCCGAATCTAGTACACTGCTAGATAGGCGAAGGGGGAAAGTGGATGTACCCAAAGCTTGGGGAACCACTATAAAACTCTGTGTCTACTGTGTTTGTGGTTTGCTGTGTATGCTGTGTGATTGCTGTGCAATAGTAGATTAAATTCTGTGTTAGAAACTGATTGCTGCCATAAAAAGTTAAAAAGAATTTGGTCACCTATTCACCCCCCCCCCTCTAGGTGTTTAGGTACTATATCTTTCAAAATCACTTCACCTCCAGAAGTAGTAGTTGTTCCCTCTTCCTCAATAGTATCTTCAACACCAACTTTTGTAATGGATGACTCTCCAATGCCAGATCTAGATGAATTGATCCTGACTGATATTGCAGAAGAAAATAAGGCAGCAGCTGAAAGCTCTGTCCAAATTATTTCTGATTTTTGTGTAGCTTCCTCCCACTTCTGCTGAAACTCCTGTTCTGGTTGCAACTCCTGCTCCTGCTCCTGAAAAACATGTTGTCTCTACTAAAGCTTTGAAGGCTCTGGATGAACTATATGATAACTCTTAGGGTTCTGACAATGATGATGATGAAGATGAGGATGAAGATTCAGGTGAGGAGGATACAAAGAAGAAGAGGCAAGCTTCAAAGAAAAGAAAAGCTCCTCCTCCTCCTGCTCCCAGGCCCAATCCAAACAATGACACCCCTTACTATATTCTTCAAAAGATAACTTCATACAAAGGGATGCCAGCATGGATGTGGCTCTCTAAGAATCAGCAGAAAGAAAGGAAGAAGAGTAGAAAGTACTCTCCTCCACCAGTTCAAAGGTATAGGAAAGATCCACCACCTCCTCCTCCTCCTGCAGCTGGTGCTTCTGGTTCTAGTTCTCAAAGATCTGCCCCTATGCAAACATATCAAAGACATCAAGGGAGATCTCATCATGAAAGCAGCCAGCACAGGCAACAATCTTCAGGAAAACAACATCAACATCAACAACATCAACAAGCTGAAAGTCCTAAAAGGCCACTCTCTCCTCCTGTTCCTTATGAAGATCCAGAAACAACCAACACAGCTAGAATGGCTAGGTTCCAGGAACGGTTAGGCCTCTCTATGATCAACAAGGCAAAGGATGAAGGAAAGGATACTTCTGAATACACTACAATGTCCAAGTACAGGAGAGAAGAACTGAAAAGGTTTGATAAGGCTAACAAAATTTTTAATGTTGATGATTATATGAAATTGCATCCTGAAGCAGTGGTCCCTAGAGCTACATCTCTGAAGATTATAGGGGCTGCTGACATGACAATGACTATGGCACAAGCTTCAAATCCAAACAGGGAAAAATTTTCACCAAGCCAGGAGACAAGGGCAAGGACATAAAGCATCAGGATAAAAAGCAAAAGAAGTGAAATATGAACTATTTTATTTCTGTTTTTATATCTTAAACTATCTCTTATTGTCTGAACAAAACTTTTATGTAAATATATCTACTGCATGTGTTAATTATCCCTGCCAGATATATCTTTTTCCTGCTTTGTTTGCTTTATGTTTTTATTTTGAGTCTATTAGTGACCTCACCCAAATAGGGGGAGATTGTTGGATCCCTAGTTTGATTTGGGCTAGGTTCACTAACTTAGGATGATGTGACCCAACATGTATAGCAATGGTCAAAGTTGTGTCCTATAATCTAGGTCAAGTCCTAAGAGTCAACATCACATGGACAAACCAACATCAGACTGCCAGAGACTCAAGACATAAAGTTTTCCTCAAGATTCAGAGAATTCTCAAGAGACTAAGTAAAATGAGTTCGACGTTCGTCGAACTCAGGTCGACGATAGTCGTTCTCAGCTCGATGATCTTAGAGAAATATTCTCTGAGCTGAGCTCGACGAACTTCAGTCCAGATCGACGATCCTTGGATTTCATCTTCAGAATTCTAAGTCCAGACTGTTCTCTTTACTCAGGTCGACGAACCTAGTTCTCAGGTCGACGAACTCCATTCTTTGGTCGACGATCTCTGGACCCAGTCTTCAGCATTTCAAGTTTAATTGATTCTCCTGACTTAGGTCGACAAACTTAGTTCTCTGGTCGACGATCACTGGACTCTCTACTTCAACTTTCTGATTCCAGAAGTTATTAATTTATCTAAGTCTAGAATCATTCTCAGCTCGACGAATTCAAGGTTCTCCAGACTTAGCTCGACAAACACCATTCTTCGGTCGACGAATCTTTGGACTATCACAGCATTCTGTCGAGACCATGTTCTCCAGTCTCAGGTCGACGAACCCTTGTTCTCTGCTCGACGAATTCTGGAACCAGAAAACTTATGTCGACACTAGAAGAACTTGTGTCGACACCAAGATCATCGGTCGACATTGTGGAAAGGCTATGTCGACATCACACAGAAGATTTGTGTCAACACACATGAGTAATTATGTAGACACAGGATATTTGACAGCTCCAGAATAATTGCTGAACTCCAGTCGACGAACATATTTACCAGCTCGACGAATAGACAAATATCAAAAAGAGACAGCACTTCAGTTCTCAGTTCGACTATAATGGAACTCAGCTCGACGAACAGAAGATGTCTAGTCGACGAATACAATGTCTCAGCTCGACGAACTGTGAACTCAGTTCGACGAATTCTACTATCTGCTCGACGATTACAGACTTAGTCATTTCCGGCCTTCTGTCCTCACTCTAATGCTATAATTCCTGGGTAATTAATGCTCTAACATTCTCTGAATGTATCCGTTAGAATGAGCATTAATTATGGTCTTCTCCAGGATTATCACTTGTCGTTTTTCCACGGGACAGTTGGGGAAATAAATCAATGCCGATTATTCTCAAGGCTGTCAACATTAATTACAAAGAAATTCAAATGTTTGAAAGATACAGAAGAAGAGAATAACGGATACAGACAGATAGATAGACACACAGTGAATTAATCAAGAGACACAGAGAAAGCTTCACAGAGAATACTACTAACAAAGAGGCATACAGTAATTGGAAGAAGAAGTAAGAAGAACACATTTTTCAAATCAAGAGTCTTCCTGCTCTTCTTCTCCAGGACCTTGCTAAAGACATTCAAGCACTATTAGTCTAAAGCTCCTGGATCAAGTCTCTCAATTGAAGGCCTATCACCCTGTGCAAAGCTCCAGTTCTCCTGTACCCTTTTTCATCTCAGGGGGAGCTTTGACAACATCATTGAATCCACATAGTCTTCTCATTGTGATTGAGAAAAGAAGACTTCCATCACTCTCTCACCCCCACCTCTATAAAGGGTTGTCATCTCCCTTCAAAAGTGATTCATTGGTTGCAAGTCTCCTGATCAAAAGACTTGGGTTGGTTTTTGAGCACCTAGTCAAAAGCTCATTTGTGTCAGGCACCTGATCAAAAATCTGAGTGGATTCCTACCAATGGTGGTAGAAGAGTGGATGTACCCAGGTTGGGGAACCACTATAAAATTCTTGTGTCGTCTGATTGTCTCCTTTTCTTTTGTTCTTGATGTGCTTGTGATTTAGATTTATTGTTTGCTAGGCTATTAATTTCTGCACTTTTGATGTACAGCAAAAGCTATAATAATAGTTAAGAAATTTTAAGAATACTCTATTCACTCCCCCCCTCTAGAGTATTTCTGATCTAACACTCACTTTCACAATGTATAGTAGACATCATGCAATCACTAAACTTGAGCACAAGTTAGATCACCACATATGTATACACTGTTTGCTAGGCCTTCTTCAAATCAGGACATTGAGATCAATGGACCCAACAAGAACTTAACTAGAACAATAGAAGGATAAGACATCACTACGAAGAGCGCGATAGGAAGACTCAAACCACATGAAGGAAAATAGTCCACTACTGTCCAAACGAACGTGATAGAGGGGAAAATAGTTCAAACTGTATGAAAGAGCATGATGAGGACTATAACATTATTCCCAATCTTAAAACATCATGACAAGAGAAACGAACTCATCTCCAAACGTAGCATAACAAGGCTCTCAAATTGATGACGTGACGTAGACTGAACGCAACCACCAAGTGACGAAGAATCCACTCGTCCTACGAAAACCCACAAAATCATCGCTCTACCAAACCCAACATAGGCCCGCCTATGAACAGGGCATTCACGAATAAAGCCCGCGAATTTCGGCCAACACTACGATGAATAGAGCGATACATTCCTGTTGGCGCACTTAGGGCTAATCGCAACGCGTATCACAAAAACATCACTGATCCAGGTGTATCACCACGGGTAGACTTGTGTGCCTAAATCCAGATTCGAACGTTGTATCACTAAATGTACATTTATGCTGGGGACGGATACAATTGACTCGTAGATTCACAATGAACCGAGAGAAACACACATCGCGTCCAATTAGAGACGGGTATCCCTCTCAAGCAAAGTAAAAGCAGAAAACTACACAGGAGTCACAATACCATGCCCTGGCGGAGTCCCCGCTCTCCACCAAGTAGCTGGAGATAAACATATGCCGGGATTGTAATCCCACACCCTGGCGGAGTCCCCGTCCTCAACCGAAATAACATGAGGGGACTGCCATTGCACGAAAATAATTAGAAGCAAAAAATAGCAAAATAATGGTCCTAAGACCGGGAAAAAGATTCCTTACCCTTGGTGCGCATTCGAAGACATTTTCATTTGCACGAAGTAACAACAGTGGCTTCCCTTGCACGGATTTGGCCTCCATTCAGAGATTCGAGTCTACAACTGAGCACTCAAGCTCACGACAAAGCTTCCTATATTTTTGGTCAGCCAAGGGATGGAAGAAAAGGGTCAGCCACCTTACAACCACGGCCGATTCCCCACCTCCACTCTGATTTATATGGAAAAGTGTGAATCCCGATGTTTCGGTCAACCAACACCCAAAAACAGAGAAAATGGAGAGGGAGAAATATGGGCTTCCTTCTCCTTCCTAGGGCTCAACTAACCCAGATGACATCAGAGGCAGGACAGGGGTGCTCGGCGGCGGTGCAACAACACTCCCTCTTCCTTCCTCACAGTCGACGACTCGCGAGGATGAAGATCGGGAGGGTGTTATCTTGCGGCAACCCTAGGAGAATTGGAGAAAGAGACTGGGGTTGGGGGTTATCATTTCATGAACTGGAGGGGGCTTTCCCTTCTTCCAGGCGGTGCACACGAGAGAGAGCACACGAGCGAGAGATCAGGAGGTCGGGATTTTGGGGGATTTATCTGCTGCCGTTGCGACAGAAAGAGAGAGAAAATGAAGGTGACAATGCTAAGTTCTTAGGTGAGAGAAACACACCTAAAATATTTTCCTATGCAGTGGCACGCATAACAGGAGAGGGGAGGGGAGCGACAGTTTTAATCCTTTCTAAGGCGTTTAATAAGGCTTTACGAATATTTTCCCCTTAAGAAAATTTCATCCCCAATTTTACTCTCAGATTCAACTACATGGGATAAAAACAATTGCCAACTTTCAATACTTCGTGTGGGTTATGGCCATATCACGCTTTTGTTGCGATACTCTAAACCTTCATGAGGAAAAACCTCATGATCTCAAATGCAGTGAAATACCAAATTAGGAGGTCACAGATTACTTTCATACGACTTTTCAAGGCACAGAGAATCATCCTAGATTCAGACATACAAACGTTGATAAATTTGTATATATATGATATCACAAGGATTCACCCATCATACATGTTATAACCACTAAGCCTTACAAATTCTCATTTCTGTGGCTACATCGCCATTTTATCTTGCCAGGAAGGATTATACTCTTTGCAATACGAGAAGCTTCGACTTCTCATAGGAGAGTCAAATCATTATACATACTGATTTTATTTCCTCGTGAGTTCAATACAATTCTAAACACATCGAGACTACGCTGGTTCTAGAAATCCTTTATTGGAAGTAATCAAAGCATTACACTTCAAATCAACGCGTAAAAACACTAAACTAAGCAACTACCACCCAAATTTTGTGTATATCATACACAAAAGAGAAAACCTTATCGGAGTCGTTTCACTCTCGATGAGGCGTTTACTTGGGTTCAAATGTGTACAAATCTCTGCATGAAACCTACCAAGAAAACCACGAACTTCACTGTTGGTGAACCTGCTCATGATTCCAACTAAATTGGACAGACGTCTAAAGGTCAAGTTCTCAAACCAATAGTCCTAAACTCACGACACATAAATTTTAGTGTCGTGCCAACAACTCAACTTTGAAGGAATAATTTTCGACCCATTTTGGTAGACTAACGACTCTTCATGAGTGTGTTAATTTCCACGTAACACAAAAATCAAATTTTCATTTTCATCAACAACACGTTATGAGGTCAAAGTCATATAAGGTCACAACTACATTGTTACACAACAATCAAATTTTGACACGTCTGTTATAATCATCATTCATACTAATGCTTAACGAGCATCACTTATAAGACTATTATAACATCAAGCCTTTGTTCAACTATAAGAGTAACAAAAAAGAAGGATAATCCTCTAAAAGGGGTCTAATCAGAAGAGGTTATACATGTAATAAAACGTTGCTTACAGTTGCAACTATTTGTGCACACAAACCTCTACTGCATGCTACTTTGCACAAAAGGAAGGGGTAAAAGCGACCATCAAAACTATTTCTTCAGGGCCTAAGTCAACACCCCCGAGCAATGTGACCTTGACGACCACAATAAAAGCAGACAATAGGTGACTTTTGCCTCTTTCTTGATTTCCTTGAATTCTTGGCTTTGGTTTCTTTAAAGTCTTGCACATTTTGATTCAGCAGCTAGTAATTTATTTCTTTCAAACTCTTCTTCTACTGCACTCTGCCCCAGACAAATGATGCGCTCCAAGTTGCTGGTTGTTTGAATCAAAAATGGGAAACTGATAGACGTCGTTGTGCGCAATTTGGCTTTCCATTCCACACACAAAGCCTTTGAAGAAATAACGCACTTTGTCCTCATCATTTACTAGGACATGCTCAACATAACAGCTCAGTCGTACAAACTCTTAGAGGTAGGCCTCCATAGACAACTCCTGCCTCAGCATTAGAAAGTCTTCTCGCAGTAATAGGCGGGTAGTTGTCAGAACGAAATGCTCCAAGAACATCGAAGCAAATTCCTCCACAGGGATTTGGGACGAAGGGCGTCGGGAAAAATGTCCATGACACTCCTCTTGCCACCATCTCTTATCCCCCCCCCCCCAAAGTGCAAAGGAGATAAGAATGACCCTCAGCTTTGGTGGGACTTCTAAGACCAAAATGAGATCTTTAATCCATTCCAACCAGTACTGACTCGACACTATTGAACAAAGATGGATGACAACTCGAGAATTATGTCACCCAATCATGGGTCCCATAGGTTACTCCTTTATCAACAGATATGGGTGTAGTTTCCATAGGGATGGGTGTCCCATCAACATTCGCACCGGTGCACTGTTCTTCTATCACTCTAATTTCATCATCACTAGCTGTGGTTGTACCCTGTAAAGGACCGGGGCCACCATCTTCGCCAATCACCTAATAGAATGATATAAAAACTCAGCAAAACATGTACCATTATATACTGCTAACAACTAAATTTATCGAGCCTACAAATGGGGTAATGTGCATATTACAACGTCATTTACATGTTGATATATAGTGACATAACCGTTAATGCACACCATGAGTACTTGTGTATTCCGCAGGTCACCAAATCTTTTCCTACACCATGAATTCACATTTCATTGAAGCGTCTTATCTTAAGTCTATATATTTTCATACCCCATCAGGGTTCCACACAAAAACAAACAATAACTCTGAAGTCACATTATGTCAATGATTTTCTTCTTTCTTGAGGTTTTAAATCGAGTGAGCCTTCCAATGAGCCATTCTCTTACTAATATAACCTTCATAATTTTTCATTGTAGGGATCAAATACTCCCCTAATGATGACAAGTCGATGTTTATAAATCACGAGTCGTTCTATTATTTGAACTCAAACATGCAAACCAAATTACCCTGTGAGCATAGTCCCATCATTAAATGGTAAATAAAATTCAGCATACGCGTGTAACCATTTTAAACCGCAAGAAAGCAATCAACATATGAAGGACACTTAGGTCCTCCACAACTTATGCATGACTGTTATAAGGGTCTTAGGATAAGACTCCACACGTGTCACCTTGGTAACAACATGGTTCAACACACCACTTTTATAACTGCACCAAACCTAGTCACCACACACGTAATATCATGCACGACATACACAACAATGTCAAATCATCAAGTCAATTGTTAGACTTGAGTTAAAGCAGTGCTCTCATGGCACTCGCAACATAGGGTATACAACACCCTGCAAACACATCTGGACATTTACTTGTCTGGACAACCACGCCACACTCTCGTGCACCGAAGTCATAGAATTTACAAACTCAAGGCCTAACGATGACTCGAAACACAAACATAGTGCACACAAAGCACCCAAAATAAATTAGAAGTACATACCGCCCAATTTCACTAAAACCTCTTACCAGTCTGAACTCTCAAGCCAGACTCACGGTCTATCTTATGATTCCGCACACCAAAAAAGGGAAATAAATTTCAAACGCAACTAAAAGTGCATGATAGTGTGGGAAACATTCCACAACTATCCAAAAGAGCGCGATAAGGAGTATAATAATACTCCTGATCCCAAAATGTCGTGATAGGAGGTACAAATTCAACTCCGGTTTTACACATTATGTTTCTCAATGCAGACTGAAATGACTCTTAAGACATATGAACAACATGACAAAGGCTAATAGGTTCGTACACGCAACTTCAACGTGACTGGGAATCCATCCATCATGTCATTGCACGTCATTGTTAAAGAATCGAAAACCATCACAGCTATTAATATAACATGCCATTACATAATCATGAACTTAAGTGTGAATTTATGCACTTGCTTGTGCACATTGGGGTCACACCACTAAGCATAGGGGTAACCCAATTGATCGGATGCCTCTTTTGATATAACACATGTAATTTTGCATGGTCTATGTGTCATCTAACCATTCAACGTAATAGAACGCCAAAGATTTGACACAATCTATAGTTATCCGCTACAGTATCTGGTGAATCACAATAACAAATCTTGTAAAGATCATGAATTTTCATTTCACTAGTCATGTTCGCATAAGGGTAGCCATAAAAGCTCACAACACTTATCAAAATACCATGGTGGCGAACATTTAAGGTATGGAAACACCCAAATCGTACTTGTCATTCACCTAGCATTCATATTCCTTCATATTTATTTATGAGTAACCAACAAATCTGTCGTCCATGGAGTTCGACATGGAGGAATGAAGAGTAAGGGGCACTTTAGTCACTCAACATTAATGCTTACACGTGTGAAACACATGGTCTAGCAGTCATAAATTGGGAAAAACACTATGCGTGGAACACTCAAGTTCACTCTGAAGTGACAAATTTGCACTGAATATGCTCTTGCATTTTATGTGCTCACTACCTGTTAAAGAGGGTTCTTCCCGAAACATAGCTCTAATACCAATTGTAACATCCCTGCCTTGCAAATAATACATAGCATGGGTTCGGCAGGGCCCCACAATATATAAAATCCAAAAAAGCCTAAAATGCTAATAATGATAACAAAAATAATTAACCGACCACACTAGAGTTTGACTACAACGACAATGAGGAATGGAAAAAAACAAGTACATGATAGTCTGGCCTTGAGACCTTACATGCTTTACACCACAAATGTTTTGTTCGCCACAAAACTTACATCCATCGGCACGCAGGTCGACAACATATTAAAGTCATACAAAAGTTTGGCCTTCGAGGGCCAGCACATCATGGGGCTTCTTTCCTGCTATTTCTCACTTGACTCGCCAACACTAGTACCTGTACAATCTACAGAGACGTTGCAAAAACAAAACAGCAGTCAGCTTAGCTGATAATAATTGGTGTAACGACCCCACACCATCCATGGGGCGGTGTACATCTTACCTGTCATAAAAAGGAAAGTTCAGGTACTAACAAGTCACACACAATAAATATGTACACAAACCATCACAAACATTTGCACGCATGACCACACGTTTCATTCTCTTACGACATGATATTTGTGTACTCTTTCCCAGTCCCACCTAGAATACAGGGCACATAAGGGGTCCCCGTAACTGTGCCATTACACACACGGTAAGAACACTCATAGTTGTACAACCCATGACGAGAGGCACATGTTCACCTTTCGAACTTAACGAGAACATTAGGTGGATAAGACATCACTACGAAGAGCACGATAGAAAGACTCACAGTCTATCTCTATCCATAAGACCGCGACAGGAAAGAAAACAGTCCATTACTGTCCAAATGAGCGTGATGGAGGGGAAAACATTCTGCAATTGTCCGAAAGAGCACGACAAGTCTTGAAACATTGTGACGGGAGAAACAGACTCGTCTCTGGACGTAGCCAAACGAGGCTCCTAAAACGATGATGAGACATAGACTGAACACAACACCAAGTGATGAGGAATCCACTCGTCCTACGAAAACCCACAAAATCATCATTATACCGAGCCCAACACAAGCCCGCCTAGGAACGAGGCATTCATGAATAAAGCTTACGAATTCTTGCAAACACTACGACGAATAGCATGAGACATTCCCATTGGCGTACCTAGGGATAATCACAATGCATATCACAGAAACATCACCGATCCAGGTGTATCGCCACAGGTAGGCTTCACACAATATGCCTAAATCCAGACCCGCACATCAGATCACTAAATGCATAATTAGGCCAAAGACGTACATAATTGACTTGGAGGTTCACAATGAACCGAGGAAAACACGCACCACATTCAATTGGAGGCAGGTGGCCCTCCCAAGCAAAGTAAAAGAAAACAAAACTACACATGGGTCGCAATCCCACGCCTTGGTGGAGTCCCCGCTCTCCACCGTGTAGCGAGAGAGGGACTTTATTTGCAGTTCACACATAAACATATGCCGTGGTCGCAATATCACGCCCTGGAGGAGTCTCTGTCCTCAACCAAAGCGTCATGAGGGGACTCTCATTGCACGAAAATAATTAGAAGTGCAAAATAGCAAAATAACGGTCCTAAGACCGGGATAAAGAGTCGTTACCCTTGACACGCATTTCAGAGGCATTTTTGATTTGCACAAAGTTTGACGACAAGTAACTGCAGTGGCTGCCCTTCCACGGATTTGGCGTCCACTCACAGATTTGAGTCTCCAATCGAGCACTGAAGCTCACGACAGAGCTTCCTCTCTTCTTGGCCGGCCAAGAGAGAGAGAGAGAGCACGAGTGAGAGAGAGAGAGATTGAGAGGTTGGGTTTTTGGGATTTTTCTGTTGATGTCGTGATAAAGATAGAGAGAAAATGAAGGGGCGGTGTTGGGCTCGGTGCGGTGGTACGTGTACAGGAGATGGGAGGTGAGCGACAGTTTTTATCTTTTTTAAGGCGTTTAATAAGGCTTTACAACATGATCCTTAATAGGTCTGAAAGTCTTTAATTCTAAGGTAGCTAAACACCTAGATGGAGGGGGGGGGGTGAATAGGTTTTCTAGTCTTTTAAGATTTTCTTTAACTTGGTGTGCTGTGAGTTAGCTAGGTTAACTTGCTTTCAACATAATACACAAAAGCACACACAATATTTATAGTGGTTCCCCATATTATGGGTACGTCCACTGTCCCTCACCTTTCTAATAGCTTGTTAGACAAGTCCCTTCTCTAAAATGCGGCTCCTAAGAACTTACAACCCAGATCTTACAGGATCTCTTAGTCTCCTCCAAGACCTACAACTCAGGCACGTGGCCCTACCTTAGAGCAACCTTGCTCCTACAACTCAGTGATCAAAAGACAACCTACCTCAGACTTGAACACAAGTCCTACAGCTCAGGCTATGGAGGTTAGCCCTATAACTCAGAGAGTAAAACTCTTATACAACTCAGATCTGTTAAGATCCTACCTCAGGCCAAAGGCCCTACCTCAGGCACACAGGCCCTACACTCAGATCAACAAATGATCCTACCTCAGCTTTTATAAATCAGGCCTACAACTCAGATCTAAAAGGATCCTACAGCTCAGATCAAAGAATGGATCATACAGAAAGAAAGTTTGGTTTGTTGATGTAGTTGATTTGACACCAGAGAAATTTCTCTGTGCCTGTCTTCCTGGACTGAGTTTACCTCAGCCCTACCTTCTTCCTAGCAACAATAAAATGAATTCTTTAGTAGCCTGCTGCTTGTGCTGGAATTATCTCAGAAACCAAAGCCTTTGAACTTGATGTGTAAGACAAAGGAGTAGATAGTTCTTTTTCTTCTTCAAACATCTAATCTTGACTGCAGAAAATTGAAGTCTCTGCTTCTTCTTCTTTCTCAGAAAAACTTTTCTAAACTTGTTGTAGCTGATGAAGATAGCTACAACTAACTTGAGGAACTTTTAGATCGGTTGATTCAACTCCTTGCTTCAAGCACGACAACAATGACGATGAAGATGAAGTTCAACCGCAACTTTTCGAAATGAATAAAATCCTAAAAGTTAAGTTCCGTCTCCCGATCATGTCCCTTTTATCTTTCGCCGATTAACGACTCCAAGAAGCAGTGGGGACCACCTATAGCTGTTGGTTGCAACTTGCTTTAGCAGTAATAGTCATACAGTAGGTCTGTGGCGCCGTTTGTCGCGTACTTTAGCCATCTCACAACATTTTGAATTTTGATGACGTCAGCACCTGTGGACTTAGTCAAATTCAAACACTTTAAGTATAGACGTTGAGTGAGCAACCTTCACTCAACGCCAAAACACTTAGACACATTTTTTGTCACTAGGTGTTGAGTCTATATGCTAACAAAGGGGATTTCAAGCATCCACCCAAAGATTCCCAAAATCAGCCACCTCTTGGTGGGGGAAATCACAAAGCTATGCCAAAAAGAAGCCTTCACATGGCTAAGAAGAAAAGTCGTTACCCTTGACGACTGCTTCGGTGCTGTGGAAACCACCCGTCACCACACATCTTCCCAAAACCCCGAGGTGATGGTAAGGGGGGACGGGGGTACATGAACACAAAGGATCGCCTGTTGCAGGCGATGTGGGACTAACCCCAACCACAGGACCGCGGGGATATTCCGCCACACAAGGGGGCCCACCGGGGTCAATACCCAGACCAGGAACGTGATGGGGAAAGCCCAAACATGCGGTCCCACACACACGTGTCCTGCTGGCTAATATAATCTCAACACACCCCCGAAGCAGGACAACCTGGCTCTGATACCATGTGGAAACCACCTGTCACCACACATCTTCCCAAAACCCCGAGGTGATGGTAAGGGGGGACGGGGGTACATGAACACAAAGGATCGCCTGTTGCAGGCGATGTGGGACTAACCCCAACCACAGGACCGCGGGGATATTCCGCCACACAAGGGGGCCCACCGGGGTTAACACCCAGACCAGGAACGCGATGGGGAAAGCCCAAACATGCGGTCCCACACACACGTGTCCTGCTGGCTAATATAATCTCAACAGGTGCCATGACCACAAAGCTTGCTTGAAAGACTCGCAAGAGCGTTTCCTCCGCAACGCCGGCTTCGGATTTCTCGTCGGTAACCAGCAGCCCCCTTTCCTTCTTCCTCCTCCTTTCTCTCTCTCTTTCTCTCTTACTTGAAGAAAGACCAAGGCCAAGTAAATGAGAATAACTTCTCAGATTTCGGCCTTTAGGAGAAGAGGAAAGAAGCTTCAGCCCTTGGATCCAGGCTGAAGGAATGGACGGCCACGATTCTGCCAAAAACACTGATTTTGACCCGACACGGCCTCTGACACGGCCGTGTGCCAAGCCGTGTGCCTCAAGCGGTGGTCAACCGACTTATCCAAACCAGTGACACGCCCATGGGACACGCCCGTGTCATGGGCCGTGTCACCAACACGCATTCAGACACGCCCGTGTCTGTGGCCGTGTGCCTGGGTGAAAAAAATCCCAAAACATCCCGAGACTTCACACGGCCTGTGACACGCCCGTGTCCCAGGCCGTGTGCCCTGACACGGCACAAAGACACGCCCTGTCGAAATCCTTCGGCGGGCTGAGTTCGTCGACCTGATTTGACACGCCCTGTGACACGCCCGTGTCACAGGCCGTGTTCAACCTCCCGACACTCAACACTCACGTCTCGACACTCGACGATCGTCGAGTAAAAATCGTCGAGCACACGACACGGCCTTGGACACGCCCGCGTCCTGGGCCATGTGCCTCCTCTAGACACATCGTCGAGCGAAAAATCGTCGAGACAAAGGCCGATCGTCGACACAACCTCGACACGCCCTGCGACACGCCCGTGTCGCAGGCCGTGTCAGCTGACACGCCCTGGGACACGCCCGTGTCCCAGGCCGTGTCACCCAAAAATTTCCTATTTCCGAAATTTGGGCTGTTACAGAATAAGCTTGACTCAACGCCAAAACACTTGGATAGATTTTCTGTCACTAGGCATTGAGTGAATAAGCTTGACTCAACGCCAAAACACTTAGACAGATTTTCTGTCACTAGGCGTTAAGTGAATAAGCTTGACTCAACGCCAAAATACTTAGAAAGTTTTTAGTCACTAGGCATTGAGTGAGTAAGCTTGACTCAACGTCAAAACACTTTGACAGATTTTCTATCACTAGGCATTGAGTGAATAAGCTTGACTCAACGCCAAAAACTTAGATAGATTTTCTATCACTAGGTGTTGAGTGAATAAGCTTGACTCAATGCCAAAACACTTGACCTATAATTCTATTATGGAAGCGTTGAGAGCGTTGAGTGAGCCTTCCTCACTCAATGCTTTTATACTTAGACAGATTTTTCAGTATTTCTTCTTTAAGCTTTGACTGTGTGAGCTTGTCTCAATGCTTCTTGGTATATGACATTGAGTGAACTGACTCCACTCAACGCCTGTGGACTTAGCCATATTTTCTTCCTTGCCAATGCTGAAGCTTTGACAAACTCAGCTATACTCAGCGCCTTTTGATATATGACGTTGAGTGAACTGCCTTCACTCAACGCCTGTGGACTTAGCCATAAAATTGCTTTGCAGACTGCTGGACTTTGATTGTACACACCTTACTCAGCACTTTTTGGCATCTGACATTGAGTGAACTGGCTTCACTCAACGCTTGTGGACTTAGGCGATTTTCAGCCTTTATAGCATTCTTCTTTGACATCTAGCATTGAGTGAACTGGCTTCACTCAATGCCTGTAGACTTAGACAGATTTCTGTCTCCCCACTTCTCTACCTCATGACCACCTGTCACTACCACTTGGAATACCTATCCAATGAATGTGATAAGGACCAACCTGCATGCATGAACTTGAACATACAACAAATACAACTTTATATATACCATTGACTTGTTTGACTTCTACAAATCTGGGAGATTGTGAGCAATGGACCCAACAAGGTCTGTTTAAAAAGTCTGACTGGGCCGATCGGGCTTGGGCCCCCTAAGGCCCAAGCTCAAAGAGGCAACCTACTAAGGCCTGGCTCAAAGAGCGGCCTGCTAAGGCCCAAGGCCGGCCCGGTTAATTATTTCGCCTAAATATGTGGGATTTTAAGAAATCCTACCTATTTAGGCCCGATCAGGTCTATGAGGCGATATGGGGGCTCTATAAGGCCCCTAAGCCCGGTTTAGGCCCGGGCGGAGCTTTTCCCTGGCCAGGCCTAGCCGAGTTTTTTCCCAACCTCCCCCCAGATCCGATCTTTTTGAAGACGACTAATCCCTAATAAGATTGTTTGGCCTACCTTTCCAAATAAGACTAAACACATTTCTAATTTATACAATGTAAACAGGAAATTTGGAGTGGCTGAGATCATGATATATGACATCAAATTAATCAAAATTGTGTAAGTTCAAATATTTTGGTCCAACAAAACACACCTTTAAATACATAGGACTAGCATTATATGCTTGTGTGTAGAACACTAAAGTTGTTCATTCATATGGTAATAGTACACAGTCATCGCTCGAGTGGCGATTGAGCATTGTTATCTTCGAGCATGTGAAAAAGTGCTAAATAATGACAAATTTTATTGCTCCAAAAAGATAAACAATGTATAGGTATGCCCCCTTATATATATAAAATGGGGGAGAAGAGAGAATATAATAGGCGATGTGGGACTAAATACAAGCTGCGCAGCTAGGCGGTTTGACACAGTCAAACTGCCATGCTATACAGAATACAAAACCAAGAAGCCTCTGAACTCCAGCTGCGGCTAACACCTAGATCGATGTTGCAGTTAATCACCATACCCCTGTTGTGATATTACTCCAGACCACTACTGCGGCTAACTCCCAAACCGCTGCTACGACTATCCCTCAGACCGTCGCTGCTGCTATCCTCCTGACCAGTAGCTGAGGTTCACCACCAGACCGTTGAGCCAAACCGCCATACCAAGGAGAGCAGTAGACCACTACGACTAGATATAAAATCTCCTGATCTCCTCAAGCTCCTCAAGATCGGCATACAGAGTATAAATGCTCGAAGTTTGGGCCCCCTTGGGATATAAAGCGACAAGATTATTCCAGGCAGTCTTGACTGTCGGATCATGGAGAATGACAGGAAGTCACTCATCAGACAA
The DNA here is from genome assembly GCA_039583875.1 of Platanthera guangdongensis. Classification (NCBI taxonomy): domain Eukaryota; kingdom Viridiplantae; phylum Streptophyta; class Magnoliopsida; order Asparagales; family Orchidaceae; genus Platanthera; species Platanthera guangdongensis. The sequence continues at coordinate 57,232,361 of CM077167.1, read as the reverse complement.
ACTATTGGCCAACCAAGTATGCACCAATGCATTAGAAGCATCCCAATCATCAAAAGATAAAGAGCCAGAAGGAGGGGGTCATCAGTCAAATGATCACGCTTGCGCTGAGAACGAATAGAAAAATGGAGGAAACACTCCAGTCAGGGTAATTGGGACTGGTAAGCTTCGAAACAGTACCCAAATTACTGGAAGCAGAGAAATAAGAAGTAGAAAGAGAAGGAGGGACAGAGATAGTAGAAGAAGAAGATAGAACAGGAGTGTCCATAGAAAACAATGAGAAACCGCACAAGTAGAGAAAACAACCCGCACGAAGACAACAAGTCGCAAAGACAAGCGACTAGCAAGGAAGGAGACACAAACAAAACAAGACGCAAAGCAAACCGCACGAACAGAACAAGCCGTAAGGCAAATTGTGAGAACAGAACAAGTCGCAAAGGAACAACGACAACCAAGGAAGGTCAGGGCTGGAAGAAAACTGGAAGAAGTCCGGAAGAAATAGACCAAAGTGGTTAAACAAACAAACCGCAACCTAATTGGAGCAAAATGTCGGTTCGCTCTGATACCAAGGGAAAAAGAACTAAATAAAGATAAATTTTATTGCTCCAAAAAGATAAACAATACATAGATATGCCACCTTATATATAAAAAATGGGGGAGATGAGAGAGTACAATAGACGATGTGAGACTAAATACAAACCGTGCGGCTAGGCGGTTTGACACAGTCAAACCGCCACAGTTAAACCGCCATACTATATAGAATACAAAAGCAGGAAGCCACTGAACTCCTGCTGCGACAAACACCCAGACCGTTGTTGCGGCTAACCACCAACCTGTTGTTGTTGTTATCCTCCTGACCGCTAGTTGAGGTTCATCACCAGACCGCTGAGCCAAACCACCAGATCGAGGAGAGCAGTAGACCGCTGCGACTAGATATAAAACTGCCCAGTCTCATCAAGCTACAATAGAGCACACTACGCATGAGAGAATCCCGAGCACAACCACTTGTAATTCATACAAAGCAATAAAATGAGAACCAAGAAGATTGAAGCTTAGACATGCAAAAATAAAATGTTTTTATTCTTTGTAGGTGTTAGAAATCACGGTGGGGCCCATTTGAGGGGACACATGATATTCAGATCCGTGGCCGATTGTAGTCGAATGGCTGAGATCATCTCCAACTAAAACTCTCAGGTTGAATTTAACCGGGGTAGGTTGTTGAGGCGTGGGATAGAACCCACGACCTCCTTTATCAAGCTCCTTAGCGGAGATTTAATACCCAACTGAGCTGCAACAACCTACCCCGCTAAGGAGCTTGATAGAGGAGGTCGTGGGTTCGATCCCACGCCTCAAAAACCTACCCTGGTTAAATTCATCCTCGGAGATTTGGTTGGAGATGATCTAAGCCATTCGACTGCAGTTGGCCACAGATCTGGATATCATGTGCCCCTCTCAAATATGCCCCACTGTGATTTCTAATAGTAGGAAATATAAAAGATGGTATTCATCTGATGAAACTATCAAAACAACCGCTAATTCATGCAAATCAAATATTAAGGTATGAATATTTTAATTAGTGCTAAATATATCATTACATTAAGAATAGACTATCTGGCAGTCAATGACAATTTAATAACCCAAAATAGAAATTAATGTACAATCTGTGCTTCTTTTCTTTCTCAGCCGGGCCTGCCATCTTCATTGCCACCTCTTTCTAATCAATATGCCCAATGGATCAAGCGGAAATGATCATTTCGTCAAATCGAAAATCCCTGTTTCGGCCACCTCCGGCCGATCAGCCACCGCCCATCGTCGGCCACCACCTCAACGAAGGTGGTGGTGGCACTGGCCGGCCGGGGAGGTGCTCAGGTGGCCGGGAAAATAAGGATGAAGAAGCTACAGGTCGTGGCAATCTGAGTCGTTAGCTTAAGGAAGGTGATGAACGGTTTCCGTCCAATCCTGCTTCAAGATTCGTGCGGCCCGATTTAGTTAAGGATATTATTATTTCATTTATGTCACTATTATTGCAGTGTTTTTAATTAATTATTAAAAATACATAGAGCCCTTTGCTGGGAAAATGACAAACATCAAAATTGTAGCCCTTGATGTCTAGTTTATTTTAAAATAAATTTCAACCCATTTGGGTTAGTGGTCTTACCACAACACTCAAAATAGTGTAGTCTATACCTAGGGTTAACCAGAGACTAAATTGAGTGCCCCCATCAATCCAGCCATCCAAATGTCTTGAGATTTGTAATGGGGGTTACTCCTATCTATACCTATAACATATACAAAAATGGGAATTTTTGGAGAATATTTTCCTATAGTTTTTATAAACATTTAATAAACTATGTAAAGGTTAATTAGAGGGTCTAATTACATCATAAGTCCCCAAAATTTTGGTGGCTGAGTTTTAGAGTCATGATAAGATACTGATAAAATCTTAACCAATTTAGGATTGATTTGATTAGCTATTGGTGTGACCAAAGTTTGGTCTCATAAGGGAAAAATTAGGTCAAAAGTGCACTAGGTGGAGTGAGTCACCATTCCTCATCCAAATGTGGTGGAACTTTGGCCACTGACTTGTAGTCATATATAACCCTCTCACAAGTGGTTTTGGGTGGATATGCCCACAAATCCTAGTACAAACCGTAGGGTTGCCCTTTGAGTATTGAGAAGGATATGAGGTCATATGTCGTTGGATTAACTTGAATATTGGTAGACTACTTTATAGGGTGGTATTAAGCCCTAGACAATTTTATTGGAATTTTTAGGAACATTTATTCCCCCTGAATTAATTAAGGATTAATTAGGGCACTTTATTTCAAAATGAAATTTCATATTTATATAATCTTATATGTTCATAAAACTTAGACAGTGAGCTTATATTGATGTTATTGTTCTCTGATAATTTTATTATGAATTTTGGATTGATATATTTGGTACTTTATTTACAACCTTAAAGTTTGCCCTAGTTGCAAGAAAATTAATTATGGGTTTGTTTACTCACTGGAAAATTATGAAACTTGGTTGTAAATCTTTTTAGGGCATTCTAATATTCTGAGAAGTTTTATGTAATTTTTGGAAGAATCATGTAGGATCATTCACATAGTGCCCTAGATTGAATATCTTTAAATAAATTATTTATGAGACCAAATTGAGTTGTAAAATTAAAATTCTTGTTCAGTAGCCTTTCCTATTTATATATATCATCTAGTAATTTTCTCATAATTTTTGGATTTTTGGTTTAATTTTTTCCTATTTATCATAACATTGTAGTTAATTAGTCAATAATTATTTAGAGGTCAAAATCTTTTTGGAAAATTGTTAATTTCCGTATTTACTATTATTTTGATTAGACACACTTGTCATAATTGTTTTAAAACCATATCATGTCAAAAAGTTGTACTTGGTGTTCAAAAGCACAGCTAGCCTGGTTTTGCAGAAAATTAAATAAATGCCGAATAAATTAGGAAAAAATATTATCTTCTGGATTTAATCTTAAAATATCATGATTGAACCCCAGTAAGAATCTTAGTTCATTTGTATAAGTATTTAGAGGGGTCACCATTCACGCACACTATATAGCTCATTAGATCTACACATATTATAACAGTAGAAATAATGTAACATGAAGATCCTTGTATGGGAAGATGAGGTAGTTGGTGTACCAAATCTGGATGAGTATGAGTGAGGTCACCAATAGGAGTCAAAGTTGTGAGAGCCTTGTTGGCTAGGATGCAAGGTGGTGATCGAGATCGACGATGGATCGTCTTTCCCTTGGAAAGTCTAAAATATACTTGTGGTTAGTTCAAGTGTAATGATAAGGGCTTGGGACCTGGGTAGATACCAATAATAGTAAGTGCCTTGTGAAAGGGAATGATGGGCTTCAGCTACCATCATAGTTCCTAGTGCCCTGTGAGAGCCCTTCACCAGGCATACCCTGGGCAGTCTAAGGTTAACCTTAAACCGTAAGACATAAATGGTAAAAGAGCAATTAGTTACTACTAGTACTTCACATTCACTCGTCCCGATGACTCAGGAGGTTATCTTGGTTGAGTTATCCGAGCGGTAGGCTCGGTGGTTGTGGAAATGGGCAAGTTAGCCCGGCGAAACGAAGGCTCGGAAGGTAGTTGTAACAGACAGGTTAGTCTGGGGAGCCAATGGATCTGGAATTCATAATTGAATGTGCAAAGAGGTGGTGGGTCTTCGATAATAGAGGTTGATCGCACCGACGTCGATACGTTGACTCGGCAAGTGTGGTTCTCACTTAGCCAATGATAATACTGATAGTTTTGTCAGCGGAGTACGCAGGAGCTCCGCAGTTGTGTTCTTTTCATTGAGGCATACATAAGGGCTAGGCCTGGTAGTGCGGCTACCCGCCTAGGAGTGGGGTGGTCCGACCCACTATCTCCGTTGGCCACTACGGAGGCTCCTGGGAGTGAACCTAGCTTCAAAAATGGGGGAACTAAAGGTCTGTGTGCATAGAGTCGTGTGTGTGTGTGTGTTGCACTTGCATGAATCATGACATAACATATCACTACACACATACTTGCATATAACCTGACACCCCATTGTATAAACTAGTATGAGATAGGTTATACGATGGGAGCCTTGCAAAAGACCCCTTAACTTATAAATTTGTATGAGCATTCTTATAAGTTAAAGTTACTTATTCCATAGCTTACTTTACTTGTAATTTTATTACTTATAGTGTATCATGTACTTACTGCTCTGTCTTTACCTCACTTACATTACCGCTCTACTTGTTATAGAATAACTAGATTAGACTCTTATATACGGATACTGTATGACTGCTTGATAGATCCACTGCCACCTGCTTTTGTTTACTCTCCACCTTCATAAGCTTTCCTTCATTCCTCCCTCACGGTGCTTAGGAGCCACTGGGGGAGGGGTGGGGAAATCAGGCTTAGTCTTTTTTACTAACGGTCGGTGGACCAAACATTTCAGGGGCTCTGGATGGGATACAGGGAGAAGCAGCGGGAGATGCCAAGGGCAGTGGAGGAGGTACCGACATGTTATCAGTGAAACCAACCGGGGCATATTCGGAGGAACTGCCCCATGAGGGAAGCACCCCCACCAGCCTCTGGCTCCGTAAGTGTTAGTTTTATTTAGCTTCCATGAGAGTGTTGCAGTGGGGGGATTTTTCTGTCCGGGTTTCCGGATGGAACCTGAACCAATGGGAAGAAGTGAATGCATGCAACCCACGCAAAAGTGTATGTCACACTACCAAAATGTGTGGGCCCCACATACATTTTAATAGTGATCCATAGCTCCCGGACCTAGATTTCCATATGGGCTCCAGACCTAAAAATCTCTCGTTGTAGTGAGGTCATGATGTACCGTGCATGAGCCCGTTTATATTTCTACTTCTCCGTTCGGTTTCAGTACTATTATTATCATGTAGACTTTGTTGTGATCTTCATGTTCACTTATATATATATATGTGACTTTTGTAGACTTGATTATATTTGTCTTAGTTGATATTTTTACTTCTTTGGTGATCACTAATGTCGGCAGGATCGGCGTTTTGTAGTGACGATCACCCCAAGTGTTGGTGTCACCGCAAAACGGCGATTCTAGGTATAAGACCTGGTAGCATAGCAAAAAAAAGGGTCTTACAATCTGGTATCAGAGGTAACCTCGATCCGAAGAGAAGAAGTCCACAAAACACTGGGTCACCCCGCACGAGCATTAGTTTGGGGACAAACTAAGCAGCAGAAGCTATGGTGTGCCCATGTATAAAAATCACCATATATAGTCCATAAATTAATGAGTTAGGCCAACCCAACTAGGAAACTTGACTCACTAAGATGATTCTTACTGTATCCTGGTCAAAATTGACTTTAGATATACTTCAGTTAAGGTACGAGGATACCCGAAATGACTAGAGGAAGAGTCTAACGTGAGAGAAGGTACTTAAGGCTTAAACTCTAATGTCCCTACTTTACTCAGCAAGTAGTACTATCACCTGTTACCTAAACTAATAGGACCAACCCAAGGAGAATTGACGCATATGAACCATTAGCGGAATAGTAGGGGACTCATAGACTCAACCCTCGTATCGATGACACGATTAGAATGAGACAACGATTATACTAAATACCAAGGGTCGAATAAGAATTCAGGTTCAGAAGAGACCATTTGGGACAGAGTCACATGTTGACTTTGAGAAAGTTATCGTAAATGATAACCTGAAGATTCTAAAGTATGGAGTATATCAACGAGTTTCATGATGGAACCCCAAGTCTAAGGTTGCATGCCCTAAGGATGGTGTGCATATCTAGCCCGAATATAACATGGTAATATCAAAGATACTTAGCCCAAGGTAGGTAGGGGTTTATCTTTTGTTTATTGGGGGCTTGTCTTTTGTTTATTGGAAAAATTAGTTATTGACTTGGGTTTCCTTAGACCTAATTTAGGAGATGTGGTGTCATAAACATAGTGAGATTGAAGTTGATCTTATTTGACGTTATTCGGGCGAAGATAAGATTTTGTAAAAGCGTGTTTGGAATGATGATCTGTAGCATTACCAGGACAATGTCATGGTAATAAGGAGGAGTAATTACGAGACTTAACTATTACAATATATCACGTGAATTAGATGACAGGTAACAAGATTTAGGATATCTGGGAAGATAAGATTAAATCACTATGTTGTAACATCGGAAGTATGATAACTCTAGGAATTTGCAAGAAATTAGCATATAATATATTGAAGACATATACATTAGGTATGACTCTGCAGACTTGATTCGGATAACATCAAAGACCAGAATATATATGTTTGATCACACAGTCACGATTAGCAAGATTCATGATTGTGAAAAATGGGTTTTTGAGTATCAAGTGTAATTATGGCGAAATGACACAAAAATTAATGGGTATTAATGATAATCTCCAAAAATTCACGAGTATACCCTCTTTAATTTTGAGGACGATGGGTCATTTGACGAAGTGATCATTTTCGTTAATTGATAAGATTGGATAACTCGTGAAGATGAGTTGATTGATTACTCAGGCGTACTAGAAGGAATAAGAACCTGATCGTGTAAAGGAAGTGTATAGAGTCGTTGTCTACACTCACAAATAAGAACTCAAATTACCGGAAGAGAATTGTGTTTACCAGAACTAGTTTTCCCCCGGAATAAAGAAAGACGTCATGGATTATGTGATGCATGGTGAGGTTTATCGACCGTAGTAGCAGGTTCCAAGTATAGATGGTTCGGCAGCTTCTGATCGATCGGTCCACTTAGAGCCGGTTAGGATAGATGATACGACAGTGTGAGTCTTGCGGTGTGAGAAGGTTCTGGTGGTCAAGATCATGTGGGAAAATCATGGACAGGAGGAGCATACCAGGGAGCCACTGGATCCGATACAACAGAAGTACCTGAAGATCTTTGCATCGAGTATAACTTCAATTTTTGAGAGATGTTACATTCAGTTACTCTCAGTAGAAATCTCGCAGGCCAAACCTGAATTTCGGGGACGAAATTATTTTTTTGTTTATTGGGATTTTTAACATCCATCAAGCAACTATACCCCTAAGATGATTTTATCATGACTAGGTCATGACAAAACCCTAGGAAGCTCAAAGTGACCATGTGAACTTAGACATGAAGGTTAAGATCACCATGGTCTGCAAATAACACATTCCATTCACCAAACCTAGGGTTTGACTTTAGGGCTTCACCTTGACTCCTTGACCCCACCTGAACCTTCTTAACCCTTAGGAGGTTCATTGGGCCAAAGTCAACCTAAACCATAAAATGGTCAAAGTTCCCAAATAATGGTCAAGTGGCCTCCAAGGTGACAAATCAACCCTACCCAACCCTTCTTAGATCTTGGGGGAGGTCAATGGGTAACCAAATACCCATTGGGGTCAACCCAAAGGTCAAGTTGACTGAGGGTCAACCCAAACCCTAATTAGGTCAAACTGCCCAAAGTTGACCTAATTGGGCTTCACCAAGCCACAAGTGGACTAGGGTGATGTCAATGGGATCATTTACACCCCATTTGGCCAGTCACATCACCCAAAAGGACCTAGGGCTGGGCTTAAATGGATAGGGTTAGCCAAGCCCAAAAAGTGGAGAAAAAGCTAGCTCAAGCCCAATCCACTTGAGCTAAGCCCAACTAAGGTAGCCCATTAGTTTATGGGGCTAAAAAATATCAATTTTGCCACCTAATTTCTGTAAATGATGACTAGGAGAGAGAAAAGCCCAATTTTCCCTTTAATGTAGGAGAGAGAAAGTGAGGAGTGAAGGTCATTCATGGCCAAGGGAGGCCAAGGCCCTCCTCTCTTCAATTCTAATGGCCTGGTACATTCCCCCCTTCAGTTTAGAGGAGTCAAACAGCCATAACCAGCCCCTAGTTGGTTGTATTCAGAGCTCTTCATGATGGCCGAAAATGGCCATTAATGTCCATTGATGTTTGACTCCTCCCCTCCCCCAATTGAGTCTTTTAAAAGCTTCCCTAGACCCCCAGCAATCGGTTACACTCTTCCTAAAGAAACTGAAGGCCTTGGTAGTGTTGTTGTAGAGCCCCGAAGTTTCAAATCCGGCCATGGCGACTAGGAGATCGATAAGGCAACAAACCCCCCCCCCCCCCCCCCCCACACACACACACAGGTCATGTCCTCTTCCTCTCTTCCAGTGGATAGATCCACCCTCCTTGGTGACTCGATTTGAGACCAATTAGCCCTAGATCGGGTTGGCCGAAAACTCCAGTTTTGGAGCTTTTAATTCCAATCGAAAGTCCCTGTTCCGGCCACCTCCGGCCGGCCAACCACCGCCCATCGTCGGCCACCACCTCAACGAAGGTGGTGGTGGCACTGGCCAGTCGGGGAGGTGCTTAGGTGGTCGGGAAAACAAGGATGAAGAAGCTATAGGTCAAGGCAATCTGAGCCATTGGATCAAGGAAGGAGATGAACGGATTCCGTCCAATCCTGCTTCAATATTCGTGCGGCCCGATTTAGTTAAGGATATTATTATTTCATTTCTGTTACTATTATTGCAGTGTTTTTAAATTAATTATTAAAAATACTTAGAGCCCTTTACTGGGAAAATGACAAATATCAAAGTTGTAGCCCTTGATTTCTAATTTATTTTCAAATTTATTTCAACTCATTTGGGTCAGTGGTCTGACCACAACACTCAAAATGGTGCAATTTATACCTAGGGTTAACCAGAGACTAAATTGAGTGCCCCCATCAATCCATACATCCAAATGTCTTGACATTTGGACTGGGGGTCACTCCTATCTATACCACTAACCTATCCAAAAATGAGAATTTTTGGAAAACATTTTTCTATAGTTTTGTAAACATTTAATAAACCATTTAAAGGTTAATTAGAGGGTCTAATTACCTTATAAGTCCCCAAAAGTTTGGTGACTGACTTTTAGATTCATGATAAGATACTGGTAGAAATATTAACCCATTTGGGGTTAATTTGATATGGTATTGGTGTGACCAAAGTTTGGTCTCATAAGGGGAAAATTAGGTCAAAAGTGCACTAGGTGGTGTGAGTGACCATTCCTCGTCCAAATGTGGTGGAACTTTGGTCGCTGACTTGTAGTCACATATAACCCCCTCATAAGTGGTTTTGGGTGGTTTGGGGTGGATATGCCCACAAACCCTAGTACAAACCCTAGGGTTGCCCTTTGAGTATTGAGAAGGACATAGTGTCATATGTCATTGGATTAACTTGAATATTGGTAGACTACTTCATATGATGGTATTAAGCCCTAGACAATTTTACTTGAATTTTTAGAAACATTTATTCTCCCTGAATTAATTAAGGATTAATTAGGGAACTTTATGTCAAAATAAAACTTCATGTTTATATAATCTTGGATGTTCATGAAACTTTGGCAGTGAGCTTATATTGATGTTATTGTTCTCTGATAATTTCGTTATGAATTTTAGAATTATATATTTGGTACTTTATTCACAACCTCAAAATTTGCCCTAATTATAAGAAAATTAATTATGGGTTTGTTTACTCACTGGAAAATTATGAAACTTGGTCAGAGGACGTTTTAGGGCATTCTAATGTTCTGAGAAGTTTTATGTAATTTTCGAAAGAAACTTCATGTAGGATCATTCACATAGTGCCCTAGATTGAATATCTTTAAATAAATTATTTATGTGACCAAATGGAGTTGAAAAATTAAAATTCTTTGTCAGTAGACTTTTCTGGTCATATATATCATCTAGTAATTTTCTCATAATTTTTGGATGATTGGTTTAATATTTCCCTATTTGTCATAACATTGTAGTTATTTAGTCAATAATTATTTAGAGGTCAAAACCTTTTCGAAAAATTGTGACTTTCAGTATTTATTGTTATTTTGATGATATACACATGTCATAATTTTGTTAAAACCATATCATGTCAGAAAGTTGTACTTGATGTTCAAAAGCACAGTTGGCCTAGTTTTGCAGAAAATTAAATAAATGCCAAATAAATTAGTAAAAATAGTATATTCTGGATTTAATCTTAAAATATCATGATTGATCCCCAGTAATAATCTTAGGTCATTTTGATTAATATTTGGAGGGATCACCATTCACGCACATCATATAGCTCATTAGGTCTGCACATAGTATAACGGTAGAAATAATGTAACATGAAGATCCTTGTATGGGAAGGTGAGGTAGTGGGTGTACCTAATATGGATGAGTATGAGTGCGGTCACCAATAGGAGTCAAGGTTGTGAGAGCCTGGTTAGCTAGGATGCAAGGTGGTGATCGGGATCGACGATGGATTGTCTTTCCCTTGGAAAGTCTAAAATATACTTGAGGTTAGTTCAAGTGTAATGTTAAGGGCTTGGGACCTGGGTATATACCAATAATAGTAAGTGCCTTGTGAAAGGGAACGATGAGCTTCAGCTACCATCATAGTTTCTAGTGCCCCATGAGAGCCCTTCACCGGGCATACCCTGAGCAGTTCAAGGTTAACCTTAAACCGTAAGACAAAAATGATAAAAGAGCAATTAGTAACTGCTAGTAATTCACATTCACTCGTCCTGATTACTCGGGAGGTTAGCTTGGTTGGGTTATCTGAGCGGTAGGCTCGGTGGTTATGGAAATGGGCAAGTTAGCCCGGCGAGCCGAAGGCTCGGAAGGTAGTTGTAACAGACAGGTTAGTCCGAGAAGCCGATGGCTCGAGAATTCATAAATGCATATGCAAAAAGGTGGTGGGTCTTCGGTATTAGACGGTCGATCGCACAGATGTTGATACGTTGACTCGACAAGTGTAGTTCTCACTTAGCTAAGGAAAAGACTGGTGATTTTTCCAACGGAGTACGCAAGAGCTCCATGATTGTGTTCTTCGCGTTGAGGCATACGTAAGGGCTAGACCTGGTAGTGAGGATACCCGCCTAGGAGTAGGGTGGCCCGACCCACTGTCTCTGTTGGCCACTACGGAGGCTCCTGGTAGTGAAGCTAGCTTCCAAAATGGGGGAACAAAAAGTCTGTGTGCATAGAGTCATGTGTGTGTGTTTCACTTGCATGAATCATGACATAACATATCACTACACACATACATGTATATAATCTGACACCCCATCGTATAAACTAGCATGTGATAGATTATACGATGGGAGTCTTGCAAAAGACCCCTTAACTTATAGGTTTGTATGAACATTCTTATAAGTTAAGGTTACTTCTTTCATAACTTACTTTACTTGTACTTTTATTACTTATAGTGTAACACGTACTTACTGCTCTGTCTTTACCTTGCTTACATTACTGCTCTACTTGTTATAGAACAACTAGATTAGACTCTTATATACGAATATTATATGACTACTAGATAGATCCACCGCCACCTGCTTTTGTTTACTCTCCACCTTCATAAGCTTTCCTTTCATTCCTCCCGCACGATGCCTATGAGCCACTGGGGGAGAGGTGGGGAAAATCAGGCTTAGTCTTTTTGACTAACGGTCGGTGGACCAAACATTTCAGGGGCTCCGGATGGGAGACAGGGAGCAACAGCGGGAGATGCCGAGGGCAATTGAGGAGTCACCGACATGCTATCAGTGCAACCAACCGAGGCACATTCGGAGGAATTGCCCCATGAGGGAAGCACCCCCACCAGCCTCTGGCTCCGTAAGTGTTAGTTTTACTTAGCTTCCGTGAGAGTATTGTAATGAGATCATGATGTACCAGGCATGAGCCCGTTTATATTTCTACTTCTCTGTTCAGTTTTAGTACTATTATTATCATGTGGATTTTGTTGTGATCTTCATGTTCACTTATATATATGTGATTTTTGTGGACTTGATTATATTTGTCTTAGTTAATATTTCTACTTCTTTGGTGATCACTAATGCCGGTAGGATCAACGTTTTGTAGTGACGACCACCCTGAGTGTTGGTGTCACCGCAAAACGAAGATTCTAGGCATAAGACCCGGTAGCGTAGCAAAAAAGGGGGTCTTACACTACTTGCCCCGACCCCGATAGAGGAGTGGCATCTTCCTTGCATGATTGCAACAACGCGCGACTATTCAGTGCAGAGAGGAGCGCGACATCATCAGCACAGGGAGAAGATCAGGATCTTCTTTGGACGATTGTGACAGTGCACGGCTCTTATGCGCAGGGAGGAGGAGCGCGATACGTGGATTGTAGAGGCAGGACCCAACACTACTGCGTCAAAGAAGTGAGCACGCGTTGGAAGTAGCTGTACGCGCGCGCCAGAAGTAGTGCGTGCGGTTGAAGAGGAATTACACGCGATCGGAGGATTGCAGCAACATGCAACGCACACGCGAGGATGATTGTGGCAACACACAACGTGCGTGCGGGAAGGATTGAGGCAATACACATGCGCATGGAGGATTGTGACAGTACGTGGGCGTAAGGAGGATTGCGACAGTCGCTGGAGGCTTAGGTTGCGGCAGAGGAATACACGCATGGTCTTCTTGCGATAGTATGCATGCAGGGAGAAGGAGAAGGATCCTTGGAGCGGCTCTCGTGCCCATAGTGGGATTATCACAGTGCGAAGATTTCTCGGTACGCATTTCCTGGAGAAATTCATTTGCTCATACAGAAATTGGTTTCCAGGATTGAGGAGGCAACCTAAAAGTGTTCTTCGAGTTCCTGCGGATGCCAAAAGGCGAGAGATTGACTCAGTCGTCGTCGCCTCTAGTAAAGCTGGATCTTCCCCCTATGGAACTGAAGCTCGATGGATCGGCTAAATACTTAAGTTGGTCGCACTGGGTGAAAAGGGGACTCTCCGGAAGAAATCTGGAAGGCTATCTGACAAGCAAGAAGAGGGAGCCAGAGAAGCACTCAGATGGGTATAATGAATGGAATACTACACATAGTCTGTTACACACCTAGTTCCTAAACTCAATGATCGCGCCTATCACTATCACGGTGGATGGAATAGAGACTGTAAGCGATATTTGGGAAAGTTACAGAGGTTATATGCAGAGTCGACAACGACGTGCGCTTGTTCCAGATCCAACGGGAGATTGAGTGTAACCCAGGGAGACCGTTTGAATTAGAAGTATGCTGCAGATCTGGAGTGATTATGGGCAGATTATGATTATTTCTCTCTAACCATATGCTGCAAAGATCCTGAATGCATGAAAGGGGAGAGAGATGCTCAGCGGAGGACTATGCACTTATGAGGGGGTTGAACCCGACATTTGAGCAAAGGAGTGCAATGTTGCTCGCTCAGCCAAAAATTTCTACCTTGAACAAGACAATCTCAACTATGATGCAGGAGAAGAGCCATATTAAGCTTCAATCTGGTGCAATTGCGCTCACCAAGGTGAAATCAAACCTAATGATAACAATTCCGAGCACACAATATACAAGAGCGAGACACATCAATGTTACAATTGTGGTGAAATAGGTCATCTCTGACTGTCTTGTCCTAAGCTACCAAAAGAGGGGGATGCAAGTGGACGGGGAAAGTTTGGAAGTCATGGGTGCGGCCGTGGAGGTTGTAGAGGTGGTGGACGAGGAGGATATCGAGCAAATCTGGCGATAAGCGGGGAAGTGATAGAAGAAGGTATTGCTGATATGGGTTACCCAAAGGAGTAGAAGATTTTGGATGCATACCACCAGTTGATGCAAAGGAACCAGAAAGGTGTGATGAATGTCACACACACTCCAACAACATCTAGGGGTAATATTGCCTCTTTTACTCACTCCGCCACAGGTACTTGTGATACATGTGCCCTCACATCTATATCCATCACTAGATCACTAGAGTGAGTAGTCGATCCAGGCACCTCCTGATATGTTACTGAGAATGCTAGGGAATTTCTTTCATACACTTCCCTAGTAGTCCGAGAACACATTCAAACTGCCGATGACACGACTCAACCTGTGGTTGGTAAGGGTACCATACAGTGTACCAACACTTTACTATGTCCATTGTTTTGCATACCCCTTTCTTTCTAGTAAATCTCTTATTCATTAGTGTCATTATATCACAACTAAAGTGTGTTGTCTTGTTTGATATCTCATGGATAGGAAAATCTTTGATTCGGCCCTTTCTATACTGATAGAGGACACTGCAGGAGTTGGAAGTAGCATGGAGAATCAACTCATACTTCATCATAGGCGTCTGGTTCATCCTTCATTTTTTTTTGTTTTAAGTCAAAATTATTCACTTATGTTTGAAAAAGTCAATCAATAAAAACTTGTATGCGATGTGTGTGAACTAAGAAACCATACCAGAAACTCCTACTCAAGTTTCGGTAGTAGGAGTCACAATTCATTTTATCTAGTTCATTTTGATGTCTGGGGACCATATCCATATCTCACGCCAACTGTGAATAGATTTTGATATTTTGTGTCTTTTATTAATTATTTTTCTCGTGTGACTTGGCTATACCTATTAAAAATAAAACTGATGTGTTTGCATGTTCAAAGATTTTTATAAAGGGGTTCAAAAACAATATGACATAATAGTGAAGGTGTTAAGGTCAGATAATATGATAGAGTACACCAACATGACATTTAAGGAGTACTTGCCCTCACAGGGAATTCAACACCAAACCACTTGTCCATACACACCAGAGCAGAATGAAGTAGCTGAACGGAAGAACCAATACCTTTTTAAAGTAACTCGTAGCATGGTGATTTTGATGAATGTGCCACATTTGTGGGGGCAAGCTATTCTGACAGCAGCCTATTTGATCAATCGGATGCCCTCGCGAGTCTTGAATTGGAAATCTCTGATTGAGATGCTGCGAGGAAAAAAGGGAGATACTTTTCCCCTTAAAACTTTTGGATGTGTATGCTTTGTGTAAGAGAATAGACCAAATATAGGAAAGTTGGATCCAAGGTTCTTGAAGTGTATCTTTGTTGGGTATTTAGCTACCAAAAAGGGTATGTATGTTAAAGCCTAGTGGAGAGGAGATTATTTGTTAGTATGGATATCACATTTCACGAGCATGAACCATATTATTCCTCTCCAGTTGACTCACCCTTTGGGGACTCACTCATTCCATACAGTACGAGGTAAGGGGAGGATATCAATTACGGTGAGAAAAAATAATAAGTATCCCTTATTCCATGTTACCAAGCATGAAGTTAGGTGTGATGTCCGTGCATGAGCAGAATGCATTTGTGGAAATTTGACCACACACCTAGGGGAGCCGAGAGTATATAAAAGAAGAAGGAAGCAGAGTGAGACTACAATACCTATAATGCCCACGGAGCCACCCGTATTGAGTCCCTTGTCACCGCCTACTTCGTCTCTTATGACACCAAATCCACCTACCTCAATCTCTACTCAATCCACCTCAACATCTGAATCTGCAGGTGATATAATTCTATATCCCACTAATTTTACTCACATATCGTAAGGAGTACCTGCAAGAATGCGGGAGTCTCACCCGATCGGTATGGCTTTCCTCATGACATTGTTAAATTTGTTTCTCATTCACATATATCACCTATACATGGAGGATTTATTGCATATTTGGACACAGTCTCTATTCCTAAGTGTTGGCAGATGGCTAAGGAGGATCCAAAGTGGAAAGTTGCAATGATAGAAGAACTCGGAGCATTAAAAAAGAATAAAACCTAGGATCTTGTGTCGCTGCCACCAGGAAAAAAGGCAGCGTGATTCAAGTGATTTTTTACTGTAAAATAAAACCCAGAGGGAGAAATCAAGTGTTGCAAGGACCGACTGGTAGCAAAGGGTTATATTCAGACTTATGACATCAAATACGATGAGACCTTTGTACTCATTACAAAAATGAGCACGGTACGAACACTGATATCCTTGGTAGCAAATGGGAGATGGAAACTATATCAGCTTGATGTGAAGAATGTCTTTCTTCATGGGGATCTGTTGGAAGAAGTGTACATAGAAGTACTAACAGGCTTTGGCACAAACCAAACAATAAGGAAGGTGTGTAGGCTCAAGAAGTCACTTTATGGGTTGGGGCAATCTCCTCGAGCTTGGTTTGACAAACTCAGGAGAGCCATGACAACCATGAGATATAAACAGACCAATGTTTACGATATCCTGTGCTTTAGGAGGCATGAAGCTCACATCATAGTATTTGTTGTGTATGTGGTTGATGTTAGATCCCTAGTTGGATTTTGGTCAGGTTCACTAATTAGGATGATTGACCCACCATGTATAGCAAGAGTCATGTCTCTATGTCCTAGAGTTTAGGGTAAGTCCTTAGAATCAACCCTACATGGACCAGTCAACATAAGACAGCAGAGGACTCAAGACTTAGAAGAAAATCAAGTTCAGATATTTAGTTCGACATTCGTCGAATGCAGCTTGACGAACTCAGAGATCATTCTCTAAGCTGAGCTCGACGATATTCGAGCTCAGGTCGATGAAATTCTGGAAGTTCAACTTCAACACATTATGTCCAAATTACTTTCTCTGAACTCAGGTCGACGAATATAGATTCTTAGCTCAAAGAACTTGGAACACAGAATGAACAAGATTATTCACAGAATGCAGTTCTCTGAACTCAGGTCGACGAACTTTGTTCTCATGTCGACGAACATGATTTCTCGGGTCGACGAACTTTGGTCTCAGGTCGACGAAATCTGTTCTCTGATCGACGATTCCTGTACTATTCCAGACTTAGTATTTCCCTCACTAACTGTCATTATTCCATATTATTTATCAGTATTGTCCTGAGTAATTAATGCATATATTATCTGAATATAGTCATTAGTGACAACATTGATTATGGTCTTCATCAGGATAATTACTTGCTTATTTTATTAGGGACAGTTGAGGAAACTCATTTATGACAGACATTCCAGCCGTATTTCATTCTCCAGGCAATCAACAATTAATGCCAGAATTCAAAAATTCAAAGGAGAAATTGACTGCAAAATATAAAAAAAGAGACTTTTTCTTCAGTCGACAGCAAGAGGATACACAAGAAATATACATACACAGAATAACAGAGAAGAAAATCCAGAGCACCAAAACTCTTCTGTCAATACTGGAATCTGAAGAAGAACAATCAGCACAAATCAAGAGCCTTCTTCAGAGTTTGGAATCCTCAGAGACAACCATTCAACATCAGTCTATTGGATTCCTGAACATTGACAGAACAAGGCTGAAGACCTACACCCTGAAGTAAAGCTCCAATCTTCCTGAACAATTCAATATCTCAGGGGGAGCTTTGACAACATCAAAGATCCACTAGTCTTCTTAGTTATTTGAGAAAGAGAAGACACCATCACCTCCTCTCACCTCCTGTAAAAGGGTTCTTTAACTCCCTTCAAAAGTTATTCCTTACTTGCGAGTCTCCTGATCAAAAGACTTGAGTTGGCTTTTGAGTACCTGATCAAAAACTGAAAGGTGGCAGTCACCTGATCAAAACCTGCTAGTGGATTCCTACCAGGGTGGTAGAAGAGTGGATGTACCCAAGTTGGGGAATCACTATAAATTTTTTG
Source organism: Platanthera guangdongensis (assembly GCA_039583875.1). Classification (NCBI taxonomy): domain Eukaryota; kingdom Viridiplantae; phylum Streptophyta; class Magnoliopsida; order Asparagales; family Orchidaceae; genus Platanthera; species Platanthera guangdongensis. The sequence continues at coordinate 57,214,437 of CM077167.1, read as the reverse complement.
TGTTGTCTGGTTGCTCATTTCTGTTTTGTTCTTGATGTGGCTGTGATAGATAGATTAGCTTAGTCTGCTTTTCATTTCTGTATATATATTATTGGTATCACCTATTCTCACTCTGATATAAAAGCTTATAAAAGCCAAAAAATTTTAATTACTCTATTCACCCCCCCTACTCTAGAGTAAATCAAGTCTAACCCATCCTTTCAATTGGTATCATAGGGGTGTTCCTTTGGTTGTACAAGCTAACACTTGAACCAAAAGATCCTGAGTTAAATCTGATTCTTATTTCTCCTAGGTTTATTCATTTCACAGCATAACACAGAACAAGGATTATGCAAGCACCAGACCTCCAGTGTGTAACTTAAATAAGTTTGCTATCTAGAAGACAAGAATTAGGTTGTACATGAATTATATTGATGAAGACATATACAATTCTATTTTGACAAGTCCTTCTCAACCAACAACATCTACATCCACCTCAACATCAAGCACACATGTTGTTCCACAACCTAAGTGGACCGATGCTCAAAAAAAGGCCAAGATTGCTAATGTAAAGACCATGAATATTCTGGCTCAGACTATGTTTGATGACATCTTCCAGAAGGTGGCTGAATGCACATCAGCCAAGACTATTTGGGACTCTCTTAACCAGATGGTAGCTGGTTCTGCTGATGAGAGGAAAGATATAAAATCAACACTCATCTCCCAGTATGAGAACTTCAAAAAGGAAGAGACAAAATCTGTTGGTGATATGTACAACAGTTTAAGTGCAATCATCAGTGAGTTGAAGACCATGGATAAAAACATCTCTCTCACTGAGATAAATGACAAGATCCTCATGTGCTTCCCAAGCTCATGGGATTCCAGGATCTGGCCAATCAAGGAGGTCAGGAGTTTGAATGAGATTTTCATAGAATCTCTCCTGGGAAAGCTCAAATCTTATGAGCAGTTGATCAAGTCCAGGGAAGCTGCAGAACAAAGGAATCCTTCACCAGCAAGAAAGGAGTAGAATATAGCTTTTAAAGCTATTGCAGAAACTGAAGCTCAGGCATCAAATGAAGATCTCCTAAGTCTCTTAGCCAAGAGATTCTACAAAATGGCTAGGAAGGATTTCAGGAGAAAGTCATCCAGGCATGATGACAAACCCAGGTACGATAAGACACCCACTAAGGAAATAGTGTGTTTTAGGTGCAGGAAATCATGACACTTCATCTCAGAGTGTCCAGAGAATCAGAAGAAAGAAAGAAGAAGAGAGAAGGACTCTAAAAGAGAACAATACAACAGGCCTTCTACCAACAAACATAAAAAGAAGGAGAAGGGCTTTGTGGCTGAAACCTGAAGTGATGCAGAAGAAGAATCATCATCTTTAAGCTCCAGTGAAGAGGAAGAAGAGGCAAAGGCAAGGGAAGTCTGCCTCATGTCTAACAATGCCTCCTCCAGCCAATCTGATGTTGAAGATCAATCAGAATAATCAGATGATGAAGCTTCAGAATCTGAAGCTGATAAGATATTATATTCTTTTGATTATAGTTCTGATAATTTTAAAATTGAATTTAAATCCATGTGTATAGATTTAATAAATTCTGAAAATGAAATTAAATCACTTAGAGAGAAAGCAAGTGAACAAGAAAACTTACTGTCAGAAAATAACAAATTGAAGGATAAAATCACCTCAGCAAATGAACAAATCACTAAATTAAAGGCTGAATTGTGTGAGGCAAGGAAACTTGAAGAGTCCATAAATGAGAGAAGTATCAAGTTGATGAACATCACAAGCACAGTGAATGCCAGACTTAATGGTAAGCTGGGCTTAGGTGCTTCATCGAGCCAACCCCCACTTATTCAGAAAAACATATTAACCACCCCAATAAAATTTGTTTCTGAAAAAGATAAGGAGAAATTAGAAGATAATAATCTTAATCAAACAGAACTTACACACAAAAATAAGAAAAGAAGAAAGAATAAGAAAAATAATAACTAGAACAATGTTCAGCAGATTTCATCGAACTCAGATCGATGAAATGTGTACAGTTCGTCGAGCTCAAGTCGACAAACTCTGAACTCAAACTTCTACTATAACTATTCTCTGAACTGCGATCGACAAAACTAGTATGGTTTGTCGACCAGAGATCGACGAAATTGGGGCCCAGAAAATGAATATCTTCATTCTCTGAGTGGAGTTCAACGAACTCATCCCCGTTCGTCGACCTCAGATCGACGAACGTACCTGAATTTGTCGAACCCAGTTCAGTTCAACAAAAAATTTAATTTTGCTAAAACTCATAACCAACCAAGAACATTTAATAATCAATTTAATCAATGGATCATTCTACCTAGTAAATACCACCCCTTAGGTTATAAATGTCAACTTGAATATTCTTATATATCAAGTTTTAATTATGTGAAGAAAGATGGACACAAGGTAACCTGAGTCAAGAATAACTAACTTCTGTTTATGCAGGTGAAGAGTTGTCCAACTTTTAATCAACAATGGTATCTGGACAGTGGATGCTCCAAGCATATGACTGACAGCAAGGACAACTTAATTAATTACAAGTCCAAGCTGAGACCAAAGGTGATCTTTGGTGACTCCAATTGTGGCCAGACTGAAGGCTTTGGAGAAGTCATGGTTGGGGCAGTAACCTTCAAAAAGGTTGCATACGTAAGTGGACTAAAGCATAACCTCATCTCCATAAGTCAATTATGTGATGAAGGTTATCAGGTATCTTTTAACTCAAGCTCTTGCATTATTTCTACTAAAGAAAACAAAATTGTTTTTATTGAAAATAGACAAGACAACATTTATATAGTTAATTTTGAGTCTGCTAAGTCTGAAATATGTTTGTTCAACCAAATTAATAATAATAATGACCTCTGGCATAGGAGATTAGGGCATGTTAATTTGAAAAACATTGCCAAACTATCTAGGGGCAATCTTGTTAGAGGATTGCCTTCTTGCCCCTACAAGAAGGAAAACCTTTGCAGGGCTTGTCAATTAGGCATGCAAACTAAAAGTAGTTTTAAATCATTAAACAAAAGTGACTTACCTAGGATATTGTACTTGCTACATATGGACCTCTTTGAGCCTATTGCAGTACAAAGTCTAGGAGGGAAATCTTATACTTTAGTGATTGTAGATGACTTCTCTAGATTCACTTGGGTTTTCTTTCTGAGATCTAAGTCTGATAACTTCAGAGTTCTTACAGATTTTCTCAAGAACATATAGATTGAGTACTCTACTCTAGTTGCATTGATCAGAAGTGATCATGGTACTGAGTTTGAGTCTCTTCTTATGCAAGAGTTCTGTAGGAAAGAAGGTATCAGACACTGCTTCTCAGCTCCTAGAACACCTAAATAAAATGAGGTTGTTGAAAGGAAGAATAGAACCCTGATTGAATCTACATGCACATTACTTGCAGATGCTTATATGCCCTTATCCTTTTGGGCAGAGGTTGTAAGCACAACAAATTATGTACTGAATATAAGTCTTATACACAAGCTTAATAATAAAACTCCTTATGAGCTACTTAAAGGGAAGGAACCAAAAGTAGATTATTTTAAAATATTTGGTTATTTATGTTATATCCACAATAATAATTAAAACACATTAGAAAGTTTGAAGTCAAGGCTGAAATGTGAATTTTTCTTGGATATTCCCAAGTAAGTAAGGCTTATAGGGTGTATAATAAATCTACTATGAAAATTGAAGAATCTATCCATGTTTCATTTGATGAGACTAACATGGTTTACAAGGAGAAAACTTCTTCTACCAGTGAATCTTTGCAAGAAACAAATTTGTGTGAGAAGTTAAATGAACTGACCTTGACCAATGAGGCAGTTAGCCATCCTTCTCCACACATTGCTGAAGAAAGTGAAGATGAAGATACTCAAATCAGTGAAGAGTCAACTGTTGAAACCGAAATTCGATCTCCTGTGGAGTTCAACCCTTGGGGAAGAGGTGACTGCGCACCTACTACCCTCAAGTGAACGATCTAGGCATAAGACTAGGAACACAAGGAGTTCGACCCTTGGGGAAGGGGTGACTGTGCACTACTACCCTCAAGCGAACGATCTATGTTGGACCCTCCGCATACCCGGAAGACTAACAAACTCTTCCCCTCCCAAGCCAAGGGCTGAGCTAAGGAACCTTCGGAGGGCTCTCTTGGCCGACCGGAACATCTAAGGAGGATCTCAAGATCCACTCCTTAACTAGAGGGAGGGGAAGAGTTTGTTAGTCTTCCGGGTATGCGGCGGGTCCTCCACGCTGAGACCTTGGGTCTGTCCCTTGTGTTCCTAGTCTTGTGCCTAGATCGTTCGCTTGAGGGTAGTAGGTGCGCGGTCACCCCTTCCCCAAGGGTCGAACTTCACAGGAGACCGAATTTCGATTTGAACAGGACGGTCGTTGTCGCAGGCTCGAGGATGCGAGACTACCACGACTTTTCTTCGCCAACACCGCTGCTGCTACATGTTTTTGCTCGTTGTCCGCCGCCGCCAATAAATGGAATATATAATTATAAATTACATAATTATAATTATATATTTTATCATTTATATTTTAGCATTTTTTATTTCCAAGAATTTCATTATTATTTTAATTTCATGTAATGATGGGTGTCTATAACCATCAATAGTATTTAAATTTCATGCATTTAAATTTTGCATTGTTTTTTATTTCATGATGAGTGCATATAACCATCATAATATCATTTTGAATTTTGAATTTTGAATGGAGGATGATTGAGTGGTGTAGACTATATATAGCCATGGTTATGAAGGAATATTTAGTTGATGAATGAAAAAAGAAACCTAAAATTCTATTTGAGAATTTCTCCTCCCCCAAGGCAAATTTCGGCCACTTTCCTTCCTCCCTCTCCCCTAGGCTGCTGGCCTCCTCCTCCTCCCTCCCCCTCTCTATATTTCGGCCATCTCTCCTCCTCCCTTCTCAAGTTCCTCCACAAAACAACCCTTTCCTCTCTCCTTCCATACATATATTGGCTTCTTCAAGGTTGCTCCGTCTCTAGGGTTTTCTTGCAAAAGGAAGAATGGCTTGCATCTTCATCAATCGGTGCGGATCCGTGGGTTCACGTGGAAATAGAGAATCTACCACCGTCGTGTGTGATTCCTCCACTCATCTTGTGGACGGACTTTCTTGGGATTGGGTAACGATTCCTACACCTCTTGTGTGAATTCTTCTAAATTATTTTGTGAGATTTTGGTGGAATTATAAGGCTAGTTTTTAGTCTGGATTTATATTGAAATTAGTGCTTAATAAAATCTTAATTTTCAAGCATTTATTTCCCGAATATTTTTCATAAAATTGGAGCGGGTAGATCTCGAGAACCCTAGAAGAAATCGGGTTCAACACCCTTGGTTTCTCCTTGAGTTCAAGTGATTTGGTATCTCTCTGTTAATTAATTTTGGGATCGATTAGGACTTCATTTTAATTACTAATTTAGCCTGGAACTTTCTTTATAGGAATTGTGAATTGCTTGCGCATAGTTTAATTTGAATAGCTAACTGTCCGGATCGTGTAGGTCCTTTTCGCTTGAGCGAACATTAGCCTATAGCCCTTGTTCAATCTAAAATAAGGGGTAGCGCCCCTTTGTGTTGTGCCTAGCTATGTTGTAGGATTCATCTTTATTATTACTTGAAGGAAATATTGCTCGCTGCGTAGTTAATTTAAATATCGATCCGAAGAACGCGTAGTGTTCAAACCGTCAAAACCGTGGGCCTGCATCACTTACTCGGGACAACGGTGCTCCTTCCCTGCATTTTATTAGCCCAGCTAAACAATAAAGTACAAACATACTACCCCACAGATGTAGGCTCGCACAGCCAAACACCTCGTGCACTCAGGGCACATTAACGGTGAACCCAGTCCACCACTGCCCCCAGGACGACAACATTGTGAGCATTTTAGTATTTATGACTACTGTCAAAGACTCCTGTTGAAACCGAAATTCGGTCTCCTGTGCAGTTCGACCCTTGGGGAAGGGGTGACCGCGCACCTACTACCCTCAAGCGAACGATCTAGGCACAAGACTAGGAACATAAGGGACAGACCCAAGGTCTCAGTGTGGAGGACCCGCCTCATACCCGGAAGACTAACAAACTCTTCCCCTCCTAAGCCAAGGGATGAGCTAAGGCACCTTCGGAGGGCTCTCTTGGCCGACCAGAACATCTAAGGAGGATCTCAAGATCCACTCCTTAACTAGAGGTGCCACCTCGGGCCTATGTAAAATGTTCCCCGCCCGCCTTACTATTGACGCGAAACCGCCCAACAGCCCTACTATACGCAGCCCCAATTGGGCCGCTAACATCATAACACTAACAACAACTAACACAATTCCACAAGAGGAATTAATTCCCCAAGCTGTTGAACAACCAACTCCTCCCACTGAATTTGTCACACTTAGAGATCACCTTGTATTTAAAGTGATTGGAGACATTTCAGTTGGTGTGCAGACAAGACATCAACTCAACCAAGACATAATGCATGTCTGCTTCATATCTCAAATTGAGCCCTAATCCATCAAAGATTTTGAGCAAGATCCACACTAGATTATTGCAATGCAAGAGGAGCTAAACTAATTTGAGAGATGCAGAGTTTGAGATTTAGTTCCAAGACCCAAAGACTACACAGTCATTGGAATTAAATGGGTATATAGAAACAAGCTAGATGCCCAAGGTGCCATAATCAGGAATAAAGCAAGGCCGGTTGCTCAAGGCATAGACAAGAGGAAGGTATTGACTATGACCAAACCTTTGCACCTGTTGCAAGGCTGGAAGCAATCAGGATCTTCCTTGCATATGATGCATACAAGAAATTCAAAGTTTATCAAATGGATGTTAAAAGTGATTTTTTGAATGGAGAACTTAAAGAAGAGGTTTATGTTGAACAACCTCCAAGTTTCATCTCTCCAACTCATCCCTCATATATTTTTAGATTGCATAAAACTCTCTATGGTCTAAAGCAAGCTCCAAGAGCTTGGTATGAAACCTTAGCTAGATTTCTTATAGAGCATAAGTTTTCTAGAGGCATTGTAGATATGACATTATTCACTAGGCACTATAATGATCAAATTTTGTTAGTCCAAATTTATGTAGATGATATTATATTTGGGTCTACAGATTCCAAACTATGCAAGAGGTTCTCTGACCTCATGCATTCAAAGTTTGAAATGAGTAACATGGGTGAGCTCTCCTACTTCCTTGGTCTCCAACTGAAGCAGCTGCCTGATGACATCTTCATATCTCAGGCTAAGTATGCTAAGGAGCTTATCAAAAAGTTTGAGATGGCTGATGCCTTAGCAAAGAAAACACCCATAGCTACAAATGCTGTAATAGATACTGATGAACATGAGAAACCTGTTGATCAAAAGTTATATAGGGGCATTGTTGGGTCCATGTTATACCTTACAACAAGCAGACCAGATATAATGTTTGTCACATGTCTTTGTGCTAGGTTCCAAGTGAACCCTAAAGAATCTCACCTAATTTTCTTAAAAAGAATTTTAAGATATATAAAGAGTTGTCCTAGTCTAGGACTTTGGTATCCCACTGAGTCAGAGTTTGAGTTGACTGGATACTCAGATGCTGACTTTGCTGGATGCAGAGTAGATAGAAAAAGTACCTCTGGAACATCCCAATTCCTTGGTGCTAGATTGGTCTCTTGGTTTTGCAAAAAACAGTCATTTGTGTCTACATCAACTGCTGAAGAAGAATACATAGCAGTTGGCAGTTGCTGTTCCCAGATGCTGTGGATTTAGAACCAACTCCTGGACTATGAGTTCAACTTAAATAATTCAACTCTACTTTGTGACAACACAAGTGCAATTTCTATTGCTCAAAATATAGTTCATCACAGTAGGACTAAGCATATAGACATTAGACACCATTTTATTAGAGAATGTGTAGACAAAAATAAAAGTAAGCTTCTCTATATATACACTGATTTGCAAAGAGCAGATATCTTTACCAAACCCTTGGATGAGAGAAATCATCTATTCTTCATAAATCAGCTTGGTATGATAAATGGAGATGCCTTAATTTAATTTTTGTCTATGGTCGACAAACTCTTCAAAATTCGTCGAACGGAGATCGACGAACTGAGAAACGTTTGTGAGATAATTCATTGAACTGAGATCGACGAACTCTCTGTGTAAATCATTTTCATCGACCGGAGATCGACGATCTGGCTTCAGAAAAATTTTCGTCGACCGGAGGACGACGAAAAGTTTTCCCTTCTTCTGACTGAAATCGACGAATTCTTTTGACTATAAAATATTTTGTCGACCTCAGATCGAAGAATTTCAATTTTTCGTCGAACGGAGCTTGTCGTTTCATATTCTAAAAAACCTTATATCTAGGTTTTCTTCGAGTTCCGTCCCGCGCTTTCAGTTCTCTTGCACTTGATCTCTTTATTTTTTGTTGCAGACGAATTCATGGTGATTCCAGCAAGCGCTCTTGCAGCAATAAAGTTTGATATGGGTTTTGATATAGACTTCGAATCATTCCAACATTTTGACCCGATCTTCCTGGAGATTCTGAAATTATTTGAAGATCAACAGTTAAAGAATCTGATGACCACAAGAATGAAGATAGCTGGAACAGAAATTCGAGAATGGGTTTACACCTCTTCCTCTCCAGATGATGACACTATGACGGGAACCATTTCAGGTAACGCAATATCTCTTACCCCCGCCGTCTTAACTGAAATTTTTGGATTAGTTAATGGAGAAGAAGAATTAGAGATTGATAGTTTTGAGTTTGATGAGATGTTAATTAAGATGAGTTATTCTGGAGACACACCAAATAAACTGCTGAAGAAATATTTGTCTGCTGACTACAAGTTTCTAGCAGATGTTGCAGGGAAGGTACTGCTGGGCAAGCACACAGCCCATGACTACATCACGAGGCATCAATTCCTTGTGATGTGTGCTGTTGTGAACAAGAAGCCTGTGAATTGGGCTAGAATAATGTTTGAAATGATCTGGAAGAAAAACACCAAGAAAGAAGTGTGTTTTGGAAGAATTCTGGGAATCTTCCTTCAGGCCAAGGCTGCTGAATCTCTGATCACCCCGACCATATTCATTAATGCCTCCAAGAGGATTATTTGTGCCCTCTTTGGCAGGTGGGAGAGGAATATCACCAAGCCATCCAAGGCTCCCTCCTCTTCCTCCAGACCTTCTGAGAGTATAAGGGCTACTCCAGCCACTCCCCACCCTGTTGAAGATGTTCCCACTCCACCTCATGATCAAACAACTTCAACATCCCTCCAGCATACTTCTACTCCTCCAACTTCCCCAATCAATCTTTCATCACCAGTTCATACTACAGTACATTCTCCAACACATCCATCATCTCCAGTACAACAACAACCAACTCAAATTCAATCTCCAATACATATTCCTTCACCACATCAATCCCCTGAACAACAACCAACTCAACTTCAATCTTCAATACATATTCCAACATCACATTCATCCCCTATCCATCAACCTACAACAACTCCATCTCCACAACATGGTCCACCACCATCATCCCCTCTACCATAACACCTTGATAACATCCCACTGTCAAACCTTCTATCACTACCATCTTTTGACCTACTGTCATCCCCCCTCCATACTCCATCACCTCAAGATGATCCAATGTCAGATGCTTCACCTTCTCATCCATCATCATCCTCCCTCAATCCATTTATATCCACTCAAACTCCTCCTGAGTTTTTGATCATAGAGACTCCCTTCATTGTCTCCATCCTGTACCACATCACTCTAGTCATCCAACAACTCATAGCAGAGGCTATTTCACCTCTTGCTGCCTCCATTTCATCTCTTGCTGCCCAACTCTCTGCCTTCTCTGTCCCTCCTTCTTCAGTTAGGGGTCTGGCTCCAATACCTACTGAAACCAGGCAGGGGGAGATACTCAATGAAGAGTAGCTCCAGCAGAAGCAGCAGCAGAAGCAGCAACAAAAGTAGCAACAGATTCTATAATGTTTGATGATTCTTCAAAAGACACAGCTATCCCTGCTGACTTAATAGATTTCATTGAATCTGATAAAGATATGGATGAGTCTGTTATAGCTTAAATAAAAACTGTTGGTGATTATATTATAAATCTCACAGTTAATCTGAATTCTTTACAAGCTTTATTCAGTTTTGTTTACAGAAACAATCTACCCACTTTTGATGTACAGCTATCCAGAGCTATAGTTCCATACACTGCACCAATAAGCCCCAAAGTTGTCATGCAACTCAAGGCCAGTTTTTCAAGTGTAGAGACTCCAGTTGTTTCATCCTCTCCAAGAGCAAAGTCTCTCATTGTACCATCCCCTTCCAAAGACAGTTCTTCTTCAGAAGTTATTGCAGCTCCAACATACAAGATGGATGACAGTCCCCTGTCAGATCAGGATCAGATCATGATGGCAGATATAGAACAAGAGAATTTATTAGTTGCTGAAAAAGTTGCTGAACCAGTTGTTCTACCTCCAGCTCCTCAGGATGATAAGTTGTTGATCTCTAAAGAAGCTCTAAAAGCTATTGATGCCTTATATGACAATCCTCAAGTATCTTCTGATGATGAAGATGATGAAGATGTTCTGATGATGATACCTCTACCAAGAAGAAAGTCTCCAAGAAGAGAAAAGCTGCTCAAATTGCTACTCCCAAGCCAAATCTTAATCATGATGTTCCATACTATATTCTACAGAATATCACTCCCTATAAGGGTATGCCAACATGGATGTGGCTATCCAAGAATGAGCAGAAGGCCAGAAAGTAAAGCAAGAGATACTCTCCTCCTCCACCCTCTCAGAGATTCAGGAAAGATCCACCTCCTCCTCCTCAACCTGCTGCTGGTGCTTCAGGACTTACTTCTCAGAAATCTACTTTTTATACTAAAACATATCAAAGACAACCTGACAGATCTTCTAGATCTCATGAAAGCAGTCAGCACAGACACAGCAGCAGCAGCAGACAACAACAGCTAGTAACTGAAAAAGTCAACAGTCGAAAAAGGCCAGAATCTCCACCAATTTCATTTGTGGATCCTGAACAAGAAAACACTGCTAAAATAGCCAGGTTTCAAGAACTTGTTGGACTTTCCCAGATTAACAGAGCTAAAGCTGAAGGCAGAGATCCATGTCAATATTACACCATGTCATCATATAGAAAAGAAAAATAGAGAATGTATGAGAAAGCAAATAAATTCTTTAATGTAGATGATTATATGCATTTACATCCAGAGGCTGTGGTACCAAGAGCTACTTCACTCAACATAATTGGAGCTGCTGATATGACAATGTCAAAGAGAGAAGTTGCCAATCCAAACAGAGAAATCATATTCAGACAACCTTCTGAAAGTTCTGATAAAGCTGATAAGGAAAAGGAAAAGAAGAGAAATTGAACATTCAGCTTAGTTTTTATATTTTCTGAACTCTTATTGTTATATCATGAAGCATCTTTGTAAATATCTATTAGATGTTTTTAATTTTCTGTCAGATATATTGTTTGTTGCTTTATGATTGTTTTATTTTAATTGTATTATTGACCTCACCCAAATAGGGGGAGATTGTTGGATCCCTAGTTGGATTTGGGTCAGGTTCACTAATTAGGATGATTGACCCACCATGTGTAGCCAGGGTCATGTCTCTGTGTCCTAGAGTTTAGGGTAAGTCTTTAGAATCAACCCTATATGGACCAGTCAACAGAAGACAGCAGATGACTCAAGACTTAGAAGAAAATCAAGTTCAGATATTTAGTTCGACGTTCGTCGAACTCAGCTCGACGAACTCAGAGATCATTCTCTGAGCTGAGCTCGACGATATTCAAGCTCAGGTCGACAAAATTCTGGAAGTTCAACTTTAACACATTATGTCCAAATTACTTTCTCTGAACTCAGGTCGACAAAGATAAATTCACAGCTCGAAGAACTTGGAACACAGAATCAACAAGATTATTCACAGAATGCAGTTCTCTGAACTCAGTTCGACGAACTTGGTTCTCAGGTCGACGAACAAGATTTCTCGGGTCGACGAACTTTGGTCTCAGGTCGACGAAATCTGTTCTCTGATCGACGATTCCTGTGCTATTCCAGACTTAGTATTTCCCTCACTAACTGTCCTTATTCCATATTATTTAGCAGTATTGTCCTGAGTAATTAATGCATATATTCTCTGAATATAGCCGTTAGTGGTAGCATTGATTATGGTCTTCATCAGGATAATTACTTGCTTATTTTATTAGGGACAGTTGGGGAAACTCATTTATGACAGACATTCCAGCCGTATTTCATTCTCCAGGCAATCAGCAATTAATGCCAGAATTCAAAAATTCAAATGAGAAATTGACTGCAAAATATAAAAAAAGAGACTTTTTCTTCAGTCGACAGCAAGAGGATACACAAGAAATATACATACACAGAACAACAGAGAAGAAAATCCAGAGCACCAAAACTCTTCTGTCAATACTGGAATCTGAAGAACAACAATCAACACAAATCAAGAGACTTCTTCAGAGTTTGGAATCCTCAGAGACAACCATTCAACATCAGTCTACTGGATTCCTGAACATTGACAGAACAAGGCTGAAGATCTACACCCTGAAGCAAAGCTCCAATCTTCCTGAACAATTCAATATCTCAGGGGGAGTTTTGACAACATCAAAGATCCACTAATCTTCTCAGTTGTTTGAGAAAGAGAAGACACCATCACCTCCTCTCACCTCCTGTAAAAGGGTTCTTTAACTCCCTTCAAAAGTTATTATTTGGTTGCAAGTCTCCTGATCAAAAGACTTGAGTTGGCTTTTTAGTACCTGATCAAAAGCTGAAAGGTGGCAGTCACCTGATCAAAAACTGCTAGTGGATTCCTACCAGGGTGGTAGAAGAGTGGATGTACCCAAGTTGGGGAACCACTATAAATTTCTTGTGTTGTCTGGTTGCTCATTTCTGTTTTGTTCTTGCTGTGGCTGTGATATAGATTAGCTTAGTCTGCTTTTCATTTCTTTATATATATTATTTGTATCACCTATTCTCACTCTGATATAAAAGCTTATAATAGCCAAAAAATTTTAATTACTCTATTCACCCCCCCCCCTCTAGAGAAAATCAGGTCTAACCCCTCCTTTCAGTTGATATGATCATCATAGGAGATGATGCGAGTAGAATTGCTCAGCTTAAGAGGAGATTGGGAAAGGAATTTGAGGTGAAGGACTTGAGTTAGCTTAGATACTTGGGATTGTGGTGGTCTGCGATGCACGTGGAATTGTTTTATCCCAACTAAAATATGTATTGGATCCGCTCAAAGAGTTATGTATGATGGGTTACAGGCCTGCTGTCACTCGCTTCTTGATGCGGAGGCGGGAAAATCAATCGATGGAGAAAGGTACCAGAGGCTGGTTGGCCGCCTGATTTCTTTAGGTCACTCCCATCGCGACATATCTTTTATCGTGAGCGTGGTAGCTCGTTATATGCATGATCCTAAGGAGGGTCACTTGGATGCCATATATCAGATTTTTTTTGATATCTGAAGAGCGCACCTGGGAAGGGACTAATCTTCCAGAAGAATAGACATCTAAACATCGAAGGCTACTGCGACTCTGACTAGGCTAGCTGTGCAGATGATAAAAGCTTCAAATCAGGATATTACATGTTTGTGGGAGGCAACCTTGTCATTTAGAAGTACACGAAACAGACTGTAGTTGTGAGATTTATGGTTGAGGCGGAGTACGGGGTCATAGCCTTGAGTATATGGGAGATTTTTTTAGCCGAAAGCCCCGTTGATTGATCTTAAGATCAATCAAGCAGGACAGATGACACTATGATGTGATAGCAAGTCAGCTATTAACATTGCAAATGATCTCGTCCAACATGATATAACCAAACATATAGAGATTGATAAATTCTTTATCAAAGAAAAGCCGAATGATAGAACACTAAAGTTGAGACATGTTGCTACAAAAGAGCAAGTGACTGATTGTCTAACCAAAGGACTTAGCTCACTAGACTTATGTAGATTGAGTGACAAGATGTGTTTAGTAGACATCTTTCACCCACCTTGAGGGGAAGTATTGGTATTTAGTGTGTAAACAACGCAAATTGGTGTACAGATAACGATCTCTTCTTTTTGTATTTAGTCTCACACCACTAGTATGATGTTATAGTTCTCATGTGTATATATAGGGGCAAGATATAAAGGTTTTATACTATGAAATAATATTCCTTATTTTCTACCGGATGCATAGGTTCTAATATCACAACAAACCAAGCTAAGCTCAATAGTTCCCTCTTATGGCACCCAATTAAAAAAAACTCTCAAATATAAGAGAACAAAACCTTAAACATCAAAAAAATTGTTGAAAGTATATTCTCACACAGACAGGCACACACAAACACACACACACTTCTTAGATTTAAGTTGGATGCACAGGTTCTAAAGTCATTCACTTCTTAGATTTAAGCAAAACAACTTTACATTGCACCCAAAAAATGCATGGCTAACTTAAATTCAACACATTTGTTAAACAAGTTATATTAAATAGATCAATGGTCAAAACTTGTCAACATGAACAAATATCATGCACCAAAAATTCATTCAACCATCTAAGACCATTAGTCAGCCATAACTTCAAAAATAAAGACTCATGAGAGCTACATATCATATGAACCATTAAATCCAAAATGAACCATCAAAAACAACTTGTTAGAATCGCAGAGCAGTGCTATGCATGAGCCCATATTTTGGCTCATTTTCATCGCAAAAGCTCAAATACTTGCATGCTTCAATAATTCTTCTAACATAAGAGCTATTGATATTAATCATCACTTTATGTTATATGTGATTCCGTGTTTTCACTTTGTTTTTGCTAGGATTATCCATAATAAACTCATAGTTCACTATTTTGAATAGCGGTGTTATAATCCAACATTTTACCATTATTATCAAAGAAGAAACTGACAATTCCAATTTCATTATAACAAGCAATTAATGATTTAATTACAAATAAATCAATTGAAAAACCAAATAATTTCAAAGCTGGAACATGCGAGCATTGCTCAATCATCTGTCTGCCACTAAAATGCATATTTAATATGTTTGCCACAAAACCACATGAAAATTTTGATTCCTTTTTTTTTACAATATTTGGGACAAGCTATAATACTTACAAGTTATTCGAGAATAGATTTCTAGATTGTCTCACAAAAAATGATCGACCACCAAGCTGCAGCGTATCTTCAAAAAACCTCATAAAAATGAACTCTGATTTCTGGATGATAATCTCTGTTAAGAACTTGAGGAGACCATAAATTATTAAGGAACGATGAAGGATGACATCATTTACCTTTTGGCCCTTGATTTATATCAGTAGAGATATTATGATGTTTCTTTTTAATCACAGAGATGGCTTTTGATGGTTTCACTAGGTTGCACAAAGTAGTCGCGGATTGTTCTCCTTCTCGAAGAAGATGGAGGGTTGAGAACTGAAGAAGGGCTATCAAATGCTGCCTCTGGGTCTGGCGGCCTCTGCATATCCGGTCCTTCGGACAGGATAATCCCAAGTTTTCGCCTCTTCAAAGTCTTAGGTGTGGCGCACTCGAGCAAATTAGTCTTCAAGGGCGATGGTGAGTTCATCATTGTTTCCACTGAAATACAAGCTCTATTGGCAATGTCTTTGGATCTTGACTCGGTTTCATCCATGTTCAATTTCCTGCACAGCTTTCTTGGGGTAGCAGTAACTCTTTTATTCATGGAATATGGAGATCTTGTGCTGATACAGCTCTCCTTCTTGATATTCCAGACACGAACCTGCACCAAAATAATTTAGGTTCACTGTAATTGTCAAAGATCAGGTTTAATCAAACATAATAGAGGTGAAACTATGAATAGAACTACCAACTGGTCGTCCTGAACCAAAAAAATAAATTTTGAATTGGAAATGGGATTGAACACTGGTGGAATAGGCAGGCTAACTATTAGTGTTGAGAATTTAGTCTTAGAATTCAAGCATCCAGCTTAAAACCAATTGCTTGGAGATGGAGAGACCCGATATCTATATTAAATGGACATGACTATGCTAGTTTCCAAATGCTGGAATATTCTCAACAGGCACCCTGTTGTGTAAAGTCTCACATGGATTACTTTTTTAATTGAATCATATGAAATGAGCTATTAGGCCTAGCTTGTTCTGATACTAGGTTAGAATCCAAACATCCAACCTAAAACCAACTGAATGGAGGTGGGGAGACATGGGATCTATATTAAGTGGAGAAGACAAGGTTAGCTTCTTGGTGTGGGACTATTCTCAACAAATCACACATTAAGAAACTTGTATAGCATTGTGCATTTAATATAGATCATAGATTAGGTTGAATGCTTAGGTTCTAATATAGATCATACTTTAGGTTGAGAATATAGTCCACACAGCTTACTCTCACATCATTAAATTAAGAAAGAAGTTCATATGTTAGATGCCAAAAAACCTACACGTGAGGGCTGCGTTCAAAATACAGCCCTACATTGAAAACTCATATTATTTTGTGCATTTAATATAAATCTTGGACTCCACCTATAATCAAGTTGCTTTAGATTGCATTCTAACAAGAAGGAAACCAAAATGCAGTATACGAATATGAAAGAACATAAAAAACGAATCTATTTTTGCAAGAAAATGCTCAAAAAAGTTGCCTTTGTAAGAAAATCTTGAAAAGCAAAAAAAGGTCAGCCCTAATTAAGATTTTGGATAATAGTTGGGTAGATAATCATCCATTTATATGACAAATTTCAGGCACACGAACCATGTAATCATCAGAAGAGGTCGCAAGCTTCCCAACCTCAGTAGAACACCTGAAGAAGAATCAGACTTAATATTAGACTGGATGACAATAAAGCAGCACATTCATAGCTGACACATCTACATAATTAACCTACCATGCTACTGCAGTTACTTCCTTTTCATGACCCCTAAGCAAGACTGGAGCACTTTCAGGCTTGTTCACCTGGTACAAAGTACAATAGCTTTTTTCAAAATGCTGCATTAACAAATAGAAAGATAAAAACTATGTGATAAGATTCACAATTACCCTCCATAGGTATGCATTTCCATCTTCAGACCCACTAAGGATGTGAGAGCCATCAGGGCTTATTGCGGACTGCAGTAAGATTGAAAAATGGTTGAACAGGGAAGCATATGTGTTGCAGAAAATAGAGCAACGAAGATAGCAAATGGAAACACTGAATAACGCACAACACAGACAATTATTGGTTAACCCAATGACCAGACTACATCCACGGGGGACAACATATCTTCATTCTGGAGAATAAGGTTAAGAAAGAAGCAAAAATAAACGGGCATATGTTTGGCATGCCTACTACCCTACTGTTAATAGAGTTTATATATCACTCTACATGCGAACTTCCAAACATACCTAAGATTTCAGAAAAAACAGAAAATAAAATAAACATGTACCATTTGAGGGGTGTAAATTAAACAGAACTTAGGAATTCCAGTGAGACACTGATAATATCTACAAAATGGGCATAAATTGCATGAAGATCAACTAAACAAGCCTCAAAAAGACTAAGATTCAAGATGTCTCAATAATATGAATGCTTTTGCATAAGTTGTTGAATCAAAAAAACTTGCGCAAATAGATAAAATTCAATGAAAGGGACTGAAAGTTTGTTCAAGTCCTGGTTGTATTTAGATTTTACCTTGACATAGAATGATGTAATTTTGCTTCCACGGAAGATTTTTTTAGGACCCTCTGAAAGATGAAGAACATCATACAAATAGATCCTGAAATTATTATGCAAATTTTGTTAAAATCTATAGAATCAAAACAGCTGTTAAGATAAAGCTGTAAAGAGTGACCTGTTGTCCATGCAAGAAGCTGAAAGAAGCACACCGCTTGAATCTTGAGAGAGAGAAGAAATCCCATGCCTCATTTTCTCCTTCAATTTGGGCATTTGCATCAAATACTTTTCAAAATATCGATGTTAAAAGAGCCAAGATATATTCTAAATTAAAAGGTCAGCATAAGTGAATCCCAATGGTATAAGATTATTAACTAACATTATGTGCTTAGCTTTGTTGAATTTTGTACAAAAGTGTGCCATTAGAGAGAAAAACTAATAATATATTAATTTCTCATATATTTTTCCTGTAATACAACATATTTGTACATATATATATAGAGAGGAGAGGAGGAGACTCTATCCTAAGGCGCGGGACTAATCCCTAAGAGGGATTTACATGTGCCTCTTAAATGACATTTCTTTACAATTTCTTCGACACTCCCCCGCAAGCTGAAGCATACAGGTCATAGGAACCATGCTTGGACAAGAACTGAAAATATAGAAGTCGGGTAGAGCTTTGGTGAGAATGTCAGCAATTTAAACTGTAGCAAAAACATGTCTTAAGTCCAATTTCTTTAATTGAACCTTTTTCCGAATAAAATGACAATCAACCTCTATATGCTTTATACGTTCATGGGGAACACGAGATTCTTGGCAATATGAATAGCAACTTGACTATCGCAAAACAAGGTGACAGGAGATGAGAGTTTGACACCCAGGTCTCCAAGAAGGCTTTCATGTCATGTGAGTTCAGAGATGACAGAGGCCATTAATCGATATTCAGCTTCTGCATATGAGCGTGTGACGACAAATTGCTTCTTACTTCGTCAGGTAATAAGATGTCCACCAATATATGTGCAAAAATCACTTGTGAAACGGCGATTATCCAGGGATCCCGCATAATCAGCATCAAAGTAAGCAATGAGAGATAGAGACGATGATGACTTATATATGAGCCCTTGACGGGGAACACTTCAGGTA
This sequence comes from Platanthera guangdongensis, assembly GCA_039583875.1. Taxonomy (NCBI): domain Eukaryota; kingdom Viridiplantae; phylum Streptophyta; class Magnoliopsida; order Asparagales; family Orchidaceae; genus Platanthera; species Platanthera guangdongensis. The sequence goes on along the minus strand of CM077167.1, from coordinate 57,195,605 downwards.
TTTGAGAATGCGCTCAACTGCTTGGAGATAAGAGGTCCGTGGAGCATGCATAAACCTACTGACAACCCCAACAATAAATGATATATCGGGTCTTGTAACTGTCAAATAGATCAACTTCCCCACAAGATGACGATAGTATTCTGGGTTTCGTAGGAGCATATCAAATTTGGAGGAACAAACACAAAGCTTGTGGTTGACATCCATGGGGGTGTCAACTGACTTGCAACCAGAATAGTCAGCATTATGAAGAAGATCACGACAATACTTTCTTTGGTATATGACAAGACCATCGAGACGACGGGCAACCTTGATGTCAAGAAAGTATCGGAGATTCCCCAAATCTTTGGTCTGGAACACAGAGGCCAAGTTTTCCTTAATCATATGGATTTCGTTTGAATCATCGTCAGTAATTAAAAGATCATCAACATAAACCAGAAGAATCACGGTGCCTGTTGGACAATGACGGGTGAAGAGAGAGAAGTCAGTTGTGCTTTGAATAAACCCAACATCATTAACAACCTAACTGAACTTGTTAAACCATGCCGGGAAGACTGTTTGAGACCATAAAAAGATTTCTTGAGGTGACATACACGAGACTTCCCCGTGGTCTCAAAGCCGGAAGGTTGATGCATGTAGACGGTCTCAACAAGATCACCATTGAGAAAAACATTTTTAATGTCGAGTTGGTGTAATGTCCAATGTCGATGGACAACTAGAGAAATAACTATGCGGGCAGTATTGAGCTTGACAACAGGAGAGAACGTCTCTTCATAATCAAGACTGTGTTGTTGAGTGAATCGAGCTTTGAGGCACTCAATTGTCCCATCAGAGCGATACTTGGCGGTAAAAACCCATTTACAGCCAACCAGAGAATGACCAAGAGGAAGGGGAACAAGGTCCCATGTGTGATTGGCCCATAAGGCTGTCATTTCTTCATTCGTTGCCTCCCACCACCCTGGATGTTGAAGAGGCTTCTGCACAGAAAACAGAATGGAGATAAAGGACAAAGACGTCGCAAACCTGCAAAGGAAAGAAGAGAGGCAGTGCAAGGAGACATAAATAGAGAGAAGGTGAGGTGTAGAAACAACAATAAATTGAGAGCGAACCGTAGGAGGATCATCGGGCCGAGGAGCAGCATTAGTGACCGACAACTGTCGCAGGGCATCAATCAGAGGACGATGGCGAGTATAGACCTGTAGAGGAGGAGGTATATGTAGTAAAGGAGGAAGGGATGACATGCGATTAGGGATAGGAATCAAGGGAGGAGAAGTGTGAGTGGGAACAACCTGACGTGAGATATCCATGGGAGAGATAGCATCAGGAGGAGCTGAATAAAAAAAAGTAAAATCTGCAGAGGTGATTGTTTTCCTAACAGTAGGAGAATGACAAACATAACCTTTCTGGGTACAAGAGTACCCAACAAAGATGTATTTGGTAGCGCGGGGAGACAACTTATCGACTGGAGATCCGAGATAATGGACAACGCAGACACAACTAAAGATCCGAGGAGAGAAGAAGGGAGGGAGAAGGGATGTGTGGAAAGATACAAAATGGAGAAGGAAGTAGCAAAGTTGAGAATGAACGACAACATACAATTAATTAATTAGCACACAGTGGAAATAGCAAAATGTCAATACTGCTTGGGAACGTGCATTTGAACATAAGGGAGCGAGCAACTTTCAGAATATGACGATTCTTTCGCTCGTTAACATCGTTTTGTTGTGGTGTATAGCCACATAAGGTTTAATAAGGAATGTTGAGGAGATTACAGGTGTCCTAAAAATTCATGACTGATATACTCACGGGCATTATCAATACAAAGAATCTTGATGGTACTAGAAAATTTAGTACGAGTTTCAGTGATGAAGAAGAGGAAGCATCGCAACACCTCAAAGCGATCACGCAGGAAGTATAACCAGATAATGTGAGAATGATCATCAATAAAGGTCAAAAAGTATCGATAGTCAGACAAACTGGTAGTTTTATACGGACCTCAAATATCTGAGTGAACTAATTCAAACGAAGTAGAGCTCCGAGTGCAACTAGGGGGAAGTTAGATCGATGTTGTTTGCCGTAAATGCAAGTTTCACATTGAAACTCAACAAAAGGAAAATCAGGAAGAGCTCTGTGGAGGATAAGAAGAGGACCAGGACCAAGTCGACGATGTCAGTCAACGGAAGTCACCGAGGATAACACGGAGGCTGAAATGTCCACAGTGTAGAGCCCATTTGACAATCGACCGATACCAATAACATGCCACGTTCGTCGATCCTGCACCATAAAGGAAGATGAGGTAAAAGTCATAGAACAGTCGTGCTCCTAAGTAAGACGACTGATAGAGAGGAGAATAAAGGCAGATGTGGGAACATGAAGAAAATATCGTAACGAGAGGGGAGTCACATTATGATCTCCGCATCCATAGACAGGGGTGGTAGTGTCATTCACAACTATGATACATTTTGGAACAAGAGCATCGGTGTAGCGAGCGGGTTTTTGCGGAGAGGCATGATTGGTAGCGCCGAAGTCCATAATCCAAGAGGAGCCAAGAGGGTAAGATGCAAGGTTGGCATAGAAGGAAGAGGCCACGGGGCAAGATGTGCGAGCAATTTGCTCCCGCAGGAGCCAAAGTTAATCCTAAAGAATGGCGATTTCAGAGCGGGAACATGAGCTAGAATGAGCCCCGGGAGTTCGCATGACCGACAAACCACAAACAAAGAATCAGATAGAAGCAGCAGCATGACATGAGGAGAACGACGACTTGAGCGGGCAGGCGAGCAGCAAGAGGAGCTCGCGAAGGAGATCTGAAGTCAGGCACGTAGCGAGAGGACCTCTGTGATCAAGAGCAGCCAGACGAGCAAGGCCTTTACGATTTGCGTCCATGCGACAAAGGAAGACAGCAACAGTCACCGACTGTAGCAAGACTTATGCGGGCAGGAACAACAGCTAGACATCTGCGGGCAGGAACCGTGGCTAGACTTCCGCGGACACCCAGTTGGGAAGTGCGACTAACAGACGAGCACACGACACACAGGAGGGGAAGGACCGTCAAGCAGGAGATGGCAGGCGGCGGTTACTAGCGGAGAGCAGGTGAGCAGCGATCAGTTAATGCAAACAAAGGTCCAGGTGAAGAAGGAAGCTCGTAGGAAGACGCCTTGGTGACAAGAAGCGAAGAGCAGGAGGCCTGACAATCACAATCTGGCGGTCAGGAACCACGGGAAGGAGGATTGCAGAAGACCGGCAAGTAGTCGCAGGGAAAGGTCTCGGCGACCAGGAGTTGCGAGTAGAAACTGAAGAGGGGGCGTTGAGAGAGAGGCAAGCAGAAGAAGCGCAGCAGGGAGATGGCGGAAGCAGCAGTCATGTGGAACCCAGAGGAACACTGATAAAAGGGGAAGAAAGGGAGGGGGAGGGGATCGACAGGAGCAGAACCGACAAAGTTGCGCTAACTGCCAGATTGTGATTGTCAGGCCTCCTGCTCTCCGCAATAAAGGCAGGAATGGCAATAAGCTAACGGCAGAGCTACGATTAGACAACATAGGCAGGAACTGTACAATCACGAGTAAGACCCCCCCTCCAAAAAAAGGCTAATGAGAATCGATTTGGTTCTGATAACATGTAGAAAAATGTGCCAGAAAAAAGAAATTAATAATTTATTAATTTTTCATATATTTTTCCCGTAATATAACATAAGTATTTGTACATATATATACGAAGAGAGAGGAGAGATTAGACTTTGTCCTAAGGTGTGAGACTAATCCCTAAGGGGGTTTTACATGAGCCTCCTAAATGAGCATTTTTTTAACAATTTCTTCCACAAATTTAAAAGAAATAATGATATAGATGCTGCACTGCTAGAAGACAGTAAATTCTCACTGACTTTTTTGGAAAATGACTTGATGTCTGGGCAAGCTTGAGAAATAGGCAATTTCAGGTTTCGAGTATCCCAGAATTTGACAATACTGCATCAAAATTTGAAATAATAAACATGTATACTACTGCATAAAGTTCATAAAAAATGTTTAAAACATGAAAAAACTAAAATTTATCATTCATTTTCTTGCCTGTCAACTGCACCAGCACTAGCAATGGAGATGTCATCTTTTAGGTAAAGTACAGATGTAACGCTCTTGGAATGGGCCTAAGAAGCCATGGTAGCTTTAGTAACTAAGGAAACTCTGAAGAAACATTTAGTTGTTACGTTAATAGACCAGAGAAACAAACCTTGACTCTCCTAGTTCTACTTCCTTCAGAAGATAAATGAGCTTCCTTCACAATTAAAGTAGACCTGAAAGACAAGGATTAGTTATCTTAAGAAAGATTTAAAATATATACTACTGCATAAAGTTCATAAAAATGAAGATGAAAGTAAAAAAAAAAGAAAAGATTTTACAATAAACGAGCTACTCCATGGCAGTTTATGCCAGCATTGCATCTAAGGTCCCAAATGGCAAGAGACCCATCTCTAGAACCAGAAACAAAAAGATCTGCAACAGTGAAAACATAAAAACGTTTCAAATTCTAGCAGAATAAGTTATAGCAAAATTAAGGCTTTGTTTTTTACTATTATAGCATTTGAGTGGTGACGGTGTAAATGGTAGTAAAGAGTGTTGGAGATTTTCTGCGTTTGAGAATTGAGAATTTTTTGGCCCAAATTTCACCTTTTAGGATTTGGGTGTTCACGACCACTATTGCTTGACCACAACTACGTGATTTTGGTGTCATCTTGACATAAAATGGTATTTGGGGAAAATAGCATTCATGATGCTACCTTCATTTTCCATAACAGTGTTCACCGCCTCCACCACTCTCACATCACTCTCATATAGGGCCTAAATAGATAGCTATTGCATAAAAAAAACGCACCTGGATTTGATGAATGTGAAGAAATTGATTTTACACTACCAGTATGCCCTATCAACAGACCAATGCATTTCCTCCTTTCAACATTCCATATTTTTATCTGGTGAGAATAAGAAATTTTCAAAGTTTTCCTTCCAGTTGGTATGACTGAACACAGACCAAATGAAAGCAAAAAAATAACCATGCATACTTGGATAATATTTCTGATAGAAAATGGAAATTTTGTTCATATAAAGTTCAACTTACAGTCTGATCACCAGAAGCAGTAATACAGTGGGAGTCATCCTGCAATGTATAAGGGTCAAGAACAAAATGAGGTATGGAATAATAGAACTTTGAGAAAGTAAACTCATGTGTCAACAAAGTGCAAGACTAAGATACAACAACAATAACAACAACACTCAAGCCTTTATCCCACCAAAGTGCAAGATTAACATAAGAACACAAATTATAGAATCCTACCCAATGTTATCATAACTTGGTTAATCAACCTTGATTACAATCCATATTCTATCATCAGGGTCCTTGCGCCATCAAAAATATTAGGGATTCTATGGGTTAGAAGAAGTTTATTGATCCCTCCTTTGACCCTACCCTCCATTGACCAATGACGAGATCCTTGGCCGGGGAATATAACAATTTGGTATCTTAATGGGACATCATGACAGATGTAACATCCCGATTTGGATGAGGGCATGAAGTGTCTTTGAGGATGATATACCAGAATTCAAGGATAAATACATGTGGTCGGTGATAACCATGGATGATGGACACAGAATGAACTCACGTCAAAATTGGAAGAAAAATTATTGGACATAAGTAATATTTCCGATGAGATCACTCATCCTAAGACTACTCTCATCAAAACATGCTTAGCTACGGAATTTCCAATGCTACTTCATCACTTGCTCCCAAAAGGCACCTTTGATATCTAAAGGTACAAATTATTACTTAAGTCCAGTACCTTTCATTTTAATTCTGAAGTGAGATTAGGTTCATTCTATATACACCATCCATGATTATCACTAACCATGAGTATCCATCATTAATGGTTATCACTAACATGAGATTGTGTTGGAAATTTTGTAATTAAGCATGCTCGGATGTGAGAAATCCTAAAATGAGTTACCTCATGGGAAGTGCTCGCAAGCCACCTATGGAAAAGGATGACACATGTAATTCACTTAACATGGGTTGGGTTGAACCAAAGTAGACAATATCTCTGGCGTGGGTCGAGTCGTTAGGTATCAAAGCTGAACCTCCTCCAGTTTGATGTGTGGTTCATGGGCAAAACAAGCATAGGATGATGGGCCTGCAACATCCTGGGTCCAATGAAGAAGGTGAGTGTATTTGACACATATAAGCTCAAATTCCAGGATGGATACCTGTGATTACTGACATAGGTCACCATGAAAAAGGATAAAACCATGAGATTATGCAGGCTCGTTGGATGATCGACGGTCTACAACTAGGTTTTGTACTTACTTTGGAGGAAATCTTATCACATGGCGGAGTAAGAAGCAGACAGTAGTTGCTCGCTCGTCTGCTGAGGCTGAGTACCGTGCATTGGCGGCTGTTACTTCTGAACTAACCTGGCTTGGAAGTCTCCTAGGAGATTTGGGAGTTAAATTGTTCTCACCTCCAACTCTGTTTTGTGATAGTCAAGATGCAATACACATTGCAAAGAATCCGGTGTTCCATGAGCGGACTAAACATATTGAAGTTGATTGTGACTTCGTTCGAGAGAAGGTCCAATCGAAGGAGCTGAAGCTTGAACATGTTCCTGCATCTGGGCAAGTTGCTGACGTCCTCACCAAGGCTTTACCTCGCAAGTTGTATTACCAGTTCTTGTCCAAGCTTAGAGCCTACGATTTGTACGCTTCAGCTTACGGGGGAGTGTTAGATGACATAGGAAATAGTGTTGCAAAGGCCCAATTATAGGCTCATTTCCTTCTTCTCTTTTAGTCTCACATCTCTTGTATAGGATTGTTTCTTGTTCTCTTCTCCTATATATTTGTATTCTCTCTTGTATTTTAGATATGAAGAAGTATCTACAAGGTTTTCCCATTGCTTTCTACAATTGGAATACACAACTCTCACATAATGCAAATCAAAGCTCTTTATTGATTATAGCAACACTAACAATCTCATTAGTGGATGTACGTCCAAATAGATGGGTTTCTCCATCAGACCAAGGATGATAATGCAAGTTGCAATGGAGAAGAACAAGATGGTTCACAGTCTCGGATTTGTGAGATGGTTGAGCATATTAGGGCCTATCAAATAGAATTTTGCACCGCTTAAAATAAATTTTAGGTTTGGCAAGAAAAGAGTCATTTGGCAAGGTAAGGTGCAATAATCACCACCTAAATTGCAATGCCTACAAGACCACTCGTCAGCATATGATCTCACATAGAAACTATTGATCTGCTATTCAAATATTTTCAATTAGTGTGAAGAACTTTTTCCCAGAATGCCAAAAAGATCATTTGCCTTCTACCTGTCATGGCACTTGTAATGGTACCCAAGGTAGAATTATAATGTGAGCACAGGAAATGGGCAACCTCACATGCAAGTCAATCCCCATTCTCCTCCCTGGTTCTAGGAGGAAGGAAGGCATGATTTTGCTTAGACTGCATGGACAAAATTCCAGAGTAATTAATGACAAATTTACAATTTATTTAATGGTGATAAATTGTTGGATGAATTATATAAGGTCAAGATCTTAGAAAAAATAGATCTGCTCAGGATACCACCGGGTCAAAATGAGCCCACAAGACAGATAAGTCCACTTTTCAGAACACAGCATGGGCACTTCAAATTCTTATTCATATCATTCGACTTAACTAAAACTATCCACATTTCAATTCTTGATGATTGAGGCATAATATTATCATATTCTTATGTTCATTTTGGCTTTCTTTAATACTATCTTATTTACACAACAACTTTGGTGAGCATCTCCAACATGTTTGCTTCGTGTTGGACTTGGTCAGATAGCAACATTAATTTATTAATGATGCAAAAGTACTTCTTTGAAGATTATCTGATCACCTAATTTATCCACATAGTATGTAAAAAAAGATTATTCATGCATCCTTAGGAGATAAGTACACTAACAATGCCCAAGGACACCTAAGGCATCATGATGTTTTTATGGTCTAACATGGTATTACAAGAAGTTCATATAGAACCAAAGAGAGATTGTTGCACTATTGACCAACCTCATCATAAGAAACTGCATCCAATGATGTTTACGTTAGGACCTTTTAGCGCCCTAGCAGAAACACAATTTTTGAATTTCATCAATGGGTTTTCAATGAATGAGAAGTGTATAAAAGGGAATCAATGTTATGCTACACCAAGAGAGCTATCATATTTATTGTGGGTCATTCGTTTTTTCTCTGGTCTAGAGAATCGGACCGCCTTAGCTCGAGAGTGAGCCGAGCGTGCAAACAGTCAAATTAAAACCAAACAACAATAAAACGAGGCGTATTAGCGTGGAAAACCCGAAATGGTGAAAAATCACGCAGTCGGATCTGTGTTTGTCCGAAA